>CM024246.1:45394229-46594229 GCA_013421045.1 Propylea japonica
GGAGCAGCATGAACATATTGAGCAGCGTGAACTACTGGAGCAGAGTAAGCGATAGCTGGAGCAGCATGTACAGCAGAATGTCCGAATGTGACAGCTGAATAAGAACTAGCAGGTGCATGAACTGCAGTAACTGGTACTACATGACTGACTAGAGCAGCTCCGGAATGGACAGTAGTATGTTTTGTTTGAGAGGAGTATGACTGAGCAGCAGGTTCGAAAATGGGAACTGCTGAAGCGTATGCTACCAGGCACAAGAATGAGATCTGTCAAAAAAAATATTTAAAATAATGTTATATTTCACCATGTTTATGTGGGATTTCATATTTTTCGAATGAAATTTATTTTCTTTCTTGTGTATGTGTCTTAGTAAAGGTAGTGTTACTCGGAGTTTCTGAGGCTTACTTAATACGAAATTCAGATTATGTAGGTGTCAGTTAGACACTTGATTTTCCCGATAATTGTATTGATTGAGAAATTGAAGCTTCGCTCACGGTTGACATTCATGCAAGAATTGTTGGCTTAGAAAAAGTGAGCTCTACCACATTTAATAATTCTTAGAATTATCTCTTTGTCTTGCAGGGGTGGGATTGAAAAATTGACGGTTAGGAGTTGCTAGAGCTTAGAGTTAGAGGTCTGCAGTTGAAAAAGTCACAAGATTGAGATATAAAGTAAAGAAGAGTCGAGCCATGAATGTCAAAATGAGTAGTTTCTGCAACTGAATTACTCAATAAATGGATTATAGTCATTTAGAGTTTATGCTGAGAAACGGTAGGTAGAAGAAAATCATTCCATTCGGTTTAATTGAATTATGAAAAAATTGCATCTATTGGGTTTTTCAAAATAATATAAGAGCTATAAAAAATGAGATATCTAGTTATGATCTATATCTAACAGTCATTTCGATATTTCAGTACTTAAGCTCAACCAGAATGTAGTCGTAAACTAAAGCCATGTGAAATAGGTAAATAAATGACTCTTACTTTGCTGATCATTTTTAGAGTTTCTAGTTCACTTGATTCACAGAGGAAGACTGACTTAACTGAGACAATTTTTCTTTTTATATGAATAGAAATAATGTTACCCACCGTTCCCAAACACCTGCTAAGTAATTCGAGCAAGTATTATGTAAAAGAACAATTATGATAAAATGACCCCAATCAATAATTAATCCATCATCAGTATTACCTGATTAGTCACCAATACCGAAATATTTATTCACAAACGCCTACTTCAGGAATTCTCTGTTGAAATTATTTTTGATCGTTACCAATTTAGGCCCGTTCTGTATTCAATTGTGATATGTCGAAATCGATATAATGATAGGAACGAAACTCGAGTATGTTAATTTTTTCGTAATTAGTTTTTGATGTGTTAACTGAGAACAGTGGCACTTCAAACAGCGATATTTATTTTGTGAATGAAGTTGGATATACTGAATGTTCATGCAAAATTTCAAGATGGTCATCAGAACCATAGAATTTAATTTTTTTCAGTCTTAATTCTTCACATATTTCATTTTTTTAATATTTTTATATATGGGGTACCAATCTCAAGTCCCAAACAAAATTTTGAGGAAATAATTTTATTAGTCCACTCAAATAATTTGATTTTTTCATTTATTTTATTTATTATTTCAGGACACGAACAGAACGAGCCCAAAACAATGTCCACAATACATAATTTTAGTTCCAGTTGTGCTGAGATTTAACATTTATATATTTGGTAGCATCTCAAGTCCCGGAGTAATAGTCCTATTGCTTCGTCAATGAACGATCGCCCAAAATCTCCTGCTCAGGGCTTTTCTTAATTTTTATTGAAAACTTATTATTTTTTATTCTTTTCAAAGTTTGAACAGAAACACTAATCTCTACGAGTAGGTAATATAATTTTATGTCAAAATTCACATTTTGTCATTGGTGGAGTCAGGTCATTGATTTCTGATGAAAAAATTAAAGGCTACTTTTTTCGGCGACTTGCAAAATACGATACAAAAATCACTTACTTGTTATTCAAGTGCTATTATTTGAATAGAGTGATTTCAATCGTATTCGAGCAGTTAAAGAATTCAACATTATCTTTCATGGCTTATTGAACACATTTAGGAATCAATGGACGTCATGTAAAAAATTTACTTGAAGTTAGTTCTTCAGGTTTGATAAATATAATTTCTATTCCAATACCATTGTTTAAGGAGAAACAATGACAATATTGAACTCTTTTATTCCAGAATCTTCTACTGAAAGTACCCATCTACATATTATCTTCTGTGAAAATATCTGCATCGTATTTTCTGATAATGAATGAAATAACCTCTACCATTGGTACTGGAATCGACAAGAAACTTCTATCTTAAAAGCTCTGTTTTCCCCCAGCTATAATTCATTTATGTATATTGGCTCTTTTTTCATTTTTTTTCAAACAAAGTTATAACTTACTCTGTTGATATATGCAGGGTGGGCTACGATCGATGGTGCCCTTAACTTTTTCAGAGAACTGAAATATTTTCATAGAAAAGTTATAATCTGATTCGATATTTCAATAAAACATTTCACTTTTTCACATAATTCTTTAGAACCTAGAACTTCGTTCAGAACTTAGAATCTTAATCGAAATACCAGTATCTGGTTATCATGAACTCAATAAGAAAAAGAAACATGAAAATTTGGTTGAATTCCAACTCCAAAAGTCGAACTGATAATTTCCAGATCAAAATTCTGATGTTTCTGTGAACAGTTTGTTCAAATCACAAGATTTTTCTCTATACTTAAAATTTTCCAGATATAGCAAGAAAAGTTGATGATATTCGTATAGCTCTTCAGAAAACAGATAAGACCAGAATTTTATGACCACAATAAAATAAAATTGATGCTGCAGGCTGCTTAGGACTTTTAGCGATAAAATCGTTCGTTAAAATGATCATTCATTTGTAACCATTCACTAGAGAATCAATCGAATATTCACAGTATATTTGTTCTAATATCGTATATCAGGCGTTCCAAGGTGAGTGGCCTATTTGATGAAATTGGCGCGTTACGAAAATAACTCTAGTTCGCTCAATATTTGAGATTTAAGTCAGAAATTGAGCAAATCATTAGATATTGATCTGATCTATGTCAATGCTTTTGAATTACAGTTGTTAGTTATACAGGATGGGTCAAAAGAAATCATCATAATAATAATAATTTTAATCTGATAGGCCACTCACCTTGGGACACCCGAACCCGATATATAGGTAATCAATTTTTTCTGTAATTAAACAGAAAACTTCTGAAGAAAATCAGAAAAGCTGGGAATATTCTATTTTGTTCTGCTGGATTTTATTCGAACAAAATGTCTTTCTTCAGTATGATATTCTAGTAATTAATAAAAATGAATCGTTTCAGTCAAATAGCAAACAAAATATTGTATATCGATCGAAAATATATTCACGTATCAAAGAAATCAAAGTTGATAAATAAACATCATTACCAACCTATTTTATATTTTTTGTTCATCTCCAGCTTGTTTATTTTGACTCAAAAATATTTTTTTGGCAGTTTCTATTTATTTCAATCCGTAGGAATATTCGAATTTTCTTGCTTTGATATTCAACCAATAACATGCCTACACCTTGACATGATTTCGATCAATTTTTTTGTTCTTGATTTTTGGAACAGTTACACATTGTTTTAATCATTAATTCTTTCAAATTTTCATTATGCTATCCACTACTGTTATATTCGGCTTACTGAGTTAATTCCTTTGTGTTTTTTACTTCATGACTAGTGTATCACAAGAAGAGGTTTACTCAATTAAAGTATAGACATAAATACTTAGGTAGGTACTGACACAAACCAATATAAAACTCAAGAACGTAATATTTCAAATCCATTCTTACAGTAAAGAAACTATACGCATTCATTCTAATAATAATTCGAAATGAACATATCCACTTCCGTCAGTTTTATTATATTTTATGTTCTTTGCCCATGCCCTGCATTCAATATTGGTGACTACCCCATAACTAGGCCTTTCGAAGTGCACGGCTATGACAGGACTCAAATATCCCTTAGATTTCTTATTAGGGTAATAGTAACTTGGAAAGCCCAGGTCAGGATAATAAGTGATAGGTCCCATGTATTCAATATCAACAGGATTTTCACCACTGCAAGTGATCCAAACTTTATTCCTCTGAAAAGAAACCGTCCATTAGTTCAAAAATCAAAAAATAGTGTGATATCAGTATCGAAATATAATAATTATTCATGATTATGATAGTCCATAGAGTAAATAAGTGAAGAAGCTGAGTTATACAGTAAAAGGAAAGATAGGTGGTGACTAGGAAAAGGGTTCTTATTAATATTTGGGAAAAGGCAGAATGATTTATTCCAACATTCAAAATATAGCCAGAAAATCTCATATAGTTTCATTTTGAATGAGGATATTGAATTGACATTCGAGTTATACAGGATTTTCCTTTTAAGTTGGCCTATTAGGCGTTTTGGAGAACTAGTGAATATTTCGTTCTGAAATTTCAGGTGAAGCCTGGAGGATGAAGGAACTCTTCGTATAAAATATTTTCAAGTCGACAGTGTTGCCACGTCTATCTCAAACGCATATCTTCTTTCTTATTTCAAATGCAATTACACATATTTTTATGTATGTATCGATTGAATACCAGATTCTCAGAAAAACCTACTAAAAAATTTTTTTCTGCCATGCACTGTTGCCAAGTTATGCATAAATTCTTGAAATTTTGACATCTGCATTGCAAGTTTGGAAATGCAATATCTCAACTATTTTTTATACGAACGAAACCAAATTCAGCAGTCTCATAGTAGGAAATCCACGCATTCATGTGGTGCATTCAGTATTTCAATACATCGTAAGGTTCTTCGGAAATTTTGATCCGAAAATGCGGAACGTAAAATTGAAATATTTCGAAATTTTCAAATGCCAACCCTATATTTATTTTAAAGCATTCGATTCAAAATGAAAATAAATGGCAGTCTTCTCTCACACTAATCATTTATTTTGGATAGTTTTTGAATGAGATGAAGAATAGTGAAACTCTTAGTATTTAGAGTCATGATATTCAAACTAATATGATTTAATATCTCCAGAATAAAAATGATTCACTCACAAAAAATTTATGAGATGATTTTTACTACATATACAAACTCATTTTACCTTTGGTTCTTGAATAAGTGCAATACGATTCTTAAGTGTCTGCGGCATATCTGCAGGGAGGTCATTAGGATCGTTGTAATATTCGGGCATCCATCCTTCAGCAGTATGCAGTTTGAAGAATACGCAGGGTGCATTACGATGATATGAAAATGAGCATCTCGATTGCAGGGTCCCCATAGGTTACATCGACAGAACAAACTTTGTTTGGTGAGGGTAGATGTGTGTTGGAGCAGTGTTGTATAGGGGAATTTTTTCTCTGTTTCATTTTGCTTGTAGTATACTGAAATGAAGAAAGGAAAGGCTCTATTGAACAATTGATTCTGAATCACTAAAGCTTCTTTCAGGGTGTCACGTATCGCCACGCTACCATGACTATAGCTCATATGAAGACTATCCTCTATTTGTGATATCATGTGTGCTAAGGCACTTTGGTGTTGAAGGAAATTAAGGAGCCTATGAGCTTGCAAAAAGTACCTGACATCAAAGTTAATACCTGCTAGACATGATAGTAGAGTAAATATAGCACGAAAAAATACGAATTTTTCGAAAAATTACCTACAGAAATTTGATTTCATAAATCGATGGGGGGACATAAAAAAATGTTAATGCTAGATTTCCGAAGTGATCTCTCCCTGGTTTTGAGAAAATCCAAAAATATTTTGAAATGCATTTTCCTCGGAATCTATGGGGTTAAGAAAGAAGTTTTTTAATAAAAAATGTAAAGGACATTGTTATCTACATTTTATTCACTTGGAGCGAAGTCGCCTGACTTGAAATACAAAAAGGAGTTGGCGCTAAAGTATCAAAAACGGGATTTTTTGGCATTTTCGTTAAAAATAAATAATTTTTTGCAGTATTATAAATGAGAAAGTTGTATATCACAATATTATCTACATTTTTTGTCTGAACAGTTTTTTCGTAAAACTTACTGCAGCGCAGCATAGTTAACGTTCTCGTAACGGTTCTTTTCACTTTCGCCGGGCCGTGTATGGAATGGAATACACGCATCGGCGCGACACATAATGTACAATTTTTACACTTCGACAAGCTCCTGCTCGATAACGGTGATTTATACAGAAAAATTGTTCATACAAAAAATGTAGCTAATTTCATGACAAACAACTCAAACATTTCCATTACTGAAAAAAATATTTATTTTCAACGAAAATGCCAAAAAACCATTTTTTCGATACTTTAGCGCCTCCTTTTTGTATTTCAAATCGGACGACTTCGCTCCAATGACATTAAATATAGACAACAATGTCCTCTACATTTTTCGTTAAATAAACTTTTTCCAAAACCCATGGATTCCGAGAAGAACGCTTTTCAAAATGGAATTTTTTCAAAAGCAGGGGGGACACTTCAGAAATCTGGCATTAACATTTGTTTATGTCCCCCTATCGATTTATTAAGTCAAATTTCTGTAGGTCATTCATTCAATTCAATTCAATTCAATTCTTTATTCATCCTTTGGACATAGAATAATGTATAGGACAAGTCAACACAAGCAAAAAGAAAATGCGAATATAAACACTCAAATGCAAGCAACAAGAACACAAAGATAAATGAAACATAAATCAATTCAATGAGTCACAAAGAAACTCCTGGGTGCTGTAAAAGCATTTATTGATCAATAAAGATCTGATCTTTTTTTTGAAACTTTTGGTATCCAATGTTTTCAGCTCTTTCGGAATATGATTGTATAGCCGGATCCCCACAAAAGCAGGTGACGACTCAAATTTACTAGTGCTATGCTGTGGTATGCATAGAACACTATCGTGTCGTGTCCGGTATTGATGAAAGTCAGAACACTTCGTTAAGTTACGGATGTTATGTTTTACATGTAGTAGACAATTCAAAATGTAAACACATGGAAATGTGAGAATTCCATAATTCTTGAATGTCGATCTACAAGACTCCTGAGGGCCCAAACCAAAAATCAACCGAATGATTTTCTTTTGAGCAATGAAAATTCGATCGGTACCAGAAGACGCGCCCCACAAGACTACATTGTAGCTGAGGTGACAATTTACCATACCGTAGTAGATATTTATTAATGCATCCAACGGTAGTGAACTCTTGAGACGATGAATGGCAAAGAAAAATCGGTTCAATTTTTTGGACAGATGTTCGATATGGGAATTCCATCTCAAAAACTCGTCCACGTGCAACCCAAGAAATTTGACGCATTCAACAGACGTTAAAGCGCCCTCACGAGTCTCGACAACCAATGGCAAAACTGGTGTCGACCCTCGCAAGCGAAATTTGATTATTTGAGTCTTGTTCACGTTCGCGATGAGTGAATTACTTCGACACCATTCATTGAAGAGATGGATTACTAGCTCACATCTGGATCTTAATTCGACTAGGCTACCAGCTTTAGGCGTTTTCGGATACTTACTCGGGTTAACTCGATCCCTAACCTTGGCGTTCGTTTACCTAACCCGAACATCCAACCCGTGTTCGGAAAGTACGGGGCTATTAACTCGATCGCTGACCCAGGTTGATTTATCGTAACCCTACTCGAGAGTAGGGTTCTAGAGGCACCGCATGCGCACTGCAGTTCAATTTTGTATTTGAAAAAAGCGGGAATAAGTCTTCTACTCCTTTCTTATTAATTTCATATATTCTATTCCTAAAAATTATGGAAAGAGAAGAGAATTTGGCTCATTGTAAAATGAGTGGTTCCTTGAGCTGAGAAAATAATGTGCAATTCATAACTTTGTATGCACATCTTTCTGCGTAAAAGATAAAGCCTTATTTACTTCTATAGGTACTCGAAGATAAAATTGAACATGTGTGGGCACATCAGAAATTATAAGAAAGATTTTACAGAAGCCAATAAATCCAAGCAAAGCTAGAGGAAATAGGTAAATAAATTGGAACTGAAAAACTAAATTCTCTACTTCTCAAACATAGGTAGTCAAAAATGTTATTAAACATGGAAGGGCACACGAGAAATTATAAGAAATAATCAACAGAAGCCAATAAATGCAAGCACAGCTAGGGACAATCCGAGAATAGACTGGGATCGAAAAAATAAATTCATAAATTTGTTTGGTTATGTTATTGATACGACTGTCACTTCAAATCCTAAACCTGATGTGTTCGTATACACAGAACCCGGGTGTCAATTCTCGAGATCACTCGTTCGACGAACGATACGTTCGTGACATTTTGAGAGTAGATTTCTTGAAACTGTGATGATTTTATCCGTTCAAAATGAACGTACACTTTCGTCGAAACGATTAGTTGACGATATACTCAGGAATTAACTTGTTTCGAACTATTTCTTCGATTTTACTCACTCGCGAACGTATACGTTCGTGAGCGAGTGATCCCGAGAATTGACACCCCGGGTCCGTGACCCGAGTAGATCCGTCACGTGACCCGATGGATCGAGTCAGTAACTCTGAGTAAGTTTCCGAAAAGGCCTTTTGATAGCCAGTGAGGCGTCATCTGCGAACAGAATCAAAATGCATTCGATAAGGTAATCAACCAAGTAATCAGGCAAGTCGTTGATGAACAAAAGAAAAATAAGTGGTCCCAGAATTGAACCCTGTGGGACACCAAGGTTGTTCTGATACTTAGTGGAAACATTCCCATTCACTTGGATGAATATGGCACGATCAGAGAGGTAACTCAGAATCCATTCCAGAAATATGCCTCTGAAACCCATCTGATATAATTTATCAGCTATAAACTTATGCTGAAGGCAATCAAACGCACGGGAAAGATCAAAAAAGATCCCCGCAACATGACCACTTTATCCAAGCTATCGTAAACAAATTCCAAGAATTCGGTACATGCGGTCTGGGTGGACTTACCAGTCCTAAAACCATGTTGTTGATTGGACAATACTGAGAATCTGGTCAGAAATTCCCTCATACGATGGTGCACTAGTTTTTCAAATACTTTAGATAATTGACTCAGAATTGATATAGGCCGGTAGTTAGAAATGTTGTCATCAGCGCCTTTTTTGAAAACAGGAATAACCCTGGCCTGCTTCAGAACAGCCGGGAAGATATTGAAAAATAAATGCTATATCTACTGTACTAAGAGCCTTTCTGTGGGCTTCGAAAATACCAATATAAGGTAACGGTCCTGTAATCGAAGTTGAATAACAGAATAACTCACTGAACACCTGTACTTACTGAATTTCAGGTGATGGTAGGACTGCTGACGAGTGACGAGGCACTGTCGGAACAACTACGTTTTACTATATGGGAAAGTTAGCAGATGAGACTTGCAGGCCCAGAAGTAGAAACAGCTGAACAAATGGTATAATACTGTTCAGGGCTGGCTGGTCAAAGAACAGTTCCTATAGGGAAACCGGTATGCGCACCTAAGATGCAACAGGTAAGGCTCCTAAGGAAGTTTTCAGTTTCATCAACGCCATTGAGGTATTCTTGGGTTTCCATGAATGAGTAGGATAGAGCAGTGGTTCTCAACCTTTTCACCACTGAGGACCACTTGTACCTTTCAGAATTCTTGGCGGACCACTTAGGTGTTATTATTGGTGAATTAACGTCTAAGAGCCAAGATTTGAATTGATTATTGTTCATCTCGCGGACCACAGGAAAACCGTTCGCGGACCACAGGTTGAGAATCACTGGGATAGAGTACAAAAGCTACATAGTGAATCTTCAATTGAATATATTCAAACTGAATGGTGTAACTTGATTTTATTTACCCAATAATGAACCATGAAGCCATAGTCCTTATAGTGAATATTCATCTGGGGCCTATCGCACCGAAAAACTTTGCAACTTTTTCAGTGAAAATTAACACAAAGAACATTTCTCCCACATTCAATTTCTGCGAAGTGCTTTCTACCTTGCACTTGACTTTTCACATTGCACATTTCATTTATGAATGCGTTTCGTTCAACGTGCAATAGGCCCCTGAACTTTTTCATGTGGGACAACTCGAAATAGATGGTAAGCAATTTCCTCTAATTGTGCAAACTTAAAATTACACTTCATTAATCGTAAAATCTTCATAGGTACTATTCCAAATGAAACATTTAGATACATAAGATCATTATTTTTTATACTCACCACCTAAAAAAGTCATAATATTCTCCTCGAACTGCTTGTAATTTCGATTCTTGAGCCAGATTAGAGTACTTTCTTTATTATCAGGCACTGGTATGAAAGCCAACATAGGTTTTGTACCACCAGCTAATTCCTCATTTTTCCATTTTGGCGTTGTAGTGTTTAAACTTTGAGAAAATACTGGCACACATGTAGTTATAAACATAGCCCACACAACATAGTTATGTGAAAATAACCTCGCCATTGCTGGTGACAAATGTGGTGTATACATGTAAATAAAAGTTTCCAAATTAAAACGGTGATGTTCTGAGAAGCCAATAATTTTATATTATTATCTAAACCTCAATCCATTTTATTTTAACTTTCTTAATAGATTTTAGCTTTTATGCTGTTATGATAGCATAAACAAACAATCGAAGTTTTAAGGTGTTTGGCGAGGAAGTTGGATGGGTACTACGTGTCTGTCATTGGACTGTGGGATTCCTGATATTATTTATTACAAAAAAATATATTCAGAAACTTGAGTTTATATCAAAACAAAATTTAGAGTCAAATTCAAACATCTCTGTTACCTAATACTAGCAAAAGTCAAGCACGATGTTCGAAAATCGAAAGATAAATAAATGCATGGACTTCCAATTTCTTCAGGGTTTTGTTAATCTTTCTATTGCGGTAAGTATGAATTTTTCAATAGGTTTATATTTTCTGCATTATACGTACCTACCAAGTCTTTCAATTAATTCACACTTTTCCTCAATCTCTACTCTGAACCACCCCTGTGCACTGATTTTCTACATAGATGCAAACTAAATTCAAATACACATTTATTTACCCATTTTTAATTCACATCAAACGCTGAATGTTTTTAATATAAATCTCCAATAAGTAGAAACTGCCAAATGTTATTACATACTACTACAATTATAATTGTTTGGGTTCATATAGATAACCCACACCATCATTCGAAAACAAATATTCACTGAACAATAAATAGGGTCAACAATTATTATAGCTAGTAAGCTTTTGAAATCTAAATGAAGGCAGTAGCATTAATAATTTCTTTTGAAAAACAGACGCTGGTCAAATGTTGTTACTTCACGGTATTCAAACAAGGAGGCATTCATTCATCACAAATCGAGACATCCATACTTCCTTCCGATTTGGCCACTCAGACTTTTTTATATTTTTTTCATCACGAACGATTGATCTTTCACATTTTTTCAAAACAATGACAACAATTTACTGATACAGTTTTATGCATACACGTTTCGGTTTAGTAATTGAGAATATTTCACTTACTATAGAGAAACTGATAGACTTGATCAATTTGTAGGTGTCTGGTGTGTCACACGAAAATTCAGCGTTTCATAGTTATACCGAGGAAAATAAGTTTCTAGTGAGGATGGATTTCTTCAATGTGCCGACTTGCTCTTCTACATATTACTGCAGGGTTATCCATTCATTTCGAGACATCATAAATAAATTCACATATCCAGTGAACAGGTAATATTGGCGACCAATTTCAAAAATATGGTAATTGAGCAGCCATTTGTTTAAAGACTTATAAAAATTATATTCCCTTCTCAACAAAATAATTGATCTTTCAACGAAATATAGGTACAGTGAATTTTGAGTTAGAGAATCATAAGTTGAACGTTAATAAAGCACAATGTTGTTATGGTATATTCTTTATTTTTTTCAGTTTTTTCAAATTTCACCACGAAATTTAGGTGATGGGAAGAAGAAATTTCGACTTTTACAACTTTAGAATACCTAATCCTACCTACATCAAAATCGTAAATGAATAAATAACTATACACATAATACACTGACTGGCAAAATTATCGATCCACTCAAAAAATCGATGAAGTTTGTTAATTCATAATATTTTATTTCATGTCCGCTTCAAAGGATTTTTTAAAATTGTATTGTAGGTATGTTCTTTCTTAGTCAATCAGCAGTTTTGAAATTCAAGAAGACCCGGCGTACGTCATTTTATACTAGGTGAAACAAAATCTGTCATTTGCCCTAACTTTAGAACCAGCCCTGGTGTGTTCAAGTTAGTTCGCAGTGTGATTTCTTATTTCATCATCAAGACACATCTTTTCTTGACAATTTAATTCTTCATTCACAACAATGTCTCCATTTTTGTTAATGATGTAGGGTTTTAAGTAAAACATCAAATTTCGCTATAAGGCTACAGTAGGTACCTCATCAACCTGAAATTCTGACCTAAAGCAAATAAACTGAAAACAAAGTCAAAAACATAAGGTGTTTTCCGCCCAGACGCAGATAACCGGTTGCAATTCGTCTCGGCATGTCCTCATTAAGGTTTTGAATCAATTAGAGTATCAATTTGTTTGCTGCTGCAAATTCTCAGGAGTTGGTACGTGAGATCGAATTTTCCTCCAAGAGCATCCAAACATGCCCAATTGGGTTCAAATTTGTTCTCAGATCAGGCCACTTGAAGGCTTGGATATCAACCTGTATTGAATACTCCTTGGCAATCCTATTATAGCAACATGCGGTTGATGCGGTCGGGCATTATAAAGTAACGGGTTATCCATTTCGCGGTTTCAAAAGTATACGGCTGGAATTCGATATCTGTCAAACGAAGTTTTTAAAAAAAAAATTTTTTGTTTAGTTGAAAGTCTGACATTTATGAAAATGGATCGCTGACTATCGCACAACGCATGAAAATTGTAAAAACCTAATACAAAAATGGCGATTCTGCCACAGCCACAAATCGTGCTTTAAGAGCAGATTTTGGTTTACATAATCGTCCAACTACGCAAGCAATTGGTAAAATTGTGAAGAAATTTGAAGAGACTGGATTGGTTACAGATATTGTAAGCCCTGTGCATCATCATTTTGCTCGTACCACTGAAAATATCGCTACTGTAAGTGAAAGTGTTGCCGAAGACCCGAATATGTCGATTCCTCGTCGTTCTCAGGAATTAGGACTGTCTTACGGCACATTATGGCGTATTTTGCATTAAGATCTACACCTACACCCAAATGAAATCCAGCTCACACAACAACTGAAGCCAGCCGACCATTCACATCAACATCGTGGATACGTCGAATGGGTGCTTGAACAACCGGCGGTGGACGGCGATATCAACTGGCCACCAAGATGCTTGACTCTTTTTTGTGGGGCTACGCGAAAGACCGTGTTTATGCAGATAAACCTTCAACTCTTGAGTAGTTAAAAACCAATATTCGTCAAGTTATGGCTGAGATACCGCCCAATATGTGTCAAAAGGTGGTCGAAAATTACCTCAAAAGAATCGATGCTTGCAACAATTCGGGTGGTTGTCATTTGAATGATGTAGTTAATGTCTACAATGTCTAAAATAATTTAGACATCTTAGATGTAGTGTTTCACACAAATGTCAACGTTCAAACTTCATAATAAAAAAGAATTATCATGATAAAAAATATTTTTTATGTGTTTTATTTACGTTTACTTTTGAAACCGCAAAATGGATAACCCTGTATTAGCACGAAATCGTCTCCAAGAAACGGTACATACCGAAAAACATGTCCCGCTGAAACTTATTTTTTCTTTCATAATGTTCGGATTTAAAGTGAAATCTGTGATACTTTTATAGCCATGGCAAAATTGTGGAGGTGAATGTTGGTCTGAAAACCTCGTATATTTAACAAAAATTCAGCTATTGTTATGAAAGAGGAACTTAATTTCCAAGAGAGATGTGTCTTGATGATAAAATAAGAAATCACACGTTGAAACAATTGGAACACACCAGGGGTAGTTCTAAAGTTAGGGTAAAAAAGCAGAATTTTTTCACCCTGTATAAGATGACGTACGCCGAGTGTTCTTGAAATTCAAAACTGGTGATTGATTGTGGATGAACATACCTACAATTGGAAAAAAAATCAATCGAATCGAACTTGAAATAACATATTTATGAATTAACAAACTTGATCGATTATTTTGCCGGTGAATGTATCTATTGAGATGATGTGTAAAGGAGAGCTGCGTGAGACCTCTTCAAAGACCTTAAATTCATAGCACAACTTTCGCCCTATGATTTTAATGAACATGAAGATCTATTACAATCTACAGCCAAATATTTGTGTGGCAACATAGATATAGATACCCCAAAAAGTATTCGTATCCGGAAATGTAAAATTGTCTACATAGAATCATCACATTGATGACCTTGAAGATAATTGAAATCATTTTGCCATACTTTTTATTTTCATTGTTTCTCATACAATGTTATATCCTACAGAAAGGAATGCATCGAAATATGTATTTTCAATCTAGCTCATTTGTTACACATTCTTTTCTATATGAACTTGCTCTGAACTTCTTCGTCAGAATCAAATCTTGAATTTTGAACCAACTGAATAATGCTTCAAAATAAACCAATGGAATAATATATCATTTTATTCATTCAAAATATACATATTGTACGTCCAAGACTGGCAATAAATATTCAAAACAATAAAAACAGTATAACTAAACCTAATCAGTATCTTATCTCTACTAACAACGGATAATTTTTGGCTCGGAAATTACTACTGGAGGAAAATCTTAGCCACTGTCCCCAGAACAAACTATAATAAAAACCTAAAATAATATAGATACAAAACTTTCATGATAAAATACTGCTATATTCATTTTATTCCAGTGGCAGTGGATGAGTTTTCAATCGATGAGTAACTCAAAATGAACAGATCCACTCCTATCATATTTATTGTATTTAATGTTTTTAGCCCATGCTCTGCACTCAATATTCACAACCAATCCAGAAACTGGTTTCAGAAATTGTACTGCGACCAGTGGACTCAAGTAGCCCTCAGAGTTCATATAGGGGTAGTAGTATCCTGGAAATCCTTGAATGGATGGATAATACCTAACGGCTCCCAAATATTCATCATCCGCTGGGTTTTCACCAGAGCAAGTGATCCAAACGGTGTCTCTCTGAAAAAAGAATCCATTAATTATTATTACTGATCTAGAATATACCGGTTAAGTAGAGTATAAGAGTATCTACTGAATAGATAACTCATATCATTCATTTTTACTGGTCCATCCATGATATGTCAGAGAGTTTTCGGTATTTATAGCCTATAAGTGAGTGAAAAGCTCATACAGGTCGACTTCTGTGATGACAAACTTAAACTCGAAAAAAATTCCACGTAAAGTAGATTTCATTTGAGAGGTTTTTCCATTATCCAACCAAAAGTTGTCATTTTTAAACATTTGTTTTTGTTTTGATCAAAATTGCAGGTTTAAATTGAAACGTGATGATTGAAAGTCAAATAATCGACAGATTGAATTTTTGCCTAAACTTTTGCTTTGTGTTTTGGTTCCAAAGCTTTCATTGTTTATACAATTTCCAAAGAGAAGCTTACAATGTTATGCTGATACTCGATATTACCTCAATTTAATATTAGTTATATTATAGGTTTTATTCGAGGTATCTAAATGAGTCGGTGAGTCGGAGTTCTTCAATAAAAATCAACCTTTTATGGACTTTTCGAATGAAAATTTTGACGCTTTCTAAAAGAGCAGTTCATGACGAATATGTGATAACTTTTTCAACCACTTCATTTTGTTAAACAAAGCCGAATAGTTGATCTAATTACACAATAATCTCAAAATTTAATGATTTTCTTGAAAAAAGTAAAGGGTTTTGAGCAGAATCCTTAATTCTCTTTCAAATGATATGGCACATACCCTACTGTCCTACAATCTGTTTTAAACTGTACATGAAGTGAAATGACTAGTGGATGAATGCTTTGAACATCATTCCGAGGTTTGTAATTGGAGAATTGAATATCTTTCAAGATGGATGAATTCTAATTTTCTAGCAGAATATTTGAGTTTCATTCTATAGGAGATAATTACACAATATTATGAGTCTGTTGACTACGTGAGCAAGAGATCAACTTCATTCGACTATTCAACGAACTTAGAGACTATTAGAATGATTATTGTTCAAAATTGATCATAGTTTGCGATGCAGAAGTGTTATTTTTAATTTTTATCATTTAGTTTCCTTCTGTTTTTTTCTTCATTCAGTCTATTTAGATATGATGTCAAGATATTTATTCGCATCATACAATAAATATGGAGAAGCAGAGTTTTTTCATCAGTGTCACAGTTTCACACAAAGAAACGCATGGTGTCCCATTTATATTTTTCTCTTCTTGAAAAGCACTGGCTATACATCTGCAATACATCTGCATACTTCTTATGTGTCTTTTCTTAAAAACTTTATAGGTTTTCACTTCCAGTCTCTGAAACATAAATAATTAAAAAATGATTGATTAAGGTGAAGTGATCCTGCGAGAATCTTTTCACTTATTTGTCAGGAGCAAATTGGTCTTGAAAAAAATTGTTGCCTAACAGTAAATCTGAAAAATGAAACAAATTAAAAGGATATTGTAACGTTTCGGTGTTTATATCAGACAAACTCTCAAAATCTTCAGAATTGTGTATTTTTTCATTTGCAATCTGATTGACATTGTCAATCAGATTAATTTGTTTAATTTTTCAGTTTTACTGTTAGGCAACAATTTTTTTCAAGATCAATTTGCTCCTGACAAATAAGTGCAAAGATTCTCGCAGGAGCACTTCACCTTAATCAAACATTTTTTAATTATTATGTTTTAGAGACTGGGAGTGAAAACCTATAAAGTTTTTAAGAAATGCAGAATCCTCCCAGAATATATTTCAATCGATTTCTTACGTGTCATTTCTTTAATTTAGTATCTCACACGTGGAATGCGTTATATGAAATTAGTTCTGAACCGCCGTTAAATAAAACTACTCATATTTTTGTAGAAGAAAACCATATTCTTTAAGAATTATTCTCGGTGTCAGCCATTTATGCAGGATCGCCCAGAATAACGTTATTAAATTTGATGCAAATGCTGAATGTTAAAATATAAGATTTTCGTTTTTCCTCAACGATTTTTAAATAAAATAACTCACCGTTGGAACATTATAAGGTATAACTTCCAAATTCAAAGTCTACGAACTGATGAGAACTTTCTACTAAAAACGACCTGGCTTGAGTGGGAAACATATTTCTGCAAAACGATATGACTGGGTTGATAGATATGTAATACAAATTTTCGTTTGCAATAATTCTGTCGCTCTAGCTTCAATGCAATATTCCTGGACATAATGAAATAAATAAAAAAAATGATGTCTAATAACTTGACGGTCAGCTATAAAGAGTAATATTGCTGAATTATCACCCAAGATTCTTAGCTGGCAGATTTTTCTGAAAAGGTATGTGACTGACACTGAAATATGAAGGTGATTTCTCCCTAATTCAATGAAATAGCTAACAAACAGCAAGACATTTAATTTTATCAAAATATACAATTTGTGTGAACGTCTGGTAGTAAATATTCAAAATAGTAACAACAAAAACACAATCAGTAGTATCATCTTCACTATCAACTGCTGAAATTTGGCTCGGAATTCTATGCTGGACAAAAATTTAAAAACCATTACATTTCCTTTCACCAGACGCTAACTGAACAACCATAAATTATAACATCGTAAAATAAATTTCGATTTTGTTATGTTGCAGTATTTATTTATGTCCAACAGTTTCAATGTCTCTTCCTCATCAATCAATAAGTAGTTCAAAATGAACAGATCCACTTCTATCCATTCTACTGTATTTGATGTTCTTTGCCCATGCTCTGCATTCAATATTGATAACTAAGCCCGAAGTAGGTCTCTTGAATTGAACTGCAACCAATGGACTCAAGTAACCTTCTGAATTCATATATGGGTAATAGTATCCTGGAAATCCCTGAATGGATGGGTAGTATTTAATTGGTCCCAAGTATTCGTTATCAGCTGGATTTTCACCATGACATGAGATCCAAATATTATTCCTCTGAAAAAAATCGTCGTCCAAAATATCGAGAGGGTAATGTGTTTCATGCACACAAGCAATATTTGAATGCAGTTCGTTTCATTTTTTATCGAAGAGTAAAATAATCTTCCATGCAAAGCAGTTTGAACTACTAATCGTGCAATGCAAGAAAAATAACAATATTTAAGATATGGAATATATTTTGCATCTTTTCATTACATCCTATGTCCACTGCTAGATCTTCATTCAACTGGAACTTTTATTAAAGAATGGATGCAGAAACGAACAACAGATCTTGGAGATGGTACTTCTTTTGTAACCAAATCACTTGTTAACTAGTCGAATCATCTGTTGTTCTGATCATTTCGGATCATATATCAGTGAGGTGCATATCATTTGAGTGTCACTATTTTTTTCAGTTTATTCTTGTCCTAATACGGGTTAAGCTGCTGCAAAGTCATCTGGATAGTTTATTCTCCTTTTCAGGTTCATCTCAATATTTCACCGGTTGCATTCTCGAGCATACCATATCAAATGATGTCAGTCAACGCTACCTTTAATTTTTCACAATCTTTCAGTTTTGTTATGACCTTTAGGTGTCGATAGGCAACGTTGAATTGAATGAACTCACAGCTATGGAATATAAGTTGTATAATTGATTGAATTCCATGCACCTAAATAAACATAAGGTATACCCAGGAAACATGTAGTTATATACTTCGGATCATACGGAGTAATACTAAAAAGTAGAATATTCATGAAAAGAACACAAGCGAAAACAAGCATCACATGATTATTTTTGCATCTCTCAAGCAAAAACATGACAGGAGCAATCGAAGGCCGAGGAGAGGTATGGGATTTTTAGAATGAAAAAGTCATACATCACATGGTCACATTGTATGAACAGCTTGATTTTAGAAAACTATTATACCTCAGTTATTTTTGAATCCTGATAAATACCATAACATTTGCTTCAAGGATGATACCAAAAACACGGCATGGTGAAATGCCGCACAATTTCGATCAGTCATAATTTATTTTAGATGAAGTATCCAAAAAAACAGATGAAATATTTATAGTGTATCCAACGTAGCAATGATTAAGCCTTTCAGAGCTTTTCAGCTTTTGCGATTTAGGTAAATCCATTGTATTCTGTTAAGGTTCTATTTCTACCCTTAGGCACAACATTGTTAATTGTCGACCTTACACCGAATGATGGCCACTATATATACCGGATCAAAATCAACACATTGAATAATTTTTTGTTCTGAATGAATATACTAATCACTGAATAGATGTACTCTCTCGATGATTCTTAGTCTGTTGAAATATCAGGTATTTGGGCTTGTTCCATAATTTTCGCTTCTTGTATTCAATATTTCGCCAACACTTGTGTATATAAATTACATTCTCAAAAATAAACAGACGGAAACGTGAGGATACTTATGATTCTGAAGGTACTTTTGCAACAATCTCTATAACCAAGGCCTCCAAGAATCTGTCTCTGCAGTCCGAAAACGGTTTCCCGATTAGCGTACCCACCCCACAGTAAAATGCCATATCTCATATTCTACCAGAGCGTTATACACCGAGAGCAATACTTCTGGTGCTAAGGAAAAAAATAACGTTCTCAACGCAAAAATATTTCGGCTGAGCCTTGTTTGGAGACCGTCGACTTGTGATCTATCTATATATTGACCTTCTCTATTATCTAATGGTCTCAAAGTCATAGCCATATGTCTTGTGTTTCGCTCTATTAATACTCAGACCATTTTCTCCTTAAAAAATGCTCAGAACCATTCAAGGAGCTTTTGCCTGGCTGCACTTGTTCAAATAACGTTAATGAATCCAGGGCCCTTATTGCCACCGTTATGTCATCTACAAATAGAATAGATTCTATGCCTGGCAAATAATCTGGTAAATCGTTTATAAAGATCAAAAATAATACTGAGATCAACAGAAGGTTGAATGATGGCTTTTTCAGTATTTCGCATGAACGCTGCTTCCTCTGGTTTTCTAGGCTTCAGTTTCTTCTATATTATGGAAGCTTCACCCCATGAAATGATCCTCATTGAGAGGTTTTTGACTTATCAATATACCCCTGTTGAACTAATTTTTTATGTTCTTCAATTCGAACATTCAAAGAACGTTTAATTCCTTCAATATAAACTCTACGACAGTCACAAGGTACTTTATATATACAATTTTTGATCAGTTGTTTTTCATTATCTGGTTTTACGTTAGTTAGATTAGTACTAATGATAAGGAGTCACTCAAATTGTATTGTTTTTTTATTTCTATTTGTCATTTACATTGTTAATAATAGGTTAAGTAGGAATAGCTCTGCTAAACTTCGCCTTAAGCGATATACTGTGTAACATTTATGCACAATAATAAAGACCATTATTATTATTATTATTAATAATAATCGAAAATTGCATATATGAAGTAGGTATCTTGTGAGTGTGTAGAGATTTATTACCAAACCTTCAAAAGAAGCTTGCACCACTGAAACTTTTGATATCCATGTGATCTGATCCCTCAGAATGCAAAAGCCGTTTTGAACAAAAACGGGACTTCAAAAATAACTGAGGTAGGTATGATAAATTTCCTCTCATTTTGTGGCCAAAGCGTTCATTCTTCAATACCTTATAGAACAAAATCATGCGAGGGTATATCCGTTTCATACAGTCTTCATGTCATAATTTATTGATTTTCGAAGCTGTCCTGTATATCTATTATCCGATAATTCAGTAATTCATGCCAAACATCATATTGAAATACAAAATAACAAACTTCATTTGTGGAAAAATTCAATTGATTGATATATAAATTCAGTGAAAAAAATTATGTGTAATACTCGTACAGTAGACTCATTCTTATAGTCGTAATCAAAAACCAGATATTTTTCAACTTTGTATACCTACTAGTGTAAAAATATACCTATACCTAAGCCTTCTGTACATGTTTTATAAATTACAATTTCGAAATTACATCACATGTCCAGAACATTTTTTCTTGAATTCATTCAGTAAAGAAGCTCATCGTTACCTCAAGCCTTCGTATAAATAAATAATTTCACAATGACGAGGAGTGAATCTTATCCTTACCTCTTCTGGTCGAGTGATATTATATCTGATGTGATCCTTGAGTTGTTGTGGCATGTCCTCTGGAAGATCATTGGGGTCGTTGTAAAACTCTGGCACCCATCCATATATTCTATTCAGTTTAAGGAATATACAAGGAGCGTTTCTGTGGTAATCAAAATGGCGATCAGGGCTGCAGGGTTCCCATTTCCGAACATCGATGTCACAAACTTGTCCTGGGATTGGCAACTCGTCGTAAGAACATCGTTTTATGGGCACGTTACCCTTCTCTATTTTGCCAGGAGTGTAGTATACTGAAAAATTACAGAACTTCATCATTTATATTTTATTGTAGGTATTTAGACAAGTATTCAATGAGATAATTGCGGATGTAAAAATTCACATAATTAGTGCTTTTTAGGAGATTATTATAATTTGGTAGATTGTTTTATAGCACTCATTTTAAGTAAAAATTTCCGGCATATCTTCACCGCAGCTACGAGTAACACAGTCATCAAGTGTCACTGAGCCTGGTCTTCTCTAAACAAGTACAGGGTGATTCACTTATCTTGGTATCCTAATTTTTCTCGAAAGGGATGAATATTTTTTTATTCTGTTGACGGTATTTGGAACAAGTCGATGTTGACTTGAGATGTGCCTAAAAGTCGGAGAAAAGAATTAAGACGCCAGACATAGCCATCCCAAATAACAACAATCTACGTCAAAAATATACTGAAAAAATATCGAAATATCGAGAGATTGAACTTCATATCAAAAGGCAGTGGAAAATGTCTAGTGCCAGAATCATTCCCATTCTCATATAAACCACAGGAATTATTCCTAAGAACCTCAAGCCCAACCTCAATGAGTTAGATCTGGATGAAAACCTTTACAAATTAATGCGAAAAGCAGTACTCCTCGGTACTGCTAGAACGGTAAGGAAATTTGTAGGTCACGATGGACACCAAGAACAACCATGGAGAAAACATTGCAAGAACGACTTCCAGGCCATCAACCGAGAAATCCAGGACCAAGCAACGAAGAACGAACAACCCAGGGCCCAGGAGAGGAAGAACGCCGAAGACCTCAGAGCTCAATCCCCCTGATACTTGCTATCCGGGATGAGTGAATGTTTCCCTTAGTAGGGAGTATGATAGCTGATTGCTAAGGTCGATATAATACAAAGAATTGATATTGAGCGAAATTGTCGAAATCAATACACCATTTAATATTTCAACTTAGCTTTCGTGATTCAGTAATCACTTCGAGGTTCAAATAAGCAGATTGGGTTTTCAAGTGCTACAAACCAACATTTACAATGTTGACAGGGGGAAATATCCATATTATTTCAAATTTCATCGTAATTACTTTCAATGTATCAATACTTACTATCTAAAAATTTCATGAGATTAGCCTTCCACTTCTCGTAATTTGTTTTGTTAGATCCTTGCAACCAAATCAAGGTACTTTCTTCGTTGTTTTCAGGCATCGGTCTGAAACCCAAACCTGGATTTGTACCAATTATTGACTCTTCATTCCTCCATTTTGGTATTCTTGGGTTAAGGGTTTGAGAGAACACCCACATGCAGATGGCCACCAAGGCAGCCAGCATTCCATAGAAAATTAAGTAGAAGAGCCCAATTTTCGCTGGAATAAAAACAAACAAATATTATTTCATATATGGAAGCAACGAAATTGAATTTTTTAAGTATAAATATCATTACATTCAACCTTAATCCAGTCGAATTGTGCTTTCAGCAGGAAAGTTTTAAGGGAGTTTTGATATCTTTCATTTTTTATGTTTTTTGGAGTGCTGAATCCGAATTTGAGGTTTTGCATGAGGTTTTAGCAAACCTCAGATTCAAAATTAACCCAAAACTTTCCCGCTAGGGGTTCTTTTAAGCACAAATATACTGTACTACTAGGGGAAATATAGAATCCATTTTTGTTTGGTCATTTTCTTAGAATACGAATGGTACCAATTACCCAAATTTACTTATTTCCTAGCCGAAACAAATATTGAAAATCTGAGACATAAATTTCATTCAGTTCAAAGATAAACTTTTCATGGCAATGTTGCCAAGTCAATCAGCCTATTCAATAGGAATATAGTAACATAGTTTGAATAATGGTAGGTAATAATTTCACAAACTATTATTGATATTTCGTCTATTCGTTTTACAGTTTTGGCTTAAAGTTCGTCGCTTGTTATATTTGGACCAAAAATTCGAATAGTAATATAGTATTTCGAGATTGTATAATCAATTTCAAATGATTTTGTTTTTACTGATACTAACTGTGTTCAAAAGCAATTAGGATTGTGTGAACTAGGAGAATTGATTGTATTCCGTGTAGGCTTTGTCACTGTGTCCTTACGCCACCTTCGACATAACATAACACTACTAATTAGTGAATGTTCTTGAGATAGATTTGTCCATTCCTGGATAAAAATTACTTATAACTGTCATTTTGAGATAAACACTTCTTCAGATTTTCTACATTTATTCTTTGGCACTGACATACACATACACACTTCAGTACTCGGAATCTTATTCAGGAAATGAGTAACGAGTGACAAAATGACTTTTATGATACGTATTTGGGTCGATCAAATCTGTCTGATCTAGAACTGACTTCATGTTTATTTTGATGCGACAGAATTTTGGTGCATTGATTTATTTTGATGATTTTTACGATCCACTTTAAATTTTGTGACTAAATGTGAAACATCAGTACAAAGGTTTATAAAGATAACCCAAGTTTTACTGATTTATTATTCAATCCTTAAAAAAGTTTATGATGACTTGTTCTATCGTAATCACGCAAAATCATTTGAGAAAACTGTTAGTCTATCGATTTCAATTTTTTTTGAAAAATGGCGAGCTTTTAACGAAATTCAGGGCAAATCAAATATCGAAGCGTCGTTATTGGAAACCTCACAGATTCTGTTGTTTCAACAGATAACATCAAGAAATTGAGGCAGTCTATCAGGTGCTCCTATCAGACATAGATATGGGCAGATCTTAATTATATTCGGAAGAATCATGCATCTACAGATGTTATCCATACACAGGGTGTCAGTGAATAAGTGCCACAAATTTCAGGATGTTATAGCTCGGTTAAAATATGAACAAAAAAGTTATTAACCTACCCTCCAAGATACACCCTTTTCGAGATATAGGTTATCTTTATATTACTAAAACAGGATCTATGGTTACTGTCAAAATGCCAGATCGCTCAAACGACTGCACCAAATTGGATAATTCTTTTTTTGTTGTGTCCATAATTGCCAACGCAAGGTTTATACAGCAAAACATTTCCAAAAAATTGTTCAGAAAAAAATTAAAGGCTTTCTTTTTTCTTACGACCAATCAAGCAGTCAAAGAGTACTCATAGGTTATAATAACATCTGGACAAATGACGTTACGTTACATCGAATGGCAAAACTAGGTTTGCCGGGTCGCGTATTGGCATTCTTTACTACGCTGCAGCGCATGCATGGTGTTGCAACGCGGTAAAGAATGACTGAACGTATGCTCTCTCTATCCAGACATATCTTACCACGGCTCAGCGCATGCAGGCGTTCAGACGTAGTATCTAACTATTGTATTATATGTATATAGCGGATATAGCGCTTTTTTTCGTGGGAGGGCTAATAATTATTGAAAACCAATAAGGTTATAATTACAAACAAATGAAAATGTCTCCTACAACGAGGTGAAACTCAACGAATAGTGTTAAAAATAATAAAATTGACGATCTTCTAAAAAGTTTTTATGGAAATAATCGCAGTCACTCGTCGCCGGCTATTCGCAAAACGTTCTACACACAATCTCCTTCGTAATGTCTTTTAAGAGCAGAGATTGATTTTTCTACGCAACTATAACGGTCAATAAAGTCTGAAGAATAACTTTAACATAAGGAAAGAATTCTTTACCATACAGAGTTAAAAAATGCAAAGGAATCTTCTTACGGCAGTATTTTCATTTTTTATGTTTTTGTGCCACAATTAAATTTCAGCTTTTGATTTGACAGAATGTACCTTTTATCGTAAATACACTTTTCTATTGCATAATACTGCATTATTCAATGAGAACGTAGTAATTACTATTATTCATAAGGGGGAATTCGCCAGAGTGAATATTAATAGTTATGTGCGGATACAATACTACACTTTGTCCATAACTGCATTGGTGAAATTCGAATCAATCTGCATTTTCAACAATGAAAATAGTTATCAAAAGCGTTGACATAAAATTTTCTGTGTTCACTGAAAATTACAAGCTCACGATAAACGTGAAAAACTTCACTTGATATCGATTCCATGAAATGGATATTCAGTCTATCATGCGCTAATCCCAGGTACCGAATCCTGGCAGAAACATAATTTTCAGTTGTTAATAATGAATATCATTCGAAATTTACGGATTATAGAGTAGTAGAGGACAAAATATTCATGGTGGATCACGATTCGAACATTTTTACCAGTTTTCCGTAGGCATCTTCGAGCACTTATGATTGTTTTGCAGCACCGCCTATACAGCTGCACCAACTTGTACCTTGTACTAGCCACCGCGCTCTTTAGGTGTTGTGTGTCAGTTACGCAAGACCGCTAGACAGGCGCAGACGTTGCGAAGGTACGGAAGAAAATGTCTCTCGAAAACAATATTCTTTTATCACTAAAGAAATTAAGTGGAGAAGGTGTTGTCAGCAGCTATACTTTCAGAAATGAAAACTCTTTCACTGCTCTTGTAAGAGCAAAGAGCGGTTATTCTGAGGAGAAAGATGAGCATTTTATAACGAATGGTGCACAGAATGGATACGGAGGTTCAGCCAAGAAACTTCTACGAATTGGATTGTGCGATATACGTATCCAAACATACAAAAGTATCATTTCAAAAAAAATTTCAAATGTCAGCATAATAGCTTCGACAAAGTGAAGAAAAGGAAACGTGATGATACCAGGCAACTAGAGGTGGTTTGACATGCGGCGCAAAGCGCATTCAAGCTGGTAGGCCATCCAATAAAGAAATGGCGAACAATCCAAAAAGGAAAAGGTCTTTGAAGAAAAATATCGATCTCAACAGACCAAATGCAAAATCGCATGGCAATGCGCACTAGTAGGTATAATACCTATATACTTACCATATTGTTATACATACTCTTGTTTTTATGTTTATTTGTATTATTTACCGCATATTATTTTTTTATTTTAGTATGGAATAAACTGTTTTTGGCAAAAGTATATTATTGTTATTTTTACGAACCGGAACTGCAAATTTGAACATGGTTGGGATTGAAAAACGCTAAACAATGTCTCGATAATGCAGCGTATCAATATAACAATAGTTACTACGTCTGAACGCCTGCATGCGCTGAGCCGTGGTAAGATATGTCTGGATACGTTCAGTCATTCAGTCATCATAATTTGAAGTATACATAAAATCACAACCTCTATTAAAGAATCTAATGTAGGAATGCAAGTTGTAATTCAATAATAGTCTACCAGATTCTCTGTTTGGACATTTGTACTATATGTATATGTCTCCCTATTGCACGAGATTTGGATAAATTTATATCGAGTTTTTCATGTAACAATACAACCCTCCTGAAGATAGTTTCGGCAGATTACCTGATGATGGCAAGTTACCTAGCCGAAATGCATTTTATCCTATCAAAGGAATAAATTATTCGAAGTGGCCGTCATTAAATTGTAAACTGAAACTACATCAATGGAATGCTA
Source organism: Propylea japonica (assembly GCA_013421045.1). NCBI lineage: Eukaryota > Metazoa > Arthropoda > Insecta > Coleoptera > Coccinellidae > Propylea > Propylea japonica. The sequence goes on from CM024246.1 coordinate 45,421,162, forward strand.
TCAGAATTTAAGGAGAATGTTATTTAAGGTTTATGTGAAACTCAACTTCAACTCAAAGATTAATTTCTTTGGTCCAATATATTTTTTATATTTTAGTATGGAATAAACTGTTTTTGGCAAAAGTATATTATTGTTATTTTTACGAACCGGAACTGCAAATTTGAACATGGTTGGAATTGAAAAGCGCTAAACAATGTCTCGATAATGCAGCGTATCAATATTACAATAGTTACTACGTCTGAACGCCTGCATGCGTTGAGCGTGGTAAGATATGTCTGGATAGAGAGAGCATACGTTCAGTCATTCTTTACCGCGTTGCAACACCATGCATGCGCTGCAGCGTAGTAAAGAATGCCAATACGCTGCCGGGTCAGCTAGTATTAATGAATCATTAAGAACTAAGGCTTTGCCTTTGTAGCTCAGAATGCAAATATTTAAAAAAATACTGGCATTGCAGTATAAATAGAAATCAAAAAATAAATAAGCACAGAGAGAGTATAAAAAAATAAACAGTAGGTACGAATATGAACACACACTTATCAGACAGCCGCTGAAAAAGATCAGGTCAGTAGCGTATATAGAAAATATTTTCGGGGTGGGGTGAGGGGGCCGAGATGCTTACAACATCAAATGATCCAGTGGTTAGATTAGGTTGGATGCAATTCTTTAGTTGAGAATCAAAGTTTCAGTTTTTTTCATTCATTTCGGGGGGGCCCGGGCCCCCTGGACCCCCCTATATACTCCCTGGATCAGGTTGTTCGAATTGAAAAAAAATCGGTATTTACGAATATCTCATTAACTTTTTATCGTACAGAGAAAGCTCTTGTGAGCATTTTGTCGTCATAATGAGCTATGTTTTCTGCGGAAATTTGTTCCTCAAGTCTTAATAGCTGAAGGTTGTGTACATCTACGCTAATGGGAAATATACGGTTTTTGAGACCCCTCATTTGAACTGCCAATGCTTTTTTCTATTCTTGCTACTACTGGCCAAACGCTGCGAAGTCAACCATTTTCTAGAAAAATCAACGTTTTTGTTGGAATATATGGTAATTTTTGCTAAATATTTTTTTCACTTCTTTACTTATCTATATTCAAAAAATTAACCATGTTTTCCAACATAACGGTTGATTATTCTAGAAAACGAAAATGAACCCCTTTCTGGCCTTTCTTTTGCAGGAAACATTGGCGGTTCATATAGGCGTCAAAGGAATCTTTCCCTTTTTCAATAGCACAGAAGTTGGGGTGAAAAACACCAACTAAACATTCTAAACCTTCACCACTTAAAACTTGAAAAAATGCTCACTGAAGCTGGGTTCTGTACGATAAATGATTCCGGAAATATTCGCAAAAAACGATTTTTTTTTCAATTTCAACACCCTGAAATTCGAAAACGGTGCATTTAGGAGAGTAAGTTAGTACAGAATTTTTGTTCATATTCTTGGACAAACTATAACATCCTGAAGTTAGTTACACTTATTAAGTAACACCCTGTGTAATTATTTCGTACAATAGAAGCAGTCTTCGCAGATAAATAAACTCTTTCAAGTCGATGTTACCTTGCGACAACCGCTATCGCTCAAGAGAAAAGATCATTTGGACCTATTAAAAGGTCGAATAATTATTAACTCATCAGCCCATTTAGGTGACTCAGACCCAGTTATCAGTGGTGCTCCACAGAAAATCTCATTTAACAACTTTACTTCACGTCTAAGCGCAAGGCGATTCAACAATAAACAGCTTGTTCACATCATCGGTTAGTCATCAATCTTAAATTATTTAAATTCCTGTGTCTCTCCCATCGCGCTAGCAATAATAAACGCATATATTCAAAAATAATAACGATACTCTGGAGTCTGGAATAAATTGAAGAGAAAACTTGAATATTTTGAACCTACCCAAGCCTTTCGGCGTTCTCCCGAAATATAATCCTTCCTCGCGATTGTAAATCGTATATTGAGAATAAGAACGCCATCTGTCCTCTGGGTACCTGTATCTAACCGTCATTTTCAATTTTTACACACTAAAACACTACACCTAATGAACACACAAAAAGAATCAAAAACACTACCGTCTACACTACATAAGGTACTCCGGTTACACTTTATTTGTCATTCTCGGCTTTTGTCCACCGCATTAATTTGGTGATGCATAGTGGGTGAGGTTTTTTTCTACGTTTAGGTGCATGGTTGTTAAGGCAACGGTGAAGGCACGTTCAAAACAAATGGGTTTGGTTTTGTCTAACGACGGTCGGCGGTGTTGAGAATGAAGGTGGTGGGATAGTAGGTATGACAGGTGGAAGGAGAACATGGTCGATGACCTTGCTATCGACCGTCCCATGATTGAATCCCATTGTGGAATTTCTTCAGAAATATTACATAATTTGGAATTGTTTCTTTTTAGTACTGAGAAGAAAGTGGAAATGCAGATAATTTGAATTCATTTTAGCATCTGTACTTGATAACCAGTAACCACCTATTCAAGATTCATTACCATTGACATAAAAAGAATGGATTCTGTTCGAATTTGGCGCCAATAATTCAAATGTCACTTTTCCCGCCAAACGCTGCTTCACTTAATGATATTTTGCGGAAATTTCAGAGATTCACGAGAGATATCGGGGGAAATTATGATATTCTGGCTACCGAACTGAAAGAAATTTTGTTTCGTGTTATTATAACAATGAAATATGGGAAAAGAGACCATCCCATGATTGAATCCTATTGTGGAATTTCTTCAGAAATATGACATAATTTTGAACTATTGTTTTTGATAGTGGGAAGAAAGTGGAAATGCAGATAATGAAATTCATTTTAGTATTTATAGGTACTCAAAAACCAGTAGATAACCACCTATTCAAGATTTATCACCACGAAAACAAGCACGTAATTAACGAAACGAATGGATTCTGTTTGAATTGGCGCCAATAATTCAAATGTCACTTTTCCCGCTCAACGCTGCATCACTTCATAACATTTATGTTAATATTTTGGACTCAAGAAATTAGATGAATTACTGGTATTCCTAACGCCTAGCAGGTATAATTCTGAATGACGAACTGAAAATTGATTCCGAAAAACTCCCGTTATAATAATTGAATATGTAAAAATTTAAGAATATCCCTGAGCAGGAGGTTTTGAGCCAGCAATAAGACTATTACCTCAAAATTTTATATGAGATATCCAAATATATAAATGCAGAACTCAACCCAATCGGAATTATACTCAATTATTCAAAAAAAGAAATATGAAAAAACATAAATTTTGCATGAAGATTCATTATATCAGTTTTTCACAAAATAAATTTCACTTGAATCGGTTATTCTGTTATGGAAATATTGAGATTCTTCTTTTCAATATTCCAATGAATATTCTATGGTTCTGTTGACACTATAGCCATAAAATTCCGCATGAAAATTCAGTATAACAGTCTTCATTCACAAGAAAAATTTCACTCGAATTGGATATCCAGTTATGAAAATATAAAAGAGTGTTCCATCACCACTGACATAAAGCGAATAGATTCTGTTGAATTTGGCGCCAATAATTCAAATGTTACTTTTCCCGCCAAACGCTGTTTCATTTTGCGGAAATTTCACGGACTCACGAGAGATATCTGCGGAAATAGTGATATTCTTGCTACCGAACTGAAAGAAATTTCGTGTTCTGTTATTGTAATGCCCGATTGCACCGTTCGTCTAAGTAGAGATTAAGCCTTTAAGTGACGTTTATTCCATTGATGAAATGTCATTTCAGGGGCCTATTGCACCATAATACTTTGCAACTTTTCACTTTGCACTTTGCATTCTGACAAAATTCAAAAGTGAAAATCAACTATATTGCACAACATTTCTCCCGATATTTAATTTCTGCGACGTGATTCTTACTTTGTTCTTGACTTTTCACATTGCAATTTTCAATTATGAATGCGTTTCGTGCAATGTAACTCATTTGAAAAGTGAAAAGTGCAAAGTGAAAAGTTGCAAAGTTTTGGTGCAATAGGCCCCTTGACTTAAACGTTGCTTAGACGAACGGTGCAATCGGGCATAAGAATGAAATATGTGAAAAGAGTTCATGAAATGTATTAGCTGGTTATCTAAGTTTGACACATTCCTTTTGAAATAGTATAAATTTGTACGAAAGCAATATCTTTATTTTCCTTATCAATTATTAAGCAATGTTGTCCGCTTTATATATGGAGTAACATAATACATGCACAGAACTTCCGGATTTAATAGCTCGTCCAAAAATATGACTTTTTTTTATTAACCTACCTGAAATTTGAAAGAAATCGTTTTTTGCTAATTTCATCGGAACCTTGAATCGCACAGGTTTCGTAATTATCACAGTAAGCTTTGCTTTTTGTGTTTTTTTTTTCACTCTTAATTGGTAAAGATTTTGAATTTTTGATTTCTCCCGAAAAAAGGGGATTTTGGAGCGTATGACTTTTTCATGTGGGGAATATTGCCGGTTCATTAGGTCGACTCAAAAACCGTACTTCTCCATTGGAAGAGAATGTTTACGAGGGCTGTTTTCTGTACGATAATAGAGATTCCGAAAGAGTTCGCAAGAAAGAATTATTTTTAAAAATTTTTTTTAATACCCTGTATGTTGACTATGATACATTTCAGCGATCAGTGAGAATTTTGAAATCGTCAAAAGAGCTGATCTTACCAATTCCATATGTTGGGAAAATAAGAGTTGTTTGAATTCTCAAATGGCTGGACGAAATATTCAAATAAATTTTAATTTTTGGTTTTGGCGTAAGGAAACTCTCTCTTTCCAGATCTCACATCTTCTGGACCTTTTTTCATTAGGTAACCAAAGGCGTGCCCACAACGGGTAGGGTTAGGCACTGGGAGTAATTTATGGGAGTAATTTATTATCCAGATAATATCAAACATTCAGCCCTCAGAGGAATGAGTGAAGTTTACTTTTTCCACTGAGATTCAGCCCCTTTCTGAGAAGTAATTATATTATTTCGGAACATTAACATTTTCCGTATTTGACTTTCGAAATTACAAAAGCAAAAAATACACTGAGATCCTAACGCACTAGTTGATGTTAATATTCAAGCATTTTTCTCTTATTTCAAATATGAATTATTTTGAACAAAGATATGACGAATCACAACAATAGTCACTTTGCGTCAGGTAAGTGGTAAAATATTGATATGATACTCATAATATTATTTATAGTCCGTTCACGAAAGTTTGAGCCGTCAGTTGGCCATAACAATTTGGCATATTCCACTGTGGATATTAAAATTTTAGGTTATGTTGTTTATTTTCCTGCCAGATTGATACGAAATGTTGTTAATATTGCTTAGAGTTCTTTGATAACTCGAAAGCTCGTCGGACGAGGCCGGGTACATTCGGCCACGTTGACCTCATTGTAAATTGAAAATTTTCGATTTTCAATGATGAATTAAATATATTGATGCGTGTGACAAAAGTGCCATTGGTCTTGTTTGATCATTCATCAATGTAGTTTCTGACAAGATATAAAACATATAATTATCTTAGTTCAGTTCTCCGTTATCGAAAAATCACTAGAAGTTAATATCATATATTAATATTATTTTCCTAGAGTCATATTTGGAAATTGGTATGAGAATCCATAGAAACGTTAGGGAGTTCGAGTGAAAGTGTTGGAAAAGTACACCAACAGCCTTTATCTTCAAAACGAATATACTTAGGACACATTTCGAACACTGATTCGAACTCCCCAAGATGCTCTGCTATTGCACTGAACGTTTCTCCAACCCTTCGTGAAACACCCTGTAAGTATACATGTTTCCTAGTGAAAAAGGTAAGAAAGGCCTGGGCAGGTGCTTTTTTGAGCGCTCAAATGAGCGCTCAAATAAATATTTGAGGAGTAATAAAGCTATCACCTCAGAATTTTGTACAGGATTTGAGATTGATACCAAATTTATAAATGCGAAATCTCAGCGCGATCGGAATAATATTCTGGAAATTATTCGAAAACTGAATTATGTAAAAATTTGACAATTAAAAAATTAAATTCTATGGTTCTGATGATGCGATCCTCTTGAAATTTTACACAAATAAATTTCACTTGAATCGGATATCTTGTTTTGGAAATAGAGAGATTCTCGTTTCAACATTCCAATTGATATTTCTTTGGTTCAGATAATGCGATCTTTTTGAAATTTTGCATGAACATTCGGTATATCAATATTTATTGACCAAATTACTTTCACTTGAATCAGATGTCTATTTTCTATGGTTCTGTTAACACAATGGTCACAAAATTTTGCATAAGGCTTACTGTAAAATCTTATATGTGGCCGCATAATTCCATTCCGATTGGTTCCGTTTGGTTTGAGATATTATCAAAAATTTTGAATGGTCATATTTTATGGAACACCCTGTACGATATAGCTGGTTAACTATCGCAACCGAGGTATTTGAAAACGGAACTCACCCTGAAAAATGCAAGTCCCTAGGATAATCCCTTCGAAAATTATTGTGCTAACTGCAGGACGGATGGCCCAACGGACAGAATCGAATTGGATATTGAATTCTTCATCAGTGAGTTGAACCCTATCGTTTGAGGCAATTTTCGGCTTGAAATTCAACCATTACAGACATTTGGGCAAAACAATATATCACTCGTACAAGTAGAACGAGCGCTCAAAAAAAAGTTGCGATGGAATTTTATCGGACTAATATATTTTCAGATATTAAAGCAAATATTAAATCAGAAAAATTTGGAAGAATGAATACTTATCACTTCGACAATGAAAAAAAATCACCTATTTTACACATTTCCAACGTTAAGAATAATTCATTATGCCATGAAGATTATGGTATATTGTGATATTGAGAGTAGAGGAGCAAATAAATGAAATATTTTACCCTGAACTATATTACATGAGTGAAATTAATTATGGCAGACTTCTGCTAATATGAATAAATTTGGAAGTTAAATCGTGTGAAAGGAAATTCAATTAAACGATTAACGTCCATGTGATTCATACAATCCAAGAAATAATACGATATGATCTACTTTGAACTGGTTTTGAGGCAACTATTGTTACTTGTGTTTCACAGATTAACAGAGTACGATCCGATGTTTGAATATAATTAGAATAGAATAGAATAGTATTTATACATCCATTTAGACACAATACAGTGTATAGGACAAGTCAAAATATACATAACATAAAGAGGAAATGAAATTACAAATCATTGAATGCATTCATCATTAAGATATTCATTAATACTATAATAACATTTACTTAAAAGTAAAGATTTTATTTTCCTACCAAAAGCAGACAACTTCAGTGATTTAATTGTATCAGGAAGATGATTATACAAAATAATACTCTTATATTTAGCTGATGTCTCATATTTCGCTGTTCTATGTTTAGGCACAATAAAAGTTCTAGTATTCCTTGTACCATAGTTGTGAGCGCTGGAAAGCTTAGGAGTGCACTCCTCATTATTTTTAATGAATAAGAGACATTTGTATAAATATATACATGGAGCTGTTAAGATCTCATGTTTTACAAATACAGTCTTACAAGATGTTCGTGGACTGAGACGGAATATCATTCTAATGATGCGTTTCTGTGCTATGAACACCCTCGTAAGATCCCCAGAGCATCCCCAAATTAGTACACCATATGCTATGTGGCTATAAACCAAGCTGTAGTAAACATTCAGGACTGCAGCGAGAGGAAGAGAATCCCTAATACGACGAATTGCATAATATGAAGAACTAAGCTTCCTGCTGACACATGATATCTGCTCAGACCATCTCAGACACTCATCAATATAAATACCCAGAAACTTTGTAGACCCTTCAGAAATCAAGCTATGTTGACCATGTTTCAGAACCAAACAATTTCCCTTCTTCAAACCAAATTTGACTACTTTTGTCTTATCTAAATTCAGAACGAGTGCATTGCGCTTACACCAGTTGGCGAAATACACCAAAAGTGTTTGACATAATTCTGTGAGTTCATCCAGATTCTCAGCTGTTACAATAAATGAAGTGTCATCTACAAATATAATAATTTTAGTTCTTATATGGTGTGGGAGGTCATTTATAAAGAGAATGAACAGAAGAGGACCCAAGACCGATTAAATGAAGATTGGTTAATAGGTATGTGCACTGAGGTTTGTACATAATTTTATTTTTAGGTATATGTAGAACAAAATTAGTAACAATGAAACAGAGATAGATTTTAACAATGATGTCTTTTGAAGCCAAATAAGATTTTAATTTCTACCACAAAATGTTCTCTCCTTTTCGGATCATCATCGCATCATCAACAAAATATTCAGGGACAACACTATGTTTGATCGTGTTACATTTTACATTAAATAACTGAAAGTTTTACCATCGTCCTTTTGAAATATTGTAACGTGCGTTCAAAAAAATTCGTGATCAAGTAAACTGTGTATTCAATTTTTTCCCTCACAGACTCTTAGGAAAAATAGAATCCACAGCTTACTTAACCACGAATTTTTTGAATGCACGATATATTGAGTGTGTCTGTAATGTATGAGAAATAAATATTTTCTGAATGAGACCTCGGATCCTACATCTGTGACCCCAACCAAGACGAACAAGACAATCTACTCCCGCCTCAAAATTCGAAACTTACTGAAATTTGAGCAAAACCATAATCAATTTCAAGCGGATAACCAAGTGCGGTTATCATTGGTTCAGCCCTTGGTTATTCCCTTTTTGTCCTAGAACGAATAACGGCCCTCGGCTCTCGTCGCTTAAATGCGGTTTTAGGGTATTGTCAATTGTCAATACAGGTTATATTTATATTTTTGCCATGTTTTATGAAATAAATACAAAATTCGATAAGTTCAACTTCGTGCATCCCAAAATTTAATGTTTGAAACGTGGATTCAATGTAACGATGAACATACCTATGTTTTTCAGAATGTTCCGCTTGACAAAAAATAGTTTTTTGTTCTGACAGAAATGATTCGAAAAAAAAATATTGCAGAAAAATATACAGGAGGACACTATCCAATAGATTTAAATTCACATGTATTGATATCCCTGTGGCATTTGGCTACATCTCACAAGTCACAGTAAAGTTTGCTATTAATAAAACTTTTTTGGGAACTTAAACACAACTTCATAATTTCTCCTAACAGTCAAGAACTATTAATTATAACAAAAAACTTCACCCATAATCCAAGCAAAAAATAATGTTTTGTTATACTCAAACAATATCAGCAATCTTTCAGAACTTCGGACAATTCTATTTTAAATAATATTAACAAGTCGCTTGTGTTAATTTGCGAACCTAACTTAGAGATTTCAATAGATAAGTTTAATTCCTAAATGAATAATGAATGAAAAATGAAATGAATCTCAATATAAATCGTAACGTTGGTAAGCTTCCGAATACATATCTTCTTTAAGTTGTATGCTTCGTAAGTCAACCACTTTTGAAATTTGCCTCGTACAACCCCACTTTTCTAATAACCCAGAAGTTTAACCCAGCCCTTGAGTCTGGTCATTTGCGGTTCAAGTCAATAACGTCGAAGGGCTAATTCATGACGTCATAACTTAGAACCAAAAATAACCAAAACCGCTTGAATGCAATTGGAAAATGATAACCGGTTATCCGCTTGAAATTGATTCATAAGACAAGTTGATTCCATAGTAACAAGGGCGCAATAAATTCCAACATTCAAGAACAGAAAAGAACCAACATTTTCCACAGAATCTTTTCGAAGAGCACATTTCGATACATCTGCATTCTGCATACTGCGTACACAGTACATACTTAAATCCTTTAAAAAATAGCACCAGATAGAATTGTCTGTTGCAATAATGTTTTAAGGTTCGTGCTACAAAATTGTTAATTAAAACATCGCGATAAAATTTTTGGACCATGAATCATTGTTCTTTGATGTAACCTGTAGGCGCCTGAATCTCTTCAGTTTTCGATTTTCATATCTAATAATCTAATGATTTTAATTCATTAATGGTGTCTTGCGCAAGCTGGAGTACCTGTTTCTGAGTGTACTTTCAATCCTGTTGGAAAATTATAAATCAGAGTCCTAAAGTTCCGGGATTTGGGACATGTTTTGGGAAATATCTACCTCCTTTTCAATATTACCTATTTAAAATTCGGAGTAATTTTGAAAATTCCCTAGATATTCGCGACAAACCAAACCCATCTTTTTTCATTTAATTGTCCATCATAAATAATGCGATTTTGCGAGTGGCCCTTGAATTTTCTCATAAACCTACTACATGACATTCCGAATCGGAATGACCTGAAAAACTCTTTGACTAGAATATTTAAACAAAATTATGACAAAAGGAATTAATTCCTAGAGGAACTTCAATAAATAAATACAAAAATTGCATTCAAGTGTAAGAATTTGGAATTAGTAAAGTTTGATGAATATAGCTTCATATAAAGTATTCGAAAAAACAAGGATTCATAAACGTTATACATAATCTTGACGGTTTTTTCGGAAGACCTGTTAATTTATGTTAAAATTACACAGTTACTACAATTGTTTATATTTCTTGTTTTAACTGAATGAATTGCATTTTTAGGAAATTCGGGGTATTCTTCTTCGATGACGTCATCGCCCTGTGTATAATTTTGTAGTCAAAATTGAAAGAATACAAGAAAATCAAAATAAGACCATCGACATACTTTTGAATTTCATGAAAGCACGATTCTTCAGATTCGAAAGAATTCGAAATAAGTGGGAAACCCCCATTTAAGATTTCTACCAAATATTCCTCAGAAATGAATATTTTATGAACGCTTCCACCAATGAAGCATTATCGAATTTTACTCGAAAATCAAGCACTGACTAATTCTAGAACTAATTCTAAAGACTTACCCCAACTGGAAGAAGTTCTTCCCATAAATTTCCTTGTTGCGGGGTCCCAAAAAACTTCTTAATTTTCTCTTCTTTAGTAAGTTTTGATTCTTCCAAATTAAGGAAATATTGCGTTTGGGCTTGCAACAATTCATCTTGTTTACTCAACGACCTGGAAGGCACCTTTTTAGGATTTTTATCAGTTTTTCCAGAAGTCATTCCGGACCACTAGTACAAATGCCCAGTTCTAAACGTCCCACCAGTGAAATAGGTAGCTTGTAGGTGAAGCACAATGATGAAAGAATTAAGTTATTCGAAGGGGCCTTCACTCTGTTGAATGGATGATACAGTAGGTGGTATAATATCCGGAAATTAGCGATTTCGTTTCTAAATTGACACATCCTTTTCAAAACGTCTCGTTGTAAGGTCCGCAAGAGTTTAGTTCTATTTGCTACATCGTGGCTTATTCACCAAGAAAACTGTAGCACGCTCCGAAGTAAAAACATCTTTAATATTAATGCTCAGATTATAACTGTTTGAAATCGGTAAATAATTGAATATTTGAAATTTACGAGGTGATTGATTATCTCAAGTCAATGATTTATGATTTGATCTTTCTCCCTAATAGAAGATAATGCAAGTCACTCATTATTTCTCTCGAATTTTTTTGACTCATGGAAGTTTTTCAGCCGCAACCTCGATTTTCTCCTTTTTAGCCATTTCAACTTTGATTTAAAACATGTAATAAAACAAAAATGATTCGAAATTTCGTAACATTCATTTCCTTTGCTGTGTAATAGAACTGTTTCGGTTGAAAATGAAATATTAGTTCGTTCTTATGACACCCCGGTGATTAGCTCCCGGCCAACCAGCTCCAAGCGCGCCTATTCCACCACGGTCGATGAGGTAGCGCGGCGTCAGCTGATTTGTTTTACGGTTAATTCTGAGGAATGCTACATCGGAAGTGATCAAATTTATACCGCAAGCAAAGAATTGAACAATTCAAATATATTTAAACTTCCTTTTATTCAATTTCTATCACATTAGGGGAAAAATCGGTATCTACTCGTAGGAAACAATTTATTGAAGTTTCATTAGTTTGAGATATCCGGCCAAGAATTCTGATGAATGGAATGGAGTGGGCATCATTCAACGTACGTTGGAGTAAATTTTCAATCATTTCTGTGAACTCTAGACCCCCAGCTGCAAGGGTCGAACAAGGCCATTTTTAGTTCTACTGTTGACTCGACCCGAAAATATATTTCTCTTTATTTGGTATATCCAGCCGAGAATTCTGATGAATGAAAGCAGCAGAGCAGTATCTAATCAACATTCAAGAAACTTTTCGTTCAATTCTGCGAACTCTAAACCCTCGACTACAAGGATCCAACGAAACTCCTTTTTGTTCAACTGTTAACTCGATCTCAAAAATCCATTTTTTTCTGTTTAAGATCTCCGGCCACAACTTCTGAGAAATGAATTCGATAGAGCATTATACAAGTTAAGTCTGATGAAATTTTCGTTCGATTCCTTGCACCACACACCCCCAGCTCCAAGGATCAAACATGAGATGTTTAAGTTTTACTGTTAACATTATCGGATAAAATTTTTTTTTTTTTATTTCGAATGTCCGGCCAAAAAGTCCGGTGGATGATGTAGTTAGGACATTATATAAACTATTTCCAGAAAAAGTTTTGTTCGTTTCTGAGAACCCGACACCCCTAGCTCCAAGGATAAAAGCCGACACTCTCTCGTCTCGAACTCGATATGACAACATTTCTTTTTTTATGCTTGTTTCGGTAGCCCGGCCAAGAATTCCGTTGGATGGTTTTCATCTTGTATGATATGAGTTATTGGAGAAAAATTTCGTTAGATTCTGAGAACCCTGCAACCCTGGATGTGAGGATCGTTTCAACACTGTTTATTTTCGCTGTTGACTCGATGGCAAAAATCCATTTTTTCTTCTATTTGGGATGTCCGGCCAAAAATTCTGAAAAGTGGATTCGATAGAGAATTATACAAGTTACGTCTGACATAATTTTCAATCGATTCCTTGCACCACACACCCCCAGCTCCAAGGATCGAACTTGGGGTTTTCAAGTTTTACTGTTAACACGATTGAATAATATTTTTTTGTATTTCGAATGTCCGGCCAAAAAGTCTAGTAGATGATATCGTTAGGACATTATATGAGCTATTACGAAAAAAAGTTTTGTTCGTTTGTGAGAACCCCACACCCCCAGCTCCAAGGATAAAAGCCGACACTCTCTCGTCTCGAACTCGATATGACAATATTTCCCTTTTTTGTGCTTGTTTCGGTAACCCGGTCAAGAATTCCGTTGAATGGTTTTCATCGTGTATAATATGAGTTATATTGAGGAAAAATTTTGTTGAATTCTGAGAACACTGCAACCCTAGACGTAAGGATCATTCTCAACACTTTTTAGTTTCGCTGTTGACTGGACCGCAAAAATCCATTCTTTTTCTGTTAAGGATGTCCGGCCAAAAATTCTAACCGATGAATTCGAGAGAGCATTATACAGATTACGTCTGACCTAATTTTCATTCGATTCCTCGCACCACACACCCCCAGCTCCAAGGATCGAACATGAGATGTTCAAGTTTTACTGTTAACAATATCGGATAAAATTTTTTTTTTATTTCGAATGTCCGGCAAAGAACTCCGTTGGATGGAATCATACACGATGAAAACCATCCAACGGAGTTCTTGGCCGGGTTACCGAAACAAGCACAAAAAAAGGAAATCTTGTCCTATCGAGTTCGAGACGAGAGAGTGTCGGCTTTTATCCTTGGAGCTGGAGTGTGGGGTCTCAGAAACGAACAAAACTTTTTTTCGTAATAGCTCATATAATGTCCTAACGATATCATCTACTAGACTTTTTGGCCGGACATTCGAAATAAAAAAAAAATTGAATGAATTGCTCACAGGTATTTGGACTAGATTTTATTTTGATTTCTTAAATATGTGCCAACGTTTCGAATCTTTCGTGATTCTTCCTCAAGGCTCAATATTCGTTTCAATCAAAATATCGTCATAATATTTTGATTGAAACGAATATTGAGCCTTGAGGAAGAATCACGAAAGATTCGAAACGTTGGCACATATTTAAGAAATCAAAATGAAATCTAGTCCAAATACCTGTGAGCAATTCATTCAATATTTATCATCATGGACGTTACTCTTCAACAAAAAAAAAATTATTCGATCGTGTTAACAGTAAAACTTGAAAACCCCAAGTTCGATCCTTGGAGCTGGGGGTGTGTGGTGCAAGGAATCGATTGAAAATTATGTCAGACGTAATTTGTATAATGCTCTATCGAATTCACTTTTCATAATTTTTGGCCGGACATCCGAAATAGAAGAAAAAATGGATTTTTGCCATCGAGTCAACAGCGAAACTAAACAGTGTTAAGAACGATCCTCACATTTAGGGTTGCAGGGTTCTCAGAATCTAACGAAATTTTTCTCCAATATAACTCATATCATACACGATGAAAACCATTCAACGGAATTCTTGGCCGGGTTCCCGAAACAAACACCAGAAACAAAGAAAATATAGTCATATCGAGTCCGAGGCGAGAGAGCGTCGGCTTTTATCCTTGGAGCTGGGGGTATGGGGTTCTCAGAAACGAACAAAACTTTTTTTCGTAATAGCTCATATAATGTCCTAACGATATCATCTACTAGACTTTTTGGCCGGACATTCGAAATACAAAAAAAATATTATTCGATCGTGTTAACAGTAAAACTTGAAAACCCCAAGTTCGATCCTTGGAGCTGGGGGTGTGTGGTGCAAGGAATAGATTGAAAATTATGTCAGACGTAATTTGTATAATGCTGTATCGAATCCTTTCTTCAGAAATTTTGGCCGGACATCCCAAATAGAAGAAAAAATGGATTTTTGCCATCGAGTCAACAGCGAAACTAAACAGTGTTGAAACGATCCTCACATCTAGGGTTGCAGGGTTCTCAGAATCTAACGAAATTTTTCTCCAATATAACTCATATCATACACGATGAAAATCATCCAACAAAAAAGAAATGTTGTCATATCGAGTTCGAGACGAGAGAGTGTCGGCTTTTATCCTTAGAGCTAGGGGTGTCGGGTTCTCAAAAACGAACCAAACTTTTTCTGGAAATAGTTTATATAATGTCCTAACTACATCATCCACCGGACTTTTTGGCCGGACATTCGAAATACAAAAAAAAATTTTATCCGATATTGTTAACAGTAAAACTTTAACATCTCATGTTCGATCCTTGGAGCTGGGGGTGTGTGGTGCAAGGAATCGAACGAAAATTTCATCAGACATAACTTGTATAATGCTCTATCGAATTCATTTCTCAGAAGTTGTGGCCGGAGATCTTAAGCAGAAAAAAATGGATTTTTGAGATCGAGTTAAAAGTGGAGCAAAAAAGAGTTTCATTGGATCCTTGTTGAAAATTTTCTCCAAAGTACGTTGAATGATGCCCACTCCATTCCATTCATCAGAATTCTTGGCCGGATATCTCAAACTAATGAAACTTCAATAAATTGTTTCGTACGAGTAGATACCGATTTTTCCCCTAATGTGATAGAAATTGAATAAAAGGAAGTTTAAATATATTTCAATTGTTCAATTCTTTGCTTGCGGTATAAATTTGATCACTTCCGATGTAGCATTCCTCAGAATTAACCGTAAAACAAATCAGCTGACGCCGCGCTACCTCATCGACCGTGGTGGAATAGGCGCACTTGGAGCTGGTTGGCCGGGAGCTAACATCCCGGGGTTCATATGACTGCTAATGTCCAACAACATATTCACTCATTCACAGGGTGTTCTGAATAACACCGAAAAAATGGAAGGGGTGATTCGTCAGATCATATTATGAAAAAAGGTTCCCATAAATGTAGGTCCAAAAATTCATTATTTCCAAGATACAGGGTATTGAAGTTTTACTTAAAAGTGAGATATTTCAAACTAACAATTATTTTTCAATTCTTCATTTAAATTTGCAACAAAAAATCTGTTCTTCCTTTTTTCGTATAATGTGCCATTTTTATATTTTATATAAAACTAGCGACCCGCCCCGGCTTCGCACGGTACGACATCACATTAAAACCTCAAAAATAACAGTACTTCTCCACTATTTGATGTATGTTATTATACATACAGGGTTGGGATAAAGTTCGGCACCAAATTAATATCTTTAAAACGAAACGGACGATATTTTTGAAATTTGGCAGCTGAGTGTAATGGACCACAATGCATCTGATGAGCATATTATCATTAATGAGATACTTCCGGTTTAACCGGAAATGACCTAATTTTTTTTATTTAAATGGGACACCCTGTATATTTCTGCAGATTCTGAAAGAGCACTTTGTTTCGGATCTGTCTATACCAGGTTCCATGTAAAAATTATCGTGTTTATGTTAATCGACCAGCATGCTTGCAGGAATTGAGACAACGGATTCTTGATGAATGTGCATTAATACATGGAGAAGTCTCGAGAAAAGTTACTCAAAAATTTGTTAATGGACTGGCATATTGTCAGGAGGTGAATGGCAAGCACTTCAAACATTTAAAATTATTTTTTTTTAAATTATTTTTAATAAATTTTTTCCACTAGTAAAAGCCCTGTATTTCTTCTTTTTATAGATTTTCATGAAAAATACGTCATGAAAAGCAGAAAGAGTTATCTTATTTCTCACTATTGATACAAATAACAATGATTTATTTATTTGAATTGATTTTTTCTCGAATGTACAAAAAAACTGAATTTCTTCTTTTTACAAAGAATTTTTGCATGGAACCAGATATGGACAGATCCGAAACAAGGTACACTTTCAGAATCCGCAGAAATATACAGGGTGTTCCATTTAAATAAAAAAAATTTTGGTCATTTCCGGTTAAACCGGAAGTATCTCATTAATGAAAATATGCTCATCAGATGCATTGTGGTCCATTACACTCAGCTGCCAAATTTCAAAAATATCGCCCGTTTCGTTTTAAAGATATTGATTTGGTGCCGAACTTTATCCCAACTCTGTATAAACCTTCCTCTTGAATCACTCTATCTATTTAAAAAAACGCATCAAAATCCGTTGCGTAGTTTCAAAGATTCAAGCATACAAAGGGACAGAGAAAGCGACTTTGTTTTATACTATGTAGTGATAGTGATAGCGATAGTGATGAAACATCTTAACCTGTATTTGTAGAAGAACCTAATGTTGAAATGTTTCATTTTTGAGCGCTCGTTATCCTTAAACGAGTACTATATTGTTTTGCCCAAATGTCTGTAATTTTCGAATTTTGAGTCTCAAACGATAGGGTATGACTCCATAATGACGAATTAGTGGCCAAATTCAATTAACTCTGTGGGGCCGTCAGTCGATACCTTTCGAAGAGATTGTCCTAGAGACTTGAAATTTTCAGGCGAGTTCAGTTCCCAAATGCCTCAGTTAAGTTCGTTAAGCAGCCAAATCATACAGGGTGCTCCATAAAATATGGCCATTCAAAATATTCGTTCCTCAATATCAAAAACAAAAACGAAACCAATTGAATTGAAATTTTGCGGCCACGTGCAAGGTGTTTATAGAGAGCCACATGCGAAATTTTATGTTCATAGTGTTAACAGAACCATAGAAAATTTAATTGGAATATTGAAAAAATTATATGGGTATAATTATACCCAAACAAAATACAAAATCCAAAACTATGAGGTAAATCTACCCCTACATAGTGTACAAATGAATCATCAGTCGAACCATTGATTCCTTATTAATTTAAAATTGTACCTCCTATTGCAAACCACTTCAAAACTACTACCCACATGATTGATATATTTTTTACCTAATATAATACAGAGATCTCATTGCCATCTCTAGTTTGCGTGAACTTATCCACACTTTTCCAGCCACGGTTTTTGACGTGTATACTGTCGATGTTGGGATAGAGGACAATCGTGCGTTATTTAGCAACAGTGTTGCCAGATGTATCTCATGTATGACAATGAGATTAACTTACACATGGAAAAACACGAACGAGTGATTTGTTTTTAATATCTAATTACCAATATCTAGAACTTTTTTAGTGTCCGTCGAAATATAAGGGAAAAATTAAAAACTGACCAGCCACGGTTTAAGCGATAACTGTGCAGGGGGTTATCCGGGGGCGGTGCGTTCTCAACAAAAATTTTTTTGCATAGTATTTCGAACACATATATCAAATCTATTGAGACATTTTTTTGGGCGTCCGTCTAAGTACGAGAAAAAAATTAAAAACTGACCAGCCACGGTTTTAGCGATTACTGTGTGGGGGGTTATCCGGGGGCGGTGCATTCTCAACAAAAATTTTTTTGAATAGTATTTCGAACACAGATATCAAATCTAGTGAGACATTTTTTTGGGCGTCCGTCGAAGTACGAGAAAAAAATTAAAAACTGACCAGCCACGGTTTTAGCGATAACTCTGCGGGGGGTTATCCGGGGGCGGTGCATTCTCAACAAAAATTTTTTTGAATAGTATTTCGAACACAGATATCAAATCTAGTGAGACATTTTTTTGGGCGTCCGTCGAAGTACGAGAAAAAAATTAAAAACTGACCAGCCACGGGTTTAGCGATAACTCTGCGGGGGGTTATCCGGGGGCGGTGCATTCTCAACAAAAATTGTTTTGCATAGTATTTTTAACACAGATATCAAATCTAGTGAGACATTTTTTTGGGCGTCCGTCGAAATACGAGAAAAAAATTAAAAACTGACCAGCCACGGTTTTCGCGATTACTGTGTGGAGGGTTATCCGGGGGCGGTGCATTCTCAACAAAAATTGTTTTGCATAGTATTTTTAACACAGATATCAAATTTAGTGAGACATTTTTTTGGGCGTCCGTCGAAGTACGAGAAAAAAATTAAAAACTGACCAGCCACGGTTTTAGCGATTACTGTGTGGGGGGTTATCCGGGGGCGGTGCATTCTCAACAAAAATTGTTTTGCATAGTATTTCGAACACAGATATCAAATCTAGTGAGACATTTTTTTGGGCGTCCGTCGAAATACGAGAAAAAAATTAAAAACTGACCAGCCACGGTTTTAGCGATAACTCTGCGGGGGGTTATCGGGGGGCGGTGCATTCTCAACAAAAATTTTTTTGAATAGTATTTCAAACACAGATATCAAATCTAGTGAGACATTTTTTTGGGCGTCCGTCGAAATACGAGAAAAAAATTAAAAACTGACCAGCCACGGTTTTAGCGATAACTCTGCGGGGGGTTATCCGGGGGCGGTGCATTCTCAACAAAAATTTTTTTGAATAGTATTTCAAACACAGATATCAAATCTAGTGAGACATTTTTTTGGGCGTCCGTCGAAATACGAGAAAAAAATTAAAAACTGACCAGCCACGGTTTTAGCGATAACTCTGCGGGGGGTTATCCGGGGGCGGTGCATTCTCAACAAAAAAAAAATGTCTCACTAGATTTGATATCTGTGTTAAAAATACTATGCAAAATAATTTTTGTTGAGAATGCACCGCCCCCGGATAACCCCCCGCAGAGTTATCGCTAAAATCGTGGCTGGTCAGTTTTTAATTTTTTTCTCGTACTTAGACGGACGCCCAAAAAAATGTCTCAATAGATTTGATATATGTGTTCGAAATACTATGCAAAAAAATTTTTGTTGAGAACGCACCTCCCCCGGATAACCCCCTGCACAGTTATCGCTTAAACCGTGACGGTCAGTTTTTAATTTTTTTCTCGTATTTCGACGGACGCCCAAAAAAATGTCTCACTAGATTTGATATCTGTGTTAAAAATACTATGCAAAACAATTTTTGTGAGAATGCACCGCCCCCGGATAACCCCCCGCAGAGTTATCGCTAAAACCGTGGCTGGTCAGTTTTTAATTTTTTTCTCGTACTTCGACGGACGCCCAAAAAAATGTCTCACTAGATTTGATATCTGTGTTCGAAATACTATTCAAAAAAATTTTTGTTGAGAATGCACCGCCCCCGGATAACCCCCCACACAGTAATCGCTAAAACCATGGCTGGTCAGTTTTTAATTTTTCCCTTATATTTCGACGGACACTAAAAAAGTTCTAGATATTGGTAATTAGATATTAAAAAACAAATCACTCGTTCGTGTTTTTCCATGTGTAAGTTAATCTCATTGTCATACATGAGATACATCTGGCAACACTGTTGCTAAATAACGCACGATTGTCCTCTATCCCAACATCGACAGTATACACGTCAAAAACCGTGGCTGGAAAAGTGTGGATAAGTTCACGCAAACCCATCTCTAGCCCTGAAAGAAGTCACTGGCGAAAATAGGAATAGGAAGATGAATAGTGGAATGTCCAAGAGGAAACAAGAAAACCCATCCACAATCTTCGATGGCTCTCTGAGATTTCTGTTGCTGAGCTGAAATTGATTGTCTTAAGTTTGGATTGCTCAGCCAGAAAGAGCCTTATCTACATCTACATAGAAATCTTATGTGGTATTCTTCGAAATATCTCAAATATTAACGTTAAATTTTTCATGAATATTAATATACACCACAGGGTGTCTACTTTTGGAGTGGACGAACTTCGACAAGTGATATACGAATGATTTGCTACAAAAAATGTCATATCACACATTTCAAGTTTTTTCCCTAAAAAGATCATTATTCAGTTTTCCTTGTAGTCTCATCAAATTTGACCACATTTTCGGAAAGGGCAATCAATTCACTACAAAATGAGAGAGTCTATGTGCAGAAAACAATCTTATTGAAGGCGTGGTGGGGAGAAGAATACCCCGATTCTGAAGTCCTATTTGCCAATGGTTTTCTCGATGAAAGATTAATAATTATGCACACGCTTTCTCTTCGGTGAAAAATATCTCATTTAGTGTACTTTCCAATGACATATCAACTTTCGTTGTACCTAGCTGCTTATTCTCTGCTATAATAATAATAATAATAATAATAACGTCTTTATTTCAGTTGAAATCTCAAGGGGAAGTTCACCCAAAGGTGCTCTACCACTTAACCCTTGTAGAATACAATTACATTTGAACATAACATACAAAAATGAAAATATGTATACAAAATTGAACAAAAAGAGAAAATATCAAAAACAAAAAACAAAAAAAAATTATATGAGCATATCATCAAAAAAAAAATCCCATAAACTGCCAAGAAATCACACCAACAAGGAGCCGAGGAGAAAGGCCTTAATCTTTTTCTTAAAAATATTCTGATTCAAAAGTTTAAAATTATCAGGAAGGAATACCGTTGTACAGCCTGCAAATATTGTAGCTGAAACTTCTTTTAAAAGTAGATGTTCTGTGACGGGGACATGACAATATATTCCTACGGCGTATGTTGATATTATGAACGTCAGCTCTGTAAACCAATCTATTAAAGAGATATGGTGGGCTTTTCTTTAAAATGATTTTATGAAATGTACAAAGAGAGTAAAATTCAAAGCAAATCCCCATCGGAAGCCAACTCAATTCCCTCAACTTATGCGATACATGATCATACTTCCTTATTCCATAAATGAACCTGATACAGGAGTTCTGCACACGCTGGATGCGTCCCAACGTTTCTTGATCGAGACACAACCCAAACACAGGTGAACAATAGTGAACTGTGACAAGACCAAAGTTTCGCACAGAACCTTTTTAGTGTGCAGAGGCAGGCAAGACCTATGAGGATACAGCATTCTCAACGCTCCATACGCCCTCCGAACCACACTCACCACGTGTTCACGAAATCTCAGAGAATCGTCCAAGATCAAGCCCAAATCTCTTGCACTATCAACATATCGAATGACATCATTATTTATTGTAGGCTGGTACATGTCTTTAACGATTTTTTTGTTCTTGTTCGAGCCAAATACTAGAGCAGACGATTTTTTTTTATCATGGCTAACATGATAACAACGAAAAAGTCTAAAAATTCCGAAATAAATTTGTCCTATTTTGGAACTCTTCGTGATTGAATATTAATGCTTTTTTTGTGGAAATCATCAATTCATCTGTTATCTAACACCAGACTTACATTTTTTACTTGGTACCAGAATAATTCAGGAGAGTGCAGCCATAAGATATTAAGGACTGATGTGGCCACTTTCACGAAATCAGGTGTGATTAATTTATGGAACGCCAATGTATGGCAAAGAAGAAACCCTCATGCCACTATTGTTTCTTATTTCCAACATGAGTTAACATGATGTTGGCAGTCATGAGAGGAGAACTTAACAGACATATTTAATGAAATGCACCTGTCTAAAAGATAAAATGTCAAGTTTCAAATGAATGGCTGCCCAGCACATAATAGTCATAATATCAAGTTCCATTTAATAAATATATATCAATGGATTGGAAGATATGTTTAGATGGCCAACGATGGCCGATCTTACGCCTTTGGATTTTTATCTTTAAAATACTTTGAAAGAGAAAGTATATCTAATTCGCTTTCAGACTCGGAAGGATCTCATAAACAAAAATGCTATGACCTTCGTAGAGTAGAGTAGATTCAGTACGAAAACGATGTGTCAAATGTATTGAAGAAGGAGGTTCATTTCTTTGTTATTATGTCGATTCAAGATGAATTGAAGATTCTCATGAAACTACATTAAAATTCGATCACGAAGAGCTTCGAAATAGAGCAAATTCAAGTTCGGAATTTTCAGACTTTTTCGTTCTTATCAGGTTTGCCATGATATTAGGGTGCAGAATTTGTAGCAAGCACAAAAGTTGATATGTCATTCGAAAGTACACTAAATGAGGTATTTTTTACTGAAAAGAAAGCGTGTTCATAACTATAAATATTTCATCGAAGAAACCATTGGAGAAAATGGACTGATTTTGTTAACTTCAGTCCTTAATATCTTATGGCCGTACTCTCCTGAATTATTTGGGTACCAACTACAAAATGTAAGTCTGGTGTAAGATAACAGATGAATTGATGATTTCCAAAAAAAAGCACTAAGATTCAATCACGAAGAGCTTTAAAATAGGGCAAATTTATTTCGGAATTTTAACACTTTTTCGTTGTTATCATGTTAGCCATGATATTATAGCGGAGAATAAGCAGCTACCACAAAAGTTGATATGTCATTTGAAAGTACACTAAATGAGGTATTTCTTACCGAAGAGAAAGCGTGTGCATAATTATTAATCTTTCATCGAAAAAACCATTGGAAAAAAAGGACTGATTTTGTTAACTTCAGGATCGTGATATTATTTTCCTTACCACGCCTGCAATAAGAATGTTTTCTACACATAGACTCTCCCTCTGTAGTGTAGCAAATTTATTGTCCTCTCCGAAAATGTGGTTAAATTTGATGATACTACAACGAAACTGAATAATGATCTTTTTAGAGAAAAAACTTAAAATTTTTTGTTAAATCAAGAAATGTTAAATTTAAGAAAAACCCTCATTATTTCGACCCCGTGTTATATTTTTTGTTGCAAATCACCCCTCGAAGTTTTTCAACTTTAAAAGTAGACACCCTGTATATTAATATAGACATATCATGCCTCAAAGTAGGTATGCGGTCCATTTGTTTTTGTACGGCTCAAAAGACAGATTTTGATCATTTGAGAATTCTATGTTTTCAGGCTTCGAAACAGAACTAAGAATACTTCAAATATTAGCTGATTATGAATGAAAGGTAATTCACTTTTTTGGAAAAGTAACCTGAAAATATTTCCTGAAATTCTGCGAAAAACAGATTGGTCAAGTTAATATTCACTGACCAGATAAAGAGTAATAATGTGAAAACTAATAAGACAGACAGATTTTCAATGAATACCATCATTGTTTAAGGAGAACAAAACAATGATACCATCATTAGACGATTCAAAAACATTGTGGAATCAAAATCATGGTTTTGTCAGGTTAATTCCTGAATGGGTGATCGTTCTGTACCGTCGAAGAGCGTAGACGGCAGGCTGTAGACTTCAAATACTTTTTTACCTTGCAGTTTTAAAGATCCAAAGGAACTTTTTGGAATGATCCGTTCCCGGAAGATTCATACAGAGAGCTTTTACTTCTGTTTCTTCCTTTTCCAAAAACTCTTCATTTATAGGTGCATTTGCTTATACCACAGAAGGGTTCTGGGCCAGTATAAGTGTCGTTTGTGCTTCTTTTTTCATTTTTGAGATGAAAACTCATCGTATTTTGGGTATTAAAATAAAATTTAGTATACACCCAAGTTAAGAAGTTTTACTTTACTACTTTTAATAACTTTTTATAACCGTACTTCAGTAGTGTAATAGTGCTTCATAAATTCCTCTTCCAATTGGCTGAATCATTTTTTTTAAACAATTTGTAGCCGGTTCTGTATTATTCTTTATTTTATAAGATCATAAATCACTTCGTACAATTGACCAAAAACTGGTAACTTTCAACTACTAATTTCAGAATAAAATAATTCACAACAATAATAAAAGGATATGCCTATTTATAACACTACATCTGAATACTGTTTGATATAAATAACACAAGAAACATATTAAAAGCTAATTAATAAATGGTAGTAGGTACATTTTCAAACCTTACATTCTGTATGGATGGAAAAAACTGAATATTTTTATTCATATTGAGATTTCGATAGGGTTATAGCGGTTAATATCATATTTATCAAAAATATCTCAAAATTCAAGCTTTACAGCAAATACATCACGATTCTGTTACAGTCACTTTATCTCACAATCTGTAGCCAAAATATTCTTTATCTAAGCTACAATTTACTGCTATGATAAAACTCAAAGGTCAATATTAATTATACAGATGCTAATTTAAACTATGATACATGATATTATGGATGTAAAATTGCAGAACTTACGGATCTTTATTGACTGTTTATGATTGAAACCACCAAGGCGAAGAATTGTTATTCAATGATGTGAAGGAATAAAAAAAATATGAAAATTCTAATCTGAAGGAAATTAATTTTGAAACTTCAATAAATAGTTGACATGATATCTAAAAAGATGATGAACAAGTTCGAAAGAAATTACTAATTTTCCCATTTCATTTGAACTTTCAATGTATCACAATAACATTTTTTCACAGTATAGGCATTAAAAAGAATGTGATTATAGAATACGTTCTCTAACACTCGATATAATAGCAAGCAATTTGATTTTCTGATTT
Source organism: Propylea japonica (assembly GCA_013421045.1). NCBI lineage: Eukaryota > Metazoa > Arthropoda > Insecta > Coleoptera > Coccinellidae > Propylea > Propylea japonica. The sequence continues at coordinate 45,446,159 of CM024246.1, forward strand.
GAATCGGCCTATTCTTCATTTCACATGAGTTACATTGATTATGATTGACAGATAAAATACGAAAATTACAGATTGAGTCATAAGACTTAATCATTCAAGAATAAACTTTGTGATGGTAGACAGAATGATGATTAATATGAAGATAATCAAATTGTGGAAATATTCAGGTTTTCTCATTACCCTTCAACCTTATCATCAATAAATTAATCAATAGTTACATGAATCTTGATAAATTCACATATATTATGGAGACATATAATGATGTCAAGAATTATTCAATGAAGCTCTAAATAAAGAAACTCTTCAGTCATGCTCAATTTTATTGCCCATAACAATTCCTCTGCTTACTATACTACGATATAAATCCAATCTGAAGAGTTTCAATTGAAATTAACTTAAATCTACAACAAATTGGAACTCATTAAGCTTCGAGTGAATACTATTTTTAGACATGAAGCCAAACAGGCTTTAAATAACATTCATAATTTAAAGAGAATAAATAATATAAATCCATTTCATGGAGATTGCAGATACAATATAGTTAATAATGTGTATTTTAATTACACAGATTTGTGCTGATTAAATGTTTATTGAAATGAAGTGCAATTGATACCTAACCTTTCCCATGTGATTCAGTGCAATGACAATAATGTCACTTATACTCAGAGCTTTCATAAGATTTGTAAATCAGAAAAATCATACGTTCAATCCCTTCAAAAAGTCTTTCGAAGAATAATAAAATTTAAAAAAAAACGTTATGGTACTAGCAATATTACATTTTTTTCAAGATGCTCTCTTAGATGGTTTAAATCCTAAGCTCAATAATGAAATCCTGATAGGAAAACAATTCGTTATTCAAAATATAAGCCCATTGATGATATTCAAAGCTACACTACAATATTGTACTCCTTTCTAACTCTGATAATATTTTTTATAAGAACTGAAGAGAACTAGAATAAAACAATTGAACTATAACCAATCAATTCTAATGTCGTTATAGAAAAACAGTATTTAAAAATGAATAAATTTTGCTTGAAAACAAAAATAATTACTCTGAAAAAATTAAACGGTATTGCTTGCTCTATCCAACCAATTATGTTTCTACAATCTCCCTTATATCAATAATATACACTGGAATGTTTCTTCTACATATAAGTCTAAATAGTATATATACACAAACACAGTCTCAATATGTACAATCACTATGCTATATCAGATTCTGGAGCAATACATTGGAATCAAATTAACATCACAATAACATTTTCTTCATAGGAAAAAAGGGAATTCATGTGATATGAATCATGATAAAACTGAGAATGACAAGAAGCGTGCTCATCGTCAATCTGCTACCGTCGCCGCTATCGTCCTTCTTGGTTAGTTGCTGTACAGTATTGTCATCAGTGTTACCAACTGGTTCAGACTCAGCGTCGTTTGGCACCACTTCGTTAGACATTGGTTTTTTGGATTTCTCCTCCACCATGTAAATGTCATCAGTATTTGGCATAGGAACTGGAATTGTTTGAGTTTGACTTGTTCGTTGGGTAGTTATAGAGGTTGTTCTAGCCGTTGTGGTGGTGGTTGGTACAAGAGTATTGTTACTCAAGAAATAAACAGGTCCAAATTCTATTACAACCCCAGTCATGTACTTCATTAACAAGCTATCTCTCAAAACGCTTTCCAGTATTTCGTTATCTTTATAGAATGCTGTTACAGTTGAGATATAAGGAATGTCACTTTCGGTATAGTTGCCTTTAAGTGTTACGTTAACAGCTGTACCTTCTTCCAAGTACCTCTCAATTTGCACCACTTCCGTTTTATTGGAAGATTTGGGAATGCCCCATTTACCAGAGTATTCTGTGCCATTAGGAAGGTTAACTTTGAATGGTAAAGCAATGAGAAGCCCATGATCTTTACCCCAATCTATGAAATGAGTGTAGTTGTAGCTCAATACTGTATCAACCCTTTGAACACCTTCAACCTCATTCTTCAAAAGGGTGGTGCCTAGAATTCTTGGATGATTCTTATGTTTACTCTTTATCTTATCGAACTTAGTGTGCTTGAATTCGTATCTTACTGGTTCTTGTTCAACAAGAACTTCTCCGTCCTCGAATTTCAACTCCTTGTTATTTTGATCGACCAGAGAATATACTCCCAGATTTTCATTTGGGTTGAAACTGCCAGCAGTATGCGTAAGAGCTCCATCTTTTCGGTGGTACTGTACTGGTCTTCGGGCAACATAGATTCCGTCGCTTCCTTGAACACTGCCTTGAGGTATTATGGTGTACTTACTTTTTTTGAGCCAACTCAAGCGTGATCGTTTTTCCCTGTTGATTAAGATTTCGAAATTCTTTTCTTCATAAACTTTTCTGTATAGCGAAACAATACAAACGTTTTTGTCTGTGTATTTTCTGTATTGGCCAGGTACCCATATAGCTGCTACTTTGGCTCTACAGACGTAAACTGGAATCTCTTCATGCTTATCTTCCGTATCTTCGGTACCTGAAAAAATTGAGATAATTCAATTTCATGAATATGATATGGATGCTTTACATATAAAACAGATTACTAATCATATACTCTAATATACAGGGTGTCTGTAAACAAATGCGAGGGACTTAGGGAGATGATTCCTCGGTGAAAATACGCATGGGTAGTTCATACAAACTTTTTTTCGAAATCGACCTCCCTTCCAAGATACATCCTTTGGAAGGCTATGACGAGTTGAGAGTTTTCAATTTTTCAGGAGTCCTAAAAACACTGAGTCATAAAACTATACATAATATAATTCATTAAGTATATTCCGTTCACGAAGGTTTGAGCGCATAGTAGGCGTTTGTTTATTTATCTGAAGTTGGCAGTATTTGCTTTCATAACGTAAAATAAAGTCAACGCCGAATATACCTGGACTCGTCCGACGGGCTTGCTAGTTTCAGAGAACTCTATGCAATATAGACAACCTTGCGTATCAATCTGACAAGAAAATAAACAACATAACCTAAAATTTTAATATACACAGTGGAATATGCCAAATTTCTATGACCAACTGATAGCTCAACCTTTCGTGAACGGACTATAGATGTTACTCCCACAATTTTTTTTTGATACCATAACTTTAATATAAGGGGTTAGAAATAACAATCTCTTATGATTTTCCTTCAAAAATTGTTTTCGTGGGATAGATTTTCGAAAAATAAAATTCTCTTATGGTTTCCCATTCAATTCTGGGGAAAATGCATCTTGCAAAATTTCGATACAGTCGATACTTTTAGGAAAAAAATAAAAACTTGCAATCAGTTATGATCACTGTTCATTCCATTTCATCGTATGTTCCATAGAATGAATTTTTTGAGATAATTTATGCTAAATTTGGTTTTGTCAATTATGCTCATTAATCGAAAGAATATTCTATTTAAGAAATTCAATTACTACGGATATAACTTTCTTCCGGAAATTAGTAATTAAACCTTCAGAAAGCTTTATAGAACATCTTTATCTCCTGTCATAGACATACACTATCTTAGAATATTCATTCTATGGAATACTTGTAGGATGAAATGGAATGATCATAACTGCTTGTAATTTTTTTTTCCGAATAAGTATCTACTGTATCGAAATTTTGCAGGAGACTTTTTTTCTCCAGAATTGAATGGAAAACCATAAGAGAATTTTATTTTTCGAAAATCTATCCCACGAAAATAATTTTTGAATGAAATTCATAGGGGGTTGTTACTTTCAACCCCTAATAAAAAAGTTATGAGATCTGAAAAATATGTGTGAGTAACATCTACTTAGTGCTTCATGTTATGTATGGTTTTATGACTCAGTGTTTTTGAGAAGCCGAAAAAAAAATTAAAAACTGTCAACTCGTCATCGCCTTCCAAAGGCTGTATCTTGGAAGGGGGTGATTTTGAAAAAAAAATTCATATGAACTACCTCTGCTTATTTTCATCGAGGAATCATCTCCCATCCCATCTGTATATGTATATAAAATTTGCATTATGTTTTGACGATTGGGCATTTTATCTAGCTCATATCACCACATAGGGGGAATAGGGGAAATAAGATTTGACCACGAATTCGTCACCAGGGAGTTTGAGACCATTTTCGGCTAAAAATTCGAAAATTACAGACATTTGGACAAAACGATATAACACTCGTTTAAGTAGAACGAGTGCTCAACAATGATTTGTTTGGCAACTGATCGATAATTGTTTTTTGAGAACTTTCAGAAAAAAAAAATTTTAGACAGTGACGAAAGTTGATTTTCATGGGGATTGCAAGCTTCAAGTGTTTTCCTGAAGATGCGATGGCTTGAGAATGCTAGCCGAGATGTCGACTACGAAAGGCAAAAATGATTGAAATTTTCCATCATCAAGAATTTCACATCATCATTACTCTACTTTGTTCAAATCTAACAAAACATACAAAACATTCCTAGAAACTTTAACATTTACACAATTTCGACTGAAATTTCTCCGCATTCACCGGAACGAATTGAAGCGGTCTGACATTTAATATCATAGCTACACATGATATCATAAAAAAGCGTCACTTCGGGGATTGCTTACGTCGAAAATCGTGGTGAAAATTGCCCTTGCGTTGGATTGTGCTGTTACACAGACCATCGGAAAAATTCCCCCTCAGTAACGATGCACATACGAGGTTATATTTGCACCCTCCGTACCCAGGGGGGCTACAAATTATTGACTGACTTCTGTTTGTCAACTTTTCCCCATTTTTCACGGCAGAAGCAATGAGGAAATCCAGGCAATCGAGGGGAGGAAGGAATAACTTTGTAAACAGGTGGACCGGAAATCAATCAGAAGGGGTTTTAAACTCAATTGATTCCTACGGAAACTTCATTTGGAAAATGGAAAATGCGGGTCTGATGCGGATCAATTTAGCGAAAAAGAAAATGTTTTCCGCTCGCAATGAAAATGTTTTCGGATCGCAATGAAAATTTACATACGTCCCACACACAGGAATGAGAAGGAAAAAAATTTAAAAACCCACTCCGTAATGGAAAATTACTTTTTGCATTCACTTGCATTTCAAGCAGCACGCAGTTATAACCTATAGTCCGTTCACGAAAGTTTTAGCGCATAGTAGGCGTTTATTTATTTATCTGAAGTTGTCAGTATTTAGTGTCATAACGTAAAATAAAGTCAACGTTGCCTAATGTACCCGGCCTCGTCCGACGATCTTGCTAGTTAACAAGGAACTCTATGCAATATTGACAACATTGAGTATCAATTTGACAAGAAAATAAACAACTTAACCTAAAATTTTAATTTACACAGTGGAATATGTCAAATTTCCATGGCCAACCGACGGCTCAACCTTTCGTGAACGGACTATAGTTTCATTAGCTGTAAAATTTTGTTTTCAATTTGACGTTGACGGAAATGTTTTATGTATAGCATTATTCGTTATTGAAATAATTGATCAGCAGTAATAATCAGCTTTGAAGCGAACAAGAATTGCCTACTACTTTCAATACAACAATAGTATTTATCAAACCGGAAAAAACCTGAAGTGATAAAATTGTTGTTACACCTGCAATTTCTCTTCCATTGAATAGTTCTTCATCCTCATTGTATATTTTTTTATCTTATAAAGTTTTCCCCCCTTTTAAGTCAAAGCTTCTAGATGTATCTCTCGTTTATTATAAGCGGGATTACAAGAAATGAACTTTACACAATCAACCATTCTATTTTCAATCTATCCTTCTTATCCCAATGAATCAATTCGGAAAAATTGTTCGAAATGTTGCCCATTATGTTCTGAACATATTACACTTTTTCTGGAATGATTAATGGCATTTTGCAAATACTGAGCTCTGATTGTGTGAAATGGTATATTTCTATACCTTCACGTTCTATTTTCAATCTATCCTTCTTATCCCAATGAATCAATTCGAAAAAATTATTCGAAATGTTGCCCAATATGTTCTGAACATATTACACTTTTTCTGGAATGATTAATGGCATTTTGCAAATACTGAGCTCTGATTGTGTGAAATGCTATATTTCTATACCTTCACGTGGTTCATTGCCACATTATATTTTGCTAGAATATTTCATCCTTTGAAAATATCCACAGAAAAAGTCTAATCAAAAGTATGAATCCAACCAATGCCCACAAACGAGTGAAACTGCACCAATGATATAAAAGCATTTTTTAAACCAGCAAAACTATAACGCGGTCGATGAATTAATGGAAGATATGCCATAAATCATTTAGGAAGCTATGTTTAGACCGAAATTTCTAAAGAAAATTTCGAACTTCTAAGTCACAATTTAATCTGTTGAATTGTCAGAATTATTATTGTTTTGGTTGATTCATTACAGTTGAAATAATTTGAATTTAACTATAAAATTAGAATAAATATTATCTATAACAGCGCAGTTGGCATAGGAGGACTATAATAAATATTTATATTCTGATGTGAAATTTAATTTAATCAAACGAGACTGTGATTTTAGGCTGGTCATTCCGAAAGAAATTGAATAATGTGACTTGAATTATGAATTTGTAGACTTTGCACAAAAAACGATAGGATTATGAAATTTTCAAAACAACCTACGATGTTACAATAATTTATAAAGACCCCGTATAAATTCAAAAACGATAACATGGAAAAAATCATTGTACTCGAATCAGTTCTAAGTGAAAATATCAGTAAAAGGTTTTCATGCTGAAAATATTATAAGGAGTTATATCAAAATAAGGAAACATCCTCGAATATTTCATGAAAAAGTAGTCCATAAATTATTAATTGAAACCCGAGGGGTATTTTACCCCTAAAATTTTGTACACGTAAATTCCAAATCAGTCAATAATTCCAAAAAACACCAAATAATTGCAAAACTTGCAAAAATTCCGAAAACTCCAAGTAATCCCAAGAAATTTCAAAAACTAAAACTAATTCCACATAATTCCAGAATATTCGAAATAATTCCAGAAATTCCAAGAACTGAATTCCAGTTATTCAATAAAATTATGTTGTCCTTTCATGCGTGCTATTATTTTGCGCAAATATCTGTATTTTTCGAATTTTGAGCGAGAATGGTCTCAAACGTCTCGGTTGGACTCACTGATGAAGAAACCGTGATCACTGAAGATTCTGTCCCGGCCGTGAAAACGATAACTATCGAAAGGATGAAAAATCTAGTTAAGTTTAGTGATTCGACTGCCAATAATTATCGAAATTATCAATCCAATCATATCCTATAAATTTAATAATATGTAAAGCGTTATTCATTTTTCCATAAACCGTATGAAAAATAAATTGCATATTAGATAACATGTAATCTGTAGGAGTCGTAAGCATTATATCATACCACTTGTGACTGACCTTTTAGACCAAGCTTGAAATTATTTTGAATCTCGGAATTATTCAGAATTTTTCAAAATATTTGTAATTATTTGGAATAAATCGAAATTTTTAGAATTATTCGGAATTTTTGGGAATTATTCTTAACTATTTCAAATTTGAAGTTACTTGTGCGCTCGCGCCGCAGTCCTGACCTAATATTATCATAATGCACGAAGCACGAATTTCGAATAATTCCAAATAATTCTGAATAATCCTGAAAAATTCCAATAGTTCTGAATAATTCCGAGAATTCCAAATAATTTCAAGCTCTGTACGCTAAAATTCCAGAGTGAAATAATACCCCTCGCTGAAAACTCAGGGGACAGAGATACTGGGATACACAATTGGCTCGAAACTTCTGGTTCAGTACGTTGGCCCCCGAGATCAGCAGATTTAACACTTTTTGATTTTTTCTCTGGACTCATTTGATGAATAACATTTATCGACCTGAAGAACGAAATGTAAAAATTTTTAAAAAATAATACTGAAAATACTTTGAGAAATGTCAGCAGAATTTACGTCCAAAACGCCATTCGTAGTATCAGAAGGTGTGAGCTTTGCATTAAGAGTGGGCAATATTCATTGGCGCACCTTGGGGGGCTGTCGGGTTGCAGCCCCACCCGAGCTGTGACAAAAAAATATCCATTGCTTAAGAAGAAGGTTTTCGCTTGCGGCACATTTTTTAAATTATATAACCTTCAAAAACCTGATTACTCTTGAGCAGCCCCTACCGAAAAAAATTTTTGGGTGCGCCATTGGCAATATTTATAAACATTTTATCTTCATTTCAAATTTCATTAGCTTATGTTCTGATTTTTTATATTTTTGCTGATTTGCTTTCACAGTTGAGAAGGAATTAAATTAATTTCTATTATTCACACAACTCTAAGTTTGATGAACCTAATTTCCTTAAAGCTTAGGTATATCGTAGCGATGAATGTGGTCCATATAATATGATGGTTTGAATGAAACCCAAGTAAACTGTTTTTGATCATCGAATATATCAATCATCTGTAGTTTGCAGTTTTTGAAAGATGGGCAATTTGCTGTATGTAATAAATATGTGTTGTTATTTAGGTATAGTTTGATGAGAAATTTATTTAATATTTTATATAATTTCGAAAGGAGAAAAAAAATCGCTTTTATTCGTATGTAAATTTACAATGATTTACATTTGAAAGAACAAAAGGTGTGTATAATAACTTGCAATAAAAATAAATTGTTTACATCAGTGGTACCTGAAAAAGTGACTGTAGAAGGTTTCAAGTTGCTATCTTCGTTTCTTCAGTATAGAAGAAGTTACGAGTAGTTTTTATTTTTTCGCTCCTAACTCAATTGAACTGAAATTCTCAACCAAATTGATTCTCTGGAAAATCGATGCCAAAAAGGTGCCATTTTTCTTCTAGCGCAAAGATATCCTGAGTTCCCCTCATTAAACATGGAATTTGGAACACTCGACACAGTAAACTTTGTGGTTTCAGAGTATAAAGTTTCCATTTCCTTGATAAAAACTATCCCATTTGAAACTTTTATCCTCTGTGTTACAATTTCAAACGTTTTTGAGATCTGATGCGAAAATGAGATATCTCGTTTATGAAAGCTGAGTAAACAAATTGTGAAATATGAGAACGAAATTGCCATTTTAATATTAATTCAGGGCGAGTCTAGGTCAGTTTTCAGACTTCCAGACGCTGCATCATTATATCTTGGCAACATATCTGCACCGCCACCATGCAATTCCTTCCATTGGGAGAATGAAAGCGTAGGCGTGCCCTATTGGCTGCTTTCAACAGAGTAATGATTTCGTGTAAAGCACACATAATAAGGTTACAGGGGAAAATATTGACTTTTCCAACAATCGCTTTTCAATAAATTGACAGAGACCTCGACTAAAGTGCAGCTTCGTGCAATATCGATTGGAAGGAAGTGTTGCCGGATGCTGCATGCAGTTTCATTTTTCCCTAGGTAATTAAGAAATATGAAGCATCAATTTCCACTCGGGGATACAGTATAGAGCAAATTTCAGAATTTTTATAGATCCAGCAACCGCAACTACAAGGTTTACTTTTTGTGAACTGCAAATTGGCAACAACGGTTTAGCTTGGTGCGATCTGCATGCACTGAATAATATTATTTTGTGCTAAATGTGCCATCGCAGAAATTGATCCGAATAATATTTTCATCACTTTTTATCTGTTTTGTTAATAGTTATTAATTTTGTTGCATCATGCAACAGATCTGCACTGCCACCATGCAAATCTATTCCATTGGGAGAAGGAAAGCGTAGCTGTACCCTAATGGCTGCTTTCAACAGAGTAATGATTTTGAGTAAAGCAGACATAATAAGGTTACAGGAAAAATATAGACTTCTCCAACAATCGCTTTTCAATAAATTGACAGAGATCTCGACTAAAGTGCAGCTCCGTCCAATATCGGTCGGAAGCGTTTCCAGATGCTGCACGCAACTTTATTATTCCCTAGGTAATTAAGAATTATGGAGCATCAATTTCCACTAGAGAATCCAGTATAGATCAAAATTCAGGAGTTTTAAAGGATCCAGTAACCTCAACTTCAAGGATTACTTTTCGTGTACTTGAAATTGGCAACAACGGTTTTGTTGGATGCGATCTGCATTAACTGAATAATATTATTTTGTCTAAATGTGCCATCGCAGAAATTGATCCGAATATTATTTTCATCAATTTATATCTGTTTTGTTAATGGTTAATAATTTTGTTTCAATCATTATAACTTGGCAACAATTCTACACTGCCACCATGCAAATCTATTCCATTGGGAGAATGAAAGCGTAGCTGTGTCCTATTGGCTGCTTTTAACAGAGTAATGATTTTGTGTAAAGCAGACGTAATAAGGTTACATGGAAAATATTGACTTCTCCAACAATGGCTTTTCAATAAATTGACAACGACCTCGACTAAAGAACAGATTGTGCAATATCGATCGGAAGAGTTGCCAGATGCTGCATGCAGCTTCATTATTCCCTAGGCAATTAAGACATATGGAGCATCAATTTCCACTCGGGAATCCAATATAAAGCAAATTTCAGAAGTTTAGAAGGATCCAGCAACCACAACTACAAGATTACTTTTTGTGTACAGCAAATTGGCAACAACGGTTTTGCTTGGTGCGATCTGAATGCACTGAATAATATTATTTTGTGCTAAATGTGCCATCGCAGAAATTGATCCGAATATAGTTTTCATCAATTTATATGTGTTTTGTTAATTGTTAATAATTTTGTTCCATCATTTAATCGTGGCAACAGATCGGCACTGTGCGATCGCAGAAATTGATCCGAATATCATTTTCATCAATTTATATCCATAGACAAACTAATAAAATAGATGAGCCACTCGTATATTCCGCGACATCTGTCGGAGGAGGAGACTAATACACGAAAAAATTATTTTCAATTTGATAGTTAGATGTCGTTGCATTCATGGAAATCCTATCGAGAAAATAGTAAGTATGTAAAATCATTATTATCTAAAAACCTTTGAATTGTCAACTGACACAAGGATTGGTTTGACACGTTCTTTTTGAAATATAATAAATTTCGATATGCCTGCAAGAGTGAAGACGTGCTGTGTTATTGGATGTGAAAATCGAGATGCAAGAAGGTAATTATAAAATTTACATGTATATTCTGTTAACTATAAGAATTAAGATACTCGTAGTTTTCAAAAAAGTTTTTCATGTATTGAATAAGTTTAGTCGGTGAATACTCATATTTTGTATTATTGAATTCATTATTTTAAGTTTTTGAGAATGTTTTCAATGCAATTATTAGTTTATTGATTAGATATTTATGAAATAAATCTGTATTTTCAATTGGTGATACCTATTTCAGTTAATAAATTTTTATTCTATCCAGAATTCGATTATTGATCATCATTTCTCGATTCCAAAAGAAAATCAGATGAAAGTTCGTTGCAGGTATTATTTTCATGAAAATAAATTTCCTCACTCATCGATAACTTGCACGAATATATTTCTGATTTCCTTTTGGAAATTGAATTTCAAAAAACTTTTTGCTTCTTGTATATGGGTGTACCTACCTATTCAAAAGGTGCACTACAGAATTCTTTTTGAGGCAGCTTTACGATACAGATTCCTTTTTCAATTGAGCTTTTTTCACGAATTAGTAATGTTGTACAAAAAAAGATGGCGTTGAAGCTTGTTCTACTAGTGTCTCATCTATTCTTTAAGTTAGTCTATGTTTATATCTGTTTTTTAATTTTAATTGTTAATAATTGTGTTCCATCTTTATATCTTGGCAACATATCTGCACCGCTACCATGTAATTCTATTCCATTGGAAAATGAAAGCGTAGGCATGTCCTATTGGCTGCTTTCAACAGAGTTATGATTTCGAGTAAAGCAGAAATAATATGGTTACAGGGAAAATATGGACTTTTCCAACAGTTGCTTTTCGATATATTGACAGAGACCTCGACTAAAGTGCATCTTCTTGCCATATCGATCGAAGAAAGTGTTGCCAGATGCTGCATGCAACTTCATTATTCCCTAGGCAATTAAGAAATATGGAACATCAATTTCCACTCCAGGATTCATTTTAGAGCAAATTTTAGACTACAAGGATTACTTTTTGTGTAGGTACTGCAAATTGGCAACAACGGTTTTGCTTGGTTTCATCTGAATGCACTGAATAATATTAATTTGTTCTGAATGTGCCATCGCAGATATTGATACGAATATCACTTCATATCTGTTTTGTTAGTAGTTATTAATTTTGTTGCATCGCTATTACTTGGCAGCAGATCTACACAGCAACCATGCAATTCCATTCAGAGAATGAAAGCGTAGCTGTGCCCTATTGGCTGCTTTTAACAGAGTAATGATTTCGAGTGAAGCAGACATAATGAGGTTACAGGGAAAATATTGAGTTTTTCAACAATCCCTTTTCAATAAATTGACAGAGACCGCGACTAAAGTGCAGATTCGTGCAATATCGATAGGAAGTGTTGCCAGATGCTGCATGCAGCTTCATTATTCCCTAGGTGATTAGGAATTATGGAGCATCAGTTTTCACTAGGGAATTCAGTATAGTAGTATAGTAAATATATCATTTATTTTTCAAAGAATAACCTACTGAAATTTGACTTGATAAATCGATAGGGGGACATAAAAAATATTAATGTCAGACTTCCCAAGTGGTTCCTTTCCGTGGTTTTGAGAAAATACAAAAACTTTTTTAAATGCGTTTTTCTCGGAATCCATGGGTTTTAGAGAAAAGTTCATTCAACAAACAAATGTAGACGACATTGTAATCTACATTTTATCCTATTGGAGCGAAGTCGTCTGACTTGAAATACAAAAAGTAGGTGGCGCTTAAGTATCAAAAAAATGATTTTTTAGCATTTTCGCAGTAATGCAAATGGTTTAGTTTTCCGCATTGTTAAGACATACCCGAGGATGTACCCTGTATAATTTATATCGATTTCACATAGCTGGCGCGTTCAGGCACATGCCACTCCCATGAATTTCTAATAGAGTTCAGTATGCTACACAGACAAATGACATATACATATCACTCCCAGGTTGTAGTGACACACGTGAAACTAATGATGAAAGCGAAAATTTATTACGGAATTGATTTGGTTTACTCGTATTGCGAGATTATAAATCAATTGAAGAACTATTAACGAGTTGATTAAAACGATGTGCCGGAATTAATTTAGCATAATAACAGCATTAGCAGCGAATGACATATTCTTCGCTATGTTTCAATCACCCACAGAGTATCAAAATCTTGTCTTACAATTCCTAATGGTTCATTCATCTCTTTAATGTGCCAAACTTTCAGGTTTTGGACAACTGAGCAAAAAATTAACGCACATTATGAAAATCTTAAATTTATTCTACAACTGGAGGTGTTCTCAATGATAAATATTTTTATCAGAATTATGAATGCATATGTCCACATTCAACGTTTTTCTTCGATACAGATGTTTTTTCCCAGCAGGAATAAAAAAAGATGAAATTATCAGATTTTTAATGTATTGGTTCCATTCTGAAATCAGTTGTTTTCGATCAATTCTGCTGATCAATAGTTTTTCTTCCGTTTGATTTTCTACACTCGATCGCTATGCAACGCGAAACACGCAATTTGACCCAAAAGGAATGTACCCAAGCGGTAATTTTGCGTGAAGAAGGGTGGATATACACAAGAATTGCAGAAAGGTTTGCAGTTTTCCATACAAGTGTGTCCAGAATGTTGCAGCGATTCAGAGAGACAGGTATGAATGTCCGAAGACCAGGACAGGGTAGACCACGGGTAACAACTGCCATACAAGAACCTTACTTGAGAGTTTCTTCGTTGAGACAACGGTTTGAAACCGCTCGGCTCTTTCAAAATCAGCTTCAGCAAACTCATGGGGTGCAAATTAGTACTCAGACAATAAGAAATCGCCTCAAAGAATATGATTTAAGGCCTCGTGCCGCGGCAAGAGGCCCAGCTCTTACCTCAGCCCATCGAAGGGTGCGTTTGGATTTTGCGAGAGAGCATATCCATTGGGAAGAGGCTGATTGGGAAAGAGTTCTCTTCACATATGAGTCTAGATTCTGCCTCTACCATTGTGATCGACGTTCCCTTGTATACAGACGTCCACATGAAAGATATGCTTAGTGCAATTTCCTGAATACTACTGGTTTCGGGGGAAGATCGATTATGGTATGGAGTGGAATACCTATCTTTGACTGCTCGCACAGGCCTAGTGGTCGTTGATGATGGAGCTATGAATGCTGATAGGTATATAAGGAACATTCTTGAAGAGCATGTAGTGCCATTTGCCCCATACATTGGTGAAAATTTCATTTTTATGGACGATAATGCTAGACCCCATCGTGCGCTCATCGTTCAAGAGTACCTTAAAGAGGTGAAGTCTTTCGAATGGAATGGCCAGCAAGAAGTCCAGATCTCAATCCGATTGAGCAGGTTTGGGACAACCTCAATAGAAGGCTGACAAGTTAAAAAAATCATCCAGCTACTCTTAATGACTTAGGAATCCAACTCAGAGTAATCTGGGAAGGATTAGATCAGAACATTTTAAGATCACTCATTTTGAGTGTGAACCGTCGTTTCCAAGCTGTAATTAACGCAATGGGTGAAAATACCAAGTCAATCACTTATCAGCAATCCAGTATTTTGAAAATTTTTTATTTCTCTTCTTTCACATAAGATTCGGTGAAATCCTGAATTTTTCTTTAATTTAATCTGTCTTGTTTCGTTCAAAACATTCCCGAGAGAACATAAAATAAGTTATAAAGTCAATGTAGAGTTAACTGTCATTAAAATTGAAATTTTCAGAATGTGCGTTAATTTTTTTGCGCAGTGTATTTTTTGGGCATTTTTGTCAACCTATCTACAAGTCTTTCTTGAACGATTGACAAATTATGTGGCATCATGCAATACGAAGAATTTTTTTATGGTTAAATGTGCATGCAATATTGAATGTAGCGGGTGTCCTAAATTCGTTGTCTAGTGAGGGGATCTCAGAAACCCTATGAGCTAGAACAAAATGTAATAGAGAAAAATTTATCACTTCAATGAATTCTTCTGAAAAAAGTGCCTGTGTTAGGTTTTAGTTTCATGTTTATAACTTCAGTACTGAAGAATTATAAAAACTTTTCATTTGACGCCATTTTCCAATTTTCTCTGATAGCTCGAAGACGGTTGCGGTTTTCACCAAATGAAATCTCTCAAAAATGTGCCACTCATTTTGTTCCAGCTCATCGAATTTCTGAGATCCCTCACTAGACAACAAATTTAGGGCACCAGGTACGTTGTTGCCATTAAGGCCTATTTTTATATCAACCTCACGATAGATCTTTTTTGTGTTTCTCCAATGCCCTAGTAGAGCATTTCTCCAATGCTCCATGTAGAGCATTCCACATGGAGGGTGAACAACACCCTTCATGTACATTTTATATTTTCTTCCCTGAAATAAAACCTAGCAAATTCAAACGATCAGAATTGGCGGTGAGTGTGACGTAAGCGTCAGCATCTATTTCATTGGTTGAATGTAGAATCACGGTTTACAATGATGTCAACTGGCTATTTTCTTGTCAAGCGTCATATTATCCACTAACTATGCTTGCTCGTGCGCATTCATGGAGCGACGATTGAACTTAAAAGTTTATGAATCGTATTTTCAACATTTAATGTAAAGTCAATAGCTTGAAATTTTGAATGAATAATTCGATAGTGGAAGTATGAATGCTATCACTTGAAATTAATCTAGATTTCAACATACTGGAAATGAGCATTCACTGTCAATAAAGAGTTGAAAAATTACAAATCTTACCATTTTCTCTCTCCCTTATCTGGTGAGCACTGACTACTGCATTCTTAAGGGCAGCATCTTTGTGTCCAACGAAAGGTATCCATTGCAATGTTGACGATGTAACGCTTTGTTCCAAATTTTCTGCCAAAATATACACCTGAGGCTCACTCCTTACCCTCTCTATCGTCAGTAGGATGGAGAACAACCACACCACTCTCAGAATACCATGCATCGCGTTATTCTGAAAATAATTTTTCGATGATTAATCATATGATATATCAGATGTTTTTGTTCATTTCAAGATGGGCTTAACAGCAGAGTTGATCTCAAAATGAGTAGAATGAGACCATAGTTCCCAAAGATAAGAAAATTTCTCAATATGAATAATAACAGGCACACAGAAAAAAGTGAATTCTCAAAAGGATTATTTCAATATTCTTATTAATTTCACTTTGTTTTAAGAGTTTCTGAAATTCTGAAATGCTCAAATGTGAACATTGATTTTCTCAACATAAATTTTCACTTTGAATAAATATTTTCTATTCGAACTTGAAGCATTATTCCATTCAAATAATGATTATCTCAATTCAAGAATATGAATGTTTTTCTGGGCAAATATCGCGTGCTCTTTGTCTGAAGCTATAACAACTTAGGCTGAGTAGGTATATTATTTCACTCGATCTGAGTTTTCCACATATTCGATTCATAACATCCCATATTTTAACATGAAAACTATTTCATTTGAAAATGAAACACTTCAACTCGAATGAAACCTCGAATATTCTTCTTTATGTAATATGGAATGTTCAGTATGATGATATTTTTCTGATCGGAAGCTCAGATTGAAGTTAAAATTTCTCTGATTCACCTGATCTGATATCCAATCGGGCTCTAGAGTCTTAAACGGAGTATATCGCTTGCAATGCTTGCATATTCTTTTTTTGGACAGGTCCAGAGCTATCTTCTCATTCTATTCGCCGCCGAAATAGGAAAGGACGCTTGGAAATTAATTTGATTTCGTTCACGTTGAGTGGTGTAGATATCATCGAGGAGAAAAGCAATATTTTAATTTGATAAGTTCAGTTCATTCTTTTTTCATATTTTTACGGTATGATGCAGAATACTTCGCAGGTGGACATTGGTGATGTTCTGAAGGATTGGGGTTGTTAGGAATCTGTTATTCAAGTATTCAAAGGTAATTCAATATACCTAATTAATCATTTGGAAATGAAGATGCTTAAATACAAATTACTTGATATTTGGTTTGATATTTCGATTATGTTCATTCTGAAATGCTAATAAACTATATATTATTATGCTAATCATCGAAATATTTTCCCTCGAAGGGAGGAATAATTATTCTATTAACCTTTTATTTTATTTTCATCTTGAAACGTAAAAGGAAGAGATTAAATTATTGATTAGGTATATGTAGATATTGTTTTCCATTCAAAAATCCTTGACCTTCGGCTATATTTTTTATTTATAATAAATTTGAAGTTAAGGGTAAGTATGTTATGTTGTTGTTGAAGCCGGTGAAACGTTAAACCTCACTTTCGAAACCCTGAAGAAGCAATAAAATCATTCGTTTGGTTGAGATAAAAGAGTAGTTGTTTTTATTATTGAGTCGTTAAACCCTTAACTTCAAATTTATTATCGAAGCTATAGACACCGAAAGCACATAAATTCATATTTATATATTATTAATAAAAATAACTACTCTTTTATCTCAACAAAGCTTTCGCAATGATTTTATTGCTTCTTCAGGGTTTCGAAAGTGAAGTTTAACGTTTCACCGGCTTCAACAACAACATAACATGTTTACCCTTAACTTCAAATTTATTATAAATAAAAAATATAGCCGAAGGTCAAGGATTTTTGAATGGAAAACAATATCTACATATACCTAATCAATAATTTAATTCTCTTCCTTTTACGTTTCAAGATGAAAATAAAATAAAACTAAATATCAAGTTATTTGTATTTAAGCTTAGTATCTTCATTTCCAAATTATTGATTATATTGAATTAAAATAAAATCATCTCATTCCGAAAATTCATTTGAATCTTTTGGATATAACAATATACTCAAATCAATCACAAGCCAAATAAAACAAAGAAAAACAAAGATTTACTTCAAGAATTCATATTCTCAACATAAGCGCTTCAAATTCTGTATGTAATGTTGATGATTTTCTTTTGATGAATCATATTCTCAATATGATCCTACCAAATATTCTACATGATCCAATGCTATACTTTATTCTATTTCCCATATACTACAATTATGTATTCGTTTCATTCATTTTGAGTAGTAGATTAGTGTTGGAAGGTGTATATGAATATCCTTGAATTGAAAAAATCATTTGCTACATTGAAAGCTGAGACTTTTAAAATTTGATATTCTTCATTGAAATAGATATCCTCTAGGGGATATACAAATCTAACATCAGCTTAAATTGAAAGGTATTGGTTTAAACGAAGCATTTACTTTTTTCCGTGCAAGACCTATGATTTTACTTCTAAGTACGTATTTTTTCGGTTTTCTGACTCCAAATCTACCCTGGCTGATTTGAAGTTTGTAGCTATTTTCGAGTAAGTAACATAGCTTATTTCCGGATTGTGGCATAAATTTTCAAGTAAAAGGTTTTCCAATAAGATGTGTTATTTTGATATTCCATTTGCCATTTTTCCATTTTAAATGAAGGGATGTTTATTTCATTATAAAGAAGAAGTTATGCCTTTTATAGTGGAAAATAACATCAGGCAAATGACCACCACGACCACGCTTACAGGACCATATCCTTTTGAAATTTTCCATAACCAAATCGCGAAGTGTCTGCCCTATGTCCTCGATAGCCTCACGAATTTTATCTTTGAGGTCTTGAATCGACGCTGGGCTATTGGCGTAGACCTTCTCTTTCACGGGGCCCCAAGGGAAGAAGATCTCGGTGGCCAATTGTGATCACCGCTTTTGAAGATCCGGAAACTTTTCCCGTAAAAGATCAATGGTTTCGTTGCTTGTGTAGCACATAGTCTTGTTGAAAACAAACGTTGTCCAATTTCGGCCATAAAAAATCCTAAATTCCAAAGAACTATGAGGAATGGACGAATCTCGGTTTTCTCCAACACTTTCGGCTGCAGCAGCAATATTCTTGGTTGTTCTTGAGCGGCACGGGTTTATTCTTCACATCACTAACTCGTCCCAACAGCTCGCTTTTTTCCATCGATTTCTTTATTGCGTTTCGACAAGGTGCTTCACGACGACCCAAAAATGTTCGAGTTTTACGAACCGTCTCTGCCAAATTTCCACCTTTTTTTTATACTTATTTTAAAATTTCAATGCGTTCTTGAAGCGTGTATCATCTCCATTTTTATTAATGGCCTAGCTTTTACTCATCAAATGTCAAAAAATAACAGTTTAAACGTGACATCTACCGAAATAGCGGGCTATTCAAAATAAAAAAAACCAAAAATTTTGATACGACAACGACTTTCTGAAAACTTCATAGAAATTAATGCATCCTTGCATCATCCTGCTTCCTGATACTGAATATCTGAAAAATCAGCTATCAAGATTTGATCATTTCTAGAAGAATATCACGAAATTCCAAGAATGGATAGCTCAGACACTGCTTGATCAATATGGTAAAAACTAAAGCACGCTGTTCAATTAAAAAAATTGCGCAAAACATAACATGCACTGACCAACTTCAAAGCTGAAGGTTTTTTTATGACAACATTGTTTTGAACATCTTATCTTTTCAAGCGATACTATACGTACTTTTCAAGAAAAATTTATGAATTCACTGTACTACATTGCCTTTCTTTATGTTCAATTTTGCGTCATCTTCGAATTTTTCTCACGTTAATTGACAACACTTATGAAAATGAAAATTTTCCAAGACACATTCACCACAGCACGTACGGAGGAAGAAACTATTTGAAATTGGCGAACTGCAATGGGTTCTTTAATTGAAATAAACTAGAACTATCTCTGATGTAACGAAATGATTAGAGTGGAATTGATGTCACTAAAATAATATGTAATGTAATTGCTTCTTAAATCACGTGGTGGAATTTTGATACAGCTATTTCAGGAAGACGCAAAGGAAAACTAACACTTAAAAACAACAATTGAAAGATTCAAAGGGTTGGGATGAAGTTTGGAATCAAATAACGATAGGAACTTTTTTATAGGTGACAAGTATTTGGATTTACTGAATAACGGAATTCCTGAACTCAAACAGAATTGGCAGTAGCAAAGCAATGTTTTGGTTTCAACAATGCAAGAATTTGTTGATAGAATGGCACATTGTCAAGAAGTGGATCGTCGGACATTTTAAAAGTTTGATTTAATTTTGTTTAAAATATTATTTTCACTATGAAAATGATAGTATTATGTATCATATTATTTTCACTAGTCTGCCATAAATAAATTTAGCTATTCGAGAAGTAACAGTAAGTTATTCCTCGTTTTCCTGAATATTCTACACAGAATCGAAAATGTGCGCATTCGAAATCTGAAGCTGTTTGAACATTTGTAAAGATTTACCTACAGGTGGTCCCATAAAAATAAAAAAGTTCGCTTCATCCGGAATTAAATTATCAACGAAAAATTGGCTTGTCCTTTTCGTTCAAAAGATATTATTCCAACCAAAATATTTTTTTACTCGAAACCGGTTAGAGATACGAAAAAATTACTAGGATCAAAAAAGTTTCTAAATTAAACGAAGATATCAAAAATTGATTTTACGTTTTTTTTTAACCAGTGGCGTACCGCAAAAAAGTTTGAGAGGGAAAGAGGAAGATGACTCCCGAAAAAAAAAACACCCTGTAAATTCTAGTTAAGATTCAGGACGTGCAATGATGGAGACTGTTGAAAATAGCTTGCATTTCAAATCTGGACTGAATATCTCAAAAAATGCAGGAGTTTAAAAAAAACATTTTTTTGGAAATTTCAACTCCCTGTAGCTCCGCAACGAAGCTTCTGCGGACGCATGTTTATATGGACATTTTTTCTTGAAATTATACATAGATTCATCCCCTTAAGTTGTGACACCCAATCTGCAGCGCTGTATTAAATCCCGAAATCTTGGCTCCCCTACTATTATCACATTTTCATTTTCTATCTCTGCTCTGGGTTCGTCATATTCAAAAGTAGACGCTCCGTCTAGTCATAAATTCTAGGGCGTTATGTATATGTAATAAAAATGTAATATGCAATTCTAAGTAACCTAGGAGTGCCTTTTTAACAATAGAACTTCTTCCAGACAAACGTAGGAGTGATGCTCACACCGGAAGATTTATTGTTCACCTAATGAACTATTCAGGAGTTATCTTCCATTCAACCTCTCAATAATGAAATTTATTTCATGATGATTTTTTATGTCCATTTAGTCAAACAAATCAAAATAATGCAAGCGTACTCATGTTGAAAGTGTTAATTGGTTATTCATTTTGCACGTCTGCTTTCACAAGTACGAGGTTGGTTCAAAGGAAAAGGTGGATTTTAAATTTATTGAAAAGTTATTACTCATTAATATCCATTATTCTCTTTTGAAGTTATCTCCTTCAGATCACATGCACACCACGTTCTTCGATTCTGACTTTATCTCATCAATTGTGGCGAAACGCTTTCCTTCCCTTGGTCTCTTCAGTTTGGGGAATATAAGAACGTCACAGGAGGTCAATTCTTGACTGTGTTTGAGGTATGATAACGGATTAGTTTTTGTCCAAAAAATCACAAATCTACATGAGTGAAGTGTGAACTCGTGCATAATCGTTATTTTCGCAGCCATACGTTTCATGCTCAAAACATTCGAGAACATTGGAGAGCATCAGGTGCCGTATTCTCGAGAAGTGATATTCGAAAACGTATAGGAACTTCATTGCGCGAGTCCCTGTTTTACCTGCAAAAATGCACACCGCGCAATGAAGTTCGTATACGTTTTCGAATATCACTTCTCGAGAATACGGCACCAGGAACTTTCTTCAAAAACTTGTTTTATATTTACTTCAAATGCTGTCGTGGTTGCAACTGTTATCAACCATCCTCTCGGCTTTCTGTAAACAGCTCGTACCACTCATAAATAATTTATTGAGATAAAGTGGACTCACCGAATACCGAAGTCAACATGTATAGTGCATCGGAGCATTTCGTTCCTTTTTTTTAAACGCAACTTCGAAACAGATTCTTCACTTAATTCTCCTGAGAAGTCAAAAATTGAAGAACACACAAAAACGTAACTAACATTTTTAGTTGTCAGCAACAAACTACCAATACGAATGGGTAGAAAATGACTACATACTACATAATATATGATGAACATACAGTGTTTTCCTTTTAAGTTGGCCTATTAGACGCTTTCGGAGAACTAGTGAATATTTCGTTCTGAAATTTAAGGTGAAGCCTTTAGGATGAAGGAACTCTTCGCCTGAAATATTTTTAAGTCGACAATGTGGCCACGTCTATCGCAACGCAGATCTACTTTCTTATTTCAAATGCAACTACCTTTAGTTTTATTTATGTATCGATTAAATACCGAATTCACAATATAACCTACTAAAAAAAATTTCTCTGTCATGCACTGTTGCCAAGTGATGCACAAATTTTTGACTTCTGCATTGCAAGTTTGGAAATGAAATATCCCGATTATTATCTATGCGAATGGAACCAAACTCAGCAGCCTCATAGAAGAGATGCCATGCATTCCTGTGACTTATTCAATATTTCGATACAACGTATGATTCTTCGAAAATTTTGATCCCCAAATGTGGAACTTAAAATTGAAATATTTCGAGATTTTAAAAGGCAACTCCATATTTAATAATAGGCCAACTTGAAAGGAAAACCCTGTATGAGTTACAAAAAAACTAAAAAAGTAATCCAATGTACACGGCCTCGAAAACTTCAAAATTCACCTTTCCTCTTGAACAGACCTCGTATGTTTCCCTAGCTGGAATTCTGAAATTGGTTCATTCAGTTCAAAGTTCATGTTATTCATAATAGGAACAGGTTTAACCGAGACTCATAAAATTTATACCTCAGCGAGTGTGAAATACTGATACTGGTCACCAAAACTATGGATTGTCGACGATGTGTTATTATGTGAATATGTTGTTGAAATTTTTCTTTCGATATATATTTTTGAGCATTGGATTCAAAGTACCTACAAGGAACCATCAGAAAAATATTTTGGCACTTTTTGAATGAAGACTAATATGCAGATTATCGACGTTCCTTATGCGCTATCTGAAAATTTCAACATGATATTATGTCAAACTGTTTCCAAAGAGACGAAATCTTTTAATTATTGCATTTTCAAATTGACCTTATTTGGCCTACCGAATCCCTATTTGATTTTTCAAAGGGATTGAAAATAGGTGAGTATGTTGCAATAAAAATTAAACTGACGTACTACAGGACATTTAATTTTAGGAGCATTTTTAGATCGCAAAACCGACATATCAGGGACACTAGAGAAGTTAATCCAACTATTTCGATTGGAAAAACAAGCCGTTTCTGATTTTATTCAAAAGCCGAGAAAAATTATTGATGAACCACCTTCACAATTTGTTGCTTCTGGCAGCTATAAAACTATACATAAAGTAAGAGCCTCATATCAACAAATTTATTACCTCGATATGTAACATTTCCTTCAAGTGATGAGGATGAAAAAAAGCAGCAATAGAACGGGTTTTCACAGTATCAATGTACAAGCTGTAAGTATAATTCCATTTTTTTATATTTGATTGAATCATTATTTTTCAGATATTTGATGTAAATTTAATCATAACGAATGTAAATGCACAGTTCCATGGAGTTGCCAACGACTCGGCTTTGCCATGTTTCAAAAATCTATCGGCACATGAGACCAAAGTATGTGGAAGGAAGAAGAAATTGTTTTCTTCTAGGAAATTTTGGGTATCTTATCCAGTCCTGAATTATGACAACATTTCTCAATACTCTTTCTCACAATGCAGAGGAAAAATACAGAAAAATTCATTTTTCGATGAAAAATGTTGTCGACGGAGACTCTCAACAGGAACAGGTTTAACTCAAAATTCTATTGAAATTGTATGAAATTGTTCAATGATAACGAATATAAAATAAAACTTCATTCTGTGATATAATGTGCAAATTTCTCAGCCTCAAATAACATCACACCAACAGCTTCAGCTATTCGGCAGGATTGTGTTCTCATTAATTGATAATTGTGTATAAAAATATCTCATTCCGAAGAAGCATTCAATCTTTTCTTATCCCATTTTCACTGCATTCACAAAATTTGTCAGTTCAACCCACTCGTTTTTCACCTCCTGTATATTTCTAATGGGTGGGTTTTTCCTGTCACTTTAATTCTATTATAGTCAAGGGAGTTTATCAATACTCAATTTAATGTCATAACAAAACTTCAAAAAAGTAGTTCAAATATCATATATCACAGTGTTGCCAGCTCTTCTATTGCCGATTTTCGAAGCAATATTGCTAAGGCAGAATTCATAGCCAGCATTGCTATAACAGTCGAAACAGAATACGCAATAACGTAGTCGTATGCCATGAATTGTGAGATAGCAATATTGCGTGGATAACAAGATTTACAGCAATATGCGAACAGAATCGCACCGATTGAAAGAGAAACCACAATAACAAAGAACATAACTGATTCTCCTGAATCGTGAAGCTTTAGAGGCGCCCAATTAAAACCTAAGAGTAATGTGTATAATCATAGTCATCATCATCATCTTCAAACTCTAATCCTTTCAGTAATGAAACTTTTAACTTGTCGTGATAACAAAATCGTTAGTGGTATGGCTACTGAGAACCATTTTAATGTAAATCCAAATGACGTGTGAACTTACTTCAATTAGAATAACAAGGTGAAATCTCCACCACAATTTCAACGTTATTTCCACTTAAAATGGAATCAAGGTCGTTTTATAAGCGTTTGATCGTGATGCCTCTAGTATCATCATTAATGAAATAAATTACAGGATATATGCTACATCAGATATTTTCTAACAATAGATTAAATAGTTGGAAAGGAAATTCAGAAAGGAACCGCCAATTAATCTGATATTTTAGGAATGTATGTATAGTATGGAATAATCAAAACAAAATAACTGTAAGCGAAGGAAAGAGCCAAACGGTGTATCCACAAGGAATATTGAACAGGGTGACCAGAATTAGTGATCCCCCTAGTTTTAAGCCCAAATTGACATTTTGGCAATTTCAACTTTGGTCTTTATCTCTGTTCTTGTTTCTGCTCTGAACTTGAAACAAAGCATTATACGGACATTTTTGATCAGAGGTTCCTTTCCGGATTCATTACATATTCTTTCGTTCTTTCTAATTAATTCCAACTTTAAAAAAATCATCATTTTTTTAACATTTCAAAATATACATGTCATGTATCACCCTCCCATCAGTGGTGACGTTAGGGGGTTGCAGGGGTGGTCCAGAATTTTCAGTATTTTCAGTGGGAATAGTCATGAATAAATTGGTGCATTTTTGTTTAGCATAGGCCATATTTCAGGGGGGACAAGCAAGAATTTAGGACAATAAGGATGGTCCAACCCATGCCCCTATAGGGTCGCCCCAGATTTGAAGGCGATGTATGACATGTTTTATACTTCAAAAACGAGAAACAAAAGGTGATTATTTTTCAGTTAGAACTGATTTATTGCTTCCATAAGAGAAAACAAAAAAATATTTAATAAATCTGAAAGGAAATCTCTGAGCAAAAATTAGATTAAGGCACACAAACACAAATTTGTGTTTCAAATTCATAGCACAAACAGAAACGGAGATTATGACAAAAGTTGTAGTAGATAATCGCAATGTACCATTAATTTTTGTTTATATCACAGGGTTATGAAGTTGTAGTTCAGAGATCACGAATTATGGTTACTACTTTCGTACTTTCGTTTCTAAAAACTCCCAGTCTCTGTAAGTGATCCTGCGAAAATCTTTGCACTTATTCGTCAGGAGTAAAAAAAAATTGTTGCAAACAATAAAACAGTAACAGTAAAACTAAAAAAGGAAATAAATGAAAAGGATAATGTAACGTTTCGGTGTCAATATCAGACACCTTCTTCGGACAAACTTGTAAAATCTTCAATTGAATGTAGAAACAGGTATTATAAAAACACTTTATGATAGAACCTTTTCATTTCATCTACACAAGAAATTAGAAATAATGAAATTGCCTTCATTGAAGAGTTTCTACTAGATAATCAATACCTACCAAATTTTATAGAAAGAACAATTCCAAATTTAGAACGAAAAATATCTAATCCAAATTCTAATGATGATCAGGTACAAACAAGGAACCGTCAAGAACAACCAAATTTGTTGAACGTCATTCCTTATATTCCCGGCCTTTCAGAAAAAATGAGAAGAATTGGTTCCAAATTCAATATAAGAACTGTTTTCAAAACACAAAATGATTTGAGGTCCATTCAAACTAGAACTAAACCAACGAATGGGACACAAAAATCAAAAAATTGTGTTCACAATATTCCCTGTATAAATGGAAAATCTACTACAGGGGAGACATCAAGACCTTTAGAGATAAGAAAACGAGAACATAAGAAAAACATCAAAAATAGAGACATTATAAGATCACAAATCACTGATCATGTATGTTCAAATAGCGGAGATCATATGATGAACTGGAGCAACACAGAAATCCTAATGACGGAACCTGATAATTATAGGAGGAAAATTAAGGAATCCACATGTATTTTGTTAGATAAAGTAGATAATTTGGCCAATTGTTCTGTTGGAATAGATCGTATTTGGATTGATTTATTGAAGAAAGAAATGACATCAGGAAATTTCAAAATTAAATAAATCAACATCTCTATGTGTTGACAACTTTCAATGTCAATTAGACTGAAAATGAAAAACACACAATTCCGAAAATTTTACGAGTTTGTCTGAAGAAGGTGTCTGATATAGACACCGAAACTTTACATTATCCTTTTCATTTATTTCCTTTTTAGTTTAACTGTTAGGCAACAATTTTTTCAAAACAAATTAGCTCCAGACAAATAAGTGTAAAGATTTTCGCAGGAGCACTTCATCTTAATTAAAAAAAATTTAATTATGTATTTCTGTTTCAGAGATTGGGAGTAAAAACCTGAAAAGTTTTTTAGAAATGCAAAATCCTCCCAGATTATATATCAATCGATACACTACTTTCGTGTTTCAAATTTCCATTATTACTGATATTGGAAGAAAATAGCGAATAGTTCTCAGTAGTGAAATGCGAAAAGCATTTTCTGCAGAGCACTGTTTTATTGAAAGTGTTCGAGTTTATCAACTTGACATTCGTTCTTCATATTAATTAACAGTAAATACGATCACTTCTTACAACAAATTAAATCAATTGGAATTAAATACACATTTATTCACAGATGGCAACACCTTCCCGGCGCCTGCTAGTACAAAAACTGATGAATAATGCACTCTTGCATTCGATATTCATAATACCAATGTCTATTATAACTCCTATTCAAATAAGATTGAATCTTATTATCGTATATATAACCGTTTACGAATTAATAATCCTGGCACATACACATTACACAAATAATGTAACCACGTTCTTCTTGTAATTAAAGCAGAATACATTTATTCACCTGTTCGTGATTGTACGGGTGAGCCATATCATTAGGCCATATCTAAGAATAATAATAGAGGATACATGCCTATATGGAATCAGATCTCACACGGTCATATTTCACATAATAAAAATTCAGGAAGTGCAATGCCGACCGCCAGGAAGTGAATTCGAAAAGAATGCACAATGCAACCCAAACTGGGTAGGCGGAAATTATTTCTATACCGTTGAAAATTGCAGACAGAGAGGCTGTCGAAGTTTTTTTGCGCTTTGGGTTGGCAGATTCCCATAGAGTACAACGGACTCTGTCGTCTCTGCCAGAGGACAAATAATATCAACAACAACACAGTTTGTTTACTTTGGAAACATAATTGTAAACTCCTACATGGAATGTCAGATATACAGGGAGTCCAGCAACTAGTCAGCCATGGTTTACTGGTGTGAAGGACCTACCCATTGGATCTTGAAACCTTCACCAATTTAGACTAAAGAAAAGATCCACAAAAAACTTATTGAAAAATTCTCATGAAAACTGTTTTCTGTACGATAAAAGGTTCCAGAATTATTCGCAAAACCGATTTGTTTTCAAAACACCCTTACACCCTATGACTCGAAAACGGTGCATTTTAGAGGGTAAGTTTATGGAATCTTTTTTTTTTCATATTTTTGAACGACCTATAACTCTTGACGTCCTCTGCATATGTTGAAAAACACTTTGTATAATTAATAAGGAAAAAATATTGGGAATATTGGACACTGTTTATTATCTATTGTTTATTTCGTAACAATAGCGACGTTTCGGAACAAATTCGTTTCTTTCTCAAGGCTGAAAATAGATAAATACAAAAGTATATTATGAGACATACAATATGACATATCATGAAAATAAATTACCTAGTTACGATAAAACAATATTGTACGCTTTTCTGAAAACATTCAGACATTTTAATGAATTCAAAAATCTTTTGAGAGCAGGTACACAATGCAAACATTTATCTTATCAGTTTTTACACTACAACTATTTTTCACGAATGGACTCAACACTATTGACGCGGCCAGCCATTACTTATTACCTTCTAAGTAGCTATATCATTATAAATCGTGCTTAGGTGTTGCACGTCTCTATGATTAAAAGTCTGATTTCTTATGTGGATCATTTCGCAAATATTACGTCTATATTAGTTAGTTTAGTTCAGTTTAGTTACAATTCACTGCGATCTTAAGGTCTATTGTGTCCCCTTACAGAGCTGTTCTGGCCAAACCCTTCACAGCTCACCTTCCAGTTCCAGAAATCTTATGAAATCGATCTGTGAAGGCTTCAACAAGGCTAGTTCCTCACTCTTACGAGTTTCTCTTCCAAGGCATTCTCTCCTTAGGCTCGCAATGCCAAGGCATTTCGTGACTAGGTGAATGGGGGTTTCTTCCTCCTCCCCACAGAACTTACACTCGTCAGTGTTCGATAATCCCATCCTCAATGCCAAGGTGTCCTGTAAGAAAGCCAGTGAGGAGGTGTAATTGCTTCTAACCAAGATCCAGATATCTTTTGGATCCCGCTGTCTCAAAGTTCAGAAGGAACTCAGTGGAATGAACCATCCCTGGGAGATTCCCCCAGAGTTTTCCATCTCGGCTTTCTCCTTCTTATGAGTACATTAGCATATACCACAGAAGAGTTCTGGGTCAATGAATGACATTCGTGTGCCTTCTTTGGCAAGTGTAGTGACCTCTTCGTTTCCTTTGATTCCCGGTATTAGGTACGTCTATAACCAACCTTTTCTCTATCAAGAACACATTATCAAATTCAAATTTATGGCTCATAGTCATTTGAGGTAAAGTGAAAGCAGTTTTGTTAAAATTTGCAATATTTTCACTATCATATTTATATTGTTTCATTCTATCGCGTGAATACTGCTGTCTGGCCAATATAACACTGGCCAATATAACACTTATCACAACAAGCACAAGGTATCTCATAAACTACTGCCGATTCTAAATTATAAGGTGTTTTAAATTTTAAATTTGTGAAGAACCTCTCAGTATTGGCTAAATTGTAAAAGGCACACTTGGCATTCAACTCTTGAAATATTTTATTTATTCTGTGAGAAAGACCAGGCAAGTATGCAAACTTAATGTACGAAGAAACGGTCGTACTAGAAGGAACATTAACTGTGGGAATTTTGTTGGATGTATATTTGTTTATTTATTCTTCTAGTGTGATAGTCATTCAGTTTCAAATTATTTCAACTTAATCTAAATTCTTCTTATAGTTGCTTAGTTTTAAAGCACTTTTTCTTAAATTCTCTATTATATTGGTTTGTTGTTGCATGCTATGAGTATTGTGGAAATTTTGTATAATTACGAATTATTCTGCTTTCTTGTTGAATAGCTGAATTTCAATCGAGTCACTTGAACCTAATGAAAACTTCATTGCCACGAAAACTGATCTGAAGTCCTACCGTCAAACTTCTAACATAATTGAATCTCAAATCTCACGAAAAAATATATGCTTATTATGATCATTAGTTAACAATAATAACATTATTCATTGAGATAGAAACAATGCCGATTTTTCCACATTGGGATTTGGTGACTGATTTTATCAACTTTACAGCATCAATTGATTCTTAAGGAGATGAATTTTCACATAATGTATCATTCCTTGTACCAAATACAGAAATGGAGCTCAGTGACTATCAATTTTCATTCCCTAGTTGATTGATCTAGTATTATCCTTCAATAAGATCATGAAAACTGTTTTAAATGTGATTATTTACATACACACAATTTTCTTCATCTCCTTTCCGTTTGACTGGGTTTCCACTAGTCAACCTGCACAGTGATAGGTAACGAAACAATCTTTTGTCCACTTGTCCACAGGGCGATTAAAGAAACTGATAGCTCAAAAGCGGGAGTCACCAAATATCGAATGAACTCAACATTATTTTTGTATTCTAATAAAGCCCACCTTCCGAATTAAATCAAATAGTAACTCTTGAAACATTTGATTAAATTATACAACTCCTCTATTTATAAATGTTGAGAGGTCAAATCATAGCTTCCAGCATGATTTCACTTGAATGAAACACTCACGATGTGAATCATTCAGATTAATACCGCTACAATGTCAATTTCCAAGGAATAAAGCGAACTCAAAGGATGAAACGCTTGAGGCATCACAGGCAAGACGACCTGTTTAGAGATGCTGAATTGGTTACCGGCAAACTTGTTGATTTAATATTTCTAAGATGTGATTATACGAAAACCAAATTGTAATCATATTGGAGATATCGATCTGATGCCAATTGAAACTGCTTATTAGTTGATTGAGTTTTGGATGTACACCTTGCATATTCCAAAATTATTGCTATGCTTCCGAAAAACTACAGTAGATAATTGATCATTTTTTGAAATTAATTTGAAAATGTCTGCGAATATATCTCTACTCAGCTGAATGACAACCCATTTTAAACTTTAAGTTACCTGGACTTAAAATCGCAAAAGGCCTGAAGGATAACCTTTTTAAAAGAACATGTATAAACGATGATTCTCATTAGCACACTATGGGTATTAGAGCATTGTAGTGTTGAAGGAAATGAAAAAGCAGTTAAACTTGCGAAATATGCATCAAGGTTAAAACCTGCTGAACCTGAGCCTTTCTGTGGGCTTAGAAAAAAACAATATAGGCAGCAGTCCAGCAATGTGAGCTGCATGACAGAACAACCCTCTTATGCACCCAGACTTCGTGATGATTTCACCTATCAGAGAGCTGTCACAAGCTGAGCTTCAAGTGAGGGTGGAACTGCTAACGGAGCACTGTCGGTATAGATATCATTTGTACTGTATGGGAAAGACAGCAAATAAGATTTGCAGGCTCTGTGGATCAGAAGCAGAAACAGCTTAATAAACGGTATGTAAGTGTCCCAGAGCTGCCTGACCTCAGTATAATTCATATGGTGAAACCTGTCCTGAATACTCGATAAGACCAAGACTCGCCAAGACTCCTTAAGGAAGTTGTCGGTTTTATAAATTCCATTAATGACCTCATTGGGTTTTCATGAATGAGTAGGGTAGATAACAAAAAATCGACATGGTCGCAGTTCTCGTTAGGTTTACCTAGACGTAACGACTCCAGTTCTTATAATAATAATGAACACTTGATATAACTACAATCCCCAATCTTTCGAAGGTGTTTTCACAGGTCAGCCTGTACCATGATAAGTAACAAAACAGCCACTTATCCATTCAATAATTAAAGGAGCTTACAGCGAGGAGGTAACAAACTATCGAATGATCTCAACATCAATTGTTATGTTCTTATAAAGCTCAACTTCCAAAGGAAATCAAATAGTAACTCCAAGTTGAAGTAGGCACTTGACAAAGTTAGACAACTTCTCTATCTATAAATGTCTAGAGGTCAAATCATAGCTTCCAGCATGAATCCACTTCAATGGAACACTCTAGATGTGAATCATTCTGATTAATTCCGCTACAATGTTAATATCCACTGAATAAAGCGAACTCAAAGGAATTAAACGCTTGAGGCGTCACAGGCAAGACGACCTGTTTTCAGATGCTGAATTGGTTACCGGCAAACTTGTTGATTTAATATTCCTTTGATGTGATTATACGGAAACAAAATTGTAATCATATTGCAGATATCGATCTAATGCCAATTGAAACTGCTTAATTGATTGAGTTTTGGATGTAAACCTTACATATTCCAAAATGATAGCTCAGCTTCCAAAAAACTTCATTAGATAATTGATCATTTATTTAAATGAATTTGAAAATGTCTGCGAATATATCACTACTGAGCTGATTGACAACCCATTTTGAACTTTTAGTTAGGACCACCCCTTTAAAAGAACATGTATAAACGATTATTCTCATGGGCACTGCTGTGGATGTTAGGGCATTGTAGTATTGAAGAATATGAAAAAGCTGTTGCACATGCAAAGAGTGAATCAAGGTTAACACCTGCTGGATCTGAGCCTTCCTGCGGGCTTGGGAAAGACCAATATTAGGCAGCGGTCCAGCAATGGGAATTGAATGATAGAACAAGCCTCTTATGCACCTGGACTTCGTGATGATTTCACCTAACAGAAAGCTGTCACAAGCTGAGGTTCAAGTGAGGTTGGGACTGCTAACTAGGACACTGTCGGTACAGAAATCATTTATACCGTGTGGAAATGTCAGCAGATAAAATATGCAGGCCTTGTGGAACAGAAGTACAGCAAGTGTTCAGAACTGACTGACATCAGAACAATTTTAATGAGGAAACCGGTCCTGGACACCTAATAGGTCAAGGCCAAGGCTCCTAAGGAGGTTGTCGGTTTTATCAACGCCGATGACAACCTCCTTGGGTTTCCACCGAGGGGCAAACCGCTGAGCAAATTCTGTACACCAGACATCCCCTCAGTGAGGGACATCCCCAGATATCCCCGGACATCCTTCAGACATCCCCAGACATCCCCAGACATCCTCAGATATCCCCGGACACCCCCGGATATCCCCAGACATCCTAAGATTTCCTGGGATATCCTCTATTACTTAATAGTTGGTATCGGTTTAATGAGTGATTGAAAACAGTTTGTAGCACTATGTGGTGTCCCGAAATCAATTATATTATTAACGCACATTCTGAAAATCTCAATTTTAATGAACGTTAACTCTACATTGACTTTATAACTTATTTTTTTATGTTCTCTCGGGAAGGTTTTGAACGAAACAAGACTCATTAAATGGAAGAAAAATTCAGGATTTCACCGAATCTCATGTAAAAAAGAGAAATAAACAATTTTCAAAATACTGGAATGCTGATAAGTGATTTAATACTTGGTATTTCCACCCCTTGCGTTAATTACAGCTCGGCAACGACGGTTCATACTCAAAATAGGTGATCTTAAAATGTTTTCATCTAATCCTTCCCGGATTTCTCTGAGTTGGATTCCAAAGATATTAAGAGTAGCTAGATGATTTCTAAACTTCTCAGCCTTCTATTGAGGTTGTCCCAAACCTGCTCAATCGGATTGAGATCTCGACTTCTTGCTGGCCATTCCAGAGACTTTAACCTCTTCAAGGTACTCCTGAACGATGCGCGCACGATGGTGTCTGGCATTATTGCCCATAAAAATGAAATTTTCACCAATGTATGAAGTAAATGGCACTACATGCTCTTCAAGAATGTTCCTTATATACCTATCAGCATTCATAGCTCCATTATCAACGAGCACTAGGACTGTGGGAGCAGTCAAAAATATTCCACCCCATACTCTGAAGTAACGTTCCTGAATGGCAGTTGTTACCCGTGGTCTACCCTGTCCTGGTCTTCGGACATTCATACCCGTCTCCCTGAATCGCTGCAACATTCTGGACACATTTGTATGGGAAATTCCAAACCTTTCTGCAATTGTGTATGTCCACACTTCTTCTTGCAAAACTACCGCTTGGGCACATTCTTCTTGGGTCAAATTGCGTGTTTCGCGTTGCATAGCGATCGAGTGTAGAAAATCAAACGAAAAACAAACTACTGATCACTAGAATTGATCGAGAACAACTGATTTCAGAATGGAGCTAATACATTCAAAATCTCATCTTTTTTGTTCCTGCTGGGAAAAAACCTATGTATTGAAGAAAAACGTTGAAAGTGGATAACATATGCATGCATAATTCTGATGAAAATAATTATCATTGAGAACACCTTCAATTGTAGAATAAATTTGAGATTTCCATAATGTGTGTTAAGTTTTTTGCGCAGTGTATTTCATCTAGATAAAGATTTTTGATGAATTTGGAAAAAATGGTTCCCATTCATAAAAACACTTACATTTAGGTACCTATATATTCAAGTTCCTTTTTCTTGACGCAAAATATAACATTTAATCAACACCCTGTGTACTACCAATATGATTCGATGACATTTTAAAGGAAAACGGATCCTGTTTTTGATATCCCTCAACTCGTCCTTCAATGAAAATATATAAATATAAGGCATGTTGAAAAAACAACGAGACGATAATAACTATTATTTATTTGAATATACAGGGTGCGCGGCGCGGTTGCTCTCGACGGTTTCATGTTTGTTTCTGATCATTATTTATAATTATGATTAGGAATGCATTCCTCTAAATTTCCATAAAATTTGGTGGCGTTTGGTTGGTATTGATTTTCAAGAAACTTCTCAATAAAGTCAATTTTAAACGCTCTTGTCAAATTAGTGCAGGGTTTGAAAGGAGCATTCACCCCCCATTCACCTAGTCACGGAATGCCTTGGCATTACGAGCCTGAGGAGGAAATGCCTTGGACAAGAAACTTGTAAGAGTGAGGAACTAGCCTCGTTGAAGTCTTCACAGTTACTAGATTTCATTAGATCACTGGAAGGCGAGCTGTGAAGGTTTTTGGCCAGAACAGCTCTGTAAGGGGCACAATAGACCTTAAGGTCGCAGTGGACTGTAACCCCCCTGTGAACTATCAACTATCAAGGAGCATTTGGTGTATTAATTTTTTTTAATTGTTTGTGTTTCAGTAACTTGGGTGAAAAACCTATACAAGTTTTCGTAAAATGCCGAAACCTAACAGAATATGTTTCAACCCATATCTATATTTCTTTACAAATTCTAAATCGCTCTGTATCGATTGAGCAGATATGAAAACTCTTGTGAAAATGAGTTACAGGGTGTTTACCATACCCAAATAAGAATAATTTATATCGATTGAAATATATTCTGAGAGGATTTTGCATTTCTTAAAAACTTTCTATGTTTTCACTCCCAGTCTCTGAAACAGAAATAATTAAAAAAAATTCAATTGAGATGAAGTGCTCCAGCGAGAATCTTTGCACTTATTTGTCAGAAGCAAAGCGGACTTGAAAAAATTGTTGCCTAACAGTAAAACTGAAACGGGAAATAAATAAAAAGGATAGCGGAACGTTTCGGTGTCTATATCAGACACCTTCTACAGACAAATTTGTAAAATCTTCAGAATTGTGTGTTTTTTCATTTGCAATCTGATTGACATTGAAATTTATCAATATAAAGAGATGTTGATTCATTTAATTTTGAAATTTCTTGATGTCATTTCTTTCTTTAATAAATCAATCCAAATACGATATATTCCAACAGAACAGTTGGCCAAATTATCTACTTCATCTAACAAAATACATGTGGATTCCTTAATTTTCCTTTTAAAATTATCAGGTTCCGTCACTAGGATCTTTGTGTTGTTCCAGTTCATCATAATGATCTCCGCTATTTGAACGTACATGATCAGCAATTTGTGATCTTGTAATGTCTCTATTGTTGATGTCTCTCCTGTATAAGATTTTCCACATATACAGGGAATATTGTAAACACAATTTTTTATTTCTGTGTTTCATTTATTGGTTTCGTACTGGTTAGAATGGATCTCAAATCATTTTGTGTTTCGAAAACAGTTCTTATGTTGAATTTAGAACCAATTCTTCTTATTGTCTTATTAAGGCCAGGAATATAAGGAATGACATTCAATAAATTTGGTTGTGCCTGACGGTTGTCTGTTTGTACCTGACCATCATTAGAATTTTGATTAGATAAATAATTTATGTTTGTGCAACACTTTCGTGATATTAATGCCCGTATTCTGCTTTTCATCTGTAAGCTACGAGATCGTAGCGTACGACTGATCTTTCAGATTCC
This sequence comes from Propylea japonica, assembly GCA_013421045.1. Classification (NCBI taxonomy): domain Eukaryota; kingdom Metazoa; phylum Arthropoda; class Insecta; order Coleoptera; family Coccinellidae; genus Propylea; species Propylea japonica. The sequence goes on from CM024246.1 coordinate 45,482,161, forward strand.
TTAGGATAGTAACAAGAAAAATTCCAGAATTGCATAATTCTGCAAATGTTCCCGTAACTATCGTAGGGAATCTGACAGATCAATCGTACGCTACGACCTCGTAGCTTACAGATAAAAAGAATAAAACAAGATTAGCAGTGAAAAATCTAACTCCACCATTTTTCGTATTCTAATTGATATTCATAAAGAAAATTGTATCTATAGATTCCCTTTATTTCGTCAGTATGTAAATAAAAATCAGCCTGACATCTCTAGATAAACATCAGACTTCCCTAGACATCCCAAAGACATCCTCGGACATCCCCCGATTTCCTGAGACATCCCCTGATTTCCTGCGATATCCCCAAGACATCCCGGCACATCCTCAGATTTCCTAAGACATCCCCGGATATCCTGGGACATCCCAGGATATCCCCAATCTTGTACACCAGACATCCCCAGCGGTTTCCCCCTCGGTTTCCACTAATGAGTAGGGTCGGAACAAAAGATCTTCATGTTCGCAGTTTCTGGAAAGCTTACCTAGCCATAACGACAACATTTCTAAAAATAATAATAGATACACTTAAAATACCTTATAACTAAAATCCTCTTCTCTTTGACTGCGTTTTTCACGAGTCAGCCTGTACAGTGATTGGTAACAAACATCCTCTTGTCCACCAGGCAATTAATCACTTCAAAACAGGAAGTGACAAAATATCGAATAATCTCAACATTGATTGTATCTATTTTTTTATGAAGCTCAACTTCCAAAGGAAATCAAATAGTAACCCCAACTGAAGTAGGCACTTGACAAAGTTATACAACTCCTCTATCTGTAAATGTCGAGAGGCCAAATCATAGCTTCCAGCATGATTCCACTTCAATGGAGTACACAAGATGTGAATCACTCTGATTAATTCCGCGACAATGTCAATATCTACGGAATAAAGCGAACTCAAAGGAATGGAACGCTTGAGGTATCCCAGGCAAGACGTCGACCTGTTTTCAGATGTTGAATTGGTAACCGACAAGTTTGTTAATTTAATACTCCTCTGATGTGATTATACGGAAACCCAATTGAAATCATATTGGAGATAACGATTTGATATCGATTAAAATTGCCTATTTCTACGTTGATTAAGTTTTGGAAGTAAACCTTACATATTCCAAATGAATCACTCATTTCTCAGCTTCCGAAAAACTACAGTTGCTAATGATTAATCATTTTTTTGGAACGCTTGAGGTGGCAAGACGACAATCTGTTTTCACATGCTGAATTGGTTACCAACTAATTTGTTGATTTAATTAACCTTTGATTATACGAAAACCAAAATTGTAATCATATTGGAGATATCGATCTGATGCCAATTAAAGTGCTTATTTCTAAAATGATAGAGTTTTGGATGTATACCTTACATATTACAAAATGATCACACAACAGTTGATGATTGATCATTTTTTGAAATGAATCTGAAAATGTCTGCAAGTATCTCATTATTGAGCTGAGTGACAACCCATTTTGTACTTTCAGTTAACTGGATTCATTGCAAATGGCATGAACTGTAACCCCCTCTAAAGAGCCTGTACAAACAATTATTCTCTGGGCACACTTTCTACAATGAGTGTCAGAGCATTGTAGTTTCGAAGTTGAAGGAAATGAAGAAGCCTTTACATATACTTGCTGGATCTGAGCCTTTCTGCGGACTTGGAAAAGACCAAGACAATAACGGTCCAGCAATGGGAATTGAATGACAGAACAACCCTCTGATGAAACAATTCTAAAGTTTCTCAGTTGAGAAGAATCGTGATTATTTCACCTATCTATACCAGAAAGCTCCTCTAGAGTCTAGATGTCACGAGGAGAGCTTCAAGTGATGATGGGACTGCTTACGGGTCACAGTCGATAGAGATATATGGACCGTATGGAAAAGCCAGCAGATGGCATTTGCAGGCTCTGGGAGTCAGAAGCAGAAACAGTTGAACAAATGCTTTGTAAGTGTCAAGAGATGGCTGGCCTCAGAACAATTCATACCGGTCCTGGACACCTAAGAGAAAACGTCCAAAGCTCCTGAGGAATTTGTCGGTTTTATCAACGCCATTTACTTTATTGAGTTTCCATGGATAAGTAGGGTAGAAAGAAAATATCTTTAAATATCTCCTGTATGTCTGCAAAAACAAAGATATCCTTACTTACCTGGAGAAAATCTATACCACTAAAAGAAGGACAAGACAAGCAGTTTCGTCATATAGACCATCGGACAGCGTACGTACTCGCATTTTGTTCCACACACGTCCTCAACTCTCAGATATGAAGGGTAGGTTGCGTTCACTGAATTCTTTCAACATGTTCAGTAGGGTCACAAATAATTATTTGAGAATTATTGACAGAGCTCAAATAACCAAAATTGTAAATGGTACCAGATAGACTTAAATGGATGAAATTGATTTTTTTATAAACGTAGCATTATAATTTTATTGTCTTGATCTTGAAGTGGCTGAAGTAATCCCCCGCCCAACCTTTTGATTTTGGGGAATAACTTTGTTTGTTCATAAGAAAAACTTCTTTCAATGCAGTATAACGTTTCTACTTTTGTATGTTATAATTTTGTATCACTGTAATGTTTCTTTTGGAATTTAATATTGTATTAATATCTTGTATTTCGTTCTTGAATATACACATTATTATTATTATTGTCGCAGTTCCCAGGCGGCTAACCTATCCATACCAACACCAGTTCTAATAATAATAATAGATACACTTACTATAACATACAATCCCCTTTCCTTCAAAATGGTTTCCAGTTTCCACGAGTCACCCTGTACAGTGATAAGTAACAAAGCAACCTTTTCTCCACTCGTCAATTACAAGCAACAGATCGAATGATCTCAACATCAGTAATTATGTCCAAGTTCAATAAAGCTCACCTTCCAAATGAAATCAAAATAAATAGTAACACCAACTCGAAGAAGGCACTTGACTAAGTTAGACAACTCCTCTCCTATCTATAAATGTCGAGAGGCCAAATCATAGCTTCCAGCATGAATCCACTTCAATGGAACACTCAAGATGTGAATCACTCTGATTAATTCCGCTACAATGTCAATTTCTACGGAATAAAGCGTACTCAAAGGAATGAAACGCTTGAGGCATCCCAGGCAAGACGACCTGTTTTCAGATGGTGAATTGGTTACCGGCAAACTTGTCGATTAAAAAAATTCCTTTGATGTGATTATACGGAACCTAGTTTGTAATCATTTTGGCGATATCGATCTGATAATTTAGAATAGAAGTTGTTTGAATGTCGAGGTTCGGTTCACCGCGCATTGTTTTATTGAATGTTAAGTTCCGACAATGACCCGTATCTGTTGGTATTTTTTGTTTAACTCTATACTTTCACTTATTATAGTGTGAACAATAATTTGATAAAACAGTAAGAAATATTGTTAATAATATCAATAAGTGCTGTTTGTCATTCATCCGTATATTACGATAATGTTCTTTACATTGTAACAATAAACGAAATCATTATTATGAGGAACAATATTTGTTTCCGCGAATTCACATTACGTACAGACTCATGGCATTTCATTTCAATATCCTGAGGACTATTGATTTTATTCTATTCCTTCATGAATTCAAAAATTGAAAGGAACCACTTCAGAACTTGAATTTTCAAGGTTGCTTAGGATTTGAACCAAGAAGTTCAATTCAATCGATAAGTTCAATAAGTAGAATGAACCCAATACCTTCTGAATAATTCAATTAGAAGGATAGAATATGAGTTCGTATGAAGGAATACTTAGGTAGTATTTGTCTTTCAAATCGCACTACATAAACGAAATTAACTTGTAAGTTCATTCAATGAAATTTTACATTGAATAAACAAATTCGATACCTTGACCAATGGCGTATGTCAATATTATCAACAAGTTTTGAATATTTTGAACATAAAGTTTTTGATAATTAATTCGGCGAATTATATCTGCTTGTTTATCCTCAACATCTCAGCGAAATTTTGAAGCTTCCTCCTAATTGATGCTAGACTTTATCGACTATATAATGTACTTATAAGGACAATTCCCACAATTACAGTGAAACGATATTACTGTGAAATCATCGGTAGAACATCAAACGGGTGCCATGAACTTGTAAAGTGGGTGGATAATGACTATTTTTTACCTTCAATTCAGGTGTTGCAAAAAACCGATTCCACAAGAGGAGATAATGACTGCTGCATCCGACGCAAAGATAAAAGTTCAACGGTTATGGATATCGAGAGAATTCTCATGAGACATGTTTAAATAAAAAGATGAGGTAAGTAACAGTGGTAGAATTTTTATGTACTTGTACTTGTATGTATATTTATATTATAGATGATATTTTGACTCTAAAAGAATGAAATTCAAATTCTGATTCAGATATTCTTGCACAGAGTTGCCCTGGCAGGAAATTAAAGTTTTCCCAATCTCAATCAATCACTGGTAAAACATCAAACGAATGCCTTTGAACTTGAGCAGCGGTTGGCTAATGACCATTTTTGAGCGCTCGTTCAACTTAAACGAGTGCTATATCGTTTTACCCAAATGTCTGTAATTTTCGAATTTTGAGCCGAAAATGGTCTCAAACGATAAGACTCGACTCTCTGATGAAGAATCCATGCCCAAACTCAATTATGTCAGCGGGACCGGTCAAAGCACGATAACTTTCGAAGGAATTGTCCTAGAGTCTTGAGATTTTCAGGGTTAGTTCAGTTCCTAAATGCCTAGGTTAAATTCGTTTACCAACCAAATCCTACCGGGTATTCCATATAATATGCCATTTGACATTTTCTCAGACAAAACGAAACCAATCGAAAAATTCTGCCGCCACATGCCAGATACTCATAATAAGCCCCATGCAAAATTTTGTGGCCATCGTGTGAACAGAACCATAGAAAATTTAATTGAAATGTTGAACTTCATATTTCCATAAGAAGAAACACGATTCAAGTGAAATTTATTTTGTGTATGAAGATTGATATGCAGAATGTTCATGCGAAATTTCTGAAGTATCGCATCATCAGAACCATTTAATTAAATATTTTAATTGTCAAATATTTCAATTTTCGAATAATATCCAGAATATTATTCCGATCGTGCTGAGATCTTGCGTTTATATATTTTGTATCAATCTCATCAAGTCCTATACAAAATTTTGAGGTAATAGCGTCCATCAATGGACGAGCGCTAGAAGCACCTGTCAGGGCCTTCTCAATTTTTGTCACTTTAATTCAGGAGTTGCAAAAAACTGACAACATAAAAAGAGATAGTGACTGCTGCATCCGACGCGAAGATAAAAGTTCACGGTTTATGGATTTCGATAGAATTGTCATGAGACATGTTTATATAAAAAGATGAGGTAAGTGAGTGTGCTGCAATTTCCTTGCACAAATCTGAAAATGAAAATTTATAGTTTGAATTTCCTCTGTGGAGTGCCATTGAATGTGTTACACCGATAAGAAATCATCGGTAGAACATCAAACGTGTGCCTTGAACTTGTGGAGTGGGTGAATAACGACCATTTTTTCACTTTCAATTCAGGTGTTGCAAAAAATCGATTGCACAAAAGGAGATAATGACTGCTGCATCCGACGCGAAGATAAAAGTTCACGGTTTATGGATTCCGAGAGAATTGTCATAAGACATGTTCAAATAAAGAGATGAGGTAAATATGTAGGTATGATACAATGTCCACCCAGTAGTTACACGCCTTGAATTTCTTACTCCGTTTCCGACTTTTAACGTTTAACCTCAAATTCAGTTGTTGTAGTAATTTGGGAATTTAAAAATGCCACCGAATAATTCTTATGAATTAATCAATGGGTTTGACAATAATATTTAATAATTCCGGAAATTATCAATTCAAAATATGTAATACCGAAGCGAAATTGAAAAAAATTAAGAAAAGCCTTAGCAAGTTCTTCTGAGCGCTCGTTTATTGGTGGAGCAATAATGCTTATACTTCGAAATTTTGAGTAGGACTTGAGATTAATGGTAAGTATACGAATGCAAAATCGGAGTTATATTCTGAATAAACAATTTTTATAAAAATAAATAGTTCAGATGATGCGACACTGTTGAAATTTTGCATGAACATTCAGAATATCAACCTTCATTCACAAAATAAATTCGAATCGGAAATGTTGTTATGCAAATATAAAGATTCTTCTTTTCAATATTCCGATTGGTTTTCTATGGCCACAAAATTTTCAATGTGGCCGGAAAATTTCATTTCGATTGGTTTCGTTTTATCTGGGATATTGAGGAACAAAAAATTGTGAATGGCCATATTTTATGGAATACTCTGTACGATTTGGCTGGTTAAAAAACTTAACCGCAGCATTTGGCAACCTTACTCGCCCTGAAAATCTCCAGTCTTTAAGGTAATCCATTCGAAAGCTATCGTGCTCAAGGTCGTTCTCATGGACAGAATTGAATTTGACCACAGATTCGTCATCAGAGAGTCGAACCCTATCGTTTGAGACCATTTAAAGCTCAAAGTGCAAAAATTACAGGCATTTAGGCAAAACGATATAGCACTCGTTCAAATGGAACGAGCGCTCAAAAAGAGTTAGTGAAGCATAGCTCGTCTTTTTTCAACACCCTTGTCTCAATTTTCCGATGAATTATTTATTGAGTCTCTGTGTGAGATAAAGAATTTATTATTATTTAAAATCTTGAAATTAAAATACATATATTGAAAATTTATTTGATGTTATTAAAGGTGGCACTGAGGAGTTTTATACGATATTTCATCATATATGATGACAACTATATGTTCTATTCCTAAAATCTGTTTTAAACAACCCCTTCCTTTCTAAATGGAAAAGTGGAGTTCAAACAAATTTTTAATTATAATGTGCGCTCTTTGACGTTTTTTTTGCAACCATAAATGAGAAAATTTCAAATGAGGAAAAACATTATTATTCCTAAATCATAATGAAAGTAATATATCCATTACTGCATAAATTTTTTACCACTATGAGAAAAAACTATCGACTCCAGTTATCCCGATTTGAAAAAAATATTGGAGGTTGCGAAAAATGGAAGAACTGCTGAAATGACAATTCAAATATTCTTTCGAGTTCCCGCTCAATTGAATACAAATTATTATTTCAGTACATTTCATAAAAAGTGCAACTATACATACTGGTTAGTTTCCACACTGAGTTACAATTTCGAGACCATGTTTAAATAAAGAGATGAGGTGAGTGTCTGTGGTACAATTTTCTAGCGCGTATCTGAATATGGGAATGTACCTAACTACCTACTGCAAATCAACAGGACGGAGTTTCTGATAACGCCATGCTCGGGTATCAACATTACTATAACTATATATAGAAGACGCTGGATCATCATTATCAAATTATCATAACATAAGTTGCCTCTGTTGACCCCAATGTTGTTCTTTTCTTCGTCGCATTCCTCGAACTTCAATGCAAATATTAGGTCAGATTTAATTGGACATATTATAATTTTTTCCCGCTAAATCGTTAGATGGGTACAATTTTTATTTGATTTATTAAACAATGTGACTACAATTATATGGTAGTTCCACAAGACTCATTAATAGATGATGCCTTCGATTATTGCTTTGGAAACAATTTCTCCTTCTTTCAATCAAACCACGACACGAAAGCCTTATTTTTGCAAATTTCCGAGTTAACGATCACCTTCAGAGATGGGTTTTCAATAAAAACAGATCGAGTTTGAAATATAATGAAACGCACTATGTTTGGGTAAAAGCAAATTTCTTTTTCGAAAATCGCTAGAATATGTTGACATTCCTGACAGAATTTCTTCAAGAAAAAGTCAAGACTTCCTTACTGTATGATATTTCCTTGCAGTATTATATTCACATAATAAATAATAAATAAATTCACGAAAAAACAGAAATTACTGCATCAACTACCCCTGGAGGAGTCCCAGGAATGGAAATTTCATCATCAATACTTCGAACTTCGAAGTTTGACAATTCAACCTCAACACGATTCCATTGTAGATAACCCAAATAATTTTGTTACGAATTTCAAATCACCATTTATTCATGAGTAAAATCTGTCGAATTTTTAAGGATGTTCGCAAAAATAGTATGTTCACCTCGAGGTGTATTTCACCCAGGAATTTTAGTGTACAAAGCTTGGAATTATTTGGAATTCTCGTAATTATTCAGAATTATTGGAGTTATTTGAATTTTTCGGAATTATTGGAATTTTCAGAATTCTTTGAAATTTTTCGAAATTATCTGGAATTATTCGGAATTACTTGAAATTCGTGCTCCGTGCATTAGGATATTGTTAGATTTGGACTGAGGCGTAAGCGCACAATTAACATTGAATTCGAAATAATTCCAAATAATTTCAAAAAATTTCGAGTATTTCCAAAAATTACTAATAATTCCTAAAATTCCAAATAATTCCAAATATTCAGATAAATTCCAAATAATTCCAATAATTCTGAATAATTTCAAATACATATTTCGAAAAATTATGAATAATTCCAAGAATTCCAAAGAATTTCAAGCTACATCTGAAAGGTCAGTCATAAGTGGTGTGATATATGTAATACTTGCGACTACATACTACACATTCTCGAATACGCAATTTATTTTTCAAACAGTTTATGGAAAAATGAATAATGCTTTACATATTGCTATATTATTATATTTATAGGATATGATTGGATTAATAGTTTCAATAAATATTGGCAGTCGAATAAGTAAACCAAACTAGATTCTTCATCCTTTCGAGAGTTATCGTGTTCACGGCCGGCAGGCCGGACAGAATTTTCATTCACCACGGTTTCTTCATCAGTGAGTCCATCCGAGAAGTTTGTGACCACTCCCGGCTCAAAATTCGAAAAATACAGATATTTGCGCAAAATGATAGCACGCTGTTAGTTACTCTAGGAACAAGCGAGCAAAAATATAAATTATTGAAGTAGATAATGGCAGCTTGTTGATGAATTTTTGGCATGAAAGAACAACATAATGTTTTTGAATTACTGGAATTCAGTGGAATTTCTGGAATTATTTGGAATTCGGTGAAATTTCTGGAATTATTTCGAATTTTCTGAAATTATTTGGAATAACTTGGAACTGTTTGTTGTGTTGTTGGAAATTGGAATTCTTTGCGAGATTTTAAATTATTTGGTGTTTTTTGAAAGTATGGACTGATTTGGAATTTTGGTGTGCAAAATTTTTTTTCCCCTGGGTTTACCTTGTAGGAAAAGCAATATTCCTCTGAGTCTGGGATTGCGCATCGAGTTAGCAATTTTCACAGTCGCCTAGGAATATTATAGGCATTTCCTATCCGGTAAACAATATACTGTTTTTCATTTAAAGGGCTTTATATGCCACACATGTGTATAAAATTGTTCATAGCGGCACGAATCCTTTAGATCCAATTTTCCACGATCCAAGTCAGTTTGAGAGATTGTTATGATACGTTCAAAGAGTTCTGCTGTTTCTGGCTTAATGGAGTGAACCTTTGACATCAGTAAATCTCATAATAAAACCAGAGTCATGGCAAATTGCTTAAAGATCTCGCCCTTGAAGCTCTCAAAAATTAAAGAGTAATAATCTCTTAGAGAAACTCTGAATACAGCACATTATAATAATGACAATGCATGACTATAACTGAAGTGTTTCAAAAAAATCTATTTGCAAAATAACCAATATGATAATAAAGAACAATAGGCTTTTCTGGGCATAAGTTACTTATCGAACACCAGGTTCATCACATTATCACTGTGTTCAACAATTCGAGATTTTTTCATACTCCGAAATAGAGATGGTACTGAATACTATTTACTTTGGAGAAAACTTGTTTCATGTTGCTCACATAATATTTAAGTTCGAATGCAATTTTGAGATTGAATAAATACACATCAGAAAGGTTTCTACAAATACAAGTACTTGAGAATTCGTTGACATTGTTCAGCAATTCTTTATCCAATAGGCGACAACAGGTGGTTCTGTTGATTTCCACTCGTGTTTGTAATGTCGGTCTTGATATAAATACTTCCTTTTTTATTGTTTTTCTTTGGGGCTTCAAGACATTATATCTATTCTCCGTGAATAAAAATTTCAACGAAGGTGGTTCAGAGGCCCATAACCAAAGATATTATAAAATCGGAAATTTGATGAATTGATAGCCAATCTGAATAACCTTTGTTGGTGAAGTTTAATTTTACATTTTCTAAAGAGAAAGTGGAAACTTCACATCGCAACTAATTCAGAAGACTCTCAGTATCAAAAACTTCATGTAAAAAACTCGCTGTCACGGTTTATTTCTCTATAGAACATCGTTTCATAGAAAATTGGAACGAATCTCGAAGCGCTCATCAATTAAAAAAAACTATTGAATAGGAAACATCTAGTCATATCAGTTTTTATGATACAACATTGCCTTAAACCGAACGTAGCAAAATCAGAATAAGAAGAGAAGGAGAAAGCCGAGGAGGAAAAACTCTGGCGGAATCTCTCAGGGAAGCATCATTCAACTAAGTTCCTTGGGAACTTTAAAACAGCAAAATCCAAAAGATATCTGGATCTTGGTAAGAAACAAGTACATCTCCACACTGGCTTTCTAACAGTACACTGTCGCTTCGGGAAGCACCTGTTGAGGATACTGACGAGTGTAGGTTCTTTGGAGTGGAGGAAGAAACCCCCATTCACCTAGTCCCGGAATACTTGCCATTGCGAGCGTAAGAAGAGAATGCATTGGGCGAGAAGCTTGTAAGAGTGCGGAATTAGCCTCGTTGAAGCCTTCACAGATATTGGATTTTATCAGATCTCTGGAACAGGAAGGCAAGCTGTAAAGGATGTGGTCCGAACACTGTACACTGTAAGGGGACACAATAAACCTTGAGGTTGCAGTGAACTGTAACCCCTTTTTTAACTATAACTATATAACTATAACTATCGAACCACTATAAATAACCAATGATTTTTTTCCGCTCCAGATGGTATTGATGCGAAAAATGTTTGGTTTCAACATGGTACCACTTGCCACACATCTGGGGCCACAATATATCGATTGTTTCAAACGTTTGACGACTGTTTAATTAGCCGAAATGATGAATTCACTGCCCGAACACATTGTTGATACACCCACTGTAAATTCTTTCAAAAACCAGCTCGATAGGCTCTATCAGTTGTTGTAATGTTTTTGTTTCTATCTTGAGAGTTTATAGGCTTGGGCCTCCTCTCTTTTAGTGTTTTAATAATAATAATAAATAATAATATCAAATGAATACTTTGGTCTCATGTGCCGATTGATTTCAGAAATTTACGTAAAATAGACAATAATTTAACAAGATCTTTAATTTGATCTGGGATAATATCAAACGGAATACAATTTCTGCACACCTGTAACGTAAATTGGATGTACTGTTCTACTGATGCAGAACATCTTATGGAGCTCTGTTAATAGGCTGATCATAACATGCCGACCAGAGAGAAGGAATTAATTAATTGAATGGGGGTCATAATGCGTAATCACTGTCATTAAGAATAGATAAATAATTTAAAGCTACGTATAGATAATCGATAGAGAATTATTGAAATGAATTTATGTTTACAAAAGTAGGGCTCTCTAGTCTCACGAAGAATATAGCTTCTGCTTTGCTTTCTTCAGAATTCGATTTATTTATTTTATTTCAGAGAAAAAATCTGTTCAATCGAGCGATCTAAGAATTCAGAAACAATGTAGTAATGTAGTATAAGTTTGTTTCCTCCTCTATCAACATAACAACCTTGCATTTAAACTCACATTCAATACGTACAGGGTGGCCAGAATTTGTGATTCCTGAACTACAACTTTTAACCCTATCAGAAAGAGAAAAATGAATGGCATATTGCGTTTTTTTTTTCGAGAAACTGATTATGCCGTCCACTGCATTACTCTATCTTGTTTTGTTTTCGAGTAATAAAATTGATATTTGGGTAATTTCAACTTCTGTCATTATCTGCGTTCCTGTTTGTGCTATTAACTTGAAACAAAAACATTATACAGGCTTTTTGATAAGAATCCAGGAGGTTTGGTAACTTTTGCTGAACGGTTTTGTTCCTGTACCACCCTGTATATTATGTTGAATCAACTAGTAAATCCACTTAAGCACGCGTCGTTATATTCTCCGCGACATGTGTCTCCCGAAAATTTTATATTAGGTATCACCAAATCTCGAATGAGGAAGTACACAAAGAGTTTTCCCGAGTTTTCTTCAAGGTTTCCACAGAAGCAAAGCAAGGTATTTCAAGGTGACAAGCCTTTCGCAGACCCAGGCCGTTTTTCAGTTTTCATTAAAATTTCAGATATTTTCCTTTCCTTTCAATTTTCAATACATATTTTTGTTCTAAGTAGAAATATTTTTTCGTTTCAAAAATACCTATTTATATAGGTGTTATGTTATCATAACGTATATCGGGTGTCCCAAGGTGAGTGGCCTATTTAATGCAGTCGAATTGTGCTTTTAGCAGGAAAGTTTTGGGGTAGTTTAGATTTCTTTCATTTTTTATGTTTTTTGGGGGCTGAATCCGAATTTGAGGTTTGCTAACAAAATTTCCAGACGGAACATAGAAAAAAATACAAAAAAAGAAGGAAAATCTCATTCTTGGTCACTTTTTTGCATATAACTCTGACACTATCAACTTTTCCTAAAATACCTTTCCATACAAAATGAAAGTACATAAAATTTCCTACAAATTGTACTACCACAGCTTGTTTTGCGACAAACCGTTCTGGTTCAAATAATAGTTGAAAATGAGGTATTTTCTATGACTCAATAAATGAAAAAAAATTAATTCTATGGTTCCGATGATGCGATTCTCTTGAAATTGTGCATGAACATTCAGTATCAGTCGCGATTCACAAAAAAAAATTTAATCGAATCGGACATTTTGTTATGGAAATATAAAGATTCTTCTTTTCAATATTCCAATTGAACTTTCTATGGTTCTGGTCACACAATTTTGCATAGGGCTTATTATGAGCATCTTGCATTTGGCCGCAACATTTCATTTCGATTGGTCTCGTTTTGTCTGAGATATTGAGGAACAAAAATTTAGAATGGCCTTGTTTTATGAAACAAAATACGGCCATTCAAAATGTTTGTTTCTCAATATCTCAGACAAAATGAAACCAGTCGAAATTAAATGTTGCGGCAATATGCAAGATGGTCATAATAAGCTTAATGCAAAATTGTGTGACCATAGTGTGAGCAGAACCCTAGAAAATTCAATTGGAATATTGAAAAGAAGAATCTTTATATTTGCATAACAAGATATCTGATTCAAGTGAATTTTTTTCTGAATCGAGCTGATATGCTGAATGTTCATGCAAATTTTCGAGAGAATCGCATCATCGGAACCATAGAATTAAAGTTTTTTTCATTTATTGAGTCATAGAAAATACCTCATTTAAAACTATAATTTGAGCCAGAACAGGTGGTCGCAGAACAAGCTGTGGTAGTACAATCTGTAGGAAATTTTATGTACTTTCATTTTGTATTGAGAGGTTTTTCACGAAAAGTTGATAGTTTCCGAGTTATAAGCAGAAAACTGCCAAAGAATGAGATTTTTTCTCTTTTTTTGTATTTTTTTCAATGTTCCCTCACGAAATTTTGTTAGCAAACCTCAGATTCGGATTAAGCACCCCAAAAACATAAAAAGTCGAAAAAATCAAAACTAACCCAGAACTTTCCTGCTAGGGGTTCTTTTGAGCACAAATTGACTGGACTATATTAGATTATTATGGAAACCATTGATGGTAAAGATTTGAAATTTTGTGGATCGATATTTGGCCATGCAAGGTAAATTTTTAAAATAAATTCATCTCCAGTTTTGCCTGATGTACGACAAATTGGCAACAACTTTGTTTTTTTAAATGAGACATCCGGTATTTCTATTTTCTTTATAATACTCCATAAAATATTTAATCTATTTACATTTTTGAGACTTATCTTTAACGGTTTTGAGTACTTAATTATTTTTCGAAATTTTAGATCAAATTGGTGTGTAACGCTTTAGTTCGCTCAATATTTGAAATTGAAGTCAGACATTTAGCAAGTCATTAGATATTGATCCGATCTGTCACTGCTTTTGAATTATAGTTGTTAGTTATACAGGACCAAAAATATAACTCGGAATCCAGTTGAGATAGGTATAGGAACGTGAATAGAAAAAATGTAGAGTGTGTTGTACTGATTCCAAATATTGAAAAATATACTAGGTGTCATATTTGAAAAAAAGACTTTCTTACGATTTTATAACTTGGCAAATTATGATTTTTTGGTCCATCCTGTATAACTAACTATAATTCAGAAGCAGTGACATAGATCAAATCGATATCTAATGACCTGCTAAATTTCTAACTTAAATCTCAAATATTGAGCGAACTAGGGTCATTTTCGTAATACTCCAATTTGATCTAAAATTTCGGAAAATAATTAATAACTCAAAACCCGTTGAAGATAGCTATGTAATAGTAGGAGTGCATAGATTTAATATTTTATGTAGTATCATAAAAAAATAGAAATACCGGATGTCCCATTTAAAATAACAAAGCTGTTGCCAAATTGTCGTACATCCGGCAACACTGGAAATGTGAAATTATTTTGAAAATCCACAAAATTTGAAATCTTCACCATTAATAGTTTCCATAATAATCTAATAGGCCACTCACCATGGGACACCCGATATCGCCCTTAGACCAGTAGCGACGCTAAGGGGGAAGGCCCTGAATTTTCAGTGATGATAGTGAGGAATTAATTAGTACAATTTTGTTTAGCACAGACCATAGGAATTAGGGTACATAGCTCGAAAGAAGATAGAGCAATGCGGTTGGCGGCATAATAAGTTTCTCGAAAAAAAGATGACCACTAGGTATCTCATAGCATTAAAATTCGTAGTTCCGGGATCACCAATTCTGCTGTACATAAAACAAGCTACACACAACTTCAAATTATGGGGCCACGAAATTGAGACTCTCTGTCATGAGCTAATATAACAGTTTTCAGTCACTTTCTACATAAATTGATATTCATTAGCTCGTTCATGGGTCGGCGCCAAAACGAATTTTTTCCGATCATTTCTACTTCCTATAACATAAAGAGGTTCACGCAATTTATACCGGCAATTTTATGCTAGAAACGGTTAATCCGAGGCAGAAAACGTAACTGATCTTTAATCTTCAATTTTCAACGGAAACTACTAATAAAATTTCCCAAGAACAGTTATTTAGGAATGGAGTCTCTTATCTTTCTGGATATAGGGTAATTAGGATGATTGAGCTTTCAATGAGTTCGGATTATTTTGTGCTGCAATTATGACGAATGAGCAATTAACTATTATAGGATTCATTTAATCTTTTTCGCGTTGTATGCAGTGTTTTGGAATTGACACAAATATTTCAATGTTAATGTAATGAACGTCCACGTAGTATTCGAAAGCTTGGAATTCTCATTTATTTTTTAATTGGACGAAATTATATGTATATGTAATACCAGGAGAGTGTAATAGTTTGACCCAAAAAAAATGTGAGTTTACAGCCGAAAGTAATTCAACGCAGCTAGTTTGACTTCCGGAAGGAGGACACGAAGTCTGTGTTGATCTTGACATTTTTTCGAATGGAATGAACAATAGGTTCTCGAAATTTTCAAGAAAAGTTTCTACATGATTGAATAATTGTTCGATTATGAAAAGAAAGTGACAGCTTGTGTACTTATATCAAATACTGCTCCTTAAATTTAACTTTACTGTGGAGTGTGAGAAATTTCAGCTATACAGCTTTCCTAGACGAGAACTAATTGAAAAATGGCGATTCGGAGGAAAAACGAAAAAAAACTAATACCAAATGCAACATAATTATAAGTTAATGTCAGAATATCATTCCGAATCTATGGAATTGGCATTTCAGTGACAAATTATTTGACTCATTTCGTGTCCTCTCATTTCTTAAATAATTTTCTAGAACTTTATATGAATAATAAGGTGCAGAGAATAGACCGCGTGCCGAAAAATAAACGAAACCTCTCAATAATTCTTGTACGAAGAATAATTCACGAAAATCCTTGTACCTGTAGATTTTCAATTTTGAAAGCAAATAACCCTACGCTTTTTGAGCGCTCGTTTTACTTGCTATATCGTTCTGCCGAAATGTCTGCAATTTTCGAATTTTAAGCCGCAAATGGTCTCAAATGACAGGGTTAGACTACCTGATGTCTAATTCGTGGTTAAATTCAATTCTGTACCTGGGGCCGTCCGGCGATCCGTCCGTCCGTTAGCACGATTACTTTCGAAGGGATTGTCCTAGAGACTTGAGATTTTTAGGCTGAGTTCGGTTTCCAAATGCCTCGGTTAAGATCTTCAACCAGCCAAATCGTACAGGGTGTTTCATTAAATATGTCCATTCAAAATTTTTGTTCCCCAATATCTCAGAAAAAACGAAACCAATCGAAATGAAATGTTGCAGCCTCCTGCCTCATGCAAAATTTCGTGGCAATGGTGTACACAGAACCATAGAAAATTCAATTGGAATATTGAAAAGAAGAATCCTTCTATTTCCATAACAAGATGCCCGATTCACGTGAAATTTCTTTTGTGAATGAAGACTATTATAATGAATTTTCATGCAAATTGTTTTCATAGTATTAATAGAACCATAGAATATTCAAAAGGAGAATCTTCATATTTCCATAATATAATATCCGATTCGAGTGAAATCTATTTCGTGAATGAAGACTGATATAATGAATAGTCATGCAAAATTTCGAGAGGATAGCATCATCAGGACGATAGAATTAATTTTCTTCAAGTTATTTATTTTTAACATATTTCATTTTCTGAATAATTTCCAGAAAATAATTCTGATCTTTGCTAAGAATCTGCATTTATATATTAGGGGTCAATCTCAAGTCCCATAT
The DNA here is from genome assembly GCA_013421045.1 of Propylea japonica. NCBI lineage: Eukaryota > Metazoa > Arthropoda > Insecta > Coleoptera > Coccinellidae > Propylea > Propylea japonica. The sequence continues at coordinate 45,499,102 of CM024246.1, forward strand.
AAAAATTTTAGGTAATTTGATATTTCATATTAACAAGCCTGCGAAAGCTTTTGACTTATGATGCCTATACTGTTATTTGTTATACAAACTAGTTTTGTTAATGTCAGTGACACTTTCGTCATGAAAACCCTGGATTAATCGAACTACCGCCAAATATATGATTGTTCCTCATTTATTGAATATTATGTTCCAAATCCTACCGCAATGAATAAGCCTCTTACTTCTAGACGACTTCTTATAATATAGAACTTACCTCGAATTTGCTCAGGATGCTATGAATTTCACGTAATCCTCCACAAATAAAAGGATCTGTAAAAAAAAGAATAATTCTATAAATTCTAGAAATCGCTTGTCTATAAGGTCAGAGCACATAAGATACAAATACATATCTAGAATTCTCACCGTCCTCAATATAATAGGTACTAGAATTTGGTATTAGGTTTTGAAACAATTTTTCAAATCCCAAAGTGTATAATAATGCATGGATTATACTGAATACTTTTTCCGTCTATCCATCTCAAAGTAGAAGGTGATTTTAATGTGTACGGATTTGATCGTTAATGGCTCGTTTTAATGCTGAATTTCTGCTATTTTAATGTGCAAACCTCAAGGCAACTCTTCACAAAGTATTCAAAAGCACTACGAGAAATGTCAAAACTCTAGTAGAACAAAAATAAATAGAAATTTTATTATATCAAGTGTAAGTTTTGTGCCGAATGAGAATATATTCCAACCGAGAATTCATACACAAATCATATTGATATCGTCGGAAAATTCTTGTAATCAACTCGGTTATTGATCTAGCGACTAATGGTCTCGAACTAGTAACGCGATAACGGAGCGAACTTAAAATATCCTGACCATAAGTCGCTGTCTTTAATAACCAAGTTGATTAAATAACTATTTCCGCCGACCTCAAAATAAAGGATGATTTCAATGTGTACGAATTTGACCCATTTTAATGCTCAATTTCATTTTTATATTATTATTTATTATTTTTATTTTTTCCGAGAAAAATATCGACTGCATCGAAATTTTGCAAGAAAATTCTGTCTCCAGAATTGAATGGGAGATCATAAGAGAATTTTTTTGTCGAAAATTATCTCACGAAAACAATTTTTGAACGAAAATCATAGGGGGTTGTTATTTTCAACCCCTTATAATAAAGTTATTAGATCTAAAAAAATTGTGTGTTTAACATCTACTTAGTGCTTTATATTATGTATAGTTTTATGTTTTTAAGAAGCCGTAAAAAAATTGTCAACTCGTCATCGCTTTCCAAAGGCTGTATCTTGGGGTCGATTCCGAAAAAAAATTAGTTATAGGTACAGGGTGTCCGGAGAATAACTGTACATACTTTTACCAGAGATAGAGTTGCACTAGCTGACTACTGATTGACTATAAAAAATTAATTTCTGAATTTCCTAGAAAACTACATGGTGTTTTTCCAACTTCATGGAAATACTTAGACCATCATAAAATCCAAACTTATTGACGGATATTATTGAAACTTAGGAGGTTATTGGCACATACCTAGGTCGAGTCAGAAAGATATCAATTATTTCATTATTCCAGGGCCGGACTCATTAATCCTCATTTAAAGTATGCAGGGTAGAAAAAACACTTTGTATTTCGAATTACGAATAATTGATTCGCTTTTTAGAAACAAGCTATATTATTCTTCAATTTGTGGTATCGCTTAAAGTTGTCACATCAACAATTATTTTTTTATGAATTTTTGAATTTGGAAAAAGTTCGAAAAATTGAATTTATTTACCTGAACAGGACTTAGTCACCTTGTGGAGGTCGAAAATAAATAATAAATTTTCTTTAAAAAGTCACTGAAGGTGAGGAAGACTAATAATTTGTTGATATACTGGGTGGCCACCGAGGTGGCCACCCTAGACGCGGATCTCATTGCGATGAAGTGAATGAAGGTATATTGCGAAAAAAAACTATTGGCGACATTTATAGGGTATACATAAGCATATTTCAAAAGTTTTCGTATGTTTACCGGGTGTTCGACAAAAAAAGATATCGACCAAAGTGACACTTCTTTCAATGAACACCCGGTATACATAGGAATAATTTTGAAATATGCTTATGTATACCCTCTACATGTCGTCAATAGTTTTTTTCGCAATATACCTTCATTCACTTCATCGCAATGAGATCCGCGTCTAGGCTGGCCACCCAGTATATCAACAAATCATTATAGTCTTCCTCACCTTCAGTGACTTTTTAAAGAAAATTTATTAGTTATTTTCCACCTCCACAAGGTGACTAAGTCCTGTTCAGGTAAATAAATTCAATTTTTCGAACTTTTTCCAAATTCAAAAATTCATAAAAAAATAATTGTTGATGTGACAACTTTAAGCGATACCACAAATTGAAGCATAATTTAGCTTGTTTCTAAAAAGCGAATCAATTATTCGTAATTCGAAATACAAAGTGTTTTTTCTACCCTGAACACTTTAAATGAGGATTAATGAGTACGGCCCTGGAATAGTGAAATAATTGATATCTTTCTGACTCGACCTAGGCATGTGCCAATAACCTCCCAAGTTTCAATAATATCCGTCAATAAGTTTGGATTTTATGATGGTCTAAGTATTTCCATGAAGTTGGAAAAACACCCTGTAGTTTTCTAGGGAAATCCAGAAATTAATTTTTTATAGTCAATCAGTAGTCAGCTAGTGCAACTCTATTTCTGGCAAAAGTATGTACTTACAGTTATTCCCCGGACACCCTGTATAAACTACCCCTGCTTGTCTATCGAGTAATCATCTCCCAAAGACCCTCGCATTTGTTTACAGACACCCTGTATATTTTGATGTTCAGGTATAATAACACTTTCATTTTCCCAAATGGTTTATACAGTTTTTTCCGTTACGTTATTGATCAATAGTAAAAGTAAACAATTTCACTATAATCTCCTGGTCTCAAAACCTGAAAATACTCGATTAAAGATGCAAATAGTCTATACCTGCGAAGCTACTAGTCCTAATTATGTAGGTAAATCAACCGAACCATGGAGCTAATGATATCCTTACACATGTGAAACATTTCTAAACAACACAATTATAATTTTCAACTTAATCATATCGTTTTTTTCTTCCCCACTTGATACGAAAAATAAGACATAGGTACATAATTATAAATGATTATATGTTTTTGTAATTGGCAAGATAGCATTCCATAATAATAGCAATTCTATTGTGTCGAATCAAAATTCTCTGCTGTGAAGTGATATATAGAACATATAGCTAAAAAAATAGGAAATCGCTGATTTGGCTCTAAAAACTTTCGAAACAGCACCATACATTTATAATTGAATAAATATTTTTGATTTAAATAAGAAAGAACGTTAATCGAAACGCTGACGATCGCCCTTTCTGATTCAGCAAATGCAGTCAGAAATTTATATTTGTGAAATGATTATTCTGATTTGAACACCCTATTTATTTATTTGAACATTTAGGTTATGAACAGTACCCAGGTACTAATAAAGCAACCACAAATTACAAGTTAATTAAGTCCAATTCATACTACACATTCAATCAGTGGTTTACCATACAGTCAGAAGAAAAGAATAAGTTTTTAATGAATATTTCAACAATCCGACAATCGTCGGAAAAAACGTCCGTACGTTGAGATTCAGGCTGAGGTAGTCAAAAACGTCTTGCAAACGTATTTTAGGAGAGTGCTCTCCAGTATTCGTTCTACGATAATTGTTGTAGAATAGGCTCTAATCTCTGATATTGCGAGTAGGTACTCTGAAGTTGACTCTTGAGAGTAAGTAAGGAGAGCTGATAGTATTATTGATGTCTAAATGATTGTTGATTGTCCAAATGAACAATCGGTTTTTTCGTTTTCGTTTTTCTAAAAACGGAGCGGAAATCTGTATAGTCTCATATTACTTGTTGCAGACCAAATTAATACTCCAATTCTATTTAATCCAATAAACGAGAACAGAACACATCGGACTTCTATAAGATACTGTGCGAAGCAGATGATTCAACACATATACGGCTATGCGAGCATCTTCATGAAATCACCACCGACGAAGCTAGTAATAATATTCAAAGATTGAGAGAAAAAACCCTACATGGATAAGACCTGAACCAGGTCACCCAGGATTATGTCGACATTCCTGCGTCGAAATATAAGCTGACTTCTGTTGAATTGTTCCCTGGAATAGAAGTGTTCCACATTGCTATTCAAGACCAAGTGGTGCAAACGAAAAACTATCAGAAATATATCATGAAGGATAACAGCCTCACCGAAAATAGATACCGCTTTGGGTGTCAAACCTCAGAGATAATCCAACATAATACGAGGGCCCAAATGTTGCTATAAAATTCGTCATGATGCAGTATCTGAAATACCTCATCGAGAGAACGGCATCCAACTGAAGATCCGGCAATCTGAAAGAACTCTATCTATAAGCATAAAACTGAGCCAATACTGGAAATGACAACATCAGGCTAACTTGGACCGCAAAGTATTAATAAGCTTTAAAGTTGTTCATAACATGCCGGACATGATTCTAGCCAAGAAAAAGGAGAAAAAAACAATGCTCATAGATGTAGCCATCCCAAACAAAATTTAAGTCAAATATCAAATTCCAGGAACTAGAACAACAGACCAGAAGGCAGTGGAGGATGTCCAGCAGAAGGACCATTTCCAATCTCATATCGACCACAGGACTTTTCCCTGAGAGTCTGAAATCCAATTTCAAGATGCTAGATTTGGATAAAATCTCAACAAAGTTATGTAGGAAGTAGTAAGAGGATAGATATATTGAAAAATTCTTAGCCTACTATAGAACTAAAAAAATTTCTTCTTGCTCTACAAACCGGACTTCCACAGCTTTTATAACTTTCCCGCTGGAAGAAAATTTTAAAACTTTTGAACTTTTTTTCAGTTGAGGAAGGAGATGATAGCCGAATGGGCCAAATCTGATGATAATTAGGGGTGTTCTAATATTTCTAAGCCTAAATTACGAATTTCTGTATGGCAACATGAAATTTGTGTGCTGGGACGTTGTCCTGCAAAAACGAACACATTTGGATAGCTTTTCGCGTCTTTTCTTTTTGATCTTTTCTCGTAGAGTGGTCAGTAATGTCGAATAGTTATTGTTCTACCCTTATCAAAAAAATCATCATGATTACTCATGGCAATTCCAAGAACTTTTTCAGCAGATTTTTAGACACTAACTTCTTGGGTCTTGGTTGAGTTGTCGCCATTCCATCGATTGTTGCTCTGTTTTTGGATTGTAAAAATGCACCCAAGTCTCATCCATAATAACAATTCGGTTAAGTATAAGAAGTCTACCTCGTTTTCAAATCGAGCACAGATCGAACGCGATGCTTTAAACCCTTGCACGCTTTTGGCCAACATTCAAACAATCCATTTCGCCGAAATTATTCCTCGTGTCCAAATTGACGTGAACTATATGATGAACGCGTTCGTATGAAATATTCAGTGCTTCAGATATCCGTTTTAGCCCAATTTGGCGCTCTGATGAAATCATGTCATGAACTGCACGATATTCTCGGGACTGACACAGAAACTGGCCTTCCCGATCGGTCCATCATCTTCAATAAAAGTTCCTCTTTTGAAGCTTGCAGTCAAATTTTCACAGTCGCATACGAAGGACATTGATAACCAAGGGTATTAAGCATATCTTCGAAAGTCTTTTCACCTCTTTACCCACTTAAATACAGTACAGTCAGTTCACGAAAGTTTGAGCCGTCGGTTGGCCATGACAGTTTGGCATATTCCCTATGTGTATGGTTATGTTGTTTATTTTTTCTTGTCAGATCGATACACAACGTTGTCAATATAACATAAAATTCTATGATAACTGGGAAGCTCGTCAGACGAGGCTGGGTTAATTGGGCAACGTTGACTTTATTTTTACGTTATGACCGCAAATACTGCCACTTCAGATAAATAAAAAACCTACATACGCTCAAACTTTCATGAAGGACTTTACTTGATGATGGCTCGATACTCCAATTTTCGATTTCTACAATCTCGGTGGTTTTAAATTTATTACGTGATACTGCTTTACCTTTTTGACGTCAAACTCTACACTGACACTTCTAAATTATTATTAATCGTTGCTATGGTATCGCATTTTTTGTTATGCATGCTGATCTACGCTAACTAGATATCAATACATCCTCGTACTACTACCCTTAGCAGGAGGTGTGGTAAGCAATCGCTAGGGGTGTGAGAGATCACACCCTTCTACGCTAATAGACTCAAGTCATAATAATAGTTATTAATCAACTAGGTTAATAAAGACAGCGAGTAATGGTCAAGATATTTTAAGTAAGTAAAGTTTTAATAGTTCGAGACCATTAGTCGCTAGATTAATAACCGAGTTGATTACAAGATTTTTCCGCCGATCTCAATATGAATTCTGTACAAATATTGATTGGAAAACATTCATATTTTGCACAAGACTTTCATTTGACAAATATAAGTTTTTATGTTTCTATGATCCAGTAGAGTTTTTGACATTTCTGGAAGTGCTTCTGAATACATACTTTGTGTACGGTTGCCATGAGGATTGCACATTAAAATGGATAAAAGAATGAGCATTAAAATGGGTCATTAATGCTCAATTTCGTACACATTGAAATCACCTTTTTATTTCGAGGCCGGCGGAAATAATAATTTAATAAATTGGTCCAATAAAACAGAATGAAAACCATACTAATAAAGTGATAAACCTACCGAATGTAACACTATTCTGAAAATAACTTCTTCATTTAATTTCAACCAATCCCACAATCCGTATTTCCTCTGAAGAAGCCACCTCAAAAAAAATAACCGCTAAAACAGCGGTTGAATCGGAACAGGTTACTCATGGAATCCATAATAAATGATCAACTACATGCAATGACTTAACTGGGTCATCAATTCCATTGTACCAACTTAAATATCACATTTTCAACTGCATCGCGACAACTAATGTCGTCTTTCCATATTCGGACTTTACGACAAAAAACTTTCTTTCTTCTCCTTCGGTCAGACGGAACGGGAAGTTGAAAAACCGTAAAAAGAATTTTAGATGTACAGTGAACTTCGTTGTTACGAAATGTGGAATGAGAGAAGATCGTGCTAGGAATTCGAATTGGTTTGCTCGAGCAGTTTCTAAATAAGTACATATCGGTCAGAAGTGGATTTCTGCTATGGAAGAAGATCAGGCTTTGTATTCTTCTTTTGTCTCGGGCTTCAAGGTTATCGCACGATGTTCAGGCTTTGGTGGCAATGTCAATGAGAAAGTATGGGCATTTTGAACTTTCAGATATCGATTGAAATATATTCTGCGAGGATTCTGCATTTCTTAAAAACGTTATAGGTTTTCACTCCCAGTCTCTGAAACAGAAGTAATTAATTTTTTTTTAATTAAGATGAAAAGCTCCTGCGAGAATCTCTGCATTTATTTGTCAGAAGCAAATTGGTCTTGAAAAAAATGTTGCCTAACAGAAAAACTGACAAATGAATTAAATGAAAAGGATAATGTAACGTTTCGGTGTCTGAAGAAGGTGTCTGATATAGACACCGAAACGTTACATTATCCTTTTCATTTAATTCATTTGTCAGTCTTACTGTTAGGCAAAGCAAATTGGTCTTGAAAAAATTGTTGCCTAACAGTAAGACTGACAAATGAATTGAATGAAAAGGATAATGTAACGTTTCGGATCTGAAGAAGATGTCTGACATAGACACCGAAACGTTACATTATCCTTTTCATTTAATTCATTTGTCAGTCATACTGTTAGGCAACAATTTTTTCAAGACCAATTTGCTCCTGACAAAGAAGTGCAAAGATTCTCGCAGGAGCACTTCATCTTAATTAAAATTTTTTTTAATTACTTCTATTTCAGAGACTGGGAGTGAAAACTTATGAAGTTTTTAAGAAATTTTGAACTTTTTTCATTAGACAAGCATGATAAACAGATATGGAATCAAATTGATCCTTTTTTCTGTAACAATAAAAGTGTATCATTGTTAAATACAATGAATCCTCTTTTCTGAAATGAAACCTGTCCATTGATAAATTAAATTTTTTTCCTCATATGAATCTTCGTGAATAGGAAAACAGCGAAATCAATTCAAATTTATTATTTCAATACTTCCGTCAAAAAAAGATAGTAAAACATTTGAACATTTTTTGACCACTTTTTATACTACTATACATCTTAATTCAGTTACTATAAAGTAATAGTACAACATGGTAAAAAAACAGAAAGAAATAATAGATCGAAATAATCTATGATTCTTCTGATTTCCACGTTCAGAGGGATGTAGGGAAAGAATGATTTCGAGAACATTTTTAAAATTCCATAGAGTAGAACCAATTCTAACAGTTTAATTATTATTTCAAATTCTCAATTCACTATTTTATGAATGCCATTTACCATACTTATTTCTATGGTGAACAGGACAACAGGTAAAAGCGCTTGAAAGCTTGATTTCATTCATTCCTTCAACCATAGGAACACAACAGATTGGTCTCAAACTCAAAATAGTACATATTTACACGGTAAACTTGAAATTTGGGATTCAGGGAAAAAAACAATCTACCACACTATTGAAGAGGAGAAAACAAAGAAATACGGGGTGCCCGTGAAAATATAGGAAATCTCCGGATTCGGAAAAAACATAAAAAAATAAGATGACAGGTTTTTCATCATCTTCCTACGGAGATGCGGCCTTCAAAATGACGCTACTGGAAATCCATTTTACAATGTTTCTAAATTTTTATTTCGATATTATTTCTGAAAAATTTACATAATGATTGTTGAAATACATGGAGCATGGGACATTAGAATTTAGAACATGAAATGGGAGAAAAAGCGCTTATGAATTGCGTCGAGCTGCACCAATCCATATACACTTTTCCATTTTACCACGTTTCAAGTTCAAAAGTAGATCACCGAGTGTCGAATCCTTTGTCTTGGCAATTCACAAGAAATTATAACTCTGACTCCACAAAATTAGTTAATTTATACAAATTTCCAAAGAAAGAGTACATTTCAATGAAAGCTTCCAATTATCATGTTCACAGATAACACATTAATAATGTAGAAATAATTAATAATGTTTCATCAAAATAAGATAATAATTTAAACATGGGAATTCCTAGATGAATTACAATATTGATAATATATACTTATGAAAAAATTTCTAGAACATGTAAACTTCAATAATCATTCCTCATTAAATATATAATTAAATTATATGAAAAAAAATCGATATTAATTGTTGTATGATGTGCAATCAGAGAAAAGTATGCATAATTATATCAGTATTGAATTACAAAATGGGAGAACGTATTCCTGAAACCCAGTGTCAATTAGAATAATAAGTAGAGTATTAACATAACAGTTTTCCATAACCCGTGTGAAGTGGAAATACGTTTTCATGAACAACGTATGAATATCAGAAAATATTTCATTTCAAATGCTCAATATTCACGAGCCTTACCTGAAGTCTAGATCTTTTCGGCATTCATTCATATTAGGTAATATGTATTTGAATACCCCGAAAGCTTCATTTTCATTTTATTAATTTATGAATTCAACTTTCCTGTCAAAGCTAAAAAAAGTGGGTACTAATACTGGCGTGTCGTACTTTCGACAGTAAATACTTTCGAAATGAAATGAAATTTTCAGGTTAGGTCTGAATCTCTGTCAATAGTCAATAATCAAACCTATTCCATAGTTATAATTTGAAATTTCATTTTTTGCATATCATCAAAACCAGCTATCCGATAACGTCGAATTTTAATATTTATCTATTTAATAACTACACAATGATATACATAAAATTCGATGAAATGAGAGAAAATTTCAACCCCCTAGCTTGTAGGCAAATTTATTTGATTCGGTAATGATAGATGTGGTCAACAAGAATAAACGTATTATTGTATTAGTTCTTGATCTATAATTCGCATTCAATGCGTAAAAATACCTATCTGAAGCAAAATAATTAATTGTTTCAAGAACTCATTCTTAAATATTATCAGTTATCAGAAAATTCAATAACAAAATTCAATATTGAGGTAGCAGTGTCTATGATGTACAAGATAAACCATTTTCTATTGAATTTGGGAATTCATATTCATATTCTGGAGGGATGACTACAAAACTTGGAATTTCTTCAGGAGGTTCAAGAATTTAATGGGAATGTGAATTCATTAATTCTTAAAAGAATAGAATGTGACCAACAGTTCTACTTGACTAATTTTTCGATATTTCGTCACAAGCTATAAATAAGTGAATGCAAATAGAATCTCCGTTATTGAAATCAAACTTATTATTATGGAATTATACTTCACTGCGCAGTTTGAGAATGAAACGCATTAAATAATGAAAAAAGCTCCTACTTCCAAAACTTCGAATCCGCAATAATTGCTATCGTGTGCTTTCATTTGCATGTAGCATTATTGATAATTCTATTCGCATGAAAATATCCAATAAGCCGTAACTTTACCTCTCAGGGCACCATTCCTAGCATACCATTAAAGTAAAACCCTTTCTATAAATCCCAATGACGAATAGCTAGCTAAACTATTTTCCACAGAATAGCGCACAATTTACGAGTAGGGATATAATCTGCTTAGTGGTCATGAGGAAAATTTGCTGAAATTATCCCTGAAACAAATTGGGAGAGAGTTTGTTTGTGTATAACGCAGTTACATGAGCAGGCTGCACAATGCATTTGCAGTTCACAAACAACAGTAACATAATAATACAGACAGATAATAAAATTGAATGTCAATAATTGAGTGGTATAAAATGTGAAGTTAAAACCTTTCAAATGTTTTTAATTGACCCATCAAAACAGGACAACACTACAAAACAAATACTAATACCTAAAATGTGATTTAATTAGTTGTAAAGATAGAATTTGAGGACAAAAAAAAATTAAGATGAAAAAGAGTGAGAAGAACTTTAGAAAGCAAATAAAATACAGAGGTTCAGAAAAATAAATTAATAAAGCCAAATAACAGAACACATACATCAATTGAAAATGTCTATGATTTAAGTGGTATTAAAAACCTAAGACAATCTTAATTTAATGTGAAATCTTAGAGGTATTCTCATGAAATAAGGTTAAAAATGCAGCTCATAGAGACATAAACTCAAACAATCAGTATGTTTTTTCTGGTTACCAGTGCATGTAGAATTCGAGAGGAAACACTAATTGTTTACCATGAATAAAACAAATCCTCCATTGCAACAAGCTTAGTTCGTTTTTTGTTGATAAATACTTAAAACGAAGGAAAATACTAGCAATTTAAGCGTAATGAGAAACAGGGAAATTTTAATAACAATCGATTCAATTGGTTATCATGAAGCTACTTTTGTTGCATTTTATACCAATGAAATTAGGATGAAAGCCAATTACACTGAAATTTGAATAAAATTTTAAGCACCGCTGAAGATACTCGATACTTATTATTCCTTCTTAGTGATGCTCAGGTTTTACTACCTTGCTGTATTATAATGGGTAATTTTTCAAGAGCTTTAGAAATTTTAAGAATAATACAAGACAGAAATATTGATAGATTAATTTTTATTATTTTAATCTGTAAGATAATTTCATGGCGTTCATACTTTGAATATGATTTCCTCGAAGTAGCGAGGTAAGATCCGAAAATTCTATAATTAATAGAACAATAAATCTATTTTTATTTTTTACATTCATCATATCTACGAATAAATAAATTTTCCTAAATTATCGTATTTTTACACGTTTGTTTCCTGGGGGAACAGCGTGCTATCATTTAGCCCACGTGTCAGTATTTTTCGATTCACTGATGAAGAATCCGTGGTTTAATTGAAATTTTAAGAATGAGTTCGAGTTCCGAATCCTGCGGTTAAGTTTGTTAACAGTAGTTTCTGAATTATTAACATTTGAATTTTAATATTATTTTACCGATATTTCCGAAACCAGAAATCCGATTAATTCGAAATTTGGTATTTTGAAGGATAATTATGGCGCGCAAACTTCTGCAAAATTTCGTCAGTAACGAACTATCACGAAATATTAAAAAAAAATTTGTCTGTGCGTGGTAAACCGACAAAATTCTGTTCGCTATAACTCTCGAACGGAACGAGTTACGGACTTGAAATTGAGACAACTACATGTCTGTATGTTAACGGTTGTTAACGGGCGTTTAAACACGATAAGAACGGAAGAAAAGACTTAAAAACTTTTCAGTCTTTTCAGGCTAAGTTTAAGATTCGAAAAAGAAAGATGAATTCGTGAATGAATAGAATGGAATCAAAAGCCCTCCGAATATTCAAATTGAATAAATCGTAAATAATAAAAACAAGCGCACAAAAGCTTTTGACTCAACTTCAGTGCTTCTTCAAATATTTCCTCTCGCCTCAAAATAAGTTAACATAGCCTTCTTCAACTCAATGTAGTCGAAAGATTTGTTTTTAAATTGAGGAGTTTTTGCCGAACATGATTATATTTCACTAAATTCATACAAAATGCAAAGTGTAATATTATCCAAATATGTTAATTTCCAATATTTAAATATCTGCTAGAAATTGGCCGAAATCCTGATCTCAAAAATTATACACTACGTTTATTCTAGTTCAACAACTTCTTAGTTATCATCATAACCATAACCGAAGAACGCGCATCAATTATTCATAATTATACCTAAAAAATGTTTTAATATGAAATGGACTTCTTTTTAACGCGATCATCCCGTCTAATCTCGAAACTGCCCAGCAGTCATAAATGAATATTCGATATTTCTCAGCACAAGTGTGAAAGTAATATGATTTTGTTGAGAATGAACTTGTTTTGGTTAGCACATTGGCATATAAAGTTCAAACATCCGCTTATAAAAATTCCGAGAATTTTGGTATCCTCTGTTTGGTATCTACCTTGTTATTCAGAATGATAAATATGCATATATTCCTTGGAAATTGATAATATACAGAATAAGCAGCGAGGAAGTCAATCTGTCTGAATATGATTGAGTTGTTCTTTGGATAGTGTTTCTTTCATCTGGCTGGGTTTCTTTCGTTTCTTGTGTGTTTCGAATGAGGATGGTCCTCAAAAATTCGAGAGAAGCATTGACAACAAGTCAGCAGACTCAGAGCGTTTATTTATCAGCCTTTTTACGTCAAAAACAGCTTCAGATATCATGAATTTCCTTTCAAAATTTTAAAAAATTGTCCTGTAGTTACCTTTTATTCAATAACAAATTTCAAATCAATGAGAGCGTTATTTCTGAATTTATACCTTGTATGTTATATGATTTGGTTGATAATAAACTTATTATGGTTAACACAATGACATAAAAAATTCAAACATTCGCTTATAAAAACAAATTAGAAATATTAGAGAGAAACATTTATTTCATTTTAATTTTTCAAAGGGTTTGAAAATAGGTAAGTATGTGTTGCAATGAAAATTAAATTGACGTACTACAGAACATTAAATTTCAAGAGAATTCTAAGATAGCAAGACCGACATATCAGGAACACTAGAGAAGTTAATCAAAATATTTAGATCTGATTTGATTGAAAAGTTAAGAAAAATATTATTGATGAACCAACTGCACACATTTTTGCTTATGCCAATTATTATACTATAGTTGGTGAGAACTTCAATCAAGGAATGAGCCTACTAGTTATGTGAAGAGTAATACATAAAATAAGGACCTCATATCAACGAGTAATGAGGATGTGAAAAAAGCATCAATAGAAAGGATTTTCACAGAATAAATGTACAAGCTGTAAGTACAATTCCATTTTTTCTCCTATATTTGATTGCATAATGTTTTTTCAGATGTTTGATGTAAATTAATCATAATGGAATTGCCTACGACCAGGCTTTGTCATGTTTAAAAAATCTTTACATAAGACCAAAGTATGTAGAAGGAAGAAGAAATTGTTTTCTTCTATGAAATTTTGGGTATCCTATACAGCCCTGAAATTTATTTCTCAATACTCTTTCTAAGGATGCAGAGGAAAAGTACAGCCAAATTCATTTTTCGAAGATAAATGTTTGTCGGCGGAGATTTTCAACAAGAACATTGTATGAAATTGTTTATTGATAACAATATAAAATAAAACTTCATTCTGTGATTTCATTGTGAAATAAAATAAATCATACAACAGCTTCTGCTATTCGGCAGAATACTTCAGTTAGTTAAAAGAAAATAAGATTGTGTTCTCATTAATAATAATTGTGTATGAAAATATCTCATTCAGAGGAAGCATTCAATCTTTTCTTGTCTCATTTTCACTGCATTCACAAAATTTGTGAGTTCAACCCACTTGATATTCACCTCTGTATATTTCTAATGGGTGGGTTTTTCCTGTCACTTTAATTTTATTATATTCAAGGAAGTTTATTAATACTTCCATTTGGATTTTGTTGGTTTTCCTATTCCGCAACATTTTTGAAATTCTCATTACAAGTGTTTGAAAACACAGAAACGTCATAACAAAACGCAAAATAGTAGTTCAAATATCATACATTACAGTGTTGCCAGCTCTTGGATTGCCGATTCTCGAAGCAATATTGCCAAGGCAGAATTCATAACCAACATTGAAATTGGTTTCATGCACGTTTGACAGCGGAGTCACATCGGAGGTACAACAACCTCACTTTTCCTATGTATCATAGCAAAACCACGAGAGATTTTGGAAAAATCGTAAAGGTGGAGCTATCAAATTATTATTAAGTTCAGATCATATTCATCGAGGACAATATGTAGAAAAATATCAGTTTTGGGCCTTCACCCCTATCTACTGCAGAAGACTTATCTATCTGATGTGTCTTATCCCGATAATAAAATGTATCATGATTATTATACATTATTTAGTAGAAACGAAGAGTACTGGTACAGCGAATGGATTGATATTTATTCTTCAATATATAGAAAAGAAAAAAATGATCATTAGATGAGAAGGCTGGAAAGAAGGATTAACAAAGTATGGTGAAGTATGTTGCAGACATTTTCATTCAGGTGAATTAAACATTGAAAATTTTTCACAGGTCACCATTTTATAGGATAGTGATTATGAAAAAAAAATTTCATTAGTTGATCACCAGAGGAAGCATTTGAGACGTAAAGTGCAGTCAAAATCAAGAAGACAAAGATATTAGCCAGTTTCAGGATTCATATTTGGATTTAGAGGAGAAAATATAGAACATTATTAGAAGTATTTCCAATTCACTCGTTAAAGAAAAGAGATGAAGATTACTCGTCAATTGACAACATTGTTGTGACAGTTAATATTTTATATAAATATATACCCTGAAATAATATCACTGGACTAAAACTTATCTGGATGTTCTTTCATTCTGCAGTTTATCTTTTGTTTTTATATGAGACAAGTAATGGGTAACTGCTATCACCGCTATTCACTATTTTATAGAAAATAGCATATACACGCTTACTTCTAACTCTGTATTGTAAAACTAATTACAATTTATTATTAGATAATTAAGTTTTTATCTATACTAGGGACCAAAATTTGTTGGTTTGAATCGAATGATAAATGATTTACTTACGACAAAATATTAATTTTTTTTTTCATTTGTTTTTAATAAAAATCGTTTTTCACTTTGTGGATAATTGAAATTTAGTTGCATATTTTCATAAAATCTGAATATTATAAATATCATTTGATCACTGCAGCAGAATTCTTTGTTTCCACTAAATAACTGATAATATCAGGATACATTTTATCTTGAAATGAGCCAAGTTAGATGGATGAATATCTTCCTTCTACAGTTGACAAGGGGGAACGTCCTAGAACGTTAGTGCTGTTTTGATATTCAAAGAAAAATGGCATTTTTCAATATGAATGATCGGATGTTTATTTCACTATGAAGAAGAAGCTATACCGTTAATAGTGGAAAATAACATCAGGCAAATGACCACCACGACCACGCTTACAAGACCACATCCTTTTAATGAAATTTTCCATAACCAAATCGCAAAGTGGCTAACCTATTTCATCGATAGCCTCACGAATTCCATCTTTGAGGTCTTGAAACGACGCTGGGCTATTGGCGTAGACCTCTTTCACGTGGCTCCAAAGTAAGGAGTCGAAAGGTGTAAAATCACAAGATCTCGATGGTCAATTGTGATCACCTTTTCGAGAGATAACACGGTCCGAAAAATTTTCCCGTAAAAGATCAATGGTCGTTGCTTGTGTGGCACGTAGCGCCGTCTGTTGAAAGTAAACGTTGTCCAGATCAATACTATCCAATTTCGACCATAAAAAATCATTAATCCTCTCTCGATAGCGCAATCCATTCACCGCAACTGTTGCTTCAGCCTCAGTTTCGAAAAATTAAGGTCCAATGAAAGCGCCGGACCATAATCCGCACCAAACAGTCACACGTTGAGGATTTCCAACTTCTTTTCGAGCCCTGATGCAACAATTTTGCTTGTTGACGAAGCCACCGTGTTGGAAATGGGCCTCCTCACTCAATATGATTTTTCGATGGAATTCCGGATCATTTTAATGCATTTCAACGACCCAATCAGCAAAGACACGACGTTGTTGATAATCGGCCGGCTTGAGTTCTTTTGTAAACTGAACTTTATAAGCCCTTAAGATCCAAATCTTTATGCAAAATACGTTTGTGACGTTTGTGGAATGCCTAATTCCAAAGAACGACGAGCATGGACAAAACTTGGTTTTCTCCAACACTTTTGGCTACAGCGGCAATATTGTCGGCTGTTCTTGAGGGACGTGCAGGGGTTTTATTCCAAATCACTAATTTGTCCCAACAGCTCGAGTTTTTCAATCAATTTCTTTATTGCGGTCCGACAAGGTGCTTCATGACGACCCCAAAATGTTCGAGTTTGACGAACCGTCTCTGCCAAATTTTCACCATTTTTATAGTGAATTTAAATAATTTCAATGCGTTCTTGAAGCGTGTATCGTTTCATTTTAATTAATGGCATAGTTTCTACTTCCCAAATGTCGAAAAATGACAGCTTCAAACGATCTACCGAAATAGCGGGCAAGTCAAAATAACACCTCTTATTGGAAAACCCTTTACTTTACATGGTGTCATGGTGAATGTCCACAGATGCACTCAGTTCGATCTGAATAGAGGTTTCCGGAAGGGTCATCCAGCCTAAACTCTCTAGGAATCTGTGGAGAAGGGGCGAAAAACTACAGAACATCTTATGACATTAGGTCCGGCTATCGGTTTTTAACAGAGGGAATTCTGGTGTAAAAAAATAACAGGTGGGGGACACCTTGATAATTTCCACTTTCTGAAGTTCATCAAGACTTTGAAACTGGACGTTGAACTAAAGGGCGAGTACCAAAAACAAGGCATGGGGTCACAAAAGGACTATAAGGTCTCATATAAGAAAAACCGAGAAATCGGTCTGAAATTCGTCCAATACCTGAGTCTGTGTTCCCAGAAAGTTGCGCTCTGTGGTAGATAATGGCCCTTTATTTAATATGAAATGATAATTCGTTCTGTTATATTTTTTATAACTTTTTTGGTCTCTGGAATTTGCGCCAAAACTTATGGTACATCATAATAGGACGAGAACATAATAGGATTATAAGGTTGCAGTACATTAACACTTCTCAATTGAATCTGATATCGCATAAATGAAATATGATAAATTTGATATCTTGACCACGATTGATCTCTCTCTACTCACTCATTTTTAATGAATAAACTAAGGCAGGCATAGGCCACATGTCGCCCGCGAATAGAATTTTCTTGGTCCGCCAATAAATTTTTTCACACACGGCAAACCTCCAAATTAGCTCTTTGAATATGTAATGAGACATTTGCAAAAATTTGGGAGTTGAACTGGACAACTCAGAAATGAAAGAGTAGAGAAGTTGAAAAAGAATTTGGTTGGATCGCAGAATATCTTTGTGAAAAGTAATAAAGAAGCTGAAGATTCAGGCATAGTTATATCGTTAGTAAGAAAAAAAACAGTATACTCAAAGACATTTTCAGAAAGAGAATTAATGAAAGAGTGCTTGATAGAACAGATGAAAGAAAACGTATGCAGAAGTAAATTATCAAGAAGAAGAGTCACAAGACAAATAGGCGCAATAGCTGTAAATATAAAAGTCGCTTTTGGTAAAGTGGTGAAAATATATGTGGCTTTTTTCATAGCATTGGATGAAAGTACTGACATTATTGATACAGCACAGTTAGCAATCTTCATTCGCGCAGTCGTTCAAACTTACAGAAGACTTGCTTGCGTCAAAGCCAACCTAATATTGATGTTCTTGCGAAAAAAACGCAATTTTAGGTGTCTCATTAGATGGGAACTTAGAAACATCCTGACTGATGAGTTGCGGAGTTTTTTGTTGAATTTTTATCAGTTTAAGTTTTTTTCATCTCTTCCATCGTAAGGTGAATTTAAATTTTGTTGAATTCATTTTATTACTGTTAGAAATTTTATTTTGACCTGTGGTCTACGAAATATTTTTCTATTTGACCCCTTACAAGAAAAGGTTGCCCATGAATGAACTAAAGCATACCCAGAAAACTTAGATTCTTTTCAGTTAACGGTCGAACTGTCGACAGTAAACAAATAATCACATGATATTAAAATCCAAGAAGGTTGCGATTCTTGTTGATATCTGATAATCATAATACTGTCCATGAATTGATTCTAAGTTGTGTAGTCACGAGCATTCCCGTCATCTTTCATTATCAGAAGTTATCGTACCCTCATGTGTGCATGATTATAATAAATATTCAATATTCATTATTCAGAAAGCCACACCGCTACACCGCAATATGGGTGAAATTAACAGTTCTGACAGCAACATTCCCGGCTGGTCGCCCACGATTAACTTCCAGACGAGATTTATATCTACAATGATTCAATATTTTGACAATTATACCCAATTTGAGCGATAGCCTCTCTTGTTTACATGACAATTTTCCGAATTGTGTCAACGATTGCGCTGGCCTCTGGAGCATATTCATTACATGTGGCCCACTTTTTGGGATTATTTCATTGCTAAATTTAGCTAATTCGAAAAGACCTTGGCTTCGAATGAAGGCAGAGACGAAGAATGTATCAACAGTAAGGAGACTAAAAGAAGAATGAAGTCCTAGTGAGTTGACCTTGGTCAGATATTCAAATTCGCGCTGCTGTTAATTGTTCAGAATGATGTTTCAGGTGGACGATAAAATGTGAAGCGAGGTTTTTTCAATGGTGATAATGAAAAATCAAGGTTTCTTCGTACAACTACACTGCGCAAAAAAATTAACGCACATTCTAAAAATCTCAATTTAATGAAAGTTAACTCTACATTAACTTATTTTTTATGTTCTCTCGGGAAGGGTTTGAATGAAACAAGACACATTAAATGGTAGAAAAATTCAGGATTTCACCGAATCTTATGTGAAGAAAGAAAATAAACAATTTTCAAAATACTGGAATGCTGATAAGTGATTTAATACTTGGTATTTCCACCCCTTGCGTTAATTACATCTTGGCAACGACGGTTCATACTCAAAATGAGTGATCTTAAAATGTTCTGATCTAATCCTTCCCAGATTCTCTGAGTTGGATTCCTAAGTCATTAAGAGTAGCTGGATGATTTTCTGAACTTCTCAGTCTTCTGTTGAGGTTGTCCCAAACCTGCTCAATCGGATTGAGATCTGGACTTCTTGCTGGCCATTCCATTCGAGAGACTTCAACCTCTTCAAGGTACTCCTGAACGATGCGCGCACGATGGGGTCTGGCATTATCGTCCATAAAAATGAAATTTTCATCAATGTATGGGGCAAATGGCACTACACGCTCTTCAAGAATGTTCCTTATATACCTATCAGCATTCATAACTCCATTATCAACCACCACTAGGTCTGTGCGAGCTATGGGCGCCCGCAGAAATTTTTCTCAGGGGGGGCCAGTGGCAAGTTTAGCGAGTGACCTGATCTTGAGTGAAAAAGCGGGGGGTAGATATCGAATTCAATTCGAAGATAACATAAGGTGATGTAGAAAAATACGATAACTCCTTTCGAAAACAAATAAATCACATTCCAAGAAACAATATGTATTTACGATATAAAATATATATACAAAATATGGAAAACGGAATGAAATAAAAACGAAATGACAGAGGATTGCTCCAGATAATAATAACTACAAATATATTATAAAAATTAACAAATTATAAATTGAAAAACACATAACACATAAAAACCTTATTAATTACCACAGAGTATAGGTATATTTTATTCCAAACTAAAAATCAGCCTTCTGTTACTCTTACAAAATTCGTCTGTGAGCCTATAAATTGAAGATTGTATTCATTTCGATGATTACTATTTTCAATTTATCTATGTTTCAAAATTGGGTGTTTCCATCAGTCGGAAAAACTTTCATGAAGGCCCTGATTTAGGGCCACTGCTTACATCTTAAAGAGTGAATAGGAAGTTATCAGTGCTTTCAGCATGCGATCTGTGATGTTGAACTTCTCATTTGACACTACTAGATGTCACCATCTGTAATTTGCTACTCGATAGCTTCTTACAAGTAGTCTTAAATGAAGAAGTTTTTCAATAGGATGTTGTTTCTGAGGGATATGGGACACTGACGAGGCCTAATGAGGCCGAAACCGGTCTGTCTCTTCCCTCATTGACAACATCTTGAATAATCATCCCAGTCCGCCTGAAGAAGGTACTGTGAGCCTTTAAATTGAAGATTGTATTCATTTCGATGATAACCAGAGTTGTCTCTGATGATTACTATTTTCAATTCATCTATGTTTCAAAATTTGTCAGGTTAGCCTCCTTAAAGGCAAAGAATTTTTTTGTAATTTTTTCTTTATGTTATCATCAAGAAGTGTTTATTAACAAGGATTAAAGTATAGATTGGTCATTAATATAAACTTCTGGAATAAATTGAAAGATCAAAAAAAAATCCTAATTTCAGGGCGATTTTCAACAGACCATAACTTCAAGAGAAATGGTCGTACAAAGAAAAAAAAGGGAATTGTAGCACCAATTGTCTTATTTTTGGATTAGACCTTCAACAAAATTTATTTTTATTTTTTTTGGTCTACGGGCTTGGAATTTTTTTTTGCTCAACCACTATGTGGATACTTTGTTCATTCTGCTCTATAGGCCTTTATATTATGTCCACATATTGTTGAGCCTTCAAATGAAAAATGATTCTTATTTTGTCTTAGAATATGGATATCTCAGGAACTAAGTACCTATATACATACTCAGGATAATGCAATATCTATACATAGTTGTTAGAGCTCATAAAAAGCTCTCGGTGATGATAACGCGATGATTTTTGTTCACACAATGTGTGAAAAGTTTTCATTTCAAATCGAAATACGAGAGGTGCCAAACAGAAAAATCAGCTACGTAATTAATTATAGAGCTTACCTTCAAAAACACAATTTAAAGACACTAAAAACACTCTCTGAACTCTGAACACACTATCAATGGCTTTTCTAATTCGAATAGGTATGTAGGTACCTACTTGTTTCTACAAGTGAGGTATTTATTGACCGTGAATGAATATTATGTAGAAGCTTTATTAGGATATCCGGTCTTAGAAAATGTAGGACACTTTTATTTTAATCCAAGCTTTCGGTAAATTTATTACCTTTTTCAAGGATCTATAAAAATAATTTACATCATTATTATATAAGGCTAAATTACAATTACTTACAATATTGTGATTAAACTCCTTAATATAGTTTTAATTTTAAAGGACATGCAATTAAATAGTTATTACACTCCAGAAGTGATTTTTCTAAAAATATTTTACATACATCAAATTTGACAATAAACTTCAGTTCACAAATTGTTAAATTTCTATTCTTCATCAATAGAGAAATCGCGAAAAGATGAATATGATTTTTTTTTATATTTCTAAGACCGGGATATCCTAATAAAGCTTCTACAAGGTACTTGTTTCATCAGAATAGGAATACAATTGAAAAGATTCTGCATTTTATCCCTTCTGGGCCTTTATCGGAAAGAATATTCTGATTGGCGATTTGGGGGATGGAATATAAAATATAATTATTGCAATATGAGAGAAGCCGCACGAAAAATCTCATATCAAAGTAGCCGCCTTAAAGCAAGCCGCCTCATAACAAGCCATCTATAAATCGATCATCTGGTGACGTTGAAAGAGAATGCCGACACTCATGGAAAGCGTTCGGTGAAGATGATGATTTTTATTCACCCAAAAAGTGCACCTAATGAAATTTTCTTTTCAATAAATATCTCTTACGATTATGGATTGTATAATTCCATTGAAAACTGGAAAATTTTTGTGAATCCAATACTCCCGTTTTCCTTGTCCTTTGGATTAAGGAAATAATCTTGAGGGTGCTGAAGTACGAAAAGGCGATCAAAATCTCAGGGGGGCCACGGCCCCCACTGCCCCCCCCTGCGGGCGCCCATGTGCGAGCAGTCAAAGATATTCCACCCCATACCATAATCGATCCTTCCTCGAAACCAGTAGTATTCAGGAAATTGCACTTAGCATATCTTTCATGTGGACGTCTGTATACAAGGGAACGTCGATTACAATGGTAGAGGCAAAATCTAGACTCATCTGTGAAGAGAACTCTTTCCCAATCAGCCTCTTCCCAATGGATATGCTCTCTCGCAAAATCCAAACGCACCCTTCGATGGGCTGGGGTAAGAGCTGGGCCTGTTGCCGCGACACGAGGCCTTAAATCATATTCTCTGAGTCGATTCTTATTGTCTGAGTGCTAAATTGCACCCCATAAGTTTGCTCAAGCTGATTTGAAGGAGGCGAGCGGTTGCTAACCGTTGTCTCAACGAAGAAACTCTCAAGTAACGTTCTTGAATGGCAGTTGTTATGTTATCTGTGGTCTACCCTGTCCTGGTTTTCGGACATTCATACCTGTCTCCCTGAATCGCTGCAACATTCTGGACACACTTGCATGGGAGACTCCAAACCTTTCAGCAATTCTTGTGCATGTCCACCCTTCTTCTCGCAAAACTACCGCTTGAGCACTTTCTCTTGGGTCAAATTGCGTGTTTCGCGTTGCATAGCGATCGAGTGTAGAAAATCAAACGAAAGAAAAACTATTGATCACTAAAATTGATCGAGAACAACTGATTTCAGAATGCAGCCAATACATTCAAAATCTGATAATCTCATCTTTTTTTATTCCTGCTGGGAAAAAACATCTGTATTGAAGAAAAACGTTGAAAGTGGATAAATATGCATGCATAATTCTGATAAAAATTATTATCATTGAGAACACCTTCAGTTGTAGAATAATTTGAGGTTTCCATAGTGTGAGTTAATTTTTTTGCGCAGTATATAACGCTGCAAATTGAGTGAAAATAAAAATGAATCATTTACACATGTTTGTAAAGATTTCAAGGGCATAGTGTTGATGCAGAAATCAGGAATTCATTGTTTTGTTTCCTTTTGCGAAATTCATCAATGCAATTTCTATTTTAAATGTTATTCATGAATGTTGAACTTTGAAAGGTTACTTCTCTTTATTGTTTAGCTTATGCGCCCAATTAATTATTTCGTAATAGCTCTTAGATAAACATGAATGCACAAATTCATAACTAAATAAACAAGATATCATATTTTGCTTAATTTGAAAATAAATCAAAAAAATATTACAACAGAATATCTCGACATAGTACGTAAACGGGTCAAAATGATCAAGTAATCTTGGAGCTATAACTCGAAATAAAATTTCAAATCTCTTTGAATAGATATTTTATATCTTATAGCTCGGTCATTTCCGAAACCAGTATTCTATCGGAACGAACAGTTTTTTTTTCATTCGAATAGTACATTCAGTTCAAATGAGCAAATGTAATATTGTGATAGTTCATCTAAAATCCCATGCGTAAAAGTACATAATAGGATTAAACAAATTAACACGTTTTGAAACCAATTATTATAATTAACGTGAAATTATTAGTGTTAATGAAAAACTAATCAAAAATTCGCCAAAATTTGATATTTACCAGATACGAGTATTTCGATTACTCATACTCTGTGTCACAACATTATATGACATTCATATCGTTGACATTATCCAAATCAATTTATATTGCTAACAACATCATATAAGTCGGAGGCTTTGTCTGGCACAACTTTTCATATCGAAAAAACAATCATTAAATAATTGAATATAGTGAGAGGTATCATTTTCATTCTATTGATTTATGAATTCAACTTTCCTGAAGAATCCCTGAACCTATTCTGAAAAGTAGTTTCCTTCGAAAGTAATTATTCGTCTTCAAGCATCACCCTGATGACTTTGAAGAAAAAATCATCCAAATTGAAACCGTAATGATCTGTTATTATTAATGGAAAGGTCGTCATTTGGGAATTTTATTTTCAAGACATAGAGTAAAAAAAATGATTATGTAGTCTTTCGCAATGAAAAAGAATGTTCAGCTATAGCACGATGTTACTTCATAAACAAGCGCGAAAAAACGTTACTATTCTCTCTTAACTCGATTCGCTCTGCTTCATGAAACTGAAAGCAAAAGTGAAGTTTTGACTCAACAATATAATTATCAACAGTCCTCATACTAACAAGGCTAACTAAACCACTTTGCTATGATCTCAATAAGTCGCAAGGATCAAATGATCCCTTCACTACTACCTGCTAACACCGCATGAATATGCATCCAAATTACCGACCTATGCATGCATATTCAGAACGTATAATCAAGCAAGCACGTCACAAGACTTCACTCGAGAACATGTTAAGAACTTAAGACACAACAACAACAAACAATTCCCGTGATCTTGAACCATGATGACCAAGAACGTTGAATTATTGAATACCCTGGAAGCTATCAGCTTCATTCTATTGATTATTATTGAATTCAATTTTCCCATTGAAACCATAAAATTATACCCTGAAAAGTTTCTTCGGAAGTTATCACCCTTGCTACTGAACTGGAAACAATTGCAATGGAACTTCCCCATAACGAAATCGCTTAATCAGCAAAAAAATTCGTTATACAGAAGTTTTTTTTATTGTGTCAAGTATTGAAACAAGCAATTGCATTTTTTATTGTGATTCATATACATAATCGAAAGGCGGCGTGTAAGTGCATTTCTTATAGCTTATAGGCATTTTATGTAGGTACATATATAAAACATAGTTATTCACAATTTTTTGTCTGAGTGGTACAATAAAAAATCTCTTTATTCTCATAAAAAAAACGCATTTTCTCAAAGATTCAAAAATATTTTCCGGGACCCCTTCAATGGACTGGAAAGCGAGACGACACGTTTTAAAGGCTTGAAGTACCTCTTCACGATTTGTTTTTTTTGGCCGGTTGCCCCTCCAAATCAACGCTGTCGGTATCATCACTGCTATCGTAGTGATCTCGAACACCGCATTCGACACTGTTTGACATGTCCTTTTCAGTTGAAAGTTCAGTTGTTACTTTTTAACATCGACATTAACGAAATCATTTGAAGTAACCGTCATTATCAATTTCCAGTTGAATCCAACGTTTCGGAAAGATCTATCCGCCCGCCGTAATGTTTTAGTTTATGGTCGGGATTTATTACCAACGTCCAGCATATTTATGGAAAAACCCCACCCTTTTATCTTTTTAGCAATACCCATTCAAAGAGTTATGTTCTTGTGCTTGGAATATTTCGTTATAGATAGAATTTACTTCGTTTTAGAGGGTGCTTTCAACATGGAATTTGGATTCAAGGTGCAATGTCTTGAACGAAATTCGTTATACAAAGAAAATTGTTATACAGACGTTCGCTAAAGGGAAGGAACTGTATATTTTACTAAGGGAATTATTTGTACCATGATATATTGAAAAATTCTCAGCCTAGTTACTATAGGACCAAACAAAATTCAATGTCAAAATATTCTGTTAATCAACATATTTCTCTTAATTGGATACATTTATTACAGCGAAAGTGCAATGTCTCTAGACCTTAAAAAATGTTTCTTCTTGCGAACCAGACCTCCACAGCTTTTATTATTGGAAGGAAATTTACGACCTTTTAAACTTCAGTAGGGGAAAGAGATGATATTCGAACGGAGCCAAATCTGATGAATAGGGGAGGTGTTCTAGTAATTCTAACCCTAAATCGCGAATTTTTTGCAGGTCAATATATATGTGTGCTGGGGCGTTGATCTTGCAAAAACAAACCACCTTAGGATAGCTTTCCGCAACTTTTCTCTTCAATTTTTTCCCGTAGAATCGTCAGTAATGTTGAATAGTTTGTTCTACCCTTATCCGAAAAATCAATCATGAATACACCATGGCAATCCCAAAATAACTGAAGCAAGAACTTTTCCAGCAGATTCTTGGACGAGTAATTCTTAGGTCTTTGCCATTCCATCGATTGTTACTTTGTTTTTGGATCGAACAAATGCACCCATAGTAACAATTCGGTTTTAAAGAAGTAATCGTGTTCAAATCGAGCACAGATCGAGCGATGCTTGCATGCCTTTGCTTAACATTCAAACATTCGGGGATCCATTTTGCAGAAATTATGCTCATGTCCAAATTGACGTGCATTATATGATGAACGCGTTCGTATCAAATATTCAGTGCTTCAGATATCCGTTTTAGCCCGATTTGACGGTCTGATGAAATAATGTCATGAACTGCATCGATATTTTCGGGACTTCACAGAAACTGGCTTTCCCGATTGGTCATCATCTCCAATGGAAAATTTACCTCTTTTGAAGCTTGCAGTACAGTTTTTCACGGTCGCATACTGTTTGGACTATATTAATTGTCAAACTAGTTAAAATAGAAAATCGTTTATTCGTATGAATTGATTGTTACAATAATATGGTGTCCGAATATTAATGACGCTTAATGACGCCTTGTAATAAGTTGCAACAAATCTTTTTGTCACGCATGCTCTTCTTAGGGTGCAGCAGTGTAGTCGGACTAGTCTAGGGGTTGAGTTTTTTCATGCGGGGTTGCCGAGGTGAGCAAGAATTCGTGAATGGCATAAATACATACGAAGGACTTTTATCACCCAGGGTTTAAAGCATCTTCGTAAAGTCTCAAGTACCAAACAATTATTTCACCACTACCTGCTAACACAACATGAATATGCATCCAAATCACCGACCTATGCATGCATATTCAGAACGTATAATCAAACAAGCACGTCACAAGTTTTCACTCGATTTCATGTTAAGACTCAAGACACACCAACAACAAATCCTCGTGATCTTGAACCATGATGACCAAGAACGTAGCTCTGCCTTTTTCGTTTTTGACT
Organism: Propylea japonica; assembly: GCA_013421045.1. Lineage (NCBI taxonomy): Eukaryota > Metazoa > Arthropoda > Insecta > Coleoptera > Coccinellidae > Propylea > Propylea japonica. Next base: position 45,526,394 of record CM024246.1, read on the forward strand.
CGTCCAATTAAGAGTAATTGTTCTTGGTTCTTTCACCTCCAGTTACTTCACGCCTAATGAATCACCGTTCTCGGAACATTTGTTTCCGAAGAAGTATTATAGAGAACTTGAAACTTGAATGAGGGGATTTCCGTCTAAGGTGCCATAGGAACAGCGTCTGAACGCATGATTGGGTTTATGGGTTACACTGATCCGGAATATTTTTGTGATGATTCTTTTTGGTTTATTTTCATCAGTCAAGTCAAGGCGTGGTGGTAGGAATTATAGATAATGAAATTTAAGAAAAACCTGAGCAGGAGCTTTTGAGCGCTAGTTCTTTGGTGGAGCAATAAGACTGTTACATCAAATTTTATATGGGATTTGAGATTGATACAAAATATATAAATGCAGAATCTCAGCATAATCGGAGTTAAATGCTGAAAATTATTCAGAAAAAGAAATATGTAAAAAATGTAAATTAAAAAAAATAAATTCTTTGGTTGTGATGATGCGATCCTGATGAAATTTTGCATGAACATTCAGTATAGTTGCTTTCATGCTCAAAATAAATTTCACTCGAATCGGATATTCTGTTATGGAAATATAAATATTCGTCTTTCAATATTCCAATTGGATTTTCTATGGTTCTGTTAACATTATGAACACAGAATGTTGCATGAAGATTCAGCATATCTATCTCTATTCACAGAAGAAATTTCACTTAAATCGGATATACTGTTATGGAAATATAAAGATTCTTTTTTCCAATATTCCAATTGAATTTTCCATGGTTCTGTTTATACTATATGGCCACGAAATTCTGTATAAACATTCAGTATATCGATATCCATTCACAAAAAAAATTCACTCGAATCGGATATCTTTCTATGAAAATATGAAGTTTTTTTTTTCAATATTCCAGTTGAATTTTCTATAGTTCTGTTCACACTATAGCCATAAAATTTTGCATGAGGCTTGTTATGACCATCTTGCATTCGACCTTATCATTTCATTTCGATTGGATTCATTTTTTTCTGAGATATTGAGGAACAAATATTTTGAATGGCCACATTTTATGGAACACCCTGTACGATTTGGCTGGTTAACGAACTTAACCGAGGCATTTGGGACCCGAACTCATACTGAAAATTTCAAGTCTCTAGGACAATCCCTTCGAAAGTTAATGATGCAGCGGCCGGACGGACGGCCTCACGGACAGAATTGAATTTTACCAGGAATTCGTCATCAGGAAGTAGAACGCTATCGTTTGAAACCATTTTCGTCTTAAAATTCGAAAATTACGGACATTTGGGCACAATTGAGCGCCCCCTGACGACGAATCCGTGGTCAAATTCAAGATTGACATACTGAATGCTCATTCAAAATTTTAAGAGGATTGCATCATCAGAACCATAGATCCCGATTTTTTTTCTAAATTATGAACTTTTTCGAATAATTCCGAGTTTGTCGATTCTGTCCGAGCTGAAATTTCGCAGTAAAATGTTCAATGCCAATTCAAAGCAGTATGCAGAATTCAAAAGTCCTCCGATTGAAATGACATCTAGTTGGAGACTGTAAAATTTGAATAATCATGCAAAATCTTGAAATAATAGCTCAGGGCTTTTCTTAAATTTTATCTCATCCAGGTTCATGAAGTAAGCGTATTTGACGACCAGACAACGGACAAATAGTTTTAGAACTCTAATAATCATCCAGTCATTTAAGAGCGCATACCAAGTCCAAATACGAAATATACAGACATTTGGGCAAAACTAGGGTACGCTATTCCCCTGGAAAAGAGGTCGCAAAAATGAAAAATTGTTCAAAGGTAGGTGGATGACATCATTACTTCTATTACCAAATATGGTAAATGCAAATCCACGAAAGCCATACTACGAGTATAAATGTTTTCAATGACCCATTAGTGATTTATCCAATATTTCATCTCCTTCCCTTGGCTTTTCCAAATGCTGACATGAAGACAGTTGAAAAAATCGTTCCACATATGGATTAGAGAGTTTTCTTTTCACACCAATAAAATAAATCAAATGGAAGACTTACATCATCATGCCTCCAGCTCCAGGACAGTACTGGCAATAAAATATTATGTTTGAAATCATTTCAAGGCAACAAGTTTTTATGTTTCTGTCGTACTCGTATTCGATGGGCATTTCTAACGTGTTTAGAAATTAACGAATGGTTAGAACCTGTTTATGGCAGTTTGGATATCTCATAATCATAATAAATGGGAATAGCCTTTCTCACGCGTATTGTTGAAAAGGAATTATATAACCATGTTCGAATTCACGGCATATCATATTGGATGAAATATGTAGAAGTTCAACCTATTTACTGAAATTTTACAGAAGGAACGATGGCAAAACGCATTATAAGTCAGTATTCTTGAAACTGAAATAATAATTGGGTCAAGAGACAACACAGGGCAGAGCACCATACAAATACCAAAGATTATAATGAAGAACTCCAGTGCCCTATCACCGCCTACGCCTAGGCCAAGATAGGCCAAGGCCATGGACTAGGGGCTGCAAATTTTCGGTGAATGAAAAAAAAATCTTTAACTCCTCTACGAAAATGTAGAAATAGCCATCTTCGAAAATTTCTTTTGAATGGAAGAAAGAAATATTGTTGCATTTTTCACACCCCTCGGTAATCCGAGAAGAGGAGCAAAAGGATTGAAAATCAAATTTCTTGAAACCGCAATAATGTTCACTGTATGGAGTCCAATTTTGAAAAGATCTGATAAAAAGAGCGAAGCAATACAGAAAATTGACATTGGTATAGATGAAGTAGTTTTGTATTATTTTTATTTAATTAGTCATTGGTTGATTTTTTCGTAGGATTGAGAGATCAATTTGATCGATTTGCAGAGAGAGCGAAGATAAATTCTCGATTTGAGAAATATCGTAGTGAACAAAGAGCCCCAACAAGAACTATTCCTGCTGATGAAACTCGAAAACTTCATAGAAGGGGTTTATCTTGTTATAATTGACTATCTAACAAGAGAATTGAATCAACGTAAAAATTGTTGCATGGTTTTGATGCGAATTCTCCTTTTTGTTAAAATTGCAATCAGTTAGTTCTGAAGAATTAGAAGTAGCGGCCACTAATCTCATCTCTAGTTTTCCTGACGATTTAGATGAAAAACTTCACGATGAATGTATGCACTTCAAATCCTACTTAGCTCAGTAAGAACAACCTCCAAAAACTCTACACGAGATGAGTACCTTCATTTGGAGTGATAAAAGCTTAGTGCAAGTATTTCCCTATATCGATATTACAATTAGAATGTTTTTATGCATCTTTGCAAGGTGAGAAGCAAAAAGTCGTTTTCAGCATTGAAGCGAATTTTATCGTATTTGCGATCTAGAATGTTTCAAAAACGTTTGAACTCTCTGGCCGCTTTGTGCATTGAAGCTGAGTGTTGAGACAATTAGACTTCGAAGTAGTCTTGCAACAATTTGCGGAAAAGAAGGCAAGAAGAAAACCATTATTAGTTCGATGATGGAAACTGTAATTTTTTACTACGAAACTGAAACTGAAACATTAAATTGTTTCATTTCTAGATAAGAAATTGTCTTTATCAACTTCAGCGAAAATCGCGTATTTAAAAAATTTGATACTTTAAAATTCTCTTCACTCAATTGTTTTAGGCCTAGGGAAGAGTTTGATCCGACCCTGAAGAGCCTTAGAAGAAACCGAGCAATCAGGACCCACAAATTTTCAGTTTTGCTTCTCAACTAAAAATGTAAAAAAGTTAAGAATATCCTGACTTGAAGTCAAAAGGTTTCACTCGCTCAAATTGGGCAAACGATAATTCAATTTGAATATCTTGAGAGCTTTTGGTTTTCTTCTATGTTTTTATAAATACACTTTTCCTATGAAAATTTCAAAACTATTCTGAAATTTTTATGATCTAAAGTCGAGTGCCTACGAACGGCCATAAACACGATAATTTTCAAGAAAAAACTTGAACATTTGCCATTCTCAAGGTAGGTTAGAAATTTAAGAAGAAAAATATAATTTATAAATGAATAGAACGATACGAATAGCTCACAAGATATTTGAATTTGATTTATCATTTTCCCAATAAGAACAAAATCTCAAAACCTTATGAGCTCAAAAAAGTAATATAAGTTCAGTTAGAAAAAATAATGCCAGACAAGATTTGAACTCAGGAACCTCGTTTGATTCCATAACCTATAGGTTATGGGAGCTAAAGTTGAATTGGAAGTATTCTTACTTTTTTTGACTTCTTATATGAATAAAATAAAACGTAGAAATAAAAGTGTATTCACATTTGAGATATCGCTCTCCCAAAATGAGTAAGTGTGAGAAGGCTTCTACTCTGATCGATTTGGATAGTGTCAAATATGAATTTCTTACAGCATCATCGCAAAGATTTAGAAAACTATTATTATTGTCGAAAATATGGAGATATTGTTCTGTTCATATTTTTTTGAATCCGATAATTATATGTTAACATGAAATTTGTCTATCATTATCATCGCCAATTCCCAAAACGAATACAGGATTTCAAGCTGTCTCAGTTTAAATATCACTATCACCGGCAAAATAATCGATCTACTCCAAAAATTGATAAAGTTCATGAATATGTTATTTCAAGTCCGATTCGATTGAATTTTTTTTCAATTGTATATACTTGTATGTTTATCCTCAATCAATCACCAGTTTCGAATTTTAAGAAAACTTGGGGTACATCATTTTATACAGGGTGAAAGAAAATCTGTTTTTTCGCCCTAACTTTGGAACCACCGTGTGTTTTTCCATTTCTTCATCAAGACACATGTTCTCTTGACAATTTAATTCTTTATTTATAAGAATAGCTCATTTTTGTTAAAGATAGAGAGTTTTCAGAGCAACATTCAACTCCACAATTCACTATGGCTTTGAAAGTACTTTCACAGATTTCGCCTTAAATCCGAACGTTAAGAAAATAAACTGAAAACTGAGTGAAACATAAAACAAGAGGAGTTTTAGAGCGACATGCTGTTCCGTATGTACCTTTTACTGGAGACGATTTCGTGCTTATGCTTTATAATGTCCGACCGCATGTGACTAGGATTGCCATTTGCCAGGGAGTCCTGCTCTAAGACCAGATTTGAACTCAATTCGGCATGTTTGGATGCTCTTCGGAAGAAAATTCGATCTTACTCCTGAAAATTAGCAGCAGCTCAGTGATACTCTAATTGATTCAAAACCTTAATTAGGGCATGCCGAGACGAATGGCACCTGTTATCCACGTCTGGACAGAAAACACATTATGTTTTAGACTCAGTTTTCAGTTTATTTTCATTCGGTCAGAATTTTAGGTTGAGTTTGTTGAAGCACTTTGTAGCCTTAGCGAAATTTGATGTTTTACTGAAAACCCTGTATCTTCAACAAAAATTAAGCTATTGTTATAATAGAATAATTAAATTGTCGAGAGGAGATGTGACTTGAAGAAGGAATAAGAAATCATACGGTGGAACAACTGGAACACAACAGGGGTGGTTCTGAAGTTATGGTAAAAAAATGATTTTTTTCCGCCCTGTATAAAAGGACGTACGCCAAGTTTTCTTGAAATTCAGAAGCGGTGATTGATTAAGGATGAACATACCTACAATTGAAAAAAAAACTCATTCGAATCGGACTTGAAATAACATTTTTATGAATAAACAAACTACATCGATTTTTTTGGTGAATCGACTATTTTGTCGGTGAGTTAGTTCGACATTGATCGGATTCGGAATTTGGAAAATATGGAAAAATCAACAGGACGAAATTTATGTGACAGTAACTCCGGAACTGTCCAACCGATCCGTTTGAAGATTACATTTGGGAGAAACGATAGCACGCTGGTCCCCTGGTAAAAAGCATGCAAAAAAGCAAATAATACACGAGCATAGTGCCTTTTCAAACAAGATCGAGAACATCTCTCTTTACACGTACTTTAGAAACTAAAACAATTGAATCATAATATACTATTTCTTTCAGAAATCAATGTAAAATGATCAAATATTGTTCCATTTCCAGAATGAAACCAGGAACTTGTGCGAAATTAAAAATATATACGTTCAATGAAGCAGTGTGTATTTCAGTCACGCAACAAGTATTTTTCGAACATTACATAACAGGAATAATACTCACAACAACGGAATATTACTCAGAACTGGACTTCAATCTATTCAATTCTATTTTAACAAGAGAAGGTGATTTATACTCTATGTATTCGCAGCGAATAGAATAGGTAGTTAATATTCCGCTGCAGTGCGATTTATTGCACCGAATGTAATACAGAGTGATTAATTGAACTCCGCAGTGTGCTAGATTTTTGTGACGAGTCATTATATTTTTTTTTCTAACATTAACGCCAAGTGTGTATTATGTCATTCATTTTTGCAACATTTTGTGAATTCACATAACCACCAAACTGTCCACCTTCGACCGACAATATGGAAGCGAAAGCAAGTGTATTCGAAAAGAAATTATAATAATAATGACATCTAAAATGTAGATTCTTTACAGAACTTTTTTCATTGAATGATATCATAATCAACGAAATGATCTAAAATATTTCAAAATAATTTTTTGTTCTATTCTCAATATGATGGAAACACTTCCGGATGGTATGAAAATTTTCATTTTGTTCAATAATGAGATATTGAAATATAATCTGGGAGGATTCTGCATTTCTAGAAAACTTCTTTAGATTTTCACACAGTATTATTATTAAATTAAATTAAAATCTTATAAATCTTTTTTCACGGCCAGTTTTATTCCATGTTACAATATATCGATTGAAATATAATCTGAGAGGATTCTGCATCTCTAAATAACTTTATAGTTTTTCACTCCCAGTCTCTGAAACAGAAACAACTTGAAAATTTTTAATGAAGATAAACCCTCCTGCGTAAATCCTTGCACTAATTTGTCAAAGAAAATTGATTTGGAAAAAATCGTTGCCTAACAGTAAAAGTAAAAAGGAAATAAATGAATAGGAAAATGTTACGTTTCGGTGTTTATATCAGAATCCTTCTTCAAATAAACTTGGAAAATCTTTTCAATTGTGTCTATTTTCGTTTGAAGTCTAATTGATATTGAAAGTTGTCAACACATAGAGATTTCCTGATGTCATTTCTTTTTTCGATAAATCAATCCAAATACGATCTATTCCAACAGAACAATTAGCCAAATTATCCACTTCTCATAACAAAATACATGTGGATTCCTGAATGTTCCTTTCATAATAATCATGAGGTTCCGTCATTAAAATCTTTGTTTTGTTCCAGTTCATCAATTAATTAATTGTTTATATTTTCATAGACTGGGAGTAAAAACCTAAGAATTTTCCAGAAAAAGTCAATAATGAGGTGTTAACGATATTCAACCCTGAATGAGATTTCATCATTTTGACTACTTGTTCGAACTTCTAGTCATCATGAACCTATAGACGATTTTCGTAATATTCAAACATCCAAGCCCATTAGAAATTAATTTTGACCTATGCTTCAACTTGAGTCGAATCTAAAAAAAAGATGAAGAAATCTTTTGTGAAAATTGATGGGTAACTTGATACTTCTATCGTATCAAATCTGCGAATGAGTTAGGAACAAAATCCGTAAAAACTATAAAATTCAATTTCAATAATTTCATTTATAGAACAAATTCGAAATAGACCATCATTGCACCATTATACATACGAGTATATAAATCCCGATAAAATACCTAAATTATCAATATCATCAATTTTTTTATTATTGTATACTTACGCCGAAACGTGAATCGTAAAAAATTTAGATCACATTTCATTTCGGTATTTTCATTACAATATTCATTTTATGTGCATATCAAATAAAACCGAGAATAAAACTGAAGAATTTTAATTGAACTTGGCTCTGCGATAAAATACCATTACAAAGACCTGAAAATAATTGGAAATGTAAAATTGTGAATAGTGAATAGCCAATTGGTGGAAAATGTATAATAGGAATAAATAATATCGGAAATAGTAATAATCTTTTTGAAATTCAAATTTACTTTCTGTCAATTCTCAAAAAGAAAGAGTTTCATTATGAAAGTAGAGGGTAATGAGCTACATTTTTTTAATATCTCTTGAATATTTCGAATATAGCTTAGTTATTGCTATCATGTTGTCCTATTATTTCAATTTTGTACCTCTGGTAAAAATCTGCACCCAATTTTGAGAAAAAATATGCCAAACAATGGTCCTCAAAAGCATGATTAAAAAGTACACGCAACGAAAATATTTTGCAGGAAAATTTCATTTCTCCATAAGTGATCACAACTGGCCACCAAGATCTTATGATTCGATACCTCTGACTTTTCCATGCAGACCATAAAAGATGAGACCTGAACCGATGCTCAGAAATCGATTGAAAACCTTGAAGATGGAATTCTTAAAATTTATCGAGGACATACAGCCACGATTGTGCGAACTATTTATCTGATGTCGTTCTTCATTGTCAATAACATACTTTCCTCTTCACAATGAAATAAGCATCTCCTAATTTGTTCACAAAAAATACTCGTTTATTTCAATATCAAAGTAAAGTCTTCAATTTGAAAAAATTTTACGAGTAATAAAAAACTTATTATTAAATTAAAATCTTATAAATATTTTTTCACAGCAAGCTTTAGTCCATGTTACAATATATCGATGGAAATATAATCTGGGAGGATTCTGCATCTCTGAAAAACTATAGGTTTTCAATCTCAGTCTCTGAAACAGAAATAATTAAAAATTCCAATTTACATGAAGTGCTCCTGCGAAAATCTTTGCGCTAATTTGTCAGGAGCAAATTGGTTTTGAAAAAATTGTTGCCTAACAGTAAAACTAAAAATCGAAATAAATAAGAAGGATAATGTAACGTTTCGGTGTCTATATCAAACTTCTTTAGACAAACTTGTGAAATCTTCGAAATTGTGTATTTTTTCATTTGCAGTCTAATTGACATTGAAAAAGCACACAATTTCGAAGATTCCACAAGTTTGTCTGAAGAAGGTGTCTGATATAGACACCGAAAGGTTACATTATCCTTATCACCTTTTTTAGTTTTACTGTTAGGCAACAATTTTTTCAAAACCAATTTGATCCTAACAAATTAGTGCACAGATTTTCGCAGGAGCACTTCATCTTAATTAAATTTTTTAATTGTTTTTGTTTCAGAGACTGGGAGTGAAAACCTATGAAGTTTTTTAAGAAACATGTTACGATATGTTTAGTATAGATTGGCCAAAATTTTCCTGGATTTTATATCCTTGATTGATATGTCCTCGGCAAAAGAACTGCACGTTTTCAGATCATTCATTTGTCATAAGTGAAAACTGACATCGTTTTCCGTTTATATTGATTAAAAAATACGAAATTTGGTGAATTCGATGATGTTCGAAATGCAAGTTTAACCTTGAATTCATTGACGAAGTAACAAATTTACTTAAATAAAATGAACTCGGATGTGAACTTGAATATTTCGAGTAAATTTGTCTGTAAATGACCGACTACTTTAATGCATTCTAGGTAAGTAAGTAAAGTGCCTTCAAAACGTAACAACTGTTTATCAAATTACTACAAACAAGTGAATATTGAAACCATTATTGAAATCACCATAATTGAAGTTCTACCTCATAACTAGCGAACACGGAAATACCTACTGGCAAATTTTTCACGGCGACAAAGTCAAGAAGATGAAATAGCTCGAAAACATGCAATTTCTTTTTCTAGCTGCTATTAGTTCAGGAACATAGATTTTCGGCAGCCTGTGCTAGGCAGACCAAATTGGTGATCCCTGAACCACAAGTCTTCAACAATAAGAAACAGATCGTAATGGGCCATACATTTTTCTTGATCTCTTAGGATTTAGAATAGTTCAAAGATATCCAATTTGGCACATCCGGTACATTAAATATAGAATAAATAAAGATGATAAGGATTCCAAGATGGAAGATTTGCAGCACCAGTGAGGATTTGCATAATTGGATATCAGAAGCCACAATTGCCAGTCCTTCAACTTCGGTTTATTAATAAACTTATCAATGTGGAGTAGGAACAACAGATCAGGAAAAGGTCCTGATTCAATTGTTCTTGTAACACCCACCAGATAATCAAGAAGAGCATTAACTTTCAATTTGCTGTATTCTTAGAATGATCTGAGACCTGCATGAGGACATCAAAGATCTTTGATTTGGCTAATCAAATATAAATTCCAGGGAACAACTGCATTTTTTAACGATTTTGGATTATTAATATTTGTTTTTGTTCTATCATCACAAAATATAAAAGGCAACCCTCGTGAATTGAATCGACCCGAATTTAGTTGGTTCCACAAGAATTTCGGTGAATTTTTCAATTTAAAAGAAGGAAATTAATCCGAAATTAGAATTTTGGTGTACAAGGTGATTCATTCATCTTGGTAACCTAATATGATGATTTTTTTTTTTTATTCGGTTGACGGTATTTGGTAAAAGTCAATGTTGACTTGGATGTGCTGAAATGTCGGAGAAAAGAATTAAGATGCCAGGCGTTGCTGCGCTATCAAAAATTTTCCTCTGGGAACATACTTTTTTTGCGTCATTCGAAAGATAATACAATTATGAATGTTTTTTCTGAATAAAATTTTTTTCTATTTCTTAGCGTCAGCGACCTGCAGCGTGTTATATTATGTTAATTATATTTCATTAATTTTTTTCTGTATGGTGACATTATGCCTTGATTTATAGACATATATATGATGGGAATTCTTGAAATCAAAAAGACGTTGTAGCAAACTATTTCCCAATTTTTATATTCATCAAATACTCGATCAAATATTATATTTCATAACAATAAATGTTATTTCAATAATAAATGCAACATGTCACATCATATGTTCTATATAGCGACCATTATGATCCATACATAAATTATATCTTTTCCTTAGTTCATTATATGTTACTTTGTCCGAGTGAATCCTAATATTATGGCTAAAGTAACTTAGGTAAAATGAAATAAGGAAAAGATAAAATCTGAGTATGGATCCTAATGGCAGGTATATAGAACATATGATTTGACATGTTTCGTTTGTTATTTGAAAATATTTTTATGATAAAATACAGGGTGTTCCTAAATTGAACGTACAAACGAAAAGGGGAGATTCCTTAAGTGAGTTTAAGAAAAAAAGTCCCATAAACATGGGGTCGCAAACGTTTCGTTTTTGAGATACGGGGTGTTAAAGTTTTAATCAAAAACATGTGTTGATTATACGAGTTTATCGAATCTTTATGAAACATCGCTACAGATCAGGAAAATTTCCATAAAAACTGACACTGAATTCATTCACCACAGCTTACAAAGTGGCCTTTTCCCATCATAATTTGGATTTTCACGAGGATTTCGAGAGAATGGTTAAAAGTTTTTTTCTCGAAATCGTTGGTAGATACGACAAAACTACGAGAGACCGAAAAGTTTGGTATAAGAACAAAGCTTCTTTTTACATTTTTTCAAATTAACAATTGCTCACCAAAAAAAGTTCTGCGGAAGAACAGGTGGCAGTTCCAGAAAAAATATCACCCTGTAGATCTCTATCGTAATTGCCAGTCACGTGGTGAGAACTCTCAAATGTAATATCTATGCCAAATTTCAGTTGAATATCTTGTAGATACTATGAGAAAAAAACTTGAAAAAAATTCAAACTTCATTCTCGAAAACGAAACGTTTGCGACCCCATTTTATGGGACTTTTTTTTCTTAAACTCACTTAAGGAATCTCCCCTTATCGTTTGTACGTTCAATTTAGGAACACCCTGTATAGGTAATTATTGATGCATAATGATTGAGAAAACGTTTGCTACAAAGTCTCTTCCATTTAAAGGAACACAATCATATCTATGTCTCTAAATCGAGGCATACTGTCACAATGTAAAAAAAATCAATGGAATAGGATAAACATAAAGCAAAGGCAGGTCGCTGACGGTGAGAAATAGAAAAAATGGTAAATCAGAAGAAACATTCAAAATTAAATGTCTTTCGAATGACACAATAAAAAAGGTATGTTCTTGGAGAAAAAAATTGATAGCGCCGCGACGCCTGGCGTCTCGAATTTTTTCTCCGACTTTTACGCACATCTCAAGTCAATATTGAATTGTACCAAATACCGTCAACAGAATGAAAAATATTTATCCCTTTCCCAGAAAAATTAGGCAACCAAAATAAGTGAATCACCCTGTACAAAAAATTCAGGATAGACCCCTCGACTTATTATTCGCATAAAGATGCACAATTCTTCTAAAATGTACCAGTTTCACCTAACTACCTTCAAGTAAAGGTGACACCGGAAGCAGATGTTGGACCATGGTATATGTTTTGAATAATCTGCTTCCCCTACTGATTCAGTCTCACTGATAACAGACACTCGAAAAGTGCAACAAAAATTATCGGAATAAAATGCATACACCACTGACCGTGGAATTATGCAGTAGGTACTCAAAATGTGATTGCGAATTGCAGTAAAAACTAGCAGATATTGGCGGTTTTTATTCTGCCTTCATTGTTAGAACACATTATTCACACATTATGTGTGAATCCTGACTTATTTTAACATTTTATGCTTGAATACTTTCATATAAGCATGCATTTGGAATTGTTTAGTTTTCTCCGAAGTCAAAATAAACAAAATCAAATAGGTGTCATACCGGCGACCGGCCTTTCTCCGAGCCTTTCTCCATATACTTTTTCGAAAAATCTCATAGAATATTCACTATACAATGAAATGGAATGAACAGTGACCATAACTGCTTGTAAGTTTTTATTTTTTCCGACAAAAGTATCGACTGTATCGAAATTTTGCAGAAGACTTTTTTCTCCAGAATTAAATGTGAAACCATAAGAGAATTTTATTTTTCGAAAATCTATCCCACTAAAAGATTTTTTGAACGAAAATCAAAGTGGCTGTTATTTTCAACCCCTAATCATAAAGTTGAGAGATTTAAAAAAATTTTGTTAGTAACATCTACTTAGTGCTTCATATAATGTATAGTTTTATGACTCACTGTTTTTAAGAAGCCGTAAAAAAATTCAAAACTATCAACTCGTCATCGCTTTCCAAAGGCTGTATCTTGGACGGAATGTCGATTTCGAAAAAATGTATATAAACTAACCCTGCTTATTTTCATCGAGAATCATCTCATCTCCAAGTCCCTCGCATTTGTTTACAGACATCCTGTATAAGCTACCGAAATTCATATAAATGTCATTTTATTCCAACGGAACTTTTGAAATTGCCCAAAAATTACATTATCCACAATGATGATGATGAATGGATAAATAAGAATCAAAAACAAAAGTTTATAATTCATTAGTAGAAATTTTCAATACTCAACTGAGAAAAACTGAGGGAAAAACTGAGGTATGATTGGAAAATTTTTTTGAAAAGGCGATGAAAGAATCAGAAGAAATATCCGTACTTCTTGTGTCCTAGAGATTTCAGCAATGAACACCATTGTACGCTTATGAAATACAAACTGAGGTATAAACAATTTCTACCAAGTAAATAACGGCTAATAATAGATATGCTGAATAATATATTTCTTAATGCATTTTCATCTCAATGTTCATGCTTTCAAGAAAGGTAGTAAAATTAGCTATTCTAAATGATTACTACTTAATAATTCCATTTCTTCAACTAATTAAAAAAAATTGACGTCGACAGCAATCATATCAATTAAAAATTATACTCGGAATTAAATACTGCTACTACAATTTTATATCGGAAATACCAATGCATCATTATTCAATTTACTATTATTATTATCATTTTGCGAAATTACTCAGATTCGAGTATGTATAATGAAAATGTACATCTATAGCGAAATCGAGAGCGAAATATGAAAATTCTGATTGATTTTTGTATTCAACTGATAAATTATTCACTAAAACCGTTGACACATGTTCAGGATGTATTTATATAGATACATTTAAAATTCAATTAATACATAGTTCGATGAGAACTCAAGAACGAAAATTGTTGGATATGCCACCCTTATTTCCACAAACAATTATGAATTAATAATATACCTGATAATAAAAAAAATGATATACCTACACATTAGGTACTAGAATTCATTATAAATACCTATGTATCATTTGGTTTACTCCTTTTTATTTTGCCAAATTTTTCAGATTCGTATATGTATATATGATGAAATCATAGCTAATTATGAGACTTTCGAGTTATTATTTCGTTGATTTATTTATTCAACTCGTAAATTATTCACTAAAACCAATGACACATATTCAAGATGTATTTATTCAGATGAATTTGTAATTGAATGAATATTTCGATGAAAACTGAAAAAAATCTTATATCCTATTGCCACCCCTGTTTCCACAATCAAGGAAAACGCGCAACCCTAAACGATTCTACCTATGTATTTACCCCATTTCGCCCTTTAACATTTCAAAAACAACCCTTAATTTCCACATTCATAGTGTTCAGAAAAATCCAAACATTTCAGGTGTCCACAGCTCATCAATACCAGTACCAAAACATTTACACCTTAATCAGCGCGGATTGATTAAAGATAAAGATAGCTTAGAGGTTACCTTCTTGAGATATTGGATTCACTAGGGCAGTCCGGCAGTATTCTACTCCCACACACTGACCGGCAAAACAATCCAGAACACAAACAAATCAAGAGTTTGAATTTTTTTGGGTTCCGTAGCACATACAATTTGGCGGTAAAATCACGGGTTAAACCGCAGTTTATTCATTGAAGACGTCAAACGGCTTGCATTGGGCATGAAGGCAACAAACATAACAACACAAGATCCTTTTGAGCGAAACACTAAACGCAGCAAGCTTGCGTTTGTTCGTTGAGCGCCGCGGACTGTATGGGCAGGTGGCCGTTGCCAAGTCGACGAGGAAGTCTGGGAATGTAGGATTTTATTGTGCTCGTGAACATTGCGTTTTATATGATTGATAAGGCAATTTGAGGTGAATTATTATTTTATTCTGCTGAATAATTCATATAGTAATAGAATTTCCTGCATTTTCCGCTGCGTATATATGTTCGGAAGGTAGAGGGTAGATAAAATATATATGAAATAGTCGGACTGAAGCCATTTTTGATACAAAACATTGAAAAATAGGATGTATGTAATACTAATATTATTCTCATCATTGAAAGTCTCCAATGATTTCAGATTAACAAATTTAGGATTTTTTAATCAGGTAGTATGAAATACAGGGTGTTAGTGAATATGTGAATTAGTGCGAAAAAAACATCAGGAGGAAAAAATAATGACATTATGGTATATAACTCTTGCCGCAAATCTTTCGTTTTTCGAAATAAGGAGTGTTGTAGTTTTACTTACAAACTGGCTAGAAAATGGTACGCCACTGAGATATTCCAAACTATAAATAATTTTCTATTCTTCATTCAATTCGTGAAAAAAAATCACTCTTGGCTATGTTTCTTATGGCCGCCATTTTTATGCAGAAATAAATAAAACATCTCAACACGTATTTGTCGTTACTTCAACACATTTATTTAGAAGCGAAGCTACGTTAAGAGGCAGAAGAGACATTTTGTCACAAATTGACTCCCTGATGCGAATTCGTGTTCAAACTCAATTCTGTACGTGTCCGTTAGCACAATAACTTTAAAAGGAATTGTCCTAGAGACTTGAAATTTTCAGGGTGAGTTCGGTCCCCAAATGACAAAATTTGTGGCCATAGTGTGAACAGAACCATAGAGAATTGAATTGGAATATTAAAAGAAGAAACTTCATATTTTCATAAATTATGTGATAAATAAAATTGATACACTGAATTTTTATGCAGAATTTTGTGACCATAGTGTCAACAGAACGATAGAAAATTCAATTGGAATATTGAAAAGAAGAATCTCTATATTTCCATAACAGAATAACCGATTCACAATTTATTTTGTAGATCAAAACCGATACACTGAATGTTCATGCAAAATTTTGAGAGGATGCCATCATCAGAAGCATATAATTTAGTTTCCGTAATTATTCATATTTTACACATTAAGTTTTTGAATAATTTCCAGAATATAGTTCTGATTGTCCTGAGATTCTGCATTTATATATTTTTGGTATTAATCTCAAGCCCCATATAAAATTTTGATGTAATAGTATTCACCAATGAACGATCGCTCAGCACAATCGGAATAAGATTCTGAAAATTATTCAAAAATTTAGTTATGTAAAAAATAAATAATTAAAAAATAATTCTATGGTTCTGATGATGCGATCCTCTCTAAATCCTTCATGAACATTCAGTTAATCAGTCTTTATTCACAAAATAAATTTCACTGGAATCGGACATCTTTATATGAAAATATGGAATTTCTTTTTTTCAATATTTCAATTGGATTCTCTTTGGTTTTGCAGTTTTATTATGAGCTTTGCATATGGCATTGTGGCTGCACTTTCATTTCGATTGGTTTCGTTTTGTCTGAGATATTGAGGACAAAAACATTGAATGGCCATATTTTATTAAACACGATCGGCTGGTTAACGAACTTAACCGAGGCATTTGGGTCCCGAACTTACCCTGAAAATCTCAAGTCTCTATAGGACAATCCCTTCGAAAGTTATCGTGCTAACGGAGGGCCGGACAGATTGTGTTTTGACCACGGATTCTTCACCAGGAATCGAACCCTATCGTTTGAGACTATTTTCGCCTCAAAATTCGAAAATACAGACATGAGCAACGAGCGCTCAAAAAAAACACAATAATTCTCCTCCCTGCCCAAGGCATTAGACAACTTTAGATAAAAAAATTACAAAATATTCAAATAACATCATCTCAATATAACTTATCGTGGAGAATGCTCATATACTATATTTTAAATATACAAACATTTAATACAGATCATTTATGATTATTCAATAATAAACACCCGATACCGAGGAAAATAACCTAAAAATGAAACCAAATATGTAGTAAGAAAAGATCATTTAAAATTTAAACCCACCACATTAGTCTCCAAAATCAGTAGATACAAATTTTGGCCTTGATCCTTCACCCTGTTCTGGCTCTTTGACAGGAATCGACCCATTGCAAGTGACGTTGTTCGCCGCTTTGTAACGTCCTAATAGCGACGTTGTCAGACTTCCACGCCCTATTTTCCTGAAATCATTGCGGCGGAATGGGCAATATAAATTAATTTTCTACGTACATTTTAATGCATGGTAATAGAAAGTGAATTCAAAATAGATTTAAATCAACAATCAACTTAACGAATAAAATTGAGATTAATGATTCGTGAATCAATGCGCAGATCAGATGTCTTATGTCTTCGTACAATCTTATTAGTATTATTTTCTTCTCTGAAGAAGCATGTAAGGGAGCGAATAAAGATAGACATTGCGATATTATAGCTGTATTATCAGGGACGGGCTCAAGGGGGTGGATGGGGTGAACGATCAATCCCAATCTTGATCAGAGTTGGAAAATTTTCAGAGCAGTTGGAAAAATTAAAGAGCATTTGGAAAATTTCGGAAGAAGTTGGAAAAATTTCGAGGCACTTGAAAATAGTTGGTGCTAGGAGCTAGGGCCCTAATGTTGATCAGAGTTGGAAGATTTTTAGAGCCTTTGGTGCATTTTCGAAGCAGTTGAAAAAAATCCATAGCAGTTGGAAATGTTTCAGAACAGTTGGAAAAATTTTGAATCATTTGCAAAAATTTCAATGGAGTTGGAATACTCATTTCAAAAAAGGGTCATTAGATGTGAATAATTTTGACTTTCTTCAAAATAAAATTCCAAAATCAATGCTTATAAAAAGGTAGACCTTAGTCCAAGTTTAGCCAGACAAAAGGGTGCAGCGAATGGCGACAATTGTCCAAATTCGTGCCAGACTGCATTCAATGAATTTGGTCCTAAGTGTATAACCAGCAAAATAATAGTTATTTATTATACAAGAGAAAAAAGTATTTGATTATAGCTCGAGGTTATTATGTCTACCGAAGTACCGACGCGAAGCGGAGGGGGACAAAAAACAGAAAGCTAAAATCTAATATTTTTCCCGTGTATAATAAACAATTTTTTCTTGAAAACAAGATTTAATAGTGAAAGAAATATAACTTATCAAGAAATTACTTTTTTTCTCGGATACATAGAGACCCACTTTTTTGACAAGGAAAAAGGTAATTTTGTAAAAAGTTTTATTTTGTGATCTGCCAAGAGATATGAAATGTCAAATTTTTTTCCCGTCACAGAAAAAAATAACTTATTCTGATATTGCAAAAAAGTGTTCGAAAAAATTATATTTTTCATCATTTACATTACAGGAGGAAATTGTGAATTTTTAAATTCGACAAATGGATTATGTCGTAAAAACCATCTGGTACTAATTTGCGTTATTTCGCTCAGCCTGTCACCCCGAATGTTCTTAAGGAAACAACATGCTATCGTATCGCCCAAATGACTGTAATTTTCGAATTTTGGACCGGTAATGGAATCCGATCAATATCAACGTAAAACTTGATATTTTGAACTAGGGCAGCGACGTGCATATTTCTCCTACATTTCATAAGAAACGAATCATCAGAAGATTTAAAAAAAAAATTAAAAATCCGGCCAAAACCTACTGGTGATCAGAACACTCATAACTTTCGATGGGAAAGAGTTAAAAACTTTTCAGAATAGATGTGGGAACTGAATATCTCTTTTCAGTTCGTTAGCAGGCCAGTTCGGTTTAGTAGTTTTCCTCACTGAATTTTTTTCCAATTCCGTGATTTTTTAAGTAATGTATTGGTTACAGTACAAACCTGCCGCGTGCGTGAGGTAGTAGGTTCGAATCTTGGCATAATGGTATTTTTTTCTACATTTCCAGTCTAATCTTTTTTGTTCCACTATATGATGTGGAGTCAAAAAACTGTGCTCTTTTATTTATATTGGGAAAACGACAATTATTTTTATTTCTCAAAAATCGTCTAATAATTCGATTTTCATGAAATTTTGCTGACATGAGCACATCATCACATAAAAATGATAACACGTCCTGTTAGTAGGTATGTAGTTATTTGGTAATGCAAAATCGAAAATGAGTCACCACGCATTTTTTTCTTTTTTTTAATACTCTCGGGAAATACATTAAATCACAAACAGAAAATAATATCCCTTCTCCACCATCGTTTTTCTAATCCTTCAATGCTCAGTTGGCAAATTTTCGAAAGTTTCTCCGCCCCAAAAATTTCTCTTCGGCCTGTCCCTGTGTATTATACTTCAAAAAAAAATAAGAAAAGCCCTTAGCAGGTGCTTTTGAGCGCTAAAAATATCAAAATTTTATGCTTCTGGGAACCAAACTCAACGGCCGGCTGGGCGGTCCCACGGACAGAATTAATTTGACCACGGATTCTTCATCAGGGAGTAGAACCTTATCGTTTGAGACTATTTTTGGCTCAAATTCGAAAACCACAGACATTTGGGCAAAACGATATAGCACTCGTTGAAGGAGAACAAGCTCTCAAAAAGGCTGTCAATGATATGACCTGTTAACTGAAATAAATGAAATGTAATATCATTTAATAGTTATTTAATCAACTAGGATATTAAAGAGAGCGACTAAGATATTTCAAAGCGTGAGCGGAGCGAACGTGTTAATAGGGGACCATTAGTCGCTTCGCTAGATTAATAACCGAATTGATTACAAGATTTTTCCGACGATCAAATACATTCTTATTTTGCAAAAAAATTACACCTGTTGAGGATGGGATTGTCGGACACTGACGAGTGTAGGTTCTGTGGGGAGGAGGAAGAAACCCCCATTCACTTAGTCACGGAATGCCTTGGTATTGCGAGCCTGAGGAAGGAATGCCTTGGACGAGAAACTTGTAAGAGTGAGGAACTAACCTCGTTGAAGCCTTCACAGTTATAAGATTTCATTAGTTCTCTGGAACTGGAAGGCGAGCTGTGAAGGTTTTTGGCCAGAACAGCTCTGTAAAAGGGGACACAATAGACCTTAGGTCACAGTGAACTATAACCCCTCTTTAAACTATCAACTACATTCGACATGATAAAATCTCTATGTTCCAGTAGAATTTCGACATTTCTCGTGATGCTTCTGAAAGGTTGCCTTGATGATTGCACATTAAAATAGCATAAATTGAGCATTAATATGGGACATTAACATGATTTATCTCGGTCGAAACATTTTCTCACCTCGCAGATTAACCGTGGGTTTAACAAAGCTTGATTGGACAATCAAATCTTTGATTTCGAATTAACTTACAAATTAAATTGCACAGGAATGATGACATTTCATAATATGTCAATAATCAAGCTGATTGGAGTTTTGTGAAACCCGGCTCAAGGACTATAAACGGATAGATTTACTAATTATACAGAAGTCTTCAAAAAAACTGAAGAACAGATAGAAGTATCAATAGCTACAAGCACTCAAAATGTTCTTACTTTTAGCCCCCTGGCTCAACTAACCAGCAATTATCTCTTGACGGCTGAAGGGTAATAAAATAGAATAAATGACATTTTTATTGCACTCACTCTGCGCAGAGTACCCAAATCTGCACACGTGTGTTGCGATTATATCGAGGTTGGCTTCTCGATGCTAATAAATAGTAGGGGAGGCAGCGTAATATTTTTTTAGAATATTATACACAATGAATTTCAATTAGAGTAGTTGCTAGAGATACTTTTTATGAATAACATGGATAAGTGATAAAAGGCGTTAATGATGGGTCGTAAATTTAATTTACCGCCCTAGTGAAAAGAGTTTATTGTGAATAGAACTTCTTTCTCGGAAGCTGATTTGTTTACTATGTAGTACCACAGCCGTCTAAAGTATATCTCTATAGACGGCTGTGGTAGTACGTGGCTTATCTAAACCTCAACAATAATTGCATTATTATAAGTTACGACGTCAACTTGACTTTTCTTCATCACTATGAATGCCTAAATGATTACTTTTTTTCATTTTCTGACGATTGAAAATTTACATTCACAGTTGTGCAAAAATGTTGTTTGTATTTCGTGCGTAAACAATTCGTGTTTTTTTGTTTGTGGAACAATTGGTACAGAAAACAGTTGAACTAATCATTGGCGTTTCCAAGAGAGAGTAGTCGGGTTAGTTACCCCCTTAAGAATTTTCAATCGGTCATTTATTTTCATCCTTGAATTTGAATTTATGAAAACTATTAAAGTTCTATTCATTTTGGAATTGATAACCTGCGTCAGTCTGCCTTTGATAGAGTATTTAAGGTTGCCTACCTCAGTTCTTGAATAATGCCACTGCCAACGACAAAAGGAAGACACACTATTCGCACTTATTCATTCATTTGGTCAGACAAGTAGCAGTGTAGCACTACGTATACCACTACACTACACCTTGTAGATGACGATTATTGTTATCGAGGTAAGTACGGATTACATAAAACTTGTAGGTTAGATCAGATTTATGTGGTGAATCGTTTACAGATCCCAGGTCATAACAGAGGTAGTTTTTGAAACATACTGCTGTGCCTACCAGAAATCTTCCTGTTGGATTTACTTCCAGAAACAAGGAACAACCGAAATGTTCTAGTTCCAGTAGTAGAACTGAAAAATTGAGACAAAGAAGGTCTAAACAAAAAAAAAGCCCACTGAATAATGCTCTTCTGAAGAGAAAAAGTACTGTTTGAATATAATTAAATGAAGTATATTCAACAATTCAACTGTTCAACAAACAAAATTGTTTTCCTCAACAGCCTTTTAACATAGTCCGTTCACTCCGTTCACAAAAGTTTGAGCGCATAGTAGGCGTTTGTTTATTTATCTGAAGTTGGCAGTATTTTGTTGTCATAACGTAATATAAAGTCAACGTTGCCGAATGTACCCGGCCTCGTCCGACGAGCTTTCAAATTATCAGAGAACTCTATGCAATATTAATAACATTGCGTATCAATCTGACAAGAAAATAAACAACATAACCTAAAATGTTAATAGGTATACACAGTGGAATATGGCAAATTGCCAAATTTCCATGGCCAATCGACGGCTCAAACTTTCGTGAACGCACTATACACAGTAAAACACTCGTTCACTATAGATTTCTGAAATTTTAATATATTGATAAAAAATCCAAATTTTAATGAAGCAGATATACATACGCATGAACAATACAACCAAATCCTTATGTTAATATTAATAGTTCTAGTAATGCCCGCCGTGGCGGTGTATTCTTGTTTTCAGATTCATATTGATCGTTTATGCTTTCACTTTCTGTACCTGTATATAAAATTTAGATCGATTCGGCCCATTAAGGAATCTAACAAATTATCCCGGCCCTGCATCTACCCGAAAATTCCCTGACTCCTTATGTGCGAAATTATAGAGTGAATACGGCTAGTCAGAGAGAAATGTTCTTGACCTCGAATTTTTCATCAGTGAGCCCCACCGAGCATTTTAAGTCTCACTGTTCCCCTGGGAATGAGCCCGGATAAAAAATAGTCAGGTGTCCGCGTGATACATACATACAGAGTGGGCCATCCATAACTTTCCATCCCGAATTTTGAGCTTTGGGACAGAATAACGAAAAAACGCTTCGACTGATTTCCTGCATGAGTATTACAGTCATGCAGGAAATTGAATAGCCTTTCCAACAAGGTGCTGCTCGACCCCTTTTCCCTATTCAAAAATGAAAGCTTTTAAGGGTTGCGACTAGAGGGGTAGTGATAAGTGATAATATCAAAATCATTTGAACACCCCTATTTGTCCCCCTTTCAACAAAATCTTACCTTTCTGCGCGTACCCTGTATTATGAACGTTTCCACATTTCAAGATATACCTGGAGATATATCGTATGGAGTATGGCCAACTTCAGGTATGTCGTCAGTCGGGTTCTTCCGGCCGACAAGGTCATTCGATGCTCGGAGCTATTTGTTCGAAATGTCAGTTGTCCGGACATGTTATATTCTATGGTTATGTTACGTTCAGTTTGGCACGATCATTTATTTCTGTGAACTTGGGAACATTCTATGCCGAATAATGATATGTGAATGAAAGAAATGAAAGGTGTTGGTTGTGTATTTTTCTCCCTACAACATTCGACACTCGACTCGCTATGCAATTTTGACTCGTGACTTGATAGTCTTGTACTTGTTTATTTGCACGGACAGTAAGGAAAATCACGAAAAGCAGCATTATCTGTTCCGGTTTTGGATAGAATGCGATGTGCGCCTTCAAAAAAGCAACAATAAATTCTGAAAAATTTGAAGTTGACGAAAAAATCAATCCTCTCCCGTGAATCCTCGAAAATATTATTCAAACGAGAACGAATAGCAGAGTACATTAGCCATTTTCCTAATAGGATTTATGGAGGAAACCAGTTTATTGTAGGATTTTTCGTGTTGAGAAATGTAAGTTTGAAAGATTCATTCCTAATTAAATTCAATTGACTGACAGGGGTGTTTGCCGTGAAATTTGTATAATTCTGTCGTTTGTAACCAGTGCAGAGAGATGAGCCTAATTATCTGATTAAAATCAATTATTAATGTGTCTTATTGGAGGTCAGATTTATTATGAGACCATTGCGACTATTTGACTCTGTTTTTTGTGTGAAAATCTTCTAATTTTTTGTTTTTTGTAGATTTAAATATGGTACAAGATCTGACTTAGGTAACCTTTGATTTTGGGGGCTTCAAAAGACAGGAATGCCAATGATGCCCTCAGCGCT
Organism: Propylea japonica; assembly: GCA_013421045.1. Taxonomy (NCBI): domain Eukaryota; kingdom Metazoa; phylum Arthropoda; class Insecta; order Coleoptera; family Coccinellidae; genus Propylea; species Propylea japonica. The sequence continues at coordinate 45,550,087 of CM024246.1, forward strand.
GGAAGAGGCAGAAGTTAGTAATGTTTTCACCTCTTTAGTTAATCCCACTGGGATCACTATTGTACCATCGAGTCCCACTGCAAAGCCATTTAAGACAATCACAGATGTGAAGAGCTTATTGCAGCAAGGACGAAAACAGGACTTGAAGGTATTAAAATCGATCTAATTAGTATTGCACAAACTTGCAACCCCATTTACATATATCATCTCAAAATAAATAACAATATGTATGCTTTATTAATCCAAGTAGTACATTCCAGACCAATGTTGAGCACTTATGAATACCTTTGTTCATTTCACAAAGGGTTCTAAGAATGTTATAGTATGATGAACTCTGTTTATTCTTTCTGCAATCAAATTGTAATGGTATGAGTCATATTACTTGGAAGGAAATTTTTAACTCTTAAGGTATTTTGGAACTTTTTCAACTGTCAAGGTGTTGGAATTCCTAAGTTCAAATAGCTGAACTTTTCATCTGCAATTTATAATATTCAGTTGTAACATTTTCTTTATTCGTTTGAAATTAGTCGTCATTGGAGAGCTTGAAATAACAAACTTGGAAATAGATCATGAATTGTGTGTTACTAATAATAAACGTAATTCTCTTTATATTATTGATTCAGTAGAAATATAAATTTTCCACATCAACTCTAAATAATTCTTGCCATCTTTCATCACAAGAGCATTAGGTGTTTCACTTAGTCCCACTAAAATATACTTTGATATTTTTGGTCTTTGAAATCAATACAATTTTAATTTGAAATAGTATTACGTCTTGTTATCTTGGAAAATCTATGACATCAGCTTTTCATATTTATACAGAATTGAGTACATTTATAGATTCAACAATGATGAATGATTCATTTCCATATTTTTAACAAATGTTTTGAAATTAGGCTTTGACAACTGTTCTTATCCACTTCAACAGAAAAATTCATGCTCTTGTGAACTGGAAAATAATTTTGCTTTGATTTTTAAAAGATATGATGGAAAATAAAAGGAAAATTATTTTGCAATCAAGATTCAATTGTTAAAATACCATTTGGACAGAATGTCTCAAATCTCACAAGAATTTATTACCAAATTTAGAGCAGTCTAGTATGGTGTATAACTTTCACTTCTACAAACCACTAATTAAATTGTTATTGAATATTTCGCAGTGTCCTTTTCATGTTAACGATCATAATATAAATAATGATACTAATTGAAACTGCAAGTACCAGACAGTGATAAGAAAATGTCTGTCAGGTGAATTTTGTTACAGACCATGTTATAGATAAAATACAATGTTGTGAAGTTATTACTTCTGTTTTCTGCTATTTTTTCACATCAGTCATATAATTTTCTTCATAGTTATCATTACTCACAGACAACTTTTTGTTTGATGCTTTTTTTCTTTCCTAAGTAATTTTGGTAAATACTTATATTATTGCAGTATTATTTAAGCTTTTAAATTCATCGTAAACCTCTAATTCACTCCAAAGATTTCAAATGAGTCATTCTTTCAAAATTCTCATTTTAATGTACTGTGTGACAACCAAGATGAACAGATGATTTATAAATTAGGAAGGAATTGAAAAGACGTACTATCTTTTAAGAATTTTTTCCGGCCAGCTAAAAAGATCATACAAGAGATGAATAATAAATGCAGAAAGACAAAATAGAATGAACAAGAAATATAACCATTAATCATTTGCATTTTAAAAATAATTTTGAGGTTAGGGAGTGTGTGCAACCTTACCATCAATCGAATAATTAAGTAGTAGAATATGAATTCTCATTGATTCCAAACGATTATTTGTTATAATCAATAACTGAATTATTTAAAAATGTTATGTTATTCCTCCTTGTGAGATGAATATGAGTGCAAAAATCACCTAATTATAAAGTCATGGAGAAATTTATAATTAACAAAAAAGGACATATTCCCATATTAGTATGTGAAATTGATGAATTTTACTCTGCGACTTAGTTATAAAAACAGATGGCTCAATCAAAAATATTGTTCTATCCCTTAATAATAATCGCCTAACCACTATTCAATATTACAGATATTATCATTCCTTTCTAATTAATATCATATATGTATATTATTAATACATTTTTACAAAAAATTGAATTGAAATAAAAATTTTTTCATTTTCTTTAGACCACTGTGGTTGGATTTTTTCAAGGAACTTCACATATGGAAAAATTTCTCAAAGATTTGATCGTTGTTCTGAATCATGTATAAATAACAGATCGTAAAAGACAGGCCTATTGTATTTTATTTTAAACTTGAATTGATTTTTAAAATAGAAAAAATAACCATCATTTTACATAAATACGATTTCAATTCATTCCAATCTGTTGTCCCATAAAATAATGGTAGCCATTACTGTAGCATGTTGAATATTTGCATGTTATAAATATGCTCTCTGATTCAAAAAGTTTGTCTAGTTTATTAACAGATTATATTGTGATAATTAGTATAAAAATAGGTATTTGGGGATTCCGCTGTATTATTATTTCAATGAAAACTTAAAATATTCGACATTTTATTATTGGGTCGTAAAAAACTTATGATAAGATGATAAGGAGTTATTATTATCATTCTCATTTTCCTATTCTTACTGCATCTTTCATTGCAATCATGGACGAAATGGTTTGTGTAAATTATCAAGACAGAAATAATTCATGTAAAGGATATGATTTCTTCTTCATCATTTGTTGTGTATTCTCTATTTGTTGTGTTCATTTTGTTATTTGAAACAGGCTTCTAATAATGGTTGATGAGTTTTGCAGTGCTTATTTCATTACGAATAATCTAATCTAATTGTCACACATATATGCTTTCGGAAGTGGAAACGTAAGTTACTATTGTCTTTGTCGAATATCAGGTAATGGTGAACTATTTGAAAAAATAGCTCTTTTTATTGATTCCTATTTTGTATTTTGTTGATCATTTCTTGTAATAACCGTTATGTAGAAAGTGTTAACCTCTTAGCTTTGCATCTGAGGAAATAACCTTCACTTGCCATATCAGATTAACCTTTAGTCAAATTTTGGCGATGTAACCAGAGCTTACCATAGTTACGTGTAGATGACAGTTAATACACATATTGTCTGTCAACTAAGATAACCATGTAACTATGCTCAGCTGTAACCACAGCTCACCAAAATTCGCCTTTTGTGATCAAATTAAATTTGAGTTGAATTCTATTTTGGAATAAAAAAAATCTCGTACTACGTCAAATTATATTTGAGTATTGAAGAGACTAAAAGTTTTTTTAATGTGGTGTATTTATTCAAATATGAAAGGAAACAATACTGAATATAAATGAAGATTCGAGATTTGTGATATTCTCAATATGAACCACTAAATGAAAAACTTTTTGTATTTCAAAATTTCAATTGTCAATGTTCGGTTGTTTTCTTTAGTTAAAATATGAACCTTCTATTGGCATTAAGGGCATTTTGGTGAAATCTTAGGGATTTATGGATTTCATACTAGAAACTGAAAATCGCCGATCGAAGGAAAAATTTCTGCTTATCCATAATGATTTCATATATACTATTCATAATGTCCTACTAACTGTATATATCTACTTGTTGACCCCAGTTTCCTTTTTGATGATTATCAGGAAACCCTTCTTATATTGTTTATAACTGAAGAACCATGTATTTGTTGTATTTCATTCCCTTAATTTACATCTTCTGTTTTGTATGAATATTCTTTACTTTGAAGGTAACATTACCTATTTCCTTATGCAATCATAAATTTATGTTTAAATTTTACAGTACCTTCTGAGAAATAATGCCTGGCCAGTGGATCATCCAATACGAAACCAGCTGTGGCCTCTGCTTTGTACGCAACACCAAAATGAAAAATCATCGAATTCTATCGAAGGATTTTATTGGGAAATGGTCAAACAAGTGAGTTCTTCTGATTTCAATTAATTAAATCTCTTCTTCAATTAAATAAAACCTCAGATCAATCAAGAACATAAATGGGCCCAAAGTGGGATATCAATGGAATGAAATTGAGGATCAGATTAACGAAGAAAATGTTTGTTTTTGTTTTGAAATTTGACAGTTTCATATAAACGAAAGGCAGAACGCTGGTTTTTTATGGGTACTGAAATAAAATAAATCAAGTAGACTGAGATCAATTCTTATGGTATATTAACTAATTAGAAGTTTACATAATAAGGTAAACAAAATTGAATTAATACATACTACCCATAACATAACCACGCTACTATACTCAATTTTGGAATGTGGGAAGGTTTCTGAACGGTATAAACTTGTCAAGTATGCTCACATAACCTAAATGTCAAATTTACACCACATTCACTGATCTGTGAACCATTGATTGCATTCAGCGGACACAACAGTTGTACAACCATTACCATTTGCACTGAACACAGTCGATCAGTGAACGCAAGCTCAACATGTTCACTGAGCGACTCCAGAGTACGCTCGCCGATCGCTCGCTCACTGATCACGATTATCAGCTGTTTATGTGGTGTAAATTTGACATTTAGGTTTGTGAGCATACTTGACAAGTTTATAATGTCCAGAAACCTTCCTACTCAATCAATAGTCAATAGGCCCGTTTACACGGACAGTTTTCCTGGCAGTTTTGGAGCGTTCGCTCCATTTCTTAACTCCAATCTTGTGCGTGTGAATGCTAGACCATCGTGAGTCCAAAAGCGTCGATTTGATGCGACGTGCCAGATGTGCTGGTTGTGATTTCAACGTCGCATTTACACGCACACTCCGATCTACTGAGATATGTAGCAGTAAATGCTATCGTTCTCTCGAATTTTCACAGATGGAAATTTTTATTTATGTTTATAAACTTGAATTCTGCTCAGTTTCACCAGTACCTACACACACAATGTGGAATAGGGATAATTTAGAAATATTCATAAACATGTACAGAAACTTTCCGTGTTTATGGAAAATAAAAAGTGACGAATATAAAATAAGAATTTGAGGAATAATGCCTATGATAAATTGTTTGAGTTTTGCAAAGAAAATGTAGATCCGAGTGCAAAATTCAAAATAAGCCGAAACGTTATGTCATCCATTCTTAAATAATTTCTGTAGTCCTCTGGATAATTTTCCCGAAGTTCCCTTAATAGAGGCATATGATCAAAACGCTCTCTATTCAACCTCCACTGTTTAACCCAAATTTTCCGAGGAGTTTTATTCTCTTCTTCATTGATGACATACAGCTCTAAACACGCAATAGCCTTCCTTTTTCTCGAATTCATGTCCACTTACGGGTATTTGAATCAACTGACTGGTATTTATCAGAGAGCACGGAACGTGGAGTTTCCGCCACAGCGGAAATTCCACGCTCCACTCCAAAACTGTTGTATTTTGCATTCACACGGAGAGTTTTGGAGCGTACAGTAAAATCTGCCGCATCGATGCACGATCCAAAAGTGTTGATCCATTTGACGACCACGCATCAATCCTCACGCTCCTGGAACGCCGTTCCGGAGTGCCGCATCGGAGCGACGCTACAGGAGCGTCGGTTCGGAGTGTACGTTTAAACGGTGCTAATGCTCTGTGAGCGCTCAATGATTAGATTTGCAACTGTTGTTTTCGCTAAACGCAACCATTGACACGTAAAATCAAGAAAACTGGCACGAATATCTTGAAAATTTCTGGAATACCAAAGTTCGGTTAATGTTCATAAAAAGAAGGGAGGGAATATGAACACAGAGATCTTTTCCTCATTTCAGCCTCTGTTTACATCTGATAGGGCGTATCTATAGATTCTTTATTGATCTAAGGATAGAACTAATAATAATGAGTAGATTTTTTTTTATTTTTGTCTGTATCTTAAATATTCTCTCAGGTTTTTGGAACCATGGAACTACCTGACAAACCCATAAATCTGCCACCATTTGTGGAACCATCCCACTGCCATTCCTACTACCTAACGCACAAAGGTAGAGCAGCTGTTGACAGAGTTGTTTCTGTGCTTGGATATGCTTATCCAGATATTGTGTACAGCCCACCATCTATTCGATTTGCGCCCTTCTACTTCACTTCATTTCAGGTAATTTGAAAAAATTTAACACATTTTTATCACTATTCTAGAAATATACTACACTTGACAATACAATGAATGTTTAACAAAATACCTTTTATTGGTTCACGTTTACGTTTCGACAATATGACGTTACGGAAATCAGTGTCGACGTAGGTTTATTCGGATCGTCTTTAGTATTTCGCCGTCTAAAGTAAGGGAAACAGAGTCATACAATCTCGAAAAAAAATTTCAGTTATTTAAGAGCAGACTATGAAGTGAAGAAATCTTAGCCTCAGCCTCCTTCAGGACATTGCTAAGTGAAAGAGAGGAATGGGAACGGGAATACACCGACTATAACCTAAAAGAAAATACCGTAAAATGATATACAGATGATTCCAAAACCTCTACAGGAGCTGGCGCTGGAATATACGGGCTAAGTACCAAGTCTGCACTGTCGCTAGGCTCCTGTATGAGCGTCTTTCAAGCGCAATTCTTAGCTATTGAAAGATGTCTAGATATAAATCTGGAAAGAAACTATCAGAAGTGCGATATAGCTATACACTCAAATAGTCAAGTTGCTATTGAAGCACTGAGCTTTTACGTCATCGACTCAAAAATGATCTGGAAGTGCCGGAACAAACGCAATGAGGTAGGCAAGGTCTTTTTAATCTGGGTTCCCGGCCATTCGGGAACTAAAGGAAACGAAGAGGCCAATACACTTGCCAAAGAGGGCACACCAATGTCACTCATTGGCTCAGAACCCCTCTGTGGTATAGATGAATGTACCTATGAGAAGGAGTATCTAGAGAAGGAGAAAGCCGAGAGGGAAAAACTCTAGCGGTATCTCCCAGGGATGGATTATTCCACTAAGTTACTTTGAAACAGCAAGATCCAAAAATTATCTGGATCTGAGAAACAATTACACCTCCTCACTGGCTTGCTTACAGGACACTGTTGCCTCATGAAGCAGCTGTTGAAGATAGGACTATCGGACACTGACGAGTGTAGGTTCTGTGGGGAGGAGGAATAAGACCCCATTCACCTAATCACGGAATGCTTTGGCATTGCGAGCCTAAGGAGAGAATGCCTTTGGCGAGAAACCTGTAAGAGTGAGGAACTAGCCTCAGTGAAGCCTTCACAGGTATTGGATTTTTTCAGAGAAGGAGGGGCGAAAGTTTTACTCACTTCATACTCTCGTGAAATATAATAAAGCATAATGCTAACAGATTGTACTAGTGACAGTAGAGTACTAAAGAGTGCGCGGTAGAGTAAAGTGTAGTATAGTTCGCTCTACTAACTCATCCCCATTTCCTCAATTTTACTCTACTTTACTGGTTTACTAGTTGAATTTATCACTGTGAACAGGTACTTGTCAGGTTTTAGTAGAGGATAGTGCGTCTTTCTAGTCCCCCTTACGTGATTCGACCAATTTTCAGTTAGAATTATCGTTTTAAATTACTAGCAAGGTGAATACGCCGGATTAGTGTGACGTCACAAGCTGTCACTGGGTTCCAAACAAACATTGTAATTTGAACTACCGATAGTACTATGTACGATTTTGTCTTGTTCAAAACGTTCCTAAGATGAAAACAGACTCATTTTGTGAATTATTGGTTCATTAAAACTACAAAATCAACGTGAAAATGTAAACATAATCACACAACCTCAACTTGATTTGATTTCCCTCTTTTCATTTTTTTAATTGAAATATTCATCTAAATGAAATGATGATTCACTAAATAAGCTTATTTTTATGTTGAAAACGTCTTCAACATGACAAAATCGTACATAAAACAATGGCTAGTTCAAATACCAGTGTAAATGAGGTTTGTTTGGAACAACGTCTTTGACGTGTGACGTCACCACTAATGCGGCGTATACAGTTACTCTACTTAAATGAGTAGAGTAGAGTATTTCCGTTAAAAGTATGCTAATGAACTCTACCATTTACTCTACCAATGTAATCAGACTACTGGTCACTAGTTGAATTCACCAATATGAACAGACACCTCACCGTTTCAGTACTTAGATGATAGTGTGTCTTTTTCTAGTTCGAACTATCCTCTCAAATTAATCGCAGTGTCAAAACAAGTTAACCTATTGAAATGAGTACTCCAATGCAATACGGGATTTAGAGTCGGAAATGTAGGGATCGAGAGATTCCATTGTTGGACTCAGCTCTGTTCCTGAGGTTCATAAAAACTTTGGAAAATTCACTCGGAAACATAGGATTTAGCGTACAAATCTCCAAGTCGCTCTGGCTCCAATGGAACAGTGGAAGAATCAAAACATGAATGCGATGCCAAAAAAAAAATTTGGTTACCGCGAACTGGCAAGTGGTAGTGGGGATCTCTGTCGGGTTTCTCGACCTGCTTGTCGTAATAACATTGAAATCAAACCTATGTGAGGCTAATTTTGGCGAAATAACCACAGCTTACCACAGTTACATAGTTACATGTAATTGACAGTTAATACACATATTTTCTGTCAACTCAAGTAACTATGTAACGATGGTAAGCTGTTACCATAGCTCTCCAAAATTTGCCTGTGGTCTATCACAAATCACTTTTGGATTGCGACAGATTCCATCGCGCACGCAGGTAGAGAAGCAACATCCGACAGATCCCCACTACCACTTGCTAGCGGCCTTTCGCGTTGGCCAGGTTTTCACTTGATATGGCAATGCACTCATGTTTTGATTCTTCCACTGTTCCATTGGAGCCAGAGCGACTTGGAGATTTGTACGGTAAATTTTATGTTTCCGAAAGAATTTTCCAAACCTGTATATAAAGTTACGGCAAACAGCTAAAAAAATATACATCCAACAGGCCTGAATTACACAGTGCTTGATCTGACCTTAAATTTAAGGCATATTTGGTCCTACCGCCATACTTCAGTTCGAACAACCTGTAAGGAAATACTCATCGTGTACACCTTTTTGTTCTACTCCTATATTCTCTTAGTAAAAAATACAAAGGATTATTCCTTTTGAACTTACTAATGCTGAAATTACTACATATTTCGACTTGTTTCAGAGGAAGAATGCTATAATTGTATGGTTTGTCTGGTTGTATGTAAGGAGAAAACATTTATCACACAAACCAAACTATTATACGAAGTGACCTGGAAGACTGTGATGCAGATCAGTAAAAAACATGTGGTAGGTGCACTCAGACGCCGAGAAAACTGGAGAAACTCTATGTTTTGTTTCCTGTTTTGGTTGCAGAAAGGACCTGCTGTCTTTCTGCAAAGACACTGCAACAGTGCCCGGGCAGAAAGGATTTACATGGATTGGATATGGTGGATATTTCAGGGGTTGCCTTTCCAACATCTCATACGTATTATGGATTGCTTTTTCCATGAGGGAATAAAGGTGAGTTTGAATTCATAAATCTACAGAATATTTCAGGAGAGTATGAAGAGAAGGAACCTTTCAGCCTCTCCTATCGCTCTCTACGTGAACTCTGCAGAGTGGGCATCTATCTCTTTCACTAGTCCAATAAACTTTCGACATATTCTGGTCGCCTTCGGAGGGGCTAAAGGTTTACTCATTTCATACACTCGTGGAATATAGTATAACATCTGGATTTTATTAACTTATTCAAAGGAAAGCTAAGTCTGAGATCAATAAAAACATAGATAGGCTCCCAAGCGCGATATCAATGGAATAAATTTGAGGATCAGACATATAAAGAAAAGGTTTGTTGTGGTAATTAAATTTGATAATTAATATCAACAAAAGACAGAGTCCTGCTTTTTTACTGAAAAAGAAATATTTATAAACTGAGATCAATAGAAATTTAATGTCGAGTGATAGTTTTTACAGAAACAATTTCGACATTAGGAGAATAAATTCCAATTTATCATCACTTCCAAACTGATGCAAAATCAGTTGATGCGATTTCTCTTTGTCAATGTTGTGATTTTGAACTGATGGGCATCACTTCCAATTAATGTTGCTTTCTGACAACATCAGTTCAAGTTCCACAATAATTTCAGTTCATTAAGCCCGTTCGGCATTGACCTCCGCGAGCAGACGGATTTTTTAGTCACGCGACCACAGATCGTACAGATTCCTCTGTAATATCTGGGAATAAACGAACGGTACAGAGCATTTGCCACAGAACATACTGTTCTGTTCTACTTTCATAGATTATGAGATTTCAAAGATGACTATTTTGGGAAATATACTCATCTTTTAACGATACACTCACCCTTTTCGTAGCTCTTCCGTAAAATCTCAATTAAATAATTAGGTGCAAAGGCACTGAATGCAAAGGAAACGAGGAATGCAATATCCCCTTCTGGTTGTTCAATACGGCGATAGTTGTACCGAAAGATCCTAATTAATTAATTGATTACAGGAAAAAGAAACGAGAAAGCAATATCTCTTCCTGTCCATTCATAACTACGATAGCTATATCGAAAAATTTCAATGAATTAAGTTTTTAATGAATAAATGAAAATAGAGGAATAAAAGTATTAGAATTTTTCAATCTATCGGTTGTCGATTCAGGAAACTTAACATAAAAATATATAAAAAACATAAAACTCTATGGATAAAATCGCTTTGCTCCGTCGAAATAGACCGAGCGAAAAGATCAACGTCCGATTGCTCAGATTTTTAAGACGAACGCTTCAGATGTGTACACTTTCAATCCGGATGTAATCAACGAACGGTTCAGATCGATCCGACACGTTCACAATTTACTTCTAAACATAACAGAAAGTGAATTATTATCCTCGGTTTTCATTGCTAGTAACGAATTATTCATATCGTCGATATTCCTATTTGGTTCTCTGATTTCAAACCTTATCTTTTTGTTGATTGTCATCCGAAAAGGCAATTTCTATTTGTTAAAATCACTTCACTTCCAACTGAAGTGATTTAGGAAATTATTCAGTCAAATAGAAAGCTAGGACTTTCTTTTGAAACTTATCTACTTCAATAAACATGATTACTTTTTTCAGGTTTTCTACAGAACAGCTATGGCAATACTGATTCTATTCTACAAAAGTACCACCACCCCATCTAGCGAATATCAGGCGGAGATCCAGAAAAATGTGTGTAGAAAGTGCTCTTTTCAAGTTTTGCAAGGAAATGCCCGTTACTCCGCAGAAATTCCTCAAAGTGGCCTTCGGAATAAGGGGTTTGAGTTCAGCCTATATTTCTCGAGTATTCCTTAGGACAGAGATGGTGCTAAAAAGTAAGACTGTGATTAGTGGGTCTAGGCAGCTAGTCAGGTCTAGGTCGAGCGAGAATCTACCAAATAGTCAGAGTCAAAATAACATACAGATGGTATCGCATACATTGACGATCAGAGAGGTGAGTGAAGTTTTCAAAATAGGTTTCATTATTTCATGAATACTTAGTGGTCTGTCAGAATGAATATAAGTAATTCATATATCTGATGTGAAATATTAAATAGGTCGATGAATCTTAAAGACATTTACTATCTTGGTTTCTATGATTTCTGTCTGAAGTTGATTGTGATAGAGGTGTACCAACTGCTCAAATATTACTCCCTTTTTCATGCAGTAAATCAAGTTTTATTAGAAAGCTTAAAACCTAATAAGCATATCGTGGAAATGTTAGTCTGTCTGTCCAGACAGTACAAGGGAACCAGAATTTGCATTGCCTCTGATAGTCAGATGGTACTGAGGCAGCTTATGGCCGTTGATTGTAGATCAAGGACCATTTGGAGCTGCAAACAGTCCCTCAAAACACTGGCGAAGTACAACAAGCTAGTTTTAGCTTGGGTACCTGCCCACCAGAACATTGAGGGAAATGAAAGAGCTGATGCTCTTGCAAAAAGAGGAGCAAACACACCCTTCACCGGACCCGTGCCCTCCTGTTGGGTATCACCTACACTGATTAGGGCAGAGGTAGGCGTTTGGGAAAAAAGGGAGAAACACTCTTACTGGATAAACACATCCGGTCAAAGACAAGCAAAGAGACTAATTGAACCTTCCAAAGAGAAGGCTCAACAAGCTCTATCGTTGTCAAAAAAACGAGTTAAGGCTGCTAATCGGCCTTCTCACAGGGCATTGTCCCGTGAGATATCACCTACACAAGATCGGTAAAGAAAACTCCGACATTTGTAGGTTATGTGAATCGGCCACTCAAACCACCGAGCACATACTATGCCAATGCACTGCGCTGGCGCAAACCAGACTTACTCTATTAGGTGGCGCGTTATTAACGCCAGCCGACATAAGAGTCTCCTAAGGAAGTAACCAGCTTTGCTAAGGAGGTTAGATTCCTGGGAAAAACGTAGTTTTAGCATGGTAACGGACAAAAGACCTTATTGGTCGCAGTGCAGAAGGGTAATCAACGTGCCGATCGACCACTATCTAATCTAATCTAAATGTTAGAAAGCCACGAAGGCTTGTGAAGATTTTAATGAATTTTTTGTTCTTATGTTTTCACCAATGTTGTCAAAAACGAAATTTGGGTTAGACTACTTGAAGTGAGCTTAACACCAAAAGTGAAAACATATAGTCTGTTCACGAAACTTTGAGTTGTCGATTGGCCATGGCAATTTGGCATATTCCACTCTGTATATTGAAATTTTAGGTTATGTTTTTTTTGTCAGATTGATACGCAATGTTGTTAATATAACAGAGTTCTTTGATACGTCGGAAGTTTATTGAAAAATTTACAATCTACTTATATTATGGTATTAAGTGAATATTATAATAAGTAAAAAGCATGAAAGTGAACTGTCCATTGACAATTCTAATTATTTTACACTGAGTAGTACATTCAGCAACGTTGACTTTGTTCATCGTTATGACAGCAAATATTGCCAATCTCAGATAAATAAACAAATGCCTACTTTGCGCTCAATAATATGTGAACGGAGTATACACAATCTTCATTATACTGCTTTCACATATTATTGAGCGCAAAGTAGGCGTTTGTTTATTTATCTTAGATTGGTAGTATTTGCTGTCATAACGATGAACAAAGTCAACGTTGACGAATGTACCCGGACTCGTACAACGAGCTTTCGAGTTTAGATCAGAGAACTCTGCGATTTATGCAACTTTTTCGTCATATTGACAACATATCGATCTAGCAAAAAATGAACAACATAAGCTGAAATTTCAATATACACAGTGGAATATGTCAAATTGTTATGGCCAACTAACAACAGCTCAAGATTCGTGTACGGACTATAAGAATAGAAAATTTATTGAGATTCGTACAATCCTTGGTGAGAGCTAATATTTCCAGTATATGCTTCTTGAATTTCAAGCTATTATAAAGTTGATTTATTGCATAAAAAAGGAGGCTATTTTCGGTGTTTTTAAGGAGTTGGCCACTTTTATGGTTCCCTATTAAGAAAATATTCATCAGCTGTTCTGAATTGAAGAGTATGAACATAAGTAATTCGATTGATTTCTGACAAATGATGATGGGCTTTTCCAGTAGCTTATAAAATGCTGCTTTTATTTATATCCATCGATCATTAATTTGTTATCAAAAAATATCATTATTTCTATTAGTTTCTGAAAAGAATACAAAATATATTAACATGTTTTGTGTACAACTATGATGTAAATTATTCATAGTATGAATTATAATTCATTTCAGCCTAAACTTACCAAAATTTTTTTCCCAGATAGGTAATACAGTAACATCCTGAAGTTTACTTATTTTGTATTACTAAGATGAAATTTCCAGAAACCAGATAGTTTATTCTTTAGATTTTATAAGCAAATAACTGGAAAATATCTCTTGAAATTATATGAAAGAATGAAACCAATTCCTATGATCCTTTTGATAGTATTGATCTGAAAAAACGTACACAATAATTATAGAATATTGTCTATCTGAGTAGTTCCTTATTGATTTATTAACTTGTTCATTTTATTTTTTCATCTCGTCCTGTGAACTTGTGCAAGTTCAGTTTTATATTTTCTTCCTTCGTTTTGGATTTCAGAGAATGCCCGAAGAGATGTACAATGATATGGTATTGTATTAGATTTTTTTAGTTCGAATTGTGTTCGCTGTGCCATATTGATTGTTGGCCGTTTTAATGTTCCTTTCATTCTTGATGGGCTTTCAGTATCATTCACCCATTCTACTCAAAATAACCGTACAATACTTCATATTCAACAAGGGAAGGTATCTGAAATTGCAACTCTGACCGATTCATCAAATCAACTTTTTATTTCATTTTGGTCAAATAATGTAAAATGTCTAAATTCTGATATGAGGATACTTATACAGGGTAGAGCAATGAAACTGATTTGAAAATTGAGTTAAACAAAAACAAATATTTTTCTGTTATCAATCATTCGAAATCTTGTGACTATCGTTATAAGATGCGATTGTAGATATACCCATAAAAAATCTCAGGAGACTGAATCAGGCAAATGTGCTGGAACGCTGAAAACCACTAGAGTCATCACCACGTTCAACTCATGAAAAAAAAACGAGTTAAGACTACCTACTGGGCTTCTTCCAGGTCATTGTCACCTGCTTAAGATCAATAAGGAAAACTCGCTTCTGTAGGTTATGCGTATTGTCCATATAAACCACCGAGCAAATATTATGCCGAAGCTATGTAATGCCGCAGGCCAGACTTACTGTAATGGGTTCTTGCGGTCAACTTTGCGATAGAGGTTATATTCCAGGGCAAAATGTAGCTCTAGTATGGTAACACACAAAAATCCTCATTAATCGGAGTGCAGGAAGGTAGTCACCGTGCCAACTGGGTCCATAATTGGTCCTGGTATCACAAGATTTTACCTATATAAGATAGATCTTCCAAGTGTAGTTAGGTTAAGTGAGTCTCCAATAGAAACCATCCAACAAGCTTCATACTTCTTCAAATCACAACCAAATTTTGCTAATTAAGATCAAAACAAGGATTAAACGCCTAATTATCTCTTTTATACTGGAAAAAAACTATATACAAACTTGCTTACTTTTTATATCAGAATTTACACAATTCATAGTTTGTGTCAGAAATATTTAACAATTCGAAATCTAATATTATCAGAAGGTTGCATTTTGGTGATCTTTCCCTTGCTCTCTCGCTTTCATTGCGGCCATGATTAGTGGAAAAAAAGCAGATATGTACCTGCCCTTTTCACGTGAATGTTGAATAACACCACGTTAAATAGCACACACTAGATACAAATGTTGCATAACCATGGATTTAAACACATGATTGCCATAGTCGCAGTCCTTATAAAAGTACTGTAAGCCGTTTAGTTGAAGTATGGATAAATAACCTAGATACCGCGTGCAGCGCTTTCTGCAAGGCTGATTCCTGAGTATAAACTATCCAGGGAGCCACAACGCATACAAAAAAGAATTTAAATCGATAGAGCCGTTAAGCAGTAGAAACCGAATATAATATGTATTGCAGTTGAGTATTTGAAGTGTTAATTGCCATTGGATATTTACCTTAGAATCATGTCTCATTCGGTTTGAAGAGTACAGACAATACAGTTCTTTGTGTTGAGTGTTTCTGCCTCGTTTTCATACATAGTCGGATTGAGGTGGAATACTTCTGTTGACAGTTGTTTCAGACATGTTGAAGTAATCTCATTTCAAATATTCTGTCTATGATGATCCTGTGTTATAACATGGTACATATCCATAGTTGTTTACATCCCTAATTGCTTCACCACGAGACGGGTGTCCTCAGGTGGGTTGTCTATCGCGACTACTGTGGTCGTTGAGAAGTCGGTTCTATTACCGTTTACTAGGAGAAAGAAATTCTCTCCCAAAGTAATCACGATGGAAGGAATCATCCCCCAGAGATTATACTTTATATCTTGGTGTTTCTTCGACCAAAAGCTCTCTTACACCTCGAAGCAGTGATTACCAAGGGTGAGAGAGTCCTCTTCGCATGCCAGAGGATGGTCGGAGGCACGTGGGGACTCAAACCTAAACTTACCAACTGGATTTATAAATCAATTGGCAGTATTTACCGTCATAACGTAAACGTCGACGTTGCCGAATGTACCCGGCCTCGTCCGACGAGCTTTCGACTTAGATCAGAGAACTCGGGGATTTGTGCAACTTTTTCGTGATACTGACAAGATTGCGTATCAATCTGACAAGAAAATAAACAACCTAACCTTAAATTTTAATATACACAATGAAATATGCCTAATTTCCATGGATTACTTTATGCTCAATAATATGTGAACGGAGTATATATACTATCAGACAGCAGAGCAGCTCTACTAACAATTGATTCACCGTAAGTTCAGTCAAAGTTAGTTTGGGAATGCAAAATGTCACTTAACGCACTTGGCATCAGGTTAACCTCATTTGGGTGCCTGGTCATTCTGGAGTGCAGGGTAATGAAATGGCTGATCAGCTAGCAAGGGGTTTACCCTCTTCATTGGACCGAAGCCACCAAGCAATGGCTGTTAAAGATTGGGAACAAAAAAGGAAGACCAGATCCTGGCAAACGGCCGAAAGACAAAGACAGGCTAAGTCATTCCTCTCACATTCAACGAGCTGGACTAAGTTATCTCACTTAGTTTATCAGAACTTAGGAAACTGACAGGTATGCTCACGGGACACTGTCCAGTGAATCATCACCTTCGGAACATGGGAAAGGTTCCTGTCGATACCTGAGACTGAGACAGCTGAACACCTGATATGCAAATATGAAGCTGTCCTTGTGAGGAGGCTGCGACATCTTGGCTCCTATTTCTCTTAAAACCGGAAAAAGTAATGAGCGCAGCACCAAGGAAAGTAGTAAAGTTTATCGAGGCCTTGCTACCAGACTGGTAAAAAGCGCGGGGTTGCACAATAGATCTCTTGGTCGAGGTGTCAGCAAGGTTTAGTATAGCCTTAACGCCCCTTCACTTAGCTAATCTAATTCATAGTTGCGCAACATTTGTACTAAGTGTGCGTTATACCCTTAGATTACCTTAGATGTTGTGATGTATTGCACCACTAACCGATTAAATAATGAGAAAGGATCATAGCTCGGAATTGCTAGATAGCGTTGAATAGTCGTTAGTCATATTCCAAGAAAAACTTATTTAGCCGAAAATATATCGATCAGGAACTAAGTGTAGGGGTATAAATTCATAATAAATGAAAATTTAGATATTAAATAGAAATTGATAGAAAACGTTTGTGTCCTTTTCTTATGCTGCATAAAGGGAGCTCATTCGCCGGGTCCACGAACTCTGTCTATGGGAATTTATCCCGTGCAGAATGTGGAATCTGTTATTCTCGCCCAGGAAGATGTAAGTCATTCCATTTGGAAGGTCTCGAAATGTGAAAGGGTAGTTGTTGTATCTTCGAAGTAGAATACCAGTTATTTTTTTGTGTGAGCTTTGTTTGTCCTGTCGATAGGTACATGTATTCAGAGTTTATTTTCATTATTTATGTTTCTCATAGAGTGGAGTGTCTCAATTATGGGTACCTACCTAAAATTTATTTTGGGATTATACTCATGCCGGCAAAATAATCGATCCACTCAAAAAAATCGATGAAGTTTGTTAATTTATGAATATGTTATTTCAAGCCCGATTATAATGAATTTGTTTTCTCTTGTAGGTATGTTCATCTTTAATCAATCACCAGTTTTGAATTTTATAAAAACTCGGCGTACGTATTTTATATAGGGTGAGAGAAAATCTGTTTTTTCACCCTAACTTTAGAACCACCCCTGGTGTGTTCCAGTTATTCCACCGAGTGATTTCTTATTCCATCGTTGAGACACATCTTTTGACAATTTAATCTCTTTTTATAACAATAGCTCAATTTTTGTTAGAGATACAGAGTTTTCAGAGCAACATTAAATTCCACAATTTCGTTATGCTCTAAGCCCAGAATTCAACCCAATTGGGCATGTTTGGATGCTGTTGGGAGGAAAATTCGATCTCGCGTGCCAACTCCTGGAAATTTGAGGCAGCTCAGGATGCTCTAATTGGCTCAAAACCTTAACGAGGACATGCCTAGACGAATTGCATCTGTTATCCGCGTCCAGGCGGAAAATACGTTATATTTTTAACTTAGTTTTCAGTTAATTTTCATTAGGTTGAATCCGTTGAGTACTATTGTAGCCTAAGCGAAATTTAATGTTTTACTGAACACCCCGTATCTTTAACAAAAATTGAGCTATTGTTATGAATGAAGAATTAAATTGTCAAGAGAAGATGTGTCTCGATGATGGAAAAAGAAATCACTCGGTGGAACAACTGGAAAACGTCAGGGGTGGTTCTAAAGATAGGGTAAAAAACATATTTTGTTTCAGCCTGTATAAAATGACGTACGCCGAGTTTTCTTGGTGATTGATTAAGAAGGAACATACCTACAATAAAAAAAATTCATACGAATCGGACTTGAAATAACATATTTATGAATTAACAAACTAACCGATTTTTTGAGTGGATCGATTATTTTGCCGGTGAGAGTATTTTGCTGTTCAAGGGAATGTATTGTTAGGTTGATTCTTGATTTAATTACTTCAATTGAATCAAGCATTGATATCAAGTCACATGAGGGAACCCATATTTTTTAATTTTGTAATTGGAAATACAAGAATAAATTGTCATCGAATTTTTCATCAAATGCATATAGGTATGTCGTTTCATATGAGCATAATAAGGGTATAATTCGAATTAACAAATTTTTCAAGAATGGGAGATATGCATGAAAAAAAAGCACATTAAAATGGACGAAAATCTTGTGCCAATAAAAACAGGGAACAAAATTAAAGAAAATAACTAGTACTAACTAACAAACCACTGCATGTGGCAAAAAATGAGAGAAAACATAAAAATCCCTGCACATTCATTAAGAGGAGTCGAAAAGTACTTGAGATAGAGGATTTCTCACTGATAAATAAAATATACACTTCAGTGGAAATCAAAAACAGTGGTTCCCGTAAAGACTTTTGAAGAAATGTCAATGTCATTTACGATTTTCAATAAACCAAATTTCTATCAAAGTACCTTTTTGATTCAGCTCTTGAAATGAAATGTGTGAGGTTTTTGAAACACATCAACATTGCACTAATAACAGAACATAAATGTTCATATTTGATTATTATTGAAATTACTAGAATAATCGATTAATTTTATTTTTTATAAATCCGGGGCATTTGGAGAATGAAAAATTATTTAATCATACTTCAGCTACTCTACCAGCATGATGAATTGAATGGAATAGTTTGACCATCTCAATGAATATATAGTTGGTAAAAACTGAAGGAGTTTTTTTAGTATTGCATATGCACCAAATAATTTTTCATGCTCTATCAGTTTTGGAATTATCATTGAAAAAAGCCTGTTTATGATCCTACAACAATTCAGTTTTATTATAACTGATGGAAAAATCTCAATAAGCAAAAAAAGCAAGATCTACACCGCACACATTATGTTTCATCTGAGTTATTCATTCAATTATTCAGTGTTTTTGGGAATACTGCATAACCCTATAGAATGGTTATACTAGCGGTTAAATGAATTTGATAAGCTATTTCTTCCACAACCACCAACTTTCTGAGATATTAATTAAAATAATTAAGTATCTTTAATATCAGTAAAAATGAAATCTTCAGTGATAATTGTTGGTATCAAATATTTTCTTACATATATTTTTGATTGTTGTGTTGCTTGAGAGATTTTTCCGGTTTTAGCATTCCACATAAGGGGGTTGTTAAGATGGGTTCATACAGCAAACGAAATGAACAATTGGGGTTTTCGGATACTTGCTCTATCAATAACCCGGGTTAAATATTGACAGATAAACAGGTCATTTGCTGTCAAAATTCAAACCGAGTTAGTGATCGAGTAAGTTTCCGAAAACCCCAAATGACAACACAAAATGTTTGAGATACAGGTTTGGAAATTCAAATCGGAAACGAAATTCAATGCATCAGAGATAGAAATGCAGTTGAACAGTGGTATATTCGAAAGATTTACGTGCTACGTTTCGGGCAGGTATAAATTTGGTCCTATGCGGATAATGCACTTGTCTTTGTCTTATCATTGGTAGTGGCCTACTCGAATCAAGTATCACGCGCAGCCTGACGCACTGAATGTGTCGGGTTGTCCGTGTGTCCATTTGAGAGAGACAACCATATCATCGTTCATTGGATCATTCATCGCGTTAGAAACATGGCACGTAATTGTAAGGTGAATAAAACACTTTTCCAGATAAAATACTTAAGTTATTTTAATGTCTCCAATAGTGATGTAACGAATGTCATATTTTATACATTCGCGAATGCGAATTCGAATGCAAATGTCTGCTACTGACATTCGCGAATGCAAATGCGAATGTAGAAGTGTTCAATAAGATAAATAATTGTTATTTTTTGAGAAATAAGTGTGTATTATGTTTGGGAGTTTATACATTTCTTTAGTTTAGATTATATTTATAATTTAATGTAGAAGAATATAGTTTTTGATTATTTATCATATTTTTGAGTTTTATTCAAGATGATTATTTAAATATTTGAAAGTTATATAAAAGTTTCATAGATTTGTTTTTGTTAGTTTCAATTGCACTCAATTTTTGTGTTATAACTTTTTTTCTGATATTCTTATTCGCAAAACATTCGCAGAAATTTTGCGGATGCGAATGCAGATACGAATATTCAAAAATATGCGAATATATGCGAACGCGAATGCGAATATTCGTTACAACTCTAGTCTCCAATTGTTCGAGCTATAAGTAAATCATATTCAGGAGGGAAACACGAAAATGAAACTGAAAAACAAAAAACTCATGGGGACACATCAACAAAGCCAAATATAAAACATCAAAAATTAAGATATCGATTGAAATATATTCTGGGAGGATTCTGCATTTCTTTGAAACTTTATAGGTTTTCACTCCCAGACTCTGAAACATAAATAATTAAAAAATGTTTGATTAAGGTGAAGTGCTCCTGCGAAAATCTTTGCACTTATTTGTCAGGAGCAAATTGGTCTTGAAAAAAATTGTTGCCTAACAGTAAAACTGAAAAATGAAACAAATTAAAAGGATATTGTAACGTTTCGGTGGCTATATCAGACACCTTCTTCAGACAAACTCTAAAATTCTTCAGAATTGTGTATTTTCTCATTTGTAATCTGATTGACATTGATAGTTTCAGAGACTGGGAGTGAAAACCTATAAAGTTTCAAAGAAATCAAAAATTAAATCAAATACAGTACCTAACCTTAAAACACAAAGACAAAAAAGAAAAAGTTGAAACAATTAAAATAGATATAAAATCAGTTGACTTGAAGTCACTTTTTCAAATGTACAAAAACAGTGCTCGAAATATGTTTAGACATTAAAACCACTTAAGTATTTTATCTGGAAAAATGTTTTATTCACCTTACAATGAACTGCCCAGATATCAGGACATTCAATACTAGAAGGCAGGTAAATATGTCTAGTATACCACTGTTCAACTGGACGGCAAAATACTTTCTTTTATGCATTGAATATCGTATGTTTCCGATGCGGATTTCCGAACCTGTATATTCAAGTTAACCTTGAAGAAACGCAATATAGTTTTAGCTCATCTGGTTCATCTCTTATTATGTATTTCTATTTGCTGTATGAACCTTCAGGTTCTTTTCTTCATTTCCGTTTATGTGGCCGCATTGGATTTTTGACAATTTATCATCCATTACGTAATTATTTTCCATCCAGCTTCTAACACTGTGGTCTTGGCTGCCGGTTCGTATCACCATGTACACCCCCATCTTGCTGTATACCACGGAGGAACACGGATGCTCGCTAACCACGTTTTACGTGAGGGTGGAACAGCACGAGCCTACCCTGCTGCTTATTAAGACGTGTAACAACGAAGTAAGTAAAATCAGGTTTTTTGTTTGATTTGCATCTGTGATATTCTTCATGTTATGTATGATTGCTCTCAACAGATGTTTTTATTTTTATGCTAACAGATTGAGCTTTGATAATCGTATTAATATATCATTATCCAGTTCTTGCTGGTTGTATCATCGTAAACTCATCGTGAAGCTTCTTTCTATCACGTTACATAAGGCGTTTCCGGTTACTTACTCGGGTTAACTCGATCCCTAACCTTCACGTTCGTTTACCTAACCCAAACATCCAAACCGTGTTCGAAAAGTACGTGCTCGATCACTGACGCAGGGTCCTAGAGTCACCGCATGCGCACTGTAGTTTAATATTGTATTTGAAAAAGGCTGGAATAAGTCTTCTACTCTTTTCCTAGTAATTTCAATATTCTATTCCTAAAAATTATGGAAAGAGAAGAGAATTTGTCTCAGTGTAAAATGTGTTTCTGCATTAAAGCTCAAGCCTTCTTTACTTCTTCAACATATGTACTCACAGATAACACTGAACATGCGAGGGAACACAGGAAATTATAAGAAAGATTTTACAGAAGCCAATAAATCCAAGCAAAGCTAGAGAAAATCAATAAATAAACTGGAACTGAAAAAATAAATTCTCTACTTCTTTAACATAGGTACTCAAAAATAACATTAAGCATAAAAGGGCAGATCCGAGTAGATCCGTCATGTGACCCAATGGATCGAGTTAGTAACCCTGAGTAAGTTACCGAAAACGCCTATACACTTATAAAAATAATAGTCTGGGAGACAGGTGCAAATTTGGTCAGTCATTTCCTCTCGAGAGATAATTGGTAAGATGCTTCAGAGAGTAGTAAGAAGACTCGTAAACGTCAGCTGCGGCGAGGTCGGTGGGTTGAGCGGCGACGGCTGCCTCCAGAATTTCCAGAAATGTCTCATTTTCACGTCACTTTTTTCACTATAAGAACACTGAAATACGGCTCCAATTTAGTCTATAAATCAAATTTGAACATTCACGTAACGATTCGATTAAATTCATTTTAGGTACATTCAATAATTGATAAAAAAAAATCGGAATACTAGAGGTTCCAAATATCCACAAATTGGAAGGAAAGTCCGTTTTTATGATATGATCGATGCTTTTCCGTAATTCCTGCCATCATTTGATATGTCACTCGCCGCATGACGGAGCAATGATGCCAAATTTATCATGAAGAAGGCAGGCTCTCCCTCGAATATGTCATTATGTAGTACATCTACAATTTGATTTATTCATATCAATTATTGAATGTACATACTTAAAATAAAACTAATCTTATCGTTACCTAACCTAAAATGAAACTAATCGAATCGTTATGTGAATGTTCAAAGTCGATTAGTAGACTAAATTGGAGCAGTATTTCGGTGTGTTTATGGTGGAAAAAGTGACGTGAAGATGTGACATTTCTGGAAACTTCTGGAGGCCGCCGCCGCTCAACTCACAAACCCCGCTGCAGCTGACGTTCACGAGGCTTCTCTTTACTACTCTCTGATGCATCTCACCAATTTTCTCTGGAAAGTAAATGACTGACCAAATTTGCACCTGGCTCCAGAACTATAACCATTTATATTGAGCTAATCATTTCGTATTTCACATGTATCGATCACAATCTGATAACATTGACAATGCATGTTTTGTTTACCGCTTACATGAATCCACTTCTCTATTACAAATTGAAGCAGTGATCACGTGGTACAATGGCCTATGAATTCACTGCGCAAGCGCCAAAACCTCGATTTTTCATGTTTTGTCAAATTGGAGTTTGCACATGCGCAGATGATTGAAGGGGCCATCCGAAATGGCAACAAGATTGTTTCAACTTTCATTTCACGTTAGCAGTATAAAGTTTTATAGGTATGTGACTCTACCTATGTTTTTTTGTGTTCTATTCTGTAAAACTTCAATCTTCAAAGTGTTAACGTGGTTATTTTTTGTGCGCTTGTTCCTAGGGAAATAGCGTGAAATCGTTTCACCAAAATTTCAGCTGTTGAGTTTTTTAAAAGACAGAATCGGTCCTCCTGTTTCTTAGTAAATATTCTTATTTCATTTGAAATATTTTAGCAATATTTGTGGAACCACATCTCGGATTAATTCGAATTTTGGTATTTAGTAGAAGACTAATGATGTGAAAACACGTTCAAAATTTCGTGAGGATCATGCCATTGAGAAACTTAAAAAAAATTATCTTTGCGGTTAGGACCGACAGAATTACCTTTCATCGTTTACTTCACTTATTAGATAGATTTCGTTTTAAGAAAAGTTGGGCATTTGTGCAAAATTATTGTGTGCTATCTCCAAGGATGGAGCTTGAGAGAATTGCTTAAAGTAACCAAACCAAACAAACTCATTTGTTTATCATTAGAATGTACTAACTGTATAAAAGAAATCAATCAGATAAAGACGAATATCTGCTTTGATTAGGGCCATATTCATAGTCACCCCACAAGGTGAGGGTAGTGTGAGTGTCAGATTGCCCTTGAGGAGCTGTAGCTGTTTTATGAAGCATACTCAGTGAGTGGAGTGCTATTTTTGCCAGTATCAACATGAGGGAATGCGCTAGAACCCATGAAATGAGTATGCTTTATAATACGGCTACAGCTACTCAAAGTCAATCTGACACTCACACTCGCCTTGAGGGTTAACTATGAGTACGGCCCTAAGTTTTCGATAGAGAGGTGACTGGTATAGTTAGACATCAATATCATTTACAAAATTTTATGAAGCGTCTTCTTGAAATAATGTGAGTGAATCCCAACAAACATGGAAAAAAAGACGCCAATCGAACTGTGAAGTTTATGTAGAACTTTCACTTTTGTGATAGTTTACATAGTTTTATAAGAAAACTATCGGTGTTACAAGTTTCGTAAGACGTCCAGAAATTCAAAATGTTTCCGTTGCCTTATCTATAAAACTATTGGTGTTGATCACTTGGAGGGTTTTATAAAGTTCTTGAAAAGCTTATTATAAAGCTAATACTCTTGGGGTGATATATTTTACTTCGATAAACCCTTATAAATCTTAAGGCACCTAATGAACATTACACAGCTACCAATACACATAAAGAATTTTATAAAACTAATAGAACCAGTAACTACATTCTCATAAAAGAGGGATGTTCCATGACTGTTTCACGTGCATGTTTTCTTAATGTTTAATTCGTAGTCGTAGTTATTGTCCTTCATTCAATAATTGATCGTAAGTGAATGAATGTCGCAAGAGAAAAAAAAATTGGAAAAAAATTATAAGGAAACCAAGGATAACTATGGATTGCCAATGGAAAAAATATGTTATGCCAATTCAAGGCAATGGTCTTTTTCTTCAATTATAAGCCAAAGCTCCCTTCTTTTCATGAAAATCCCTTCCGAAAGACTTCTGGAAACTCTAAAAAAAAACAAATATTGTGAAATTAAGTATATGAGGAAATTCTACTGGCATCAAGGCCTAGAGCATTGTATTAAATTCTATTGTCATTTCAAAAATTGAGGTGAAAACACTATTTGGATTGATAAAAATATGGATTGGGACTCCCATCTACAAAATTGGCATTATTTTGACCAAAATAATTTAACATTCATAACAGTCGCCCAGAAATAAAGCCAATAAACATTGAATATTTCCAAGTTAAGATAAACCATAAAGCGTTAAACTGTATCAAAAACCGCCTTCCAAGGCTAATTAAAACAAAAAAAGTTCGATCAAGTACCTTCCTTTCTGCGACTTTTGTAGCTTAGGACTCCGCAAAGTTTTTAAACTCAGCCAAAAGCTAAAAACACCTTCTTTTATTTCTGAATAGAAAATGAATGTTTGAGTACATCCTACCGAAATCTGAAGTTCTAGCTTTCAAGCATTTTTTGGGTAGCTTGCAGTAATTTTAGGAAGCTGAATCTTTTTTTTGTTGAAGCAACTTTCAGGACTACTCTAAAAAAAACTTAAAAATACTTGCTGTATAGGAAGATGAATTTTTCAATCCTAACTGGCAAAATACATTGAAAAAACACTCAAAAAATCATTACTCGAGAACTACAAAAAACCGCATTACATGCATGTGTTATTTTTAGATAGCTAAAAATAATTTACTGACGTCAATCGCCCGGACACCCTGTATATACAATGTAATTCATTGGTTCAAAATTTAAAGATTGTGCTTCGATCAACTGAACAGGAGGTGTGTTATAAAGAATTCATTTTCAAATGTCATTAATACTCATTCCTCTTCTAAGTGTTTTTCTTGATAGATTCCAGACTCTCCTAGTTCGTTCATGCTACTAACTGCAAGTACATTTCCAGGTTTTTGGTGCTTACTGCTCTTCAAGATGGTGCGAAAGAAATCAAAAAGATCAACGAGGCAATAGACAAGCCTATTTTGGTACAGGGGAAACCTTTTTGTTCTCTTTATACCCTGAACGTGCCAAATATCCCTGGGTTGGCATAGATGCAGATAGAGTGGAACATGGTGCTGAGCTTTTCATGGCTGCTGATACTAAGATGATAACCATCGGAGGAGGGTAAGTTGGAATATTTTCTTATGTTTTGAGATGTAATATTTGAGTGTTTTCATTCTCAGAAGCTGCAGTACCATTATGATATTTTATTTTTAATTTCTCTACAGGAAATTTTCTTAAACCATCACAAAATTATATGTTCCATCTCAGACAAGCCATCCTGTTTATTTCGTATCCGATAGTTATTGAAAAAATTTCCCGAAGCATGTCCAATAATTTTGTTTGGGGGACATCTTTTGGCAAAAATTTTAGGCTTAAACGAGCAACCCCCTAAGACGATTATGGGAAAGAGGTTGAGTGATACTTCATTTGAAAGGTCTTGGAACCGCTTTTTACAACGGTGTATGAAAAACGTAATTTTCATGCTCTTTTTCCGCCAAAAATCATTTTTTACTTGAAATGAGCCACCCACTATTTTGGTTTTTTACAAGTAATAAGAGAAATGCTCTTAATGCATTATTTGTGTTGCTTTAATTTTTTGTTCTTAAAAGATGTTTATTTATAAAATTTTTCTTCGATCATTTATTACAAATCAATCTGTTGAGTTACTACTTTGGTGATTTATTTAAAATTTCAAGAATAATTATAGTGTACACATTGCAAGAACGTGTTTAGCGGGTTAGCCTGTATCAGCAAAATCAAAATCCGAATTTTTTAAGATAATCAAAATATTCAAGGTGGCGCATTTGAGCTAAAACAATTATTTTTGGTCAAAACGGTTCATTAAAATTACGTTCATACAAAGTTTTGAAGAGGCTTTCAAGACTTTTCAAATGAATTATCACTTAACCCCTCTCACCGATTCAATTTTGAAGGTCTTAAGCGCACCTTCTTGGAGGGTTTCTCGTTGAAGCCTCAAATATACGTCAAAAGATGTCCCCCAAACAGAATCATTCGACATGTTTCGGGAAATTTTGCCCTTACACTATGTGTAAGAATTATAGGGGTTGGCCTTCTGAGATGTGAGATAGTTTCCAGACAAAATATGTAACTAGCATGCGGATAGTCAGTACTATCAACAAAATTGTTTATCGATGAAATATTAATTTGTCTTAAATGATTTATATTTCTGACATACCAAAACAACGAAGTGCAAAGAAATCTAACTACAGAAATAGCCTTGAAGAAGTCTGGATATACAAAACGAAGACAGTTCAACTTTTATTCAGTATTTGTCCATATGTAAAGTTGAATATCCAGGAATAACACTGGATAGTAAACTTCTGTTGAATAAGCATTTTGATACTGCTACTGGTAAAGCTACGTGCAGACGTCTATGCGGCAAAAATTTTGGGTTGTAACACCCAAACGTCATGATTGTGGGACCTATAATCAGGTATGGGGCAGTAGTCTGGTTTGCCAAGGCAAGTCAGGTACGAGGAAAAGGCTCGATAAAGTACAGAGGCTTGCCTCTGTGTGCATCTCTGGAGCTATGAGAACGTGCCCAACTAGGGCACTTGAAGTCATTACGGACCTCACACCTCTACATCTAGTGATTGATAGGGTAGCCCATGAGGCTATCCTCAGAATATCTAAGGAAGGTACAGGTAATGAGAGAATAAAGAATCAGAGAGTCTGGTCCTCTCTGAACAACTATATTCCGTTCACGAAAGTTTGAGCGCAAAGTAGGCGTTTGTTTATTTATCTGAAGTTGGCAGTATTTGCTGTCATAACATAAAATAAAGTCAACATTGCCGAAAGTACCCGGCCTCGTCCGACGAGCTTTCAAGTTATCAGAGAACTCTATGCAGTATTGGCAACATTGCGTATCAATCTGACAAGAAAATAATTAACATAACCTAAAATTTTAATATACACAGTGGAATATGTCAAATTTCCATGACCAACCGACGGCTCAACCTTTCGTGAACGGACTATACATCTCATCTGCGAACTTCCCTAGTGATGTAATGACCAAGAAAGTAAGCACTAATAAAAACTTCAAGTCTAGATATAAATCTGGAAAGAAACTATCGGAAGTGCCCTATAGCCATACACTCAGATAATCAAGCTGCTATTAAAGCACAGCTCCTACGTCATCGACTCAAAGATGATCTGGGAGTGCCGGCCATTCGGGAATCAAAGGAAACGAAGAGGCCAATACGCTTGCCAAAGAGGGCGCACGAATGTCACTCATTGGCCCAGAACCCTTCTGTGGTATAGGTAAATGTACCTATAAGATGAAGTTTCTGGAGAAGGAGAAAGCCGAGAAGGAAAAACTCTGGCGGAATCTCCCAGGGCTGGATCATTCCACTAAGTTCCTTCGAAACTTTTGAACAATAAGATCCAAAAGATATCTGGATCTTGGTAAGAAACAATTACACCTCCTCACTGGCTTTCTTACAGGACACTGTTGCCTCAAGAAGCACCTGTTGAGAATGTGATTATCGGACACTGACCAGTGTAGGTTCTATGGCGAGGAGGAAGAAACCGCCATTCACCTAGTCACGGAATGCTTTGCCATTGCGAGCCTGAGGAAAGATGCCTTGGGCGAGAAACTTGTAAGAGTGAAGAACTAGCCTTGTTTAAACCTTCACAGATATTGGATTTCATCAGATCTC
Source organism: Propylea japonica (assembly GCA_013421045.1). Lineage (NCBI taxonomy): Eukaryota > Metazoa > Arthropoda > Insecta > Coleoptera > Coccinellidae > Propylea > Propylea japonica. The sequence goes on from CM024246.1 coordinate 45,579,016, forward strand.
TGGAATTGGAATGCGAGCTGTAAAGGGTGTGGTCAGAACAGCTCTGTAAGGGGGCAAAATAGGCCTCGAGGTAGAAGTGAACTGTAACCCGTTCACTGCTACCTCGAGGTAGCAGTGAACTGTAACCCATGTTTAAACTGTATCTGTGAATAACCCATATCTTATACATGCGTTACATGAGTTAATCTGAAGCAGAATTGTTCTTTTGAACATTATTGGGCGTAGTTATTGCAAATGATCGCAATTCTAGAGTTATATTTTCCTTTTACAGTGCTGGTCAAGCTATTTGGATCGACGAAAACATCCGATTTGGCAAAAGTGACGCTTGTTCTACGTTCAATAACCCTCCATTGTGTCCTGGTGGAGATTTTGAGATAAGGGTTTTGGAAGTATATGGCTTCAAAATGAACGATTAAAAACAAAGTATGATGCTATCATTTGCACCTCCTTCATTCGAATCATGATTATGGCTTCTGTCTGTTTGGCGCATTAATATTGCCAATAATAATAGTTGGTAATTTGTTTAACTCGCATGAATAACTTTCTATTGAGTAAAGTTGTCTGAAATGTTGAAATTTCGTATGAGCTTATTTCTATTGCAAATCTCTTGATCGCTAGAGATTTGATTATTCAGCTTTTCTATCTATAATATCTTTCGAAGGCTTGATCTTCATTAACATCTTCATAGATTTCAATATCAAATTGTTTTTCTCTGGTATCATAATCCTTGTGCTACTTTAAAGACTATATTTCAAAGGATCAAATTCCTTATTGGCACCTTGTTTTTACTACTAGATTCTTCGATATTTATTTAACAGAATTGTCTCTAGTTACCGGGTAAGTTATTTCCTTCAAATTTTTGAAAGAATATTTGGTTCACTCGATAAATTGTTAAGTATTACACTGTACTCTAATAATAATTTACATTAAGAAAGTGGAAATTTTAGGGATGGGTCTAATTATGTGCAGGCTCACTTTACATCTTAATATTGCACCAATTGCACATTCTTACTAGGAATTTGAATATCAGTGATACACATTTTCATAAGCCGATCTTACTCACTAACAACCAAAACTTTTCCAAGTAATGGAAGGAAGAATGTTTGTTTAAAAACATAATACAACAAATACAGAAGGTCACCTCAAACACCTAGGCTAACAATAAAGTAGTAGTAAATATTGTGAGGGTTGAAAACGTACGGATTTACGATTTACACTGACATTCATGTTCATTTGAATCATCAATTAAATAACTAAATAGGGGATATACAGGTATGGGAATTCACATTGGCAACATACGATAGTCAATGCATCAGAGACAGAGAGAGAAAATTACGCCGTCCAATTAGATTAGATAGTGGTCGATCGGCACGTTGATTACCCTTCTGCACTGCGACCAATAAGGTCTTTTGTGCGTTACCATGCTAAAACTACGTTTTTCCCAGGAATCTAACCTCCTTAACAAAGCTGGTTACTTCCTTAGGAGACTTCGCTCTTATGTCGGCTGGCGTTAATAACGCGCCACCTAGTAGAGTAAGTCTGGTTTGCGCCAGCGCAGTGCATTGGCATAGTATGTGCTCGGTGGTTTCAGTGGCCGATTCACATAACCTACAAATGTCGGAGTTTTCTTCACCGATCTTGTGTAGGTGATATCTCACGGGACAATGCCCTGTTAGAAGGCCGATTAGCAGCCTTAACTCGTTTTTTGACAACGATAGAGCTTGTTGAGCCTTCTCTTTGGAAGGTTCGATTAGTCTCTTGCTTGTCTTTGACCGGATGTGTTTATCCAGTAAGAGTATTTCTCCCTTTTTTCCCAAACGCCGACCTCTGCCCTGATCAGTGTAGGTGATACCCAACAAGAGGGCACGGGTCCGGTGAAGGGTGTGTTTGCTCCTCTTTTTGCAAGGGCATCAGCTCTTTCATTTCCCTCAATGTTCTGGTGGGCAGTTACCCAAGCTAAAACTAGCTTGTTGTACTCCGCCAGTGTTTTGAGGGACTGTTTGCAGCTCCAAATGGTCCTTGATCTACAATCAACGGCCATAAGCTGCCTCAGTGCCATCTGACTATGCAAATTCTGGCTACCTTGTACTGTCTGGACAGACAGACTTGAGCGCATCTTTCTATGGCCAGAATTTCAGTTTGGAGCGTTGTTATTGGCTTTCCAAAAGGCTCCGATTCCCTGTATTTGGGACCGTATATGCCTATGCCTGCTCCTCGTTCCCTTAGGGACTCATCTGTGTACCAGATGGGATGGTTTTTACGAAGTCGAGACAAACCTTCCACACTTTCTTGGCGATCACCTATGATCACTTCGTAGTTGGCGTCAAGGTCATACTCGATTGGCATGGAATCCATCGGTAGTAAAGGGAGTTCACCACCTAGTGATCTTAAAATATTTCCGTGTCCCTTGCCAGGCCCTATTTGGTCCATTCTTAGGGCACTCATGAGACCTTCTTTCTTAACATAATGTGCAGCGAGGTGAGATCCAGTATTACCTCTACTGCAGCTGTAGGAGTCGTATACGCAGCTCCTGTAATGCCGTCCAATAGAACAGTTGTATATTCTAAAGATTTACGTGCAACGTTTATAATGAAATAAATGACCCATATTATCGTTAGGAGTGGCCTAATTCAAGCAGTATGAGAGGCAACCTAAAGTACTGGAATTGAAAATCACGGGCAGTCTGACACATTTACAAATTTTATTCGAGTACTTTAGGTTGTCTCCATACTGCTTGAATTTGTGCACTCCTAAAGATAAATGAAGACAAGTACATTATTCGCAATAGATCATTTAATTCTACATTCTTTTGAATATACAATTGTTCAACTAGAAGGCAAAATTTTCTCCCTGTTGCATTGAATATCATTTGTGTCCGTTGTGAGTTTTCCATATTGTTATGAATAATTGAAGAAAACAGATAAGAATCTATTGAACAAAATGGGCATCTTTCTCAATAAATAACCAAAAATTATAATGAAAAATTGAGAACATAAACCAAATTAAACGGTATGAGAAAATTTTGCAAGCAGATATTGATACAGAGTGTCAGGTAAACTTAGTAGAAAATTCTGGTTGATACGCATAACATTGGTACAAACTGGAATAGGTTAAATAATTTTGCTTATAAGATTCTTACAACTCGTTCTGATCAATCTACGCTATTGGCCAAATTCATTTGGAACCCAATGCTTCTCTGAATAAATATTTTTTGATCTGCCGGATTTTGGTGAAATTTTGTGTGAATATTAGGGAGACCTTTTCTTAATTGTAAAAAAATTATCAAATCAAGAAGCAATATTTTTATACCTTTTGAGGCTGTTGCAAAATTAAGTTTTTTACTCTGAAATTACAAATAGTATTTGAAAATATTAACAAACTATCAAAAAAAATTGTTTTTGTATTTAAAAAGTTTTTTTTCGATAACTAGTTAATATAATATTACCACACACCTAGCCATACGTCAAGAAGTACTTTAAGATAACTACAGGAAAATTGTCCTTACTTTATTGTACCAAACATGAGGCCTCCAAATAGCCCAGAGTTAATTATAACGCTTGGGGAACTTTAGAACTATTAGAAGAAAAAGATTATGAGAACACACGCCTTGATACTATTGATCAGATTAAAAGAGAGAAGAGTTTACTGTTGGCATCAATATAATAAAGAAATTATAAATAAGTCAATTGGACAATGGCGCCGAAGACTTCAAGCTGTTGTAGAAAATCAAGGAGATGTTCTTGTAAAATTATTGAAAGATATTTTTATTTGTTGTTTAATTTGTTGTTCAACAAAACCCTATTATATTTATAGATTCTTTTCCGATAGTTTCTCAATATTTTTAATGATATTTGTGGTTTTAGAGTGAAAAACTCAATTTTGCAACAGCCCCAAAAGCAATGATTAAAAATATTATTATTGGGAAAATGTCTTCTTAATATTCACACAAAATTTCACAAAAATCCGGCAGATTAAAAAATAGTTATTCAGAGACAAATTGGGTTTCAAATGAATTTGACCCACAGTGGATATCTGAGGATTCGTTTGTTGATCTTATTGGGATAACATTTTCCAACTTTATAAAATGTACAAACTGTTATTCTGAACCTTTTTGTGCAGGGAGGGACAAGCAATCTGGATGGACGAAAACATTCGTTTCGGTAAAACGGATCGCTGTACAACCTTCAACAACCCCCCACTTTGTCCAAAGGGTGACTTCGAAATACGAGTATTGGAAGTTTATGGATTTGCCACCGAACAATAAAACCATACATTGTTTAATTATCTGCAACATGTATTTTTTGTTATTCTCACTTTTCTTGAAATTTACTATTTGACGAAATGTACCTGGATTTGTAATTCGACGTTTTCATTCCAGTAATAGACGGATTTCCAGAGATTTATTTTTGAGTTGAAAAGTCGATTGTTCCAAGCAATGTTTTTAAAAAATTCGTCATGAAAGTGAGAGCAGCTCACATGGATGAAATTTGTGTAGCTGTGAAAGTTTGAAATAATTTATGAAAAATCTGATCGAGTTGCCTTTGCTCAAATTTCATCTATAGTTATAGTACAATCCAAATTGAACTGACTGAAATATATTCATAAACTCATAGTACTCAAATGAATAGGTCTCGGACTCAAATTGACAAATTAGAATTAATTTGACCAATTTTTGAGAAATTCAAAATATAATTTTTTGTGTCTTTATATTTGATATCTAGTCAATATAATCGTAATGCAATAAATGTAGTATTGTTCAGAAATACGTATCACTGAATCAAACGATGGCTCCTATTACTATAATATGGATATTCGCCGATGAAAAATTGCTAAATGGAACATTCTCACTCTTCATTTCCTTATTTATTGGCCAGCTGTTTGCAGCATAAAGCTTTAAAGATACACCCGAATTTGAGATGTGTTTGCTTTTAATCAACAAAGTAATCATGTATTTCTCGTCATACTGAAATCTCTGGAGAATCGGCTGTTGTGCTTTTGCACTGTTGTCATTAACAGCGTGAGTATTCGTGTGAATGACGAAAGTACTAGATTTCTAGTCGTAGTTATGTATTATTGTTAGTTGTTATAAATGTGTATAAATTCAAACTAGTGCAATATTTTATTTATTGTATTCAATTACAATCATGTATATATTAGTTAACGGTTATTGTTAATTTTATTTCATATATTTTAACTGAACTACTTAAGTGAAACAATGTGCCACAAAGTAGTTTTCGAGTTTACAATCATTGACATTTCAAAGATTTAACAATTCATTGTGACTAGAATACTGATTTTGATTTATTGTCAAATTTTAATTTTAAGTTGACCTGTGACTAATTCTAATTGAATTTTTTTATTATATTTTTTATAATCGAACCTCATTAGATGTGTTTTCTCAACACTTTAATATAAATACTATGACTTGGTGTTGTAAGTTTTAAAATTTTAGAACATATCATGTCATATTTATTTCAACACAGTTATTCCCAAAATAAACATATATAGCTTTGAGCTTATTGCTTGTAAATGTAATTCCTCATGTGTTTCATGTTAAAATGAAATAGATTGTTTACTATAGATCTTGCGTTTCACTATGACTTACAGGTTTTTGTGCGGGTGTTCCTAGGAACAGCTTGGTATAATTTTGCGCAAATATTTTCATTAATATTTCTGAATATCGTTGTTGTATCTGCTAGAAAAACTTGACTTTCTTGTATGAGAGTTCGCTTTTACCTATCTTATAGAATTATAAATGGTCGAAATTCTAGAAGTTCGGGAGAATAAAATAAATATTTATTTGGTAATTTATTTCACAGACTGATACATATGTTTTGTTTATTTTGATTGATGCTACTCGTGTCAACAACAGATTCATTGTACTCGCAAATTTATCTATTTTTGGTATAATAATTTACACGGCCTATATCAATTATGACATGAACGAAAATAATGAGATAACACTAGGTTATTTAAATTAATTTTTCGATTCGAATGACACTGGAAAGATCTATGAATGTAGGTCATAAATATTTGCACATCAGATATCGTAATCCTCTATCAGTGTACTTTTTTATACACAATAATTTCAATTCATTCTCGTTATGTTATCTCTTTAGATAATCAAATCATGGATTGTAAACCGAAGTGAAATGACCTGTGTGATATAAAAACATATATTTCTTTCATCGTTCGTTGTTAACGTAATATTGTATACAATTATCGAAATATATCTCATAAATTTATAGCAAAATATTCGTTGATTTCTCGTTGAGCTGCATCAGCTATGCTTAAAAAATTTAAAGACAGATTTCCATGATTTCAGCAGGATATACCAATACAAATTTCAACACAACCGGATTATTTTTAGCGAATCGTTCATTTTTTCAAAGTATCATCACAGAGTTGCATTAATTTATGACCCACTTCAGAACATGATATGTTACTTAATGACAAGAGATTCTATTACAAAATTATTTCACTCATTATCTGCATGGACGTGTTTATAATGTTACGACTAAGCTTTGATCACAAAAGCGAACTGTGTGTACATTGTTACTACTACAAATATGTAGATGCTAATACAAATAGGTTACCTACTTACTGAGAAAATATTTTTATCACAACAATATAAATGTACAAAAGGCCAAAGTGCTTACAAGCGATTATCACTCATATATCACATATACATTACTTTGAACTTAATACATTCATTCAACGAAAGCACGATAATGTCTTCATAGGGATATAATCCTCTTCTTGCTTGGTTTCAGCAAACCTAAACACAAATTATGAATTAAAATATGATTTTATTTCAGCCATAAATGCCAATATTTTAATATTGAATATGCTTTGGTGTGGGATGATTGATGAATCATTATTTTATCATGAGCAGGTGTCTGACCATCACACAACCCTCAGAGGAAGAAGTAAACACTAACTATTTCTTCCTCTGAGACACAACCACTGATTGCTGTTCACTCCTAGCTTATACCCCACTGATCAGATCCTATTTTTGGATTAGTATAATAATTTTGATCTGGGTAAGTTCCTCAGTTTGTTCAGTACTATGGCGACAGCCAGGTCACTCCAAGATCCCTGGAATCGCACTGCCAGGGGTTTCTGATGACCTAGGAGTGCCGTAACACCATAGCATAAAACAACTGGCTGTAAAGGGACTCTACTATGTATGGATGCCTGGGCATTATAAATCAATTTCGAGCGGCTAACCGGTTATTTTTTCGGTTAACCAATTCCATTCAAATTGAATGCAATTGGTTAACCGAAGTGATGATCGGTTAGCCGCTTGAAGTTGATTAAAGTGTTGAAGGAAATAAAAAAGCAGAAGAACTGGAAAAAAGTGCATCAAGGTTAACACCTGTAGAACTGAGCTTTTCTGTGAACTTAAAAAAGAGACCAATATAAGGCAGCGGTCCAGCAATGGGAATTGAATAACTGAATAACCCTCTTGGAGAAACAGCCCGGGACTTACTCAATCCAAAAGTTTCGTGATGTAGTCACCTACCCATAACAAAAAGCTCATGAAGCTGTCATGAGCTGAGCTTCGGGTGGACTGCTGAAGGGGCATTGTTAGCATATGCTGGCTTTGTGGATCAAAAGCAGAAACAGCTGAACACGTGGAGTTGGCAGACCTAAGAGCAAATACGGGGAAACTGGTCCTGGATACCCAAGAGGTAACCACAAAGGATCCAAAGGAGGATGTCGGTTTAATCAACGTCATTGACGACCTCCTCAGCTTTCCATGAATGAGTAGAGTTGAGATCAGAGGTAGGGCCCACGAATATTCAGTGGGGACCAAAATGAATCAATTCGTACAATTTTGTTCAGCATAGGCCAAATTTCAGGAGGGGTAAGCATAAATTTGGGGAGCGTGAGTCACCCCTGGCTCCATCCTAGCGTCGCCACTGCACTGCTGGAATCTTTCTTGGAGTTTCTGAAAACTCTTTTCAACGTTGTCCTGTCAAAAGCGACAATTTCCACGGAATAACTTCCTTCAATTTCTCTGAAGTTCTGGGCTAGTGCTATAGTGCTGGCAAACACGTTCTTTGAGGTATCCCCATAGTAAAAAGTCGCAAATGGCCAAATCTGGGGACTGAGGAGGCTAATAAATGTCACCTAATCTTGAAATGAGGCGAGGGGAAAAGAGGACGAATAGCATTCATTTGGACCTCTCTATACAATTGATTAACTGAAGAAGTCATTTCACTTCGACCGCATCGACCAATAGGAACGCTGTAGCGTCAAATAGAAGGGGGGTTTTGTTACTCTAGCTGTGTGAGCGTTCGCACAATAATGTTGGAACCACAATAACTCTTCGTCTTAATTCAGGTGCAAAGAAGTTGGTTATCACTTCGACATAGCGCTCGGTAGCTATGTCGGCATTGCCTTTCCATTGTTGTTTTCAAAGAAGTAAAGGCCAATGATGCAAGTGTTAATATAGCGCACCAAACGGTCAGTTTTTGGCTGTGCAGCGGTTGTTTGTATAATTTTCGGGGATATTCATTCATCAGCCCAATAACGGCAATTTTACTGATTCGACGATTGGCCACGCCATTGAGGTGGAAGTGAGTTATGAACAAAATGAGGTTCTCATATTGTGTATAAACCTCTGGCTGTAACAGTTTGCACAATAAATAATTTGTTGCCGTGAAGATCAACGCAGACTGAGAAACTGTGCTTGTTGGAAATACTCAAAGTTCTCATGTGTTCGATTCGTTCTTGTTGGTCTTTTCCTCAACAATGCACCCCGTGTGTCAACGTCAGTACGATGGTCAATTTATTATTATTATAGTATTCGTTTTGAAGAGCTGTTCCAGTGATTGTGCGCAGCTGTATTTCGAGCTTTTGAGTCACTCAGGAGCATGAAACTCTTCAAAACGAATAAGCTATATGATGTCATTCCTAAACTAGCACAAAACTAATACCTTATTCTAGTTGATATCTTGGATTGTGTTGAATAAAGTCTGGAATACTTTTATTTCTTTTCCCATTGACTTACAGAAATCAATTGCACTTACCTCATGTCAAAGTTGACCATTTTAATTACAATCTAGGACAGGAGTAAAATATATTTTTGATAATCTTAGAACACGATGGTCATCAGAAAATTTAAAATGAATCAGTTTGAAGCGTTATAGATTGTAACTTCCTTTAGAAAAATATTCAAATTTCAGTTAGCAGCATTATTTCCCAAAAATTCAAAACATCATAGCGATTATGTGTGTGCTCACTGAGATTTGACAGATCAGTTGTTATGTTGAAGCATTATTTAAAATTCTCCTTAAACAATGGTTGTAGTTAGCTGAAAAACAGTGGCTTGCTATTCACCTTTCCAGTCAATAAATCTGTGTTAGTTTATAAGAAAGTTTACAGAAGGCCTTGAGGCAAAATTGACAGAAGCAAATCTCAAAAATTTGGTTTCTTTTCTTCAGCACAATATGTTCAAACTTTGCGAAAATTTTGAATTTGAATTGCTGAAAAGTAAGCTACAATAATAATCCTAGTGTTAAAGATATCTAATTTTAAACGATACATGGGACTAACGTTTTCTGATAAACTACCACATAAATAATATTGATGAATTCAAACTACAGGGTCTTTATAAATGATTGTAACAGCGCAGTTGGCTTTGGATTGCAGAAAACCAATCTCTAACCAATCAGGGCATTGCATGATCACAGAATTCTGTGGTTTGCATAATCCAAAGCCAACTGCGCTGTTACAATCATTTATAGAGACCCTGTACTACTTTACAACCTTACGGCTGAAAAATGTCTACGGTACTATTCTAAATTGTTTATCATAAAACAACAAAAAAAACTAAAAAAAAAATAATTATCCAGGCTTGATGTATATCAATAAGTGTGTACATTATTCTCCTTCATTTGTCCAGAAGCATTGAAAGCACACATAAAGAAAGATTCTATCTTTCATACAGACCATAATTGGAATCTGTATAAATAATAGAGGGAAGGTACTACTAACCTTGATTGAGAAAAAAAGTGATAAGGTCCAAATAAAACGAAAAATGGTATGCCAGATTTTTTATTGGGTGATAATAACACTTTATAACAAAGGATCTATCACAGTCTATCACACTTATGACACAATCTTAGAAACCTGGCAAGTTACAAAATATAGAATTCGTTACTAGTCAACTAAAACATGTTTTTTTCCCAATAAAGTTAGTGAAGAATTTTTGGTTTACAGTCATTATCGACAAACAGCCAGAAGCAAAATAAATCCAACAGAAAAATAAAAGAAAATGGAGTGCAATATCTGTACAACTTTGTGTCTTTCCAAATGAAGGTGAATAGTGTTCGACCATTATCATCACAGAAAAATAAAAGGTTCATTTTAAATGCAAAATCTTAAAAAGCACCCCACAAAAGTGAAATAGGAATAAAAAACACCCTGAAAAACGTTACTACCACTTTTCTGTTGGAGTTATTTCAGGCGGCATATCAAATTGTTCGTTAGTCATGTCTCCACAAGTTACCTCCATAGATGAATGAAATTTCAAAATAGTAAATGTCTGAGCTTCAGAGCTAATTGCAGCAACAGAGTTGAAATATTACCCTTATAATTTTATCAAATCAAAAATAGGAAGATTTCAATAATAATAATCATATCACTCGAAAAACATGTCATCAATGCTTTTCGTTCAAATCAATATTTAGAACAGAATACTAAACACTAAACATTATATAAAACTATGTCCTACAACTAATGTGTGGAAACGTTTGTTACTTAATCATCACTAGCAAAAAATAAAAACAATCATATTATACAACTTTTTCTGTACATATACAATTATCAAACCACCACCCAGAACTATTTAGAAGTTTTATATTTTGCTAGTGTGAATTGTAATAAGAATAGTAAAAATATTAGAACTTGAGAGTACGGAAAGCTATATTCGAGAGAAGTTTTACTGATTCATCAATATTCTGATACTATGACTATATATAGAATATAAAGAAACGGAAAACTGTTTTACATGAGGATTATGAATTTAATGTTGGAGATTTTGAACTCACATTGAGAGATATCCTCTGGCCTGAGATCTTTTGCGACCATACAGGTAAGCCAATAGTACGATCACCACCAAAGCGGCTAGAGCACATCCGACAGCAATGGGTACTATATCTGGAGTGGAACGGATGCAATCAATTGCTGCAACAAAATTTATGTTTAATTATACGAACCATCAGTTATTCACTGAATAGATGAATTTTTCTTATGTGTTTTTCCCCTTTCAAAATTTACAAACGTCACTATTGGTCTCTTATGTATGTACCAGTGTAAAAAGCCTGTATATTTTCATATGTGATGAAAAAAGGCCTATATAACCTTACATAATCTTACAAACGTGTCTCAGATAGATAGAACTGATATTGAGATTAGTATATTATGCAACTAGCGTATAATGATATTCGTGAGGTGAAGTTCAAGCCACGAGCCATAGGCGAGTGGCCCAAAATCACCGAGTGAATAACAGCCATTATACGCGAATAGCATACTATACTTCCATGACAAGCGTCAAGTTGACACATGAGAAATTTTTGGAGAACTAGTCATTGTATATTTTGTGATAAAAAAAGCTTTAATTGATATAATGAAAGTAGATTTGGCCCTTGATTGACAAAGTATGCCCATATTTGTTAGATTTAAAACTTTAGAATACTGAAGAAGTACCAATTTAAAGAATATTATATCAAAGCTGAATCTATGAAGCATCTGACAGCAGTGATTCATAATATCATTATTCCCTTGTGATTTATGGGTATTATTAAAGTGGAGCACAGAGACGTACAAAGGACGGATTTTACAATAGTCGTGGATTAAACAAATAACCTGTCTGTATGTTTACACCCATTATCCATCACGATATTAGTAAAAACAAAACAATTAAATATGTATAAATAATAGATATTATTTGCTAGACATTTTTGAATTACATCATACAATTGCCAACTCGATTGGAATATTCAATTTAGTTATGTTCATCTGTGATTAGTTCAGAATGGTTTGAGAAATAAACACCTTCAATGAGTCTGCTGAGTATTATTTGCCAACCCTCATTTGTATAACAATTGGCCAAACCTAGCCTGGCAGGGAAAATTTAAACAGTCGAATTTTATATTCAGTAGTTCTAGCGGTTGTAGAGCCTCAAATGTACCAAATTAGAAATGTATAACTTACGATTTTCGAAATCTGCAGTAGTAGAAGTCCTGAAAGCCTCCATCTGAAGGTGGCTGACTTTCAACATTGCTTTGCATTTGGTATCGTTCTTGGGATTGATCAAAGCAAGTGTTTGTTCCTTGTTACATTTGTAAGAATGTTGTAATGGTGTTGAGAAGACAGTACTATTGTAGAGGAAATTCATTGGGCCAGTTTCTGAAAAAAAAGGATCATTTTCACTTCACCAGAATTATAAAAAAAATATATAAATTAACTAGTATTCAAAGATGCCAACTGCTGTTATTGAGTGTATGAAATGAAGCCAATGATGCAACTTATGGTGGTATTCTGCATTCATTTGTAAGCCAATCTGTATCTTTTCATAAGCTTAAAATTGCAGTTCTGGACCTCTTTAAGGGATCTGTAGCTTACAGAAATCGTTAAATATTTACGAGTACTCGATGAGTGATGGGAAGCATTATCGAATGACATATTGTGAAGTTACCTTGAATGGTTTGTTTATTTAAGGACGAACATTTTAATATAAGAAATTCATTATGAATAAAAATAATATGGCTTTGTTTATTGGATTGTTATAGGAAGAAAATCGTAACAGGTGAAACATTTTAAGATAAAGAAAAAATGACAAACAAAAAATTCTTTCTATAAATTGAAGATTGTATTCATTTCGATGATTACTATTTTCAATTTATCTATGTTTCAAAAAAGGTGAAACATTGTTCAATAATATACATGACCAGAAAGTCATTCTTTTTTAAAGTAGAAACTTTATGAGAATTGGAAGGAAAAAGTTGCGTGATCAAATAATTCCATTTGAAATGCCGGATGCCCAGAAAATTTTCAGATTGAAGAAATGCCAAATGCCCAGTTTGTGAACATGTTCAGATTGAAGAACCAGTGTTCTATAAACTAAATAAATGCTCTACAGCAATATTGACCAAGAAATTTTTTTCTTTCCTGTTTTCAATTCATTAGATGAAAGAAATAAACGCAAACTACATTCAGTGACAGATCAATTGTATGCTACAGTATCGTAACTTACAGAAGAAAAGCAGAAATTACCATTAAAATATTGATCATACAATAATATTTTTGCTCTAGCAAAAACTGTAAAAATTGATTTATAATTTCGGAAACTTGAAAAAAAAACAGTTTTCCAGGCAAAATAAATTGAATATTTTTCCAATTGCTTATCAAATAGAAAATTTAAAAATATACTCACCATTGGGTGCATGTAGCCCATTTATGGTAACAAGAATGTTATCCAGGCTAACTTCAGATGTGTTTGTGTTATTCAAGAAATTAAAGGTGACATAATTTGTCGCATTTTGTCCATCAGTCCACATGATGGCTAGCTGATTAGTTTTGCCATTATCGCATGTACCGTTAGCTGTAGCATTGGCAGGAACATTCAGAACTGCTTTTTTAGTTTGATTTTTGTCCTCGTAGTCAACCTCTGAAAGATAAATGATAATTTAATTGAATATATTTCACAAAATGCTAGAGTTCAGGTTGTATATCAAGCCATATGTATGTAGACTACATAGTAAGACAACCTAATGGAAAGACAGTTTCCCAAAAAGGTGATTTAAGAAGTGTGATGGATGACATTTAAATAAATGACTTTGAACAATATTCAAGAACGCGTTCGAACTGTTGAATAATTTTATGAAAATCAGCGTTCTGTGAAAAGTATTTTAGAAAATATCATGAATTTCATGGTTTGAATAATCGTTAATTGAAAGTACTACTATTTCAAGAGACCGGTTTGGTGGAAAATCAATAAAGTGAAAAATACAGTCTTAGCGGTCGTTCACAAGAAAATATTGAAGTGTTGCTGAAGACCTTGAAATGTCCATTAGACGACGTTCACAACAAGTTGGATTTAGTGGGTCTAAAACATGGCGTATTTTACACAAGGCTGAGCTCAGAAGGCATATAGGTTTCAAATTACACAGGACAAAATTGATTTTTATTTATATTTACCCGGTAAAATGTTCAGCTACCAGAACAACTGAGGATATTCTTCGGTTTTTTGGTTTGTCATTGTTTTTGTCTTCTGGGATTAGATTATTTTAGACTTAATCGTTGTGCTAGCTGTGATATCTCATGTTCTGTGCTGTGATTTGTGTTGCTGAATTGGACTGAATATTTTTTTCATTTTATGTCGTGTCGATTTATTTTCTGATTGTTTGTTTCATTCATTCAAGGGTTTTGACATTTTGTCCGATTTATTTTGAACTAAGTTCGTTGTGAATGTGTTGTATTAAAATATATATTTTATTAATGCATTTTTTCCTCATTACAAAAAAAATTATTTGTAGGTACTCTATTTTTCAATTGTTTTCGTGGAAACAATATCTGGATTAATGGAAACATTTCTTTTTTGCCTACCCAAATGATTCCTTCTTCTGTTGATTATCATTTTCATCTTCCACTTGCAATGGACAGAATTCTAAATGAATAAAATTATTTTGAAGTTGAACATAACCTAAATAGTCACATAGCAACCGAAATAAGTTTGGTAAATAAATTTCAACCAACACAACTAGGAGATAACCGCTGTCAAATAATTATCGACTGGTCTGGTTGCATCGATTGATTTACGGAATATACCAATGTCTGATGGGTCTGCAAGTTGTATAATAGCATCAGTTTAATTACTAAACTTTTTCACGTATTTTGCCTCTTTTCAGGTAACTTCAGGTTTGTTTGTATCTTTAGGAAGTAGTGGGGGGTTCTCGTCCATTGAAAAAATTTTGTTGGAAACCCCTGCTCTAGGTTTACTTCATACTCTGAGCGCAACTTCCTTGAATTAAAAGAACACTCACCAATTTGCAAGGCCATTTTCGAAAGAATACAGGTTATGTTGGTGCCAGGTTTTGTAACATTCCAGCTTCCCACATCAGGCTGGTGAGGATTAGGCGCAGGCGTAGTAGGAACGGGCCTGGCTGTTGTGGTGGGTTCTGGAGTGGTCTTGGAGGTTGTTGGAGCAGCCGTAGTAATTGTTGGTTTTGGTTTGGCTGTGGTTGTTGTAGGGGGCGCTGTTGTTGGGGTAGCTGACGTAGTGGGGACTGGTGCTGCAGTGGTTGCTGTTGGTTTGGGTGGTTTTGGGGTTGAATTAGATCCATTTGTTGGTGGAGTAGGACCGACTGGGAAGCTAGGTTCCGCTTTGTCTGGGATCGCTTCTTGAATACCTGCAAATATAAGAATGTTCAATTAATTTGTAATCGAGAACTGTACAATAAAAAAATGAATGGAAACATTGTTATCTTAATTTTGCTTTAATTCATATGGGACCTTCTCAACATCTTTATAGATGTTGAAAGGGCTTTGTATACTCAATGATAAAATTCAAGTGAATTAACATTGAGCTGATTTTGCTATGCAACAAATTTGAACCAATTCGTAACGGAAGCGCTCTTGTGTAATAAGTATAGTCCGTTCACGAAAGTTTGAGCGTATAGTAGGCGTTTGTTTATTTATTTGAAGTTGGCAGTATTTGCAGTCATAACGTAAAATAAAGTCAACGTTGCCGAATGTACCTGGCCCCGTCCGACGAGCTTGCGAGTTATCAGAAAACTATGCAATATTGACAACATTGCGTATCAATCTGACAAAAAAAAGAACATAGGTACCTGAAATTTTAATATACACAGTGGAATATGCCAAATTTCCATGGCCAACCGACGGCTCAACCTTTCGTGAATGGACTATACGCAAAATTTCTTACGATAACTTGATTATGTGTTGTTTTCACATATATTAGTTAATACTTGTAGATGATAATTAAAGAGATTTGATATTTTCAATAAGGAAATGGTCAGGCTTCGTGTAAAGTTGGAGTCGTTTTTATGTTTCGTGCGTGACTTCTTCCATGAACTTTTGAATAACAAAGCAGTTGATTTTTAGACACGTTCAGTCGTTCTCGTTTTTGGTGACTTTGGGTGAACATAGTTTTGTTCAATAAGTTCTCTGACTGAGGCTATTCTGAACCGTTCATAACATTTACACTCAAGATGTATTGATCTGCTCTAAAATTGCTTTTTTGTACAATCAATATCAAACTCAAACTTCGGAGCTAATCTCGTTCTCGTTCGAAGTAAATACAAGGAAGTGGTATCAAAGAGAACATCCATGGATAGCGATTTCGACCTATTGGGGCTTAGATTAGATAGTGGTCGATCGGCACGTTGATTACCCTTCTGCACTGCGACCAATCAGGTCTTTTGTGCGTTACTATGCTAAAACTACGTTTTTCCCAGAATCTAACCTCCTTAGCAAAGCTGGTTAATCCCTTAGGAGACTTCGCTCTTATGTCGGCTGGCGTTAATAACGCGCCACCTAGTAGAGTAAGTCTGGTTTGCGCCAGCGCAGTGCATTGGCATAGTATGTGCTCGGTGGTTTCAGTGGCCGATTCACATAACCTACAAATGTCGGAGTTTTCTTTACCGATCTTGTGTAGGTGATATCTCACGGGACAACGCCCTGTGAGAAGGCCGATTAGCAGCATTAACTCGTTTTTTGACAACGATAGAGCTTGTTGAGCCTTCTCTTTGGAAGGTTCGATTAGTTTCTTTGCTTGTCTTTGACCGGATGTGTTTATCCAGTAAGAGTGTTTCTCCCTTTTTTTCCCAAACGCCTACCTCTGCCCTAATCAGTGTAGGTGATACCCAACAGGAGGGCACGGGTCCGGTGAAGGGTGTGTTTGCTTCTCATTTTGCAAGGGCCCAAGCTAAAACTAGCTTGTTGTACTTCGCCAGTGTTTTGAGGGACTGTCTGCAGCTCCAAATGGTCCTTGATCTACAATCAACGGCCATAAGCTGCCTCGGTGCCATCTGACTATCAGAGGCGATGCAAATTCTGGCTACCTTGTACTGTCTGGACAGACAGACTTGGGCGCATCTTTCTATGGCCAGAATTTCAGTTTGGAGCGTTGTTATTGGCTTTCCCAAAAGCTCCGATTCCCTGTATTTGGGACCATATATGCCTATGCCTGCTCCTCGTTCCCTTAGGGACCCATCTGTGTACCAGATGAGATGATTTTTACGAAGTCGAGACAAACCTTCCACACTTTCTTGGCGATCACCTATGATCACTTCGTAGTTGGCGTCAAGGTCATACTCGATTGGCATGGAATCCCTCCCCGCCACCGAGTGATCTTAAAATATTTCCGTGTCCCTTGCCAGGCCCTATTTGGTCCATTCTTAGGGCACTCATGAGACCTTCTTTCTTAACATAAATGTGCAGCGGGGTGAGATCCAGTATTACCTCTACTACAGCTGTAGGAGTTATATACGCAGCTCCTGTAATGCCTAGACAGGCCAGTCTTTGAAGCTTATTCAGCCTCTGGTGCCGTATTCTCGAGAAGTGATATTCGAAAACGTATACGAACTTCATTGCGCGAGTCCCTGTTTTACCTGCAAAAATGCACACCGCGCAATGAAGTTCGTATACGTTTTCTAATATCACTTCTCGAGAATACGGCACCTGCTGGCTTGTCTTTTCTTCAGTTTTAGTCCACCAAACTGAAGAGGCATATTGGGGCGTATCAGCATGGAAAATAGCTCTGCAGTCTGCATAACACGAGGCAGTCTAGGATCTATAATACAAAATGGCACATATCGTCAGGTATTATTAAACCGAAAACGCCATCTCTGGAGATCTATACGAACAAAATCCTTCCATAGCATGAACCTTGAACTCGTGAAGTAGCAAGATGTTTAAAATTTGCCGAATCTAACCCGAAAAGTACTCGCAGTTCGCGAATGCACATCTACATGCGTTGCTATTCTCCGTGCTGAAGAGCCCCAATAGGGCGAAATAGCTATCCTGGGATGCTCTGTTTGATACCACTTCCTTGTAATTATTTTGAACGAGGACGAGATTTGCCCCGAACTATTAGTTCAATATTGATTGATTTCAATCGATTAATAATATTCTCTGTTTACATAGTAAATTGTCCATTTTGTTCGAAAGATATTAATATACTTTTCCCAACCCTGTATTTGTCCTCCAGACACCGGCAAAATAATCGATCCTCTCAAAAAATTGATGAAGTTTGTTGATTCATAAATATTTATTTCAACTCCGATTCGAATTAATTTTTTTTTCAATTGTATAGGTATGTCTATCCTTTAAAATCACCAGTTTTGAATTTCGAGAAAACTCGGCGTACGACATTTTATATAGGGTGAAACAAAATCTGTTTTTTGCCCTAACATTAGAACCACCTCTGGTGTGTTCTATAGTTGTTCCACCGTGTAATTTCTTATTTCATCATCAAGACACATCTCCTCTTGACAATTTAATTCATTTATAACAAAAGCTCAATTGTTTTATGTTCATTTTCACAACGTTCGGATTTGAAGTTAAATCTGTGAAAGTACTTTCATAGCGAAATTGTGGAGTTTAATGTTGCTCTGAAAACCCTGTAAATTTAACAACAATTGAGCTTTTGTTATAAATGAAGAATGACATTGTCAAGAGAAGATGTATCTTGATGATGAAATAAGAAATCGCACGGTGGAACAACTTGAACACAGCAAGGGTGGTTCTAAAGTTAGGGTAAAAAAAAAACAGATTTTGTTTCACCCCGTATAAAAAGATGTACGATGGCTTTTCTTGAAATTCAAAACTGGCGATTGATTAAAGATGAGCATACCTACAATTGAAAAAAAACAATCAAATCGGACTTGAAATAACATATTTAAGAATTAACAAACTTCCTCGATTATTTTGCCGGTGAGTGTATTTTTTCTTCGTTATCGGAACCAAGAATAGTTCGATGAGTATGAAATACTCTTAAAACCGCAAAAGGGTCTATTCTATTGAATGAAGTGTACTCCATATTGATTAATTTGTTTTCCCCACATATTCATGATTTTGGTGTTGCTGATTTAGCAGGTCGTTTACGATTTTATCAATATCATCGCATCGCATGGAAATACAAAATTTGGACATGCAAACCGTGGTGCTCATGAATATTCCAGATGCGATTTTTGCGCCAAATATAGAGCAATCGCAGGTTAATTCGATTTATGGTTGTGCCTTGTAACACAGTGCGAGAAACTGACACAAAATGTGCGGTGGGGAACAAATTAATAAATGGTTTGCTTACATGAAACCTATACAGGGTGAACTACGGTCGATGGTATCTTAAAAGTCTACGGAAAACGGGTATGAAGTTGAAGTTTGAAAATTTGGTGTCGTGGCTAAAAAGTAATTCTCCATTGATCAAAAATATTTTCAGAACTGTGGCGTTGCCGGTTATATCACAAAAGACTAAAAACTTTCTTTTTGAGCAATTGATTAATATCATCTTTATTTTTGTGCGAAATATACCAACAATTAAAAATTTGTGACTTCGGTACTTCCTCCTAGAAATAAAAGACAATTTCCGGTATACAGGGTGATTTTTTTAAGTGTTTCATTAGACGTTTTCGAGGAAGGAATTGTAATACAGATTCAAGATTTTGGATTTTGGTTTTAGAGTACATGAACTTTATTTGTAAAATATTTTCAAGAGGAATCTACTTCCGGTTTCACCGGAAACGAATATACCTTCGTTATTTCAAATGCAACACCCTGTATGTTTGTACATATTCGAATTCTTCGTTAAATTCTACACTGATTTGATGTATGATATGTTCAACCACTCAAGCGGTTCTTGAATTATAGCCTGATTATCAAATTTTTTGAAAAAAAGGTTGTCACAAATAAGTGTCCATATCTTCAAAATCCCTCATTACAAGAATTTCTTTTTGCGAAAGTGGAACAAAAGAAAGTAGGCTGATACTGTTTCTTGTATAACTTATGAGGAAATATTATAAAGGATGTCTGAAAAAGGGCCCCAAAGTGAGCCTCAATAAAACTATTAAATCTCACTTTTTTCAAATGGCAACCCTATAATTTTGTAATTCCAATCGATGGCTCGTCAAAAACCAGTTAGGGTGTCCCGAACATTTCATGCCTCTAAAATCAGTAGTTTTGCCGTTATTGAATAAAATTCGAATTTCATGATGGAATCAAGGTTTCCTAGTCTAACCATAGATTTATTAGGATAGAAGTTTTCAAGAAGGCTATATCTGTTGATTCATAGTGCATTTTAGAGAACTGTCATTTTTACTTTTTTGATTAATCGGGCACTATGCAAAATATGAATTACAGTAACAGTGATGTATCGAATATGCTCTTCATTTATGGTGAATGTTACAAAATATTAGAAAGGGCAGTCAGAACTTTTAACGAAAGAAATCCACATTTACCACCTTTAACAAAATCGAAGTTCAGGAAGTATCAAAACAATTTTCTCCGTAGTGGAAGCATTAACCCAAAACAGAATCGTGTGAATACAGTAATAGATAATGAATGATCTCTTAGTTCAAAACTATCACACAAATTTTATTCACAAAAGGAAACTAATACTATAATAAATTTTCAAAATGTTGACCGCCTACCGCCATACATTCATCAATTCTTCTACGAACTCAGTCAGTAAATGTGAATTTCGTTCGTTGAATTTCTAATTACCTTTTCTAGGAATTTGTTACATTTGCCGCAAATAAAGAAACTTACTCGATCACTAACCCGGGTTACAAATTGACAGCAATTGAACTGTTTATCCGTCAATTTGTAACCCGAGTTAGTGATAGAGTAAGTTTAATCGTGAAATTCGAATTTTATTGAATAACGGCAAAAATACTGATTTTAGAGGCATGAAATGTTCGGGACACCATAACTGGTTTTTGAGGAGCAATCGATTGGAATTACAAAATCATAGGGTTGCCATTTGAAAAATGTGAGATTTCATAGTTTTATTTAGGCTCACTTTGGGGCCCTTTTTCAGATACCCTGTATAATATTTTCTCATAAGTTATACAAGAAACAGTATCAGCGTACTTTCTTTTGTTCCACTTTCGCAAAAACAAATTCTTGTAATGAGGGATTTTGAAGATATGGACACTAATTTGTGACAACCTTTCTTTAAAAAAAATGATAATCAGGCTATAATTCAAGAACCGCTTGAGTGGTTGCACATATCATACATCAAATCAGTGTAGAATTGAACGAAGAATTCGAATATGTATAATATACAGGATGTTGTATTTGAAATAACGAAGTTACATTCGTTTCCGGTGAAACCGGAAGTAGATTCCTCTTGAAAATATTTCACAATTAAAGTTCATGTATTCTTAAACAAAAATCCAAAATCTTGAATCTGTATTACAATTCCTTCCTCGAAAACGTCTAATGAAACACTTAAAAAAATCACCCTGTATACGGTGTTTCTGATCATTTTCAAAAGTCAAACTATATCATTCATTTCAACTTTCTGGGCCTCTCAGCTACCATTTCAATTTATTTAATTAAATTTTTCCAATGACTCAACCTATAATAATTAGTGATAGTTGATAGTGAATCGTTTACAGGATTATCACTAGTTCGGTTTTAAAAATGAATCATCCGGCGACTGGCACTGATAATAATAGGTTGAAATGCAGAGTAGCAAGTTTTATTATCTGCATGATAGTTCGATTGGTTAAAAGTTGAATGTTCAATTGTGAGGAGAATGGAAGTTTTTCGAAAACAGTAAAAGGAATATTTTCGCCGCAGAAATACGCCTTCAGTCTCAATTTACATCATTTTGGTGTTACAACAGTTTATGGAAATAAATGAATTAATTTAATGGAGAAAATTGCATTATTAATTAATTGCTATTACGCTGGAATAGTCATTTAATCAACTAGGTTATTAAAGACAGCGACTAATGGTCGAGATTATTAAAACATGAGCGGAGCAAACGCATTAAAGGTTGACGCTCACTTGGACGAGACGAAGCGAAGAGTTGTTTTCCGCAGGCACGATTTGCACTGAATCAAATGGGTAGACGCTCACTTGGGAGGCGCGAAGCGAAGATCAGAATCGTTTGATTCAGTGCAAATCGTGCCTGCGGATAACAACTCTTCGCTTCGTCTCGTCTCGTCCAATAGCCCAGTCAAATTAGACGAAATAGGGGGCCAACCTCGGAATGAAAGATAATAAGCTGAAAATTGGTGTGAACCTTTGTTTTGTCATTCTAAATGTTGTCTCAAAAGTCACAAATGCTATCGTGCCGGCGTCTTAAGATATTGAAGGTCAAAGGTCATAAAAATCGGTTTTTTGCAAATATCTGCCTTCCTATTGCTTAAATGAGATTTGCAGTTATTATGAAAGTTGTAGACTATAAAATTGTCTACAACTTTTATTTGAACTTTTTTTTCAAACTCACGCTTGACCCTGCATTAGGTCATATATGACTACGCTGCGCACTCTTCGCGCTCTACCCCAAAAACGGTTGGTCGTATGAAGAAAAAGTTCAAACAAAAGTTGTAGACAATTTTTAGTCTACAACTTTCATAATAACTGCAAATCTCATTTAAGCAATAGGAAGGCAGATATTCGCAAAAAACCGATTTTTATGACCTTTGACCTTCAATATCTTAAGACGCCGGCACGATAGCATTTGTGACTTTTGAGACAACATTAGAATGACAAAACAAACGTTCATACCAATTTTCAGCTTATTATCTTTCATTCCGAGGTGAAATCCTAATTTGACTGGGCTACAAGTGAGCGTCAACCTTAATAGTTCGAGGCCATTAGTCGCTTGATTAATAACCGAGTTGATTACAAGATTTTTCCGGCGATCTAAACATGAATTGTGTATAAATTCTTGATTGAAATACATACATTCTAATTTTGCACAAGACATACATTCGACGTAATGGATTTTTATGTTTCTATGTTCCAGTAGTTTTGACATTTCTCGCAGTGCTTCTGTATACTTTGTATACGGTTGCCATAAGGATTGCACATTAACATATAGCACAAATTGACCATTAGAATGGGTCATTAATGATCAATTTCGTACACATTGAAATCACCTTTCATTTCGAGGTTGGCGGAAAATATTCGTTTGTTTATTGTTATACGCTAGGTCTGGGTACCATCATAAAAATCTGAGATATTTGAAAGTTACTTTCGAACTTTTCATAAGAATCCATCTTCATTTCATTTTTGGAATGCAGGCTCGCCAAAACTCTGCTTCAAAATAACATACGGCATGATTATGATTATACCACTGTTTAGTAAACAACAGGGACCAAAATAACTCGTTAAGTAGGGAGGAATATTATTACTGCACGTATTTAATAGAGACCACTCAGACAGCAATATTGAAATATTTCAAGCAAGTGGTTTCATCATTTACATCCTGCAAAATTTCCGATTCTTCATATTTGAAATATAAAAAAGGAGCAAAACGCCACTGAGACGGAAACAATTTCTCAGAATTTCAATTGCGATAATCCAATAACCTTGAATAATGAAACTACAGTATTACTAGTAGCCAAAGAAACGCAAACATTGATAATCTACACTCCCCCAGATGAAATCCAAGTATTTATTACTTTGTCGAATAGACCAGCAATGCGAAAACACTACCTCTATTTTATGCTGTTAAAACTCAACAAAATTCTTCTGAGGACTTCTACTTCTGATGATATTCATATTATTAATTGAGGAACAGAAACGAAAAATAAACACAGATAACTGTTATCTGCATTCTCTGAATACAGGAGAAATAAAAATTGATCTGTAGAATAAACTAAAGAAATCTTTTCCCAAATATTTCGTACAAGCATAGGATTGAATAAGATGACCATGATTCAAAGTGACCTATCAAATTATTACACCTCACACAAAGCAATGGAAAGCTCGGCAAAAAGATCATTGACCAATATTCATGCTGAAGAAAATAAAACCATTCTTACCTTCAGTTACGATACACAATACAAGAACGAGGGCAAACTTAAACAGTTTCATATTTTCCTATTTATCACTACTATTTATGGTGTAATATTTGCAAATTCTTTTAATATTTACAATAATATTCTACTTTAACAATACTTCCTCACTGAATGACAAAGACAATCGACAGAAGACAGATTTTAACGGAATCTGACGGAAGGAAATCATAGAAGGAAATAAAGTTGCAGTGATACCAATCTATCAGAATAAATCTTGAAATATTTTTCACCGTAAAAGAACGTTATTTAAATAAATTCGACCGTTCACGAAAGGTTGAGCCGTCGGTTGGCCATGGAAATTCGGCATATTCCACTGTGTATATTACAATATTTCAGGTTGTGTTATTTATTTTTTTGTCAGATTGCTACGCAATGTTGTCAATATTGCATAGAGCTCGCAAGCTCGTCGGAGGAGGCCGGATACATTCGGCAACGTTGACTTTATTTTACGTTAGTTCAGCAAATACTGCCAACTTCCGATAAATAAACAAACGCCTACTATGCGCTCAAACTTTCGTGAACGGACTTTATTTATGAAGGAATACAAATCTTAACAATAAGGAGAAGATAAATACGATAGTTTATTTTATAGTTATACGGTTATTCATGTGGATTATTCATTTCATTCAAATTTCCAAATTTAACTTTTCTCAGAATTTTTTTTTTCGTGACTATCCTACAAGTCAAGGGTTAACTGCTTGTTTGAAGAAACGAAGGTTATCCCAAGAAGTACTATAAATTGAAAATTTAATTAATATACCACACGAAAGGCATGAAATTGTATACAGTCAGTATCAGACGAACAAATAATATTTCTTTCTAGCTCATTTTGACTATTAAAAATGTTCATATTCGATTTCCTGATAATTCGTAACTTCTCCCCATTTTTTTATAACAATTTTCCTAATATTGAAAGTCCCATTGAGTTTATCTTTGATACGGGGATCATTGTTTAAAGAAAATATGTTAGGATAGACAGTTAAAATATTGTTTTTTGTCGTATAGTCCTAAGATAAGACATCTTATATAGTCCGTTCACGAAAGGTTGAGCGCCTAGTAGGCGCTTTGAATATAAAACTATAATTCAAAGGGTAAGCGTTTCTTTATTTATCTGAAGTTGGCAGTATTTGCTGACATAAAGTAAAAGTTGCCGATTGTACCCGGCCTCCTCCGACGAGCTTGCGAGTTATCTGACAACTCTATGCTATATTGACAACATTGCGTATCAATCTGACAAGAAAATAAACAACATAACCTAAAATTTTAATATACACAGTGAAATATGCCAAATTTCCATGGCCAAACGACGGCTCAACCTTTCGTGAACGGACTATACCTGATGGTTTGCTGTCTTGTCACAAAACCTATGATTTCTTGTCTCTTAGTTTTACTACCCACAATTAAAAAACATATCTTTCCCAGTTATTTATTCTATTATGACGTTGAGTGATAGTGAGAAATATTTATTATGAATATTAATGATTCGTCAAGACCTGGGGCCTGTAACACAAACCTTACAAGTGTAACAAGTCTACAAGTTACAAGTAATTTGCCTGTAACTACAAGTCCAACCCAATTCGATGTCACAATGCGAATGGCTACAATTGTAGAAATTAAATAATTTTGTACATGTGTAGCTACACATATAAGTCGAATTTTGGCGAGCTGTGGTTACATGTAACTATCTAACTATCACGTGATCATTTGACAGAAAATACGTGCATTAACTGTCAAATGATCACGTGATAGTTAGATAGTTACATGTAACCACAGCTCGCCAAAATTCGACTATAATGCAAATATCATATGGCGTTTTCGGAAACCTACTCGATCACTAACTCGGGTTACAAATTGACGGATAAACAGTTCAATTGCTGTCAATTTGTAACCCGGGTTAGTGATCGAGTAAATTTCCGAAAACGCCAATAGAATTAATTATTATTTGATTCCTACTATATGACATGACTTGTCAATATAAAGGCGTTTTCGGATACTTACTCGGGTTAACTCGATCCCTAACCTTGGCGTTCGTTTACCTACCCCGAACATCCAACCCGTGTTCGGAAAGTACGGGGTTATTAACTCGATCACTGACCCAGGTTGATTTATCGTAACCCTACTCGAGAGTAGGGTTCTGGAGGCACCGCATGCGCACTGCAGTTCAATTTTGTATTTGAAAAAAGCGGGAATAAGTCTTCTACTCCTTTCTAAATAATTTCATATATTCTATTCCCAAAAATTATGGAAAGAGAAGAGAATTTGGCTCATTGTAAAATGAGTGGTTTCTTGAGCCGAGAAAATAATGTGCAACAACTTCTTCATAACTTCGTATGCAGATCTTTCTGCGTAAAAGCTGAAGCCTTATTTACTTCTTTAATATAGGTAGGTACTCGAAGATAACATTGAACAAGACCACCAGAGAAATATTTTACAGAAGTCAATAAATCCTGCAAAGCTAAAGGAAATAAGTGAATAAATTGGAACTGAAAAAATAAATTCTCTACTTCTCAAGCATAGGTAGTCAAAAATGTAATTAAACATGGAAGGGCACACGAGAAATTATAAGAAATATTCAACAGAAGCTCATAAATGCAAGCATATCTAGAGACAATCCGAGAATAGACTGGGATCGAAAAAATAAATTCATTAATTTGTTTGGTTATGTTATTGATACGACTGTCACTTCAAATCCTAAACCTGATGTGTTCGTAAACACTGAACCCGGGTCCGAGACCCGAGTAGATCCGTCACGTGACTCGATGGATCGAGTTAGTAACCCTGAGTAAGTTTCCGAAAACGCCTTATATGTAGTATTGCGGCTCTTCTGTTTGCATTATGTCTTCAAAACAAATTGTTTTCGAACGTAAAATGCAATTTTTAATTAAGATAAGAGAAAATAGACACATATTTTTCGGAGCTTTCTCGGATGAACTGAGAAAGCAAGATAAAGTAGAAAAGTGGAAAGAAATGGCCAATTTGGCTCAAAGTAATTGTTAAGTACCAGCGGATAAAGATTGGACTTATGTAGAGGATACATTAGATATGGCAGAATTTGAAGAGAATTGCTATGGTCAGCAAAACTTGGAACTTGCAAGATTATTGTTATCGACATATGGTACATATTTATAGATTAAAATTGATAATGCGAAGAAAACTGGCTCTGGTGGTATGGGGAATCTAACGGAAGTGGAAAAAATTGTACTGGAAATAATTGGGAAAGACTCTCCTGTAATATGCGGTATTGGAGTAGCTGAGTCTTTCGAAAAACTCAAGCAACCCAGCCGGTAAACTGACGTAGAGAATAATAATGCTGAAGATATTGCCAATAAAAGTGGACCAATCAGTGCTCACGAAACCCCATCTATTCCAAAGCAATTCAATGGTACCTAATTCTTTTCTAAGCAAAATAATAATAGAAAAATGCATTTTTATACAGGAAAAAGAAAGCGAGATAGAGTCAATAATTCCGATTCGGAAAAAGTTGCTCAGATAAAACAAGAAGAGCTTGCTTTGCAAGTCGAATATCTAAGGTTGAAGAACCATAAAACTGAACTGGAAATTGTAAAATTAGAACAAGAGCTCCAACTGCCCATGTCAGAGTTCACGGCATCGTTACCACAATATAAAGAAGATGAAAATGGCTGCTGCTTTTTCAATTTGTGATAGTAGTTAGGTACAATCCCTTTATAAGGAACATATAATTACTCAGTTGTGATTTTTTGTTAATTTTTGCAAATACATTAAAATGTGTTGTATCTACCTAGAGTTGGAGATATGTAAAACATTATCTACACTTGTAGAAAATTCCGTGACACGATTATACAAGTGTGAACTTTATGTTACAGAAAAAGTTTACATATGTAGAGATTTTGACGTAATTACTAGTCCGTACTTGTAATTACAAGATGGTTTGTGTTATGAAACAGTTACAAGTGTAGAATATATTCTTACAATTGTAGGACTTGTAGTGCTTGTGTTACAGGCCCCTGCTGGTAGAAAATTCATTATGTGGATAAAATCAAACAGCTAACAGTGAAAAAGAACTAATATTGTTATACTAAATAATTACATTTTTTTGGCACTTCCAAAAATATATTCAGAGAAGATAACCAATCTTTATATATAAATACTGATAAATATAATTGTCCAAACATAGTCTACAAATAAGAAAATAGTGAGACTAAAATAGTTTCATAAAATCGATATAATGGGAATAATACGAATAACCATAACCATTTAAATAGCCAAATAAAGAATTTGAGTCTTAATTATAACCACCTACGGAAAGGCAAGCAAGTAAAATGTGAAAATATCAAAAATAGGTAATCATTAAAGATGATGCATAGTTTATAAATACTTGAAAGTATTGAAGATATTTTTCTTCCCTCAACCCCCATATTGATCGAGAGAAAAAATGGAATCTTCGAATTCTAGTTATCTTCAATTTCTGGTTAATAAGCAGATAATAATTTTATTCCTAATTTTCTACTTTTGTATGCCTTCTTTGTAAAGCAGCAGCCAAATCCTGCTTTAAAGCTTGTTGCTGTTTTGTTTCACAAATAGGTTGAACCGATCGTAAACTATTGACAATATCTTTAGTTTTACTGAAGTAGATTTCGTTCAGCGTATTTCTGATTTTATTTTCCATATCTTCAACCATTCGTCCTATATTGACAAGGTGAGGGTTAGCTTCATTTACTGGAGCATCAGATTCAGTCTGAAAAAAAAAAAGAAATGATAATGCAATGAAACTACAGAAATATTGAAGAAGAAAAACATTTCTGAGTATATTTGAAAAAATTTAAGAAAGCCATGAGTAGGTGCTCGTTTATTGGTGAAGCAATGAGGGCTATTACCCCAACATTTTGTAAAGGACTTGAGATCAATACTGAATTTATAAATGGAAAATCTCAGCATGATTAGAATAATATTCTGGAAATTAATCAAAAACTGAAATATGTAAAAACTAGACAACTAAAAGATTGAATTCTATGGTTCTGATGATGTATTCCTTTTGAAATTTTGCCTGAAGATTCAGTATATCAATCTTCATTCAAAAAATAAATTTCACTCGAATTGGATATCCTGTTCTGAAAATATGAAGTTACTTCTTTTCAATATTCCAATTGAATTTTCTATGGTTCTGTTCAAACTATGGCCACAAAATTTTGCATGAGGCTTGTTATGAGCATCTTGTATTTGGCTGTAACATTTCATTTCGATTGGTTTTGTTTTAACTGAGATATTGAGAAACAAAAATTTTGAATGAACATATTTTATGGAACACCCTGAACGATTTTGCTGGTTAACCAACCTAACCGAGTCATTTACGACCCAAACTCATTTTGAAAATTTCAAGTCTTCAGGACAATCCCTTCAAAAGTCATTGTGCTAACAGAAGGTCAGACGGCCCCACAACAGAATCAAATTTGACCCCGAATTCGTCATCAGGGAGTCTAACCCTATCGTTTCAGACCAAAATTAGAAAGTTACAGACATTTGGTCGAAATGATATAGCACTCGTATAAGTAGAACAAGCGCTCATAAATGAAGTAAAACCCACCTGTCTCGTCAAACTTCCTCCAAGATTCATGGTGCCTGACCCTTGTTTGTTAGTTTGTAACCAGAGCATAGCCGTTGAAGTCATTTTGTAATGTGACATCCTACCAGAGCTTTTCTCCTGTACTTCCACAACATGAATTGAATCCCAACATCCCTTAATTTTCTTACTACCATCTCCAGTTTTCTTAACTAAGATTACTCCTAAAACACAGATTGTAAACATTTCAAAAATAAAATTGAATCCTTACTTACCTGCAAACCCATGCTCCAAGTCCCAGAAATACACGGAGGAAACACCTCCTTCAAAGTACATTTCCCTATATTGATCGAATGCATAGTTTGCATCGAGTTCCAACTTACGTAAACGTTCTGATGGCATAGAGCCATCCTCTAAGGGAGGATAATACGTATTTGACCATGGTGATCTACAAAGAATTAAAATGAAAACATCATCTTGCGAGAAATTCGAGCTTCATACGAACCTGTATGAATCCCCATCTCTGTTATAGTCACAAAGTAAGTAGTCTTTGCCTGTTTCTTTGTCTTGAGCAATTTTCAAAGGTTGATCTACAGAAGATAGTAAATCTTCGCACAAACTAGGAACTAAGTCAATAAGATCACTCAAATTTTTTTCGATTTCTTGAGGAGGTAATCTTCTCATCAAATCTAATGCACAATCAAATTGTTGTTCGCCCTAAAAAAAAGAGTACTTATCGAAACCTTGTAATACAATACGAGTGATCATATACGATTTTAAACCCATCATGAAATACTGACCATAATGAATTTTTCAAAATATTTTGCGAACTCTAGAGATACAATCAATAAAACAATTTTTTTATTTCAGAACTAATTAGGTAAATTATCAGATCAGATAAATTTTTGACAAATACGGATAAATTTAAAATTTTCTATGAACACTGTCAAATGGTTTTTCTTTTTCTTCTCGGAATTCCAGAAGGAAATTGACATCGGTGAGATTTTTTTCAGCAGATTTTCCAATCCATATTACTCCAAATGGTTGTAATTCTAATTTGGATATTGAGTGAAAGGAGTTTTTGCGATTCAACACTAATTGTTGTGAATAAATGAGGTTGAAAGAGGTGACATACGGTGAGCACTGGCAACGTTGTATTGTCCTTTCATTTTGTAGATGTTTCAAAAAATAGCAACGTCGCATTTCCTGATATTCCATAGTTATGTACATAATAGTCACCAAGTTTCGATATTCTTGATTTCAATTTGTATTTTACCTATTACAGTTATTAAACGGTGGATTAAGTGATAGTATTGTTCATTGAATTTTTCAGCAGTAAAATGGAACCTTCCGATAGAGGTAAGTCATCAATTTACTTTAAATTCAAAACAAAGTCAGGACAATGGTTGCAAAGTCAGGGTCGACCTATTTAGTTCAATGACCCATTCCGAGTCAAAGAAAGCATTGTTATCATAATATTTCAGGCATTGATCTTCTAAGCATTACTACCTAAATACAAAAAGTTCAGGGAAAGGGTTAGTCTTTAGATATCGACGATTCTCTTGCTGACCCACTCTTAGTTATGTCAATGTCAGCGAATTTTTCACATTTCCCACTCCAAAGAAAGGCCTGAAAACTAAATTCCTGAAATAAAACCGATTGGAATAATTAGCTATTTCGGTTGGTTTTCAATCTTTCAATTATAATCGAAAATCTAAGTACTTATTATTCATTTGGAGTTTCCATGACCCATATGTTTTTATTATGCTCCTTATTCAATTCAAGGGGCCTGGCAGACAAAAATTAATTTCGTCCTCATCAATTTCTACTTCAAGCTCTATTCTGATCGATTCGGTACAAGGGGATATTAGTTATGTTTTTGGGCCCTTATTGTGGAAAGTGAATTTATTGATACTAATACAGATTTATCAGAATCCTACTATGGGCAATACCTATGCATGAACAGTTTATTTTATTACGTGTCATGGAGTTGCTTCAGTAACTGATATAACTTTATTTCATGATTTTCAACTCAGAAAGTTGTATTGAGCCCTCGAAATGATTTAATTCTTCATTGATAAACATAATAAAGTGCTATCTGTACTAGTATAAGACATAACTTTTTCAATCACGTTGGAATATTATTCAATTCAAACGTTTTGTTTGCTTTACTTTCACATTTTAATATCTGGTTTGGCGATACTTTCCTGCAAATTTCATGGAACTATGGGATTGCAGGAAATTGACCAATATTATTGATGTTTTCTGTTGTTCTATCTCGACATGATAATGGCGATAATGCTAGAACACACAAAAATGAATTTTCCAATTGAAACCATCAAAAGTTTGACAAGAGTCCAGAGCAGGTGCTTTTAAGCGCTCGTTTATTGGATGAGCAATATTGCTATTACCTCAAAATTTTGTATAGGACTTGAGATTCATGTTGAGTATATGAATGCGAAATCTCAGTACGATCAAAATTATATTCTGGCAATTATTCATGAAATTAAATATGTAAAAAATCAGTAATTGAAAAATTCAAAGTCTATGAGTCAGATGATGCGATCCTCTTGAAATTTTGCATGAACATTCAGTATATCAATCTTCATTCACAAAATAAATTTCGCTCGAATCAGATATCTTCATTTCGATTGGTTTCGATTTGTCTGAGATATTGAGGAACAAAAATTTTAAATAGCCATCTTGAATAAACACCATACGATTTGGCTGGTGAACGAATTTTACCGCTGCATTTGGTAACCGAACTCATCCTGAAAATATCAGGTCTCTAGGACAATCCCTTCGAAAGTTATCGTGCTTACGGCCGGCCCCACGGACAGAAATTGGACCACGGATTCGTCATCAGAGACTCGAACCCTATCGTTTAAGACCGTTTTCGGCTCTAAATTCTAAGATAACAGACATTTGCGTTCGTTTAAGTAGAACGAGCGATCAAAAGTTGAAAAAAGCCCTAACGTGATGTCAGCTTTCGCGCTAGTTTGTTTCGGTAAACAGAAACAATAAATAAAATTTTAATATCCTGAGAGCTATTGGTTGAATTATGAATTCAACTTCCCTACAACCACTTCAACATTTGAATTTTTCAAGGAAAGTCCAAGATTCTATTAATTTTCATTCCTATATGAATAGAATTTGAACGATAGGTCTCAGGATATTCGAATTGGCTTCATCGTTAAGTTAGCCCAATGTGTACAAAAGCACAAAAGCTTCTGACTTCACCCCATATAGTAGAACCATAAAAGTAAATCCGAGAAAGTAAAAATTAAATTTAAAAAAATTCAATACCGGACCGAGGTTCGAACCCAGGACCAAGTATTTACCGACTCGACCACAACTGTTAGCAAATTCGGGTTAATTGCCCACCTAATACAAGGGCGTAGCCAGGAATTAATTTCGGGGGGGGTTTTGACATTTTGGCAATTGACTTTGTAGGTGCCAGGAATTGTGAGGATCGCTTTCTGTAGCAAGTAATAAATAAAAAAATAACTCTGAAACATTTCGGGGGGGGGGGTTTGAACCCCAAAACCCCCCCCCTGGCTACGCCCTTGACCTAATATAGACTCCGTTCTTATAGTTCTGTTGAGTTCATAAATTAAGAAAATATCAAGATGTTCGAACTTGAATTATCGTTCTTTTATTATGAATAAATGTGCTTTTTACTCGTATGATCAGAACAGAAATCAATACGGACATGTCAAATACACTACATACAGGTCACGAAAGTTTGAGCCGTCGGTTGGCCATGACAATTTGGCATATTTCACTGTGTGTCAGTTGCAGGAACGTCCATTAAAATTTAAAGGTCCATTAAACTCTTAATCCTCCATTATTACAAGGAACTAATGGAGGATTAAGGGTTTAATGGACCTTTAAATTTTAATGGACGTTCCTGCAACTGAGCTTCAGTATATTAAAATTTTAGGTTATGCTATTTATTTTCTTGTCAGATTGATACGCAATGTTTTCAATATCACATAGAGTTCTCTGATAACACGCAAGCTCGTCGGACGAGGCCGGGTACATTCGGCAATGTTGACTTTATTTTACGTTATGACAGTAAATAATGCCAACTTCAGATAAATAAACAATCGCCTACTATGCGCTCAAACTTTCGTGAACGGACTTTATTTATGAAGGAATGCAAATCTTAACAATAATGAGAAGATCAATACGAATATAATAATTAGTTATTTCTGCAAGATCATTGTTTAAACAATGCTACGGTTATTCCTGTGGATTATTCATTTCATTCAAATTTCCAAATTCAACTTTTCTCAGAATTTCATTACAAAGAAGAAGCAATGCCGTTAATAGTGGAAAATAACATTAGGCAAATGACCTCCACGACCACGATTACAGGACCATATCCTTTTTATAAAATTTACCATCACCAAATCGCAAAGTGGCTGCCCTATGTTATCGGTAGCCTCACGAATTCCATCTTTTAGGTCTTGAATCGACGCTGGGCTATTGGCGTAGACCTTCTCTTTCACGTGGCCCCAAAGGAAGAAGTCGCAAGGTGCTAAATCACAAGATCTCGGTGGCCAATTGTGATCATCTCTTCGAGAGATAACACGGCCGGAAACATTTCCCGCAAAATATCATTGATTTCGTTGCTTGTGTGGCACGTAGCGCCGTCTTGCTGAAAGTAAACGTTGTTCAGATCAATATTGTCCAATTTCGGCCATGAAAACGTTTGTGGAAGGCCTAATTCCAAAGAACGATGAGGAATGGACAAACCTGGGCTTTCTTCAACACTTTCGGCTACAGCAGCAATATTCTTCACATCACTAACTTGTCCCAACAGCTCGAATTTCTCCACCAATTTATTTATTGCGGCCCGACAAGGTGCTTCACGACGACCCAAAATTGTTCGAGTTTTACGAACCGTCTCTGCCAAATTTTCACCATTTTTATAGGGAACTAGCTTTTACCCGCGACTTCGTCCGCACTAACTTAATTAGTTTTCTGCCTACTGCCTACGCCTTAAGTACGATAGCATGAATATTGTTAGCCCATATCCTTTTCTAGGTTGGTATCTATCACCTAACCAAATTTCATCAAAATCCGTTCAGTCGTTTAGGCATGATAGAGCAAAACTCCCAGCAAAAACCATAAAAAAATCACTAACTCAATTCAGTTTTCTGCCTACTTCCTACCCCCTAAGTACGATGACGGGATCATTTTGATCTTATATCCGTGGTTAGGTAATCATCTATTACCTTACTAAATTTCATCAAAATCTGTTCAGCCGTTTAGACGTGAAAGAGCAAGAGTCCCAACAAAATGACTAAAAATCACTAACTCAATTTAGTTATCTGCCTACTGCCTACCCCCTAAGAACGATGACGTGATTATTTATAGCCTATGACCATTTCTAGGTTATCATCTATCACCATACCAAATTTCATCAAAATCTGTTCAGCCGTTTAGACGTGAAAGAGCAAAAGTCCCAACAAAAACGACTAAAAATCACTAACTCAATTTAGTTATCTGCCTATTGCCTACCCCCTAAGAACGATGGCGTGATTATTTATAGCATATGACCATTTCTAGGTTATCATCTATCACCATACCAAATTTCATCAAAATCTGTTCAGCCGTTTAGACGTGAAAGAGCAAAAGTCCCAACAAAAACGACTAAAAATCACTAACTCAATTTAGTTATCTGCCTACTGCCTACCCCCTAAGAACGATGGCGTGATTATTTATAGCCTATGACCATTTCTAGGTTATCATCTATCACCATACCAAATTTCATCAAAATCTGTTCAGCCGTTTAGACGTGAAAGAGCAAAAGTCCCAACAAAAACGACTGAAAATCACTAACTCAATTTAGTTATCTGCCTACTGCCTACCCCCTAAGAACGATGGCGTGATTATTTATAGCCTATGACCATTTCTAGGTTATCATCTATCACCATACCAAATTTCATCAAAGTTACTTTCGCATTTATAATATTAGTATGGATTTCAATAATTTCAATGCGTTCTTGAAGCGTGTATCGTTCCATTTTTATTAATGGCGTAGTTTCTACTTGTCAAATGTCAAACAATGACAGATTCAAAAGTGACATCTACCGAAATAGCGGGCTATTGAAAATAACACCTCTTATTGGAAAACCCTTCGTTTCGCATCTGAATGTGACGCCTCTGTCTAGAGCGTAGAGCTAGTAAGCGTCGTCGAAGCTGACCTTCAAAAAACAACAGCCGATGCCTGCACGACTAAAAAGTGAATTAAACAGTAATCGTCTCTGTCTGTAACACAAATCGCATGTCTGCTTAGAACAACGGCTCTAAATTTTCGCAGAAATTGCACCGTAAGAATAAAAACGCGACGTATAGGTCGTAAAAGCGTGCTGTGAGATGTGCCGGTGTTGAGTGTGCGAAAAATCGGGCAAACATCAGCAATAAGCGCCTCAGAATTCGATCTGAATTAATTGGTATTGCATTATCTGTACGGCGATATGATCAAAAAGGAGAAACAAATGTTGTCTGTGACTGCTATCATCGAGGGAACTCAGGCGCACAATTGGACTAGATCACTTGTGGATATGGGGCCTCCTAGGCTCTGTCTAGGTAGGTAATTTTGCAAATAATCCTGAACTAAATGAACCTAACAACACCTTTTTCCACATTTTACTCCGCTATACAGGGTGTCTACTTTTAAAGTGTGGACAAACTTCGAGAGGTGATTATACAAGTGATTTGCAACAAAAAATGTCATATAACACATGATCGCAATGTTGACGGTTATTCTTGAATTTAACATTTTCACAAAAAATTTTAAGTTTTTTCCCTAAAAAGGTAATTTTTCAGTTTTCCTTGTAGTCTCATCAAATTTGACCAGATATTCGGAAAGAGCAATACATTTTCTACAAGATAAGAGAGTCTGTGTGCAGAAAAAACTCTTATTGCAGGCGTGGTAAGGCGATGAATATCAGGATTCTGAAGTTAACAAAATCAGTCCTATTTTTCGATGACATATTAATAATTATGCACACGTTTTTTTCAGTAAAAAATACCTCATTTTGTGTACTTTCGAATGAAATATCAACTTCTGTGCTGGCTACTCATTCTCCGCTATAATATCATGGCTAACATGATAACAACGAAAAAGTATAAACATTCCGAACCTAAATTTGATCTTTTTCGAAGTTCTTCGTGGTAGAAAGAAGTCAGAAACTTTTGTGCTCTTCTTCATAGTAGAAAAAATCATATAACCAACTAGGGATTACGAAAACTTTTGAAAGGGCAGTTTGAAAATAATTGATAATTTCAATGCGAGTTAAAGGTTTCAGAACGAAAGTTGAATTCTCAAAAGAAATATGTTCATATTCAAAATTCCATATAAATTTTCTGATATGAAGAAATGAGCAAAGTCTCTAGATTTCATCTGATTAGTTCGTTGCAAATACCATATAAATAATGAACTGTAGAATACTTATCATGTACATAATTCATTTCGTATCTTCGTACAATTTATAAATATAAAATTGAGTTGCAGCAACAGTGCATATAGGGCATGTAGTTCGAATACGCACTTGAAACTTTCACCGAGTTCCAAATTTTCGGATAATTTCCTATTTTTCAATTTATGCTTTTTCATTCAAAATTGTCCTTCCCTTCTGATTAATACCTCTGAACTTGGTAGGATTTGAAAAGAGCAATTTTCGAATGAAACTTTTCTCGGAATTTCTCAATTTAAATGATTTAAGAATGGAAGTGAGTGCTCTCAAGTTGAACAAGAAAATTAAATAAAAAACGCTCGAATGAAAACAATAAAACAAGCTATGCAAAACTTATGTGTTTTAAAGTTTTCGTTCCTCTCCTTTTTTCCTTAATTTGGTCTGATTCTTCATCATTTTTTCTTCACTTGTCTTTCTCCGTATATTCTTCAAGTCGATTATTTTCTAGATTCCTGCAAGCTCAATAGTATATCTACTCCAATATTCCCTTTTCCTCTCAATATTTCAATGAATATTACTTCCGTTTATTCGGGATTATGTCAATCATATTTCCCTGTTCAAATTTTTCACTTTCCTCATAATTTTTCAATATCTGCCTTTTCAGTTTCTTCAGTCATTCTCTTCAAGTTTCAACAGCTTTTCTAACCTACTCAAAACGATTCACATTTTTTTTCAATTATTTTGATCACAAAATTAACATTTCATACCAGTCTATTAAATGTAGCAGTATGAGACTTACAAACGCCGAACTAAGCCGAAATTTTTCAGTCTTCGGTTCTTCCTGTTCGCCGAAGTTATGGTACTAACTTTCGGCTTCTGGAAAAAAGTATTGTTCATATTAATATATTAATTCGAAGTATCGTGTGAAGTTGTACTACTTATAATATGTCTCTACTTAATAACAAATTGAATAGAATTCACTATTTTTTCTTTTTCTTGTTTCGTAGGAAGTAGATTTCGCATATCGAATTGAAAAATCTACGTGTAGAAGAAATCCAAAACTTTTGTTTTTTTCTTTGGAATTTCTAAAGATACTAAGTGGATAATATAATACAGGGTCTCTATAAATGATTGTAACAGCGCAGTTGGCTTTGGATTATGCAAACCACAGAATTCTGTGATCATGCAATGCTCTGATTGGTTAGAGATTATGGTATTCTGTAATCCAAAGCCAACTGCGCTGTTACAATCAATTATAAAGACCATGTATAAATGACCAAAACTAATGCAGTTTGAGTATTTACTGAAATCACTGTGTCACATAGAGGCCTAATTATAATTCAATATAAAAAAGGGAGCGTTTTTTCGTATTCATTTTCTGGCACTCCACTTCTGTTTTCGGCATGCTGGTTAATAGTTATTTAAAATTATTAAATTAATTAAAAGTTATCAAAAAAGAACAAGAACAGAGATTGGACGATCTGGACCTTTGTATTCTAGTCTTTCCACATTTAATAGCTTACCAAATGACATAAAAAAATATTTAAATGTATGTAATTACAATAATTTCAAAAAACTTCTTAAAAGTAAACTATGTTAACAACCAATGTGTTGATTTATAGTTGTAAATAAATAAATAAATAAATAAATAATCATCCAGGTTATTGAAGACAGCGACTAGATATTTCAACGCTTGAGCGGATGATCGTACGCGTTAATAGTTCGAGACCATTCGCCGCCCGACTAATAACCGATTTGATTACAATATCTTTCCGACGATCTCAATATGAATTGTGTATGAATTCTTGATTGAAATACATCCTCATTTTGCTTAAGACTTACATTTGGCAATAAAATTTTTATGTGTCCATGTTCCAGTTTAGTTTTGACATTTCTCGTAGTGCTTCTGAATACTAAATACTGCTTTGCTAAAGAAATAAAGAAATTTCCATCCAAATTACTGTAAGATGATCAAGAATAACGCTTCACGATCATCATCTCACTGTGTAAACTTGAAATTTTCATTTATATTGTCCATCTGACATTTACATTTACTTTTTACGGGTTTATTCCAATAGTAATTTTGCTACAGAAAAAAACTAATAGATGTTATTTCAACATAGTTCCCTTCGGAATATAATAATGATGGGTCATTTCCAAATAATTTGATGTACCGTTTATTATTTCCAATAATTACCTTCAGAATATGTGTTATTAAGAGAATAACCGGAAATTTGGCATATACAAATATAGTTTTATTAAGTAAATTGTTATCGAAATGTGGTACATAATTATAAAAAAATTATAAAATTCTGGACAGCTATTAATTTAGTTAAATGACTAGGTCAGTTGGTTCACATTAGTCCAGAGGGTAGACTTTTTTGATGGTTTACTATAATAATTTTTCCATTCATTGTTTTTATACACAACAAACTCATTATTCTGAATTTAAATTATTATTATTGTTCATATAATGTTCTTTTCGGTCAACCAATTTTGCTAATTAAATTTTAATTATTAATTGAAATCCCTAATTGTATATTTTAGTTGAAATCGCATTTTCTCGATGGACTTCTTGCTATGAAAACAACATCTTGCCCAAGAAACGACAAGAATGGGTCTGTTTAAATGAGCAAATAAATTCAATTTTCCTATTAGAAATACCATTTCCTGGGGTCATTTCCAAATAATTTGATGTACCGTTTATTATTTCCAATAATTAACCTTCAGAATATGTGTTATTAAGAGAATAACCGGAAATTTGGCATATACAAATATAGTTTTATTAAGTAAATTGTTATCGAAATGTGGTACATAATTATAAAAAAATTTTAAAATTCTGGACAGCTATTAATTTAGTTAAATGACTAGGTCAGTTGGTTCACATTATTGTCCAGAGGGTAGACTTTTTTGATGGTTTACAATAATAATTTTTCCATTCATTGTTTTTATACACAACAAACTCATTATTCTGAATTTAAATTATTTTTATTGTTCATATAATGTTCTTTTCGGGAAACCAATTTTGCTAATTAAATTTTAATTATTAACTGAAATCCCTAAAATATTTTAGTTGAAACCGCATTTACTCGGTGGACTTCTTACTATGAAAACAATATCTTGCCCAGAAACGACAAGAATGGGTCTGTTTAAATGAGCAAATAAATTCAATTTTCCCTTCCTGGGGTTATTTTTTCGAAAATACAAATCCTATCTTGTGAATATCCGATGTGTTTATTGAATAATTTTGTCAATTAATTTCCATGCATAATTTCATGAAAATTTTAAATAATATAAAATGAATTTTGAGCAATTTATATAAAACTATCAATAAATTTTAGTATGATTCTAATATTCCTAGGAATGCCAGTGTTGCTTTTCCAAAGACCTGCGCATTTCATATGATGAGCTCTAAGAAGTAGATCGAACTCAATGATAAAGAAATCGTGGTCGAATCCAGATCTGTCCATCAGCTTCGGGCAATAATTCACGATCTTTAGTTTCGAAATTTTTAGGATCGGTTCGAGGTTATGATCGTGATTGGCCTCCATCCGCACCTTAATTCAAAAATTTTCCTCATAGGCGCTAACATTGTACCAATTCATTCAACACTATCCCCACTGAAAATTCTAGACCACACCTGACCCTCCCTCCTCTTGAGTCCTCACTGATTTAAGGGACATAAATGACACATTTTTGAAAGGAAAAAAAAATTAGAGTCAAAATGAATTTTTGTTTCCATAAGGAAAAAATCGAATTTGCCTCTGGATTCCACTAAGAAAAGTGTATGTATATTGTTTTTGCTTCGATTTATTGCATAAATAGTAACAGATATAATGACAAAAGTTGAAATGGCCGAAATATCAATTTTGGCTTATAACTAATTGAGAACAAAATAGAATAGAGCAATGCGGTTGACAGCATTATGAGTTTTTCGAAAAAATATTACTATGTATTTAAATTTCTCTATTTTTTAGGGTTAAAAAGTTGTCCGGCAAAATAATCGATCCACTCAAAAAATCGACGAAGTTTGTTAATTCATAAATATGTTATTTCAAGTCCGATTCGGTTGAATTTTCTTTTCAATTGTAGATATATTCATTCTTAACCAATCATCAGTTTTTAATTTCACGAAAACTCGGCGAACGTCATTTTATACAGGGTGAAACAAAATCTGTTTTTTTACCCTAACTTTAGAATCACCCCTGGTGTGTTTCATCATCAAGACACAGCTTCTCTTGACATTTTAATTCTTCTTTTATAACAACAGACCCATTTTTTTTAAAGATACAGGGTGATCAGTAAAACATTAAATTTCGCTGAGGCTACAACAGTAATTCAACAAATTCAACCTCAAATTCCGACCTTATGAAAATAAACTGAAAACTAAGTCGAAAACATAACGTATTTCCACCTAAATGCGGATAACAGGTGCAATTCGTCTCGGCATGTCCTCATAAGGATTTCGAATCTATTAGAGAATCACTGAGCTGCTGCAAATTTTCAGGAGTTGGTACGATCGAATTTTTCTCCCAAGACCATCCAAATATGCCCAATGGGTTCAAATCTGGGCTTAGAGCAGGCCAGTTGAATTCTTGGATATCAACCTCTGCTAAATACTCTCTGGCAATCCTAGCCACATGCGGTTGATGCGGTCGAGCATTATGAAACATTGTAGCACGAAATCGTCTCTAATAAACAACATAATGCTCTAAAACTTCTATCGTTTTATGTTATCACTCAGTTTCCAAAGCCATAGCAAAATTGTGGAGTTTTATGTTGCTCAGAAAACCCTGTATCTTTAACAAAAATTGCTGTATTGTTATAAATGAAAAATTTAAATGTCAAGAGAAGATTTGTCTTGATAATGAAATAAGAAATCACACGGTGGAACAATTGAAACACACCAGGTGTGGTTCTAAAGTTAGGGTAAACTCACATTTTTTGTTTCACCCTGTATAAGAATGACGCACTCCGAGTTTTTTTGAAATCAAAACTGGTGATTGATTAGGAATAAACATACCTACAATTGAAAGAAAAATTCAATCGAATCGGACTTGAAATAGCATATATTAACAAACTTCATCGATTTTTTGAGTGGATCGAGAGAGAGAGAGAGAGAACTGTCATTTATTGTCATACAAAATACAATAAAAGCCATCGATTTTGTATGACAATAAATGACAGTTCTCTCTCTCTCGATCCACTCAAAAAATCGATGAAGTTTGTTAATATATGCTTATTTGCCGGTGAGTGTAGTTCAGGGATCACCCAATTCTCGTCACCCTGTACAATAATTTTCAAAATGAAAAAATTTACTCTCTATCTATTAGTTCAACTCAGTTTAACAAAAATCTTTCGAGATGGATTAACATAATTCCGGTGCATTACAAAAAGTTCCGCGTCGTGAACAAATGGTCGAATCGAAGATGCAAGGAATCCTTCGCATTTTTGGCAAATTTAACTTCGACAGTTTGGCGATTATAATGCATTAGCATTAGTATTGATCTGGACAACGTTTACTTTCAACAAGACGGCGCTACGTGCCACACAAGCAACGAAACCATTGATCTTTTGCGGAAAAAGTTTCCGGACTGTGTTATCTCTCGAAGAGGTGATCACAATTGGCCACCAAGATCTTGTGCACCTTAAGACTTCTTCCTTTGGGCCACGTAAAAGAGAAGGTCTACGCCAATAGCCCAGCGTCGATTCAAGACCTTAAAGATGGAATTCGTGAG
This sequence comes from Propylea japonica, assembly GCA_013421045.1. Classification (NCBI taxonomy): domain Eukaryota; kingdom Metazoa; phylum Arthropoda; class Insecta; order Coleoptera; family Coccinellidae; genus Propylea; species Propylea japonica. The sequence continues at coordinate 45,621,797 of CM024246.1, forward strand.
GCTATCGAGGACATAGGGCCGCCACTTTGCGATTTGGTTATCTAAAATTTCATTAAAAGGATATGGTCCTGTAAGCGTGGTGGTGGTGGTCATTTGCGTGATGTTATTTTCCACTATTAACGGCATAGCTTCTTCTTTATAATGAAACTAGCTGCCCGGTACGTGCTTCGCTACGTATAAGGCATAGTAATAAACTTAGAAATATAACAAAAAAATAAAATTTCTTACTTAGTCTAATTTCGAATGTATGGAACTGCTCATCAAAACTCACTACAAAAACATAATGTAAATGTTTATATTATTTTTATCAGAAATAAACACAAAGATACACTATTAAATGTTATTTCTCAAACTATGACAAAGAGTAAAAACTATATTATATACATTCGAGGTAAAACATTCTAAAGACGATGTCCGATTCCCAATTGCCAATGCCTTCTAAATGATGAAGACTGCAAGGAGTAAAAACTAAAAAATTAAAAAGAATTGGGTACTCTCACTATGGTAGGTGTTAGTCTAAAACAATTGGATAAACAATATTTTTTGTTTTTCCATTTTCAGCATGAATAAATAAACAATTGGGAGTACCGACTCTGGAACAGGCAACATAAAGTTGGCCATGTGAAAAACATGATTCCTTCAAATTCACACCACAAACGTGAAGTGTTCGCCCTAGGGCCTTGTTTATGGACATCGCAAATGATAAACGCACGGGATATTGTAACCGTTTGAATTCAAATGGCATATCCGTTGGAATCATAGGGATACGCGGTATCAAACACACTTCTCCTTTTGATTTACCAGTAATATGGTGAGCAGTCCGTTGGTACTGTCCATTTGTATTTTGCCATCATCAATTTCTAACAATTGTTTTGAAAACTCATAGGCAGTTGCATCATTATTTAGTTGAAAACGCATATCAATATTCAGTGTCAATTTTCGTATCTCCAAAGAACTGATGACTTCAAACAGGCATTTATTTCATCAACAGTAGTTGATCGAGGAATGACAGGCAATGTTTGACGAAAGTCTCATGACAGCAATACAGAGCACCACCTAAAAGCTGTTGATTACCCTGTAAATCTTGCATTGTTCGATTAAATGCTTCTAGTAATTTATTTTTATTCGCAATTGTGCACTCATCCCATTAAATAATTGACATTAATCTAAGAACTTTTGCTATAGCAGAATTTCTCGAAATATTGCAATTTGGAGTTTCAATCACCTGTACATTCAATGGCAATTTCAATGCAGAAAGAGAAGGTCTACGCCAATAGCCCAGCGTCGATTCAAGACCTTAAAGATGGAATTCGTGAGGCTATCGAGGACATAGGGCCGCCACTTTGCGATTTGGTTATCTAAAATTTCATTAAAAGGATATGGTCCTGTAAGCGTGGTGGTGGTGGTCATTTGCGTGATGTTATTTTCCACTATTAACGGCATAGCTTCTTCTTTATAATGAAACTAGCTGCCCGGTACGTGCTTCGCTACGTATAAGGCATAGTAATAAACTTAGAAATATAACAAAAAAATAAAATTTCTTACTTAGTCTAATTTCGAATGTATGGAACTGCTCATCAAAACTCACTACAAAAACATAATGTAAATGTTTATATTATTTTTATCAGAAATAAACACAAAGATACACTATTAAATGTTATTTCTCAAACTATGACAAAGAGTAAAAACTATATTATATACATTCGAGGTAAAACATTCTAAAGACGATGTCCGATTCCCAATTGCCAATGCCTTCTAAATGATGAAGACTGCAAGGAGTAAAAACTAAAAAATTAAAAAGAATTGGGTACTCTCACTATGGTAGGTGTTAGTCTAAAACAATTGGATAAACAATATTTTTTGTTTTTCCATTTTCAGCATGAATAAATAAACAATTGGGAGTACCGACTCTGGAACAGGCAACATAAAGTTGGCCATGTGAAAAACATGATTCCTTCAAATTCACACCACAAACGTGAAGTGTTCGCCCTAGGGCCTTGTTTATGGACATCGCAAATGATAAACGCACGGGATATTGTAACCGTTTGAATTCAAATGGCATATCCGTTGGAATCATAGGGATACGCGGTATCAAACACACTTCTCCTTTTGATTTACCAGTAATATGGTGAGCAGTCCGTTGGTACTGTCCATTTGTATTTTGCCATCATCAATTTCTAACAATTGTTTTGAAAACTCATAGGCAGTTGCATCATTATTTAGTTGAAAACGCATATCAATATTCAGTGTCAATTTTCGTATCTCCAAAGAACTGATGACTTCAAACAGGCATTTATTTCATCAACAGTAGTTGATCGAGGAATGACAGGCAATGTTTGACGAAAGTCTCATGACAGCAATACAGAGCACCACCTAAAAGCTGTTGATTACCCTGTAAATCTTGCATTGTTCGATTAAATGCTTCTAGTAATTTATTTTTATTCGCAATTGTGCACTCATCCCATTAATAATTGACATTAATCTAAGAACTTTTGCTATAGCAGAATTTCTCGAAATATTGCAATTTGGAGTTTCAATCACCTGTACATTCAATGGCAATTTCAATGCAGAGTGTGCGGTCCGACCACCTTCTTATAATGTAGCAGAAATTCCCGAAGATGCAAGTGCCAATGCAGTTTTCTGTTCGATCGAATAGTCGCTAAAATATATGATACAACGAAAGTTTTGCCTGTACCACCAGGTGCATCCAAGAAATGTAATCCACCTGCTTTATTGGGAACGGCTTGAATGATTGTGTCATATACATGTTTTTCTTGAATATTCAGTTTGGTTATATTCGATTGTATAAATAAACGTTAATCATTAGAATTGAACTACTGCTCACGTTGCAATTCACGATCAAACAAATCATGTATCTCACGATTTGGTGGGGTCATACCCAATTGTTCTAATGCTTTATTTCCAATAGTAGAACACATATCTTATCAAAGCTTCGTTGTACATTTCCAAGGTTATCAACAAATCGGGATTTCTTGCATGATGACGAATACGATTTAAAATATCTTCTGCCATATAATGCTTATATTTGTTTTTATTCCAAAATTTTTGGATTTGATCACAGAACATAAAATATATTTGATTTGATGGAGAATATGTTGATAATATAATTCTATGCCATCTGTACTCGAATTTTTATTGAAACATAGACGTTCCTTTGAAAGAAGTGATGAAGAACGAACTCTGTATATTAGTGTTCTGTGAACTCTGAAATTACGGTCAAATAATAAATATTTCAGATTTCTTTGATTAGTTATTACAATAATGTACCATTTTGATGATGATACACTGAAGTGTAATGTCGGTAATTTTAATATTTCAATTCGTTAAAAATTGAAATCTCTAATAGTTTTTACAGGTTCGCCATCTATGACAATTTAATCAAAGATTATATGGAGTATGAAAAAATAGGAAACTGCCTTGCATTCGTAGTACTCGAAAACGACTACAGATGGCACTGAAAATTAAAAACCTGTAATGTTGATTTTACACTTTTCCAAGATTTCCTTTGAAATTTCTATACGTTTAAATCTTCCCTAGACTTCCACGAATAATTCAAGACCAAAATTAGCCAAATCGGTGAAGGCGTTGTTGAGTTATTAAGTCACAACGAAAATTGGCACTTATATTTATATATTAGATAAACATCCGATAATTTATATTGAAAAATGGAATTTTTCTTTGAATATCAAAATAACACCTGTTATTGGAAAACCCTTTATTATACTCTTTCTAATGTGTGTGTACCGAAGGTTAAATTGAAAAATTTTCTCTCTATCTAACGGTTCAACTTCGTTTAACAAAAATCTTTCGAGACGAATCAACATAATCCCGGTGCATCAAAAAAAGTTCCGTTTCGTGAACAAATGGACGAATCGAAGATGCAAGGAATCCTTCGCATCTCTCGCAAATTCCACTTCCGCAGTCTGGCGATTCTAATGCATCAGCAGCCGCTGGGGCCCCCCTTTTCACGGGCGTCACATTCATCTCGTTCGCCGTCTGTTCTGCGGCGCATCGCATTCCTGGCCTCGTCGCCCCACTGCCCCCGGTGACCTTGGTTTTGTTTTCGTCCGTCCGCGAGGGGGGAACGGGAGGGCCTTGCGGAACCCCGCTCACCGGCGAAAACGGACCTTGAACGAAAGACGTCTATAGGACGTACGCAACCAGAGACGGACTGCACTGGTCTACATAGATATTTTTCCAAGGCTGATGGATGAAAAATATTAAACTAAAGCGATGATATGGGGACAGGAGCAAATGCGTTCTTGTTTGTCAGATTATTTGCTCAACAATGACGATATGTAGGGTTGGGCGTACTGCATAAAGCGCAGAGCCTAATTGCACTCTATTAACCTACCCCACAAGCTCTATCGTTGCAAAAAAGAGCATCGAAAAGAATTTTAACTCGATGCTATGTAAAAGAAATACCATGGACCTATAATAGGTTTGTTCCAACTGCTGACTTTTGTACGGTAATTTGACGGTCATGAAACTGTTAGTAATCGATCTTATGCGCACGTCTAAACTTTGACCGTACAAGAACCGTCCAAACAGTACTTGCTCCAGACCAGGGATCGAAATGGCGATCACAAAACCGTTCCACTCACGGTCCCGAAGCAGGATGGAACAAAAACGAAACCGTTCTCAAACGATACATTTTCAGTTGGAACACATTTTTATCTATTGCGCAGAATCCTGACGATCATTGTACGGTCAATTCTTGAGTTGGAACAAACCTAAAACTAACTGGACGTCGAACTTCCTTTCTGTCAACGTAGAAAAAGTGAGGCAAGGGCCGCCATTTGCAGTTTGGGATGAAACTTGTATATTATATTCATGTTCTGTGTTCTATTCAATCTGTGCTCGAATTTTTTCGTTGAAAAATTGACACTTCTCAAGTCCAACCCAAAAAGCAAATGGCCGCCGTTTGCCTCAAAATTTTCGACAGGTTCGTCATCTAGTTAGTATTATAAATCTATGAGAAATAAACTACCCAAAACTTCAAAGTACATACTGTCAATGAGTGCCGGCATTGGAGTATACCGGTCAAGAACCAAATGTACCGGGTGTCCTGAATTCGTTGTCCAGTGAGGGAATCTCAGAAACCCGATGAACTAGAACAAATGTAATAAAGAAAAATTGATTACTTTAATGAATTCTACTGAAAAAAGTGCCTGTATAATGTTTTAGTTTCATTTTTATAGCTTCCGTAATAAAGAAGTTATGAGAACTTTTTATTTGGCACTATTTTCTAATTTTCTCTAATATCCCGAAAACGGTTCGACTTGAAGGTTGCGGTTTTTACCAAATGAATTCCGAAAATGTGCCACTCATTTTGTTCTATCTCATCGGGTTTCTGAGATCCCCTCACTAGTAAACGATCGTTAGGCTCCTAGTCGAGGGTTTTTCTGGCAGAAATACTTGCAATCGAAAAATGCACAGACAGAAACATGGAAAGAACTGTCAAGGGTGTGACATAGTCATTCATTCTGATAATCAAGCTGGAATTGAAGCACTGAGCTTCTATGTCATCGACTCAAAGGCAAAGCTGATATGGGAGTGCCGAAGAAAACTCATTGAAGTAGGCAAGAACTACAAGACCTCTTTGGTCTGGGTTCTCTGTAACTCTGGAATCAAAGGAGATGAAGTGACCAATACACTAACCAGAAAGGGATATAAACGCCACTTACTAGCCGGCGAAAACGGACCTTGTACGAAAGACAATAAAACGAGCTTAGGTATTTTAAATCTTTCCTTCCTTTTCTTTTTTCCTCGGTTTGGTCTGATTTTCCATTATTTTTTCTTCACTTGTCTTGCTCCGTATATTCTTCAAATCAATCATTTTTCAGATTCCTGCAATCTCAATAGTATTACTCCTCTAATATTCTCTTTTCCTCCCAATAATTCAATAAATGTTACTTCCTTTTATTTGAGACGTCTATAGGAGAGGTACGCAAGCAGAGACGGACTGCACTGGCCGAGATAGATATTTTCCCAAGGCTGATGGATGAAAAATATTGAACAAAAGCGATGATATCAGGCATCGGGGGGAGGAGCTGTTGCGTGCTCGTTTATTAGATCACTTCTTGCACTACATGGAGAATATACTGGGTAGGGCGTACCGCAAACGCCTAGGCCAAAGAGCCTGAATGCACCCTTTCAACTTGCTCAACAAGCTCTATAGAGTTCACAGTTCATTCTATGATGAACAACCTCCTACAAAAAATTGGTATTCCTATTTTGTCTCATCCTGCATTATATAGTTATAGTTTAAAAAAGGGTTGCAGTTCCCTGCGACCTCAAGGTCTATTTTGCCCCCTTACAGAGCTGTTCTGACCACACCCTTCACAGCTCGCCTTCCAGTTCGAAAGATCTGATGAAATCCAATATCTGTGAAGGTTTCAACGAGGTTAGTTCCTCAATCTTACAAGTTTCTCGCCCAAGGCATTCTCTCCTTAAGCTTGCAATGCTAAAGCATTTCGTGACTATGTGAATGGTGGTTTCTTCCATTTCCCCACAGAACCTAAACTCGTAAGTTTTCGATAATTCCATCCTCAACAGGTGCTTCCTGAGGCGTCAGTGTCCTGTAAAAAAGCCATTCAGGAGGTGTAACTGTTTCTTACCAAGATACAGTTATCTTTTGGATCATGCTGTTTCAAAGTTCCTATGGAACTAAGTGGAATTATCCAATGCTGGGAGATTCCGCCAGAGTTTTGACTTCTCGGCTTTCTCCTACTTATAGGTACATTTCCCTATGTCACAGAAGGGTTGTGGGCCAATGAGTGACATTCGTGCGCCCTCTTTGGCAAGTGTATTGGCCTCTTCGTTTCCTTTGATTCCAGAATGGCCGGGAACCCAGATAAAAAAACCCTTATTTTTCTTGCCTACCTCATTGAGTTTGTTTGGCATTCCCAGATCATCTTTGAGTCGATGACGTAGGAGCTCAGCAGCTTGACTATCTGAGTGTATAGCTATATCGCACTTCTGATAGTTTCTTTCCAGATTTATATCTAGACATCTTTCAATAGCTAAGATTTCCGCTTGAAAGACGCTCATACAGGAATCTAACGGCAGTGCACGTAGTGCACGTTCTTATAGCTCCAGTGATGCACACACAGGCAAGCCTCTGTACTTTATCGAGCATTTTCCTCATACTTACCTGACTTGCCTTGGCAAACCAGGCTAATGTCCCATATGTGGTTATAGGTCTCACAATCATGACGTACATGCATCCCAGTATTTTTGGTTTGCAACTCCATTTTTTGCCGCATAGACGTCTGCACGCCATTGGAGCCCTTTTAGCTCTGCCAGTAGCAGTATCAAAATGCTCATTCCACAGAAGTTTGCTATCCAGTGTTATTCCTAGGTATTTAACTTCTGACTTCCACTACAAGATATTGCCGTTTAAATATAACGTTTTCATGTCGGTAGGGTTTCTTTTCCGATTGAACGGAATTACTACAGTCTTGTTTGGGTTGATGTTCAGCCTCACAGACAAGCACCACTGCTCAATAGTTCTAAGGCCCTTCTGCAGTAAGTCGCAAAGATTGCCTTCGAATTTGCCTGCATTAAGAAAAGAGCAAAAAACGAGGATTTTCCATCTAATATGTATATTACAGTTGAAAAAGAGAAAAATATTAATCTTATTTCCAGAACATAGATTGTTTATTTATTTAGAAACCCAGGTGTGGATGATGATGTGTAAATAAGATGTACGTCATAGCCAAAAATATTTGTTTGGACTTGAAAACAGTGGATCCATTATTAATGAGACATCGCCCAAATTCGAGTAACGGCCAATCTAATTAAAATTATTCATATCTGTTCGACCTTGACACGACTTGTTTTTGGCAAAACATTGGTCTCGTGTTTGGTTCAACCGAAATATTTCCTCATATCATTCGATTGAAGATTTATGAGGTGGTACGATTGATGCTTCTGAATACATGCAAAATTATCATACAATCTACATTATAGATCTACAATGCATGTAGTCCGCGCCTGCATCATTTATCAAAATAAATAATGTCTGCCAACTGTTACCAGGCTATAGGTGACGACAATAAATTTGTTTCGTTAATTGTTATAGCGAAATCTTCTCATTCCAGGGACTTGGATGTTATTATTTATGTTTTTTATGATTTCGAAATTATATTAGGTATATTACCTACTATGTTTCCTTTAAGTGACAGCAATTCATCATTTCAAAGAAGTTCGACTGTTATGAATGTCCCACTGAGTGACGCCCCATAATCAATTTTAGATTTTAGGTGCCAAATCGGTTTATGACGATTCGAATATTTTGCCGAATATTTTCAAAACTCGGGTCCAAATATGATGCTAAATTATGATATACAGATTTCTGCACAATTTTGTGAGGGTTTTTTGAATAGAAAATCTCAAGTTTTGTTAACCTAGGTTAATTTCGTTCGTTTGTCATCGGTCGAATTGTTTTCGGGTGAAAAAGATTCAAAATTTTGATTCACAAATATTTTCTAAACTTAAATGTTGTTATGTTCCATTCAGCCAATATCCCGACTGTCAGACAAGGTAGAAAGTTTAATTAGAAAGCAAAATAGAGGCAGCAAAATCTCTATCAGAAGCTGTCCCTAATTTTTTTTTTTAATAACAGCCCTAAAAAACTACTCGCGGATAACTTGAATTGCACCGTTATATTTTTCGCATCAAACGATTCACCAGTAAAAGAAAACTATGTTAAAATGATTTTTCCATAATTTTATTAATGAAAATAATATCTATAATTTGTTGCGCATTCGCCATTTTGCGATATTCCTAGTGAAATATATCAATGTATTCAATACAGGCAATGAAAAAACATCAACACAGAGGACATAATGAAACATAATAAAACCAACTATTTAAGAATGAAAACAATTGAGTTGAATAAGGTGTCAAATAAAAAAGGGGTGATATGACACAATTTATCATTTTTAACGGTTGAATCCGCCTAAATTAATTTTTTTTTACATATTTTTTCTTTATTCGGAAGTTGTTTCAAAGGAAAAAATATATAAAATGGTAAAATAAGAGAAGGTTATCAACAAAATTTTCATGACATCTTGTAAGACCCTGTTTATCGCTGAAACTTTGACTATACATGAAGAGCATCGATAAAATCAGGAAACTTATACAGATATTCAACTCTTCAAGTTGTTCGTTTTAACATTATTTGGGTTTTTTATTGGAAAATGCCATATTTGTTCAATACGAGGAAATTTTTTATTATGATAGTTTTTGATCTGTAAGTCACCTCCAATGCGTAATAATACATAGCGGGAAGAAAAAAATTGATAATTGGACAAAAAATATCACTTTCGAAAAGAATAAGTATAATCAAAAATCGTTATGATATTTTTGATCTGTAAGTCACCTCCAATGCGTAATAATACATAACGGGAAGAAAAAAATTGATAATTGGACAAAAAATATCACTTTCGAAAAGAATAAGTATAATCAAAAATCGTGCAGTTTTGATATTTAGATGACGATGTTATGATCATTACAAAATAATTAGAGCGGAAGTATTAACCTATAAAAGCTTAAAACAAAGATTGAAGAGAAACTCTATAATCTTTTGCTTACAAAAATAGAAATGAACAAATGAGAAACAACATCGCATTATCTCGATAATTCAAAAATGAAAATTTTAACTATCCATATATTAAAATTGAGTGCACTCGAAATAAGCATATAAATAATTCAAATCTTATCCCTCAAAAGAGAATAGATTGAATAAGAATTGGGATTTGAGATTGATACCAAATATATAAATGCAGAATCTCAGCACAATCGGAATTATATTCTGAAAATTATTCAAAAAATTGAATATTATGTAAAAAATAAATAAATCCAAAAAATAAATTCTATGGTTCTGACAATGCGATTCCCTTGAAACATGCATGAACATTCAGTATACTAGTTTTCATTTTCAAAATGAATTTCACCTGAATCGGATAGTCTGTTATGGAAATATAAAGATTCTTCTTCCAATATTCCAATTGAATTTTCTATGGTTCTGTTAGCACTATGGCCACAAAATCTATGGTTCTGTTCACACTATGGTCACAAAATTTGCATATGGTCGTAACATTTAATTCCGATTGGTTCCGTATTTGGCTGGTTAACGAACTCAACCGAGCAATTTGGGACCCGAACTCATCCTGAAAATTTCAAGTTTCTAGGACAATCCCTTCGAAAGTTATTGTGCTAACGGACGGCCTAACGGCTCCATGGGCAGAATTGAATTTGACCACGAATTCGTCATCAAGGGGTCTAAACCTATCATTTGAGACCATTTTCGGCTCGATATTAAAAAATACAGACATTTGGGCAAAACGAATAGCACTCGTTTAAGTAGAACGAGAGCTCAAAAAATAGTTAATTGAATTTAAGAATTATTCCTAAAAATTGCTTTGTTTCAGGCCTGCCGTTAGATCAGGCAATGTCGCTCAATTCGTTGAGTCCACAATCGCCGTTAGACATGAAGCCGGATGCAAGTAGTTTAGGACAGTTCAGTCCACAGGGTCCGAATAGTCCTGGATCATTCTCCCTAGGTAGTGGGAGTATGATGAGCCCTACCGGAAACCAAAAGGTCACTTCTCCATATCCACCAAATCACCCTTGAGTGGTTCAAAACACCTATGTTCCATATGTGGAGATAGAGCCAGTGGGAAGCACTATGGAGTATACAGGTAGGTAAAATGATATTGTCAACATTTTGCACAAGACTTAAATTTGACATAATAAAATTTCCATGTATAGTCCGTTCACAAAATTTTGAGCCGTCGGTTGGCCATGGGTATTTGGCATATTTCACTGTGTATATTAAAATTTTAGGTTATGTTGTTTATTTTCTTGTCAGATTGATACGCAATATTGTCAATATTGCATAGAGTTCTCTGATAACTCGCAAGCTCGTCGAACGAGGCCGGGTACATTCGGCAACGTTGACTTTGTTCATCTGTTCACTAAAGTTTGAGCGCATAGTAGGCGTTTGTTTATTTATCTGAAGTTGGCAGTATTTACTGTAATTGGGTGTTAACCTGTTGGAAATAAAGGACTTATTATTATTATTATTATTATAACGTAAAATAAAGTCAAAGTTTCCGAATGTATCGGTCCTCGTCCGACGAGGTTGTGAGTTATCAGAGAACTCTATGCAATATTGACAACATTGCGTATCAATCTAGCAAGAAAATAAACAACATAACCTAAAATTTTAATATACACAGTGGAATATGCCAATTGTTAGGGCCAACCGACAGCTCTAGGTTTAGTGAACGGACTATATATGACGTCCAGAATTTGCGTAGATGCGATGTTATCAAATTTTAATAATAGAAAAAAAAGATATTACGACAGATGCTAAGGAGTGTTACGTATCATCAGAATAATGTTTATTAGTCTATACTAAACTCATGTTATTCAAATATAATCTTTGAAATAGTAATACTATGAAATCATAATACTGCTAGACAATAATAATAACAGTAGCTATAGTACTCAACATCTAGTGATCAATATGGTAATCCTTGATGCCATCTTTAGAATATCTAGGGAGAGTATAGGAAATCAGCGAATCTACCTAGTGATGTTATGATAAATAAAGTGGGCATCGAGAAGAACTTCAACTCGTAGTAGTGCCGAAGAAAACTCAATGAAGTAGGAAAGAACAACAAGTCTGGATTCCTGGTCTCTCAGGAATCAAAGGGAACAAGCCAGAAAGGGAGCACAAACTCCACTTATTGGCCCAGAACACTTATGTGTTATAGGCAAATACACCGGTAACAAACAGTTTTTAGAGAATGAGAGAGAAGCACTCGGAATCTTCCGAGCATAAATCATTCCGAAAGGTTCTTTGGGAACTCTAAAACTGCCAGGTCCAAAAAGTATTTAGATATCAGTATGAATAGTTTACGCCTTCTTACTGGCTTTCGGAAAGAACATTGTCTTAGAAAGCTGGGAATTGGCTTAACAGAAAATGACGAGTGTAGTTTCTGTGGGGAAGAAGAGTAAACTCCTATTCACTTACCTACAGAATGCTCCGCCATTGCATTTCTAGTCTCCTTGAAGTCTTCTGAGATACTTGCGAAAACATCTCTAGTAGAGAGCACAATAGACCTTAAGAACCGATTAGATTAGATTAGAGGAGGGGCGACAGATCAAAACCGACCTTGCGAGCATCTTGACCTTAAGATCTATTGTGCATCCCCGCTCTGTTTACCAGTCAGACAGCAAAGTCTCAATGATCTTCACCACCTTTCTGGGGGCCACATCCATTACTTGTTCAGGCTTTAGGAACCAGGAGCCAAGATGGCGTAACCGTTTCTGGTGAACAGATTAACACTCACATAGCAGGTGTCTGGCAGTCTCGGTGGCTTCCTGACAGAAGCGACATGTACTATCGGGCGCCTTTCCATATTTTTTAAGTGTTACCTCACGAGACAGTGCCCAGTGAGAGCGCCCGTCAGTTTTCTCAGTTCCAATTTGCTGAGTGAGAAGACTTTCTTGATCCAGCTCATCAAGTGAGAGAGAAGTGACCTAGCTTGCCTTTGACCATTGGTCGTACGCCTGGACATAAGCTTTCTCTTTTGGTCCCAGTCCTTGATAGCCATTGCCTGACGGCTGGCTGGGAAGCCGCAAAACGGTTCTGGTCCAGTGAAGGGAGTTGTCCCCTCTTCCCTGGCCAGTTGGTCTGCCGCTTCATTGCCGTGAATCCCGGAGTGACCAGGCATCCAGATGAGAATGACCTGGTTCTTTTCTCCGAGTAGGTTAAGTGACGTTTTGCATTCCCAGACCAACTTTGACTTAACTTGTGGAGAGTCAAGCGCTAGCAGGGCTGCTCTGCTGTCAGATCTTTGGTAGTTGCGTTCCGCACAGAGCGCAACGCACTCCTTATAGCAAGTGTCTGCCTGAAAAACCGAAGGACAGAGACTTTAGAAACGATGGACATTGTCATCCATTTTCTACTAACTACTCTAGTTTTTTACTTCGCCTTATTTTGCCAACCTTGTACTTTTTCGATCAATATCGAGTAAAAGAGAGTTTCATATATCATTGGCAGAAAATGGCAATATTCAACATTTCTTTGTTTTGTTCTAGCTGTGAAGGATGTAAAGGATTTTTCAAGAGGACCGTCCGAAAAGACCTTACCTACGCTTGCCGGGAAGAGAAAAATTGTATTATTGATAAAAGACAAAGAAACAGGTGCGTGACCGAAATTTAATTTTATTTTTATACAACTTTTATCTCTTTTTATTTTCAGGTGTCAGTATTGCCGATATCAGAAATGCTTGCTCATGGGAATGAAAAGAGAGGCAGTTCAAGAGGAAAGACAAAGAACTAAGGAAAAAGAGAAAGAACGAGAATCGGTGGTTGAAGAAGTTGACACAACATACCTTCATTTGCAAGCTGACATGACCCTTGAAAGACTTTTAGAAACAGAAAAGAGGATGGACAACAATGATTTAACTGATGTTTTAGAGGTGATTAGCAAAGTTTGAACTACTTAATAAGGTGCGCCAGTTCGTCAAAATGTCTGCAATATTGAAAATTGGGAACATTTGGGCAAATAATAGTACGCTGTTCTCTTAGAAACAAGATAACATAAATATAAAAAAATCAATTTGGATTAATTCGGAATATCTACAGCAGAGCTAAAAAAAGGCAAAATACATCTTTCTATGATTTCAACAGCCTGTATCTCTTCACCTGAGATGAAAATGAAAAAATAGCGAGGGAATTGAGCTCTACTTCCCAAGTGAATACAAAATTGATCTAGATAGACTTTTTCGTAGTTATAAAAAATATTGTTATACATATCCATTTTTGGGTAAACCATCGGTTTTGGCATGTAAGATGGCGGCGATTTGTTAACAACGGAATAACGCATGCGCAGTTATTGCGCAAGAGGGTGCCAAACGTCTTTTTGGTTGCCAGATTGTGCAAAAGCCATATCAAGCCAATCGAATGCTGACTTGTAACCACAGAACATACAATATACTTGTAACTAGGATTTACGAATTTTGTTTTGAAAAGAAATTATAAAATCACTTCTTACAAATATTGTCTATTCAGATGATCGGCCTAATTATTACAGAAGAAAAGATTTAAGAAGGAACTGCACACGACCAGTTGTATGCAAAAATCAATAAATTACGCTATTGCTCAAAATTTTCCACTTTTCAGAGAGTTCGGAATTTTCTTCGCTATTGACAACCTGATCACAAATAATTTCAAATTAAAATATAATCAAGCCACATTTTGAAATATAATGTATAATTGCACTTTATATTTTATTCTTCACATAGGTGAAAAAGAAATTAATAATGTTTTCTTTTCAATTAGAATTTTTAGAATATATTCGCTATATGGAAAGAAATAAAACGATTTCAATCGATCTATTTTAGAATTGCTTAGTTCGAAGTGCTAAGTAAGGAAAGAACTAAGCAAGGAAAACCTACACTCAGCTGCAACTATTTAAAAAAGTATATATAATCTGATGATTCTCGTCCTTAACTGTTTAATTGAGGGAATATTTCTTGGCTTCAGGACTGTGGGGTGAATTATACACACTTTTTTAAATCGCCGACGTTTCGATCCTTTTTTGGATCTTCTTCAGGGCTGCAAGAATATTTATTTCTTAGTCTTGAGAGAGTTTACAAATATGTGTAAAATACAATTTAAACTTTAATCGTAAAGTTTAAACACTTGGAGGACCGCCGTCATCTTAAATGCGTAAACCGATGGATTACCCATTTTTGTCTATATTTATGCTGTTCATTATCGGAACTTTTATTGAATATTTACATATTACAGAATCCTGCAACGAGTATAGCTCAGGCAGCAAGTGCACAACTTACACAGTTGTTGACTGGGTCAAAAATATGCCTCATTTCACATCTCTTCCTCGTTGTGATCAAATATTGCTTCTTCGAACAGGATGGAACGAATTGCTCATAGCCACTTTTGCACATAAATCATTGCAAATTCAAGATGGTTTAGTTCTTGCAAATGGATTAATTATAAACAAGTGAGTTGGTTTCAATTGTTAATTTATTATTTCCCTTTGGTATCTGTTTGATTCCTATCATAAATGTTTCCATCTTACGCATTATGTGGAAGTACGTAAATTTAATTCAATTATTTATAGGCAGACTGCAAATTCTGTAGGATTGGGGTCCATCTTCGATAGAGTGCTATTAGAAATCATACACAAGATGAGGGAAATGAGAGTTGATAGAGCCGAATTAGCTTGTTTGAAAGCAATAATATTGCTCAATCATGGTGAGTCATCATATTTGGCATGTTGTGTAGTTTATCCAGAACTTCACAGTGATAAACTGTGGTTTTCAATATTTTAGGTAACCAGCTTCGTATAGTCCGTTCACGAAGGTTTGAGCCAGTTGGCCATGACAATTCCGCATATTCCACTGTGTATATTTAAATTTTAGGTTATGCTGTTTATTTTCTAGTCAGGTTGATACGCAATGTTGTCATTATAACATAGAATAGAGAGAAGAGTAGAGATAACTCTGAAGCTCATCGGACGAGCTGGGTACATTCGGCAACGTTGACTTTATTTTACGTTGAAACCGCAAATACTGCCAACTTCAGATAAATAAATAAACGCCTACTAACTTTCGTGAACGGACTATACTTGATAATGGCTCGATACTCCAATTTTCGATTTTTACAATCTCGGTGGACAACTTCTTTTTAATTTATTACGTAACACTGATTTACCTTTTTGACGTCAAACTTTACACTGACTCTTCTAATGAGTTATCGTTCGTTGCTATGGTATCGCAATTTTTTGTTTTTAGGCATGGAACTGGTCTAGGCTAACTAGATATCAATATATCCTCGTACTACTCCCCTCAGCAGGGGGTGTGTGAGCAGATTGCTATTCCACTGTGTATATTAAAATTTTAGGTTATGATGTTTATTTTCTTGTCAGATTGATACGCAATGTTGTCAATATTGCATAGAGTTGTCTGATAACTTGTAAGCTCGTCGGACGAGGCCGGGTACATTTGGCAACATTGAATTCATTTTACGATATGACAGCAAATACTGCCAACTTCAGATAAATAAACAAACGCCTACTATGCGCTCAAACTTTCGTGAACGGATATACGGACCGCTTGTCACTTGTCATTCTTGTCAACAAAATTTTCACTGACATGAGTTTGGAGGTTAAATTGTAGTACAAAACACATATAGCTATATTTACTCAACTAATGGTAGTTGGAAACACAGGTCGTGTTGTATTCATATACTTCTATACCGCTAAGATGCATACAAATTGAAGCAGCGATCACGAGGTACAATTACCCAATGAATTCACTGCGCAGGCGCCAAAATAACTGGAAATCATAACCTTAATTGTTCACGTCTTGTCAAATTTCGAGTTTGCACATGCGCAGATGATTGAAGGGGCCATCGGAAATGGCAACTAGATTGCTCCAACTTTTATTTCACATTAGCAGTATGGAGTTTTATAGGTATATGGTTTTATTTGTTTTATAAATAAAATCACAAAGTCTTAAGTTCAGAACCATCCTCACAATCCTCATAACTAATTAACAAACAATGCAAAACAATGAAAAGACAAATGACAGCAGCGCGTGGTTACCGCTCTGGTGACATATAATGCACAGAAGCAGATTGTAATGTTTAAATTTTCAAATTTTTTTTTTGCAGATGTACGTGGTTTGCAAGCAGTTTCAGAGGTGACAGTTCTTCGAGAAAAAGTTTACACTTTATTGGAAGATTACAACCGAGCTACACACCCTAACGAACCAGGAAGGTTTTCAAAGTTATTATTACGTTTACCCTCATTGAGATCAATAGGATTGAAATGCACAGAACCGCTTTTTTACCTTAAAGTTATGAGTCGACCATACGATTTGTTCTTGAAAGAATTCGCAGAGAATTCTTCAGACAATGCAGCCTAAAACGAAGACAAAAATGTTGCAATGATATATGTTACCATCGAAAGTAAAGATGATAGGGAGGGGATATTCTGAACCAATAAGAGAGGTAGAGTGTTGAAGCTTCTCCAATATTATATATTTATGCATTTCATTCAACTGACTACACTTGCAAGATATATATTGAAAGAACTATGTTCAGTAAAACTGTGATAAATCATTGGTTGATTTCAGCAAAAGATTATATTTATGAATCAGTTGAATTTGATACGAATGGACTGAACTGAAAATTATGTTGTTAAGAGTAAGTGTCGAAATGGTACCTGATATTCTTGTAAGAATAAGAGTGTAAAAGCAAATATTTTTCTGAAAAAGAGAACGGTTTTTTGTATTATATATTTCAATTTGAAGTTATGCATAATATTTTTATTTGAAGCGATCTATTGGTCTTATGATGGATTAATGGTAGTAAACATGGTTCAATATTCCGAAATTAGGAGGTAGCATGTCAGTTTGTAAAGAAGTTCTGGTTTTATCAACTTGAGCAGTCACTTTCTCAGTTTTAGCAAGTATTTGTAGATATTGAAATCATACTACAGAAAATAATGCATCTGGCAGGTTAGATGACGTAGGGTATCTAGAGGCGGTACTGGTGATAACATTTACCTGTTTTATTTTTTGCTGTTATTTGTTTGAAATTAACTATTCCTTATTTATTGGCATCCAGTTTCATGTTTCTAAAGGCTTGTTGTTCGAAATTGAAATCCATATTCGTGGATAATTATTAAAATATCTTACGCCTGTTAATATTGATTAAATTTTCGAAAATAAATACTTAGCTGGGGTTCTCCAATACATGTTTACCAGTATGAAAATTCACCTCGGCAACAAACGCTATTTAATGCACCAGAGGAATATTTTGCTGTCTAGTTAAATAGTGGTATATTCGGAAAATTAACGTGCTACGTTTTGACGAAATTAAAGATCAAGTGCGAGTAAAATTGTTATCTTTCTTTTAACGTTGAGAATGGCCTGGTTCAAGTAAAATGGTAGACAACCTAAGGTACTCGAATCGAGTATTACGGACATCTCGACGCATTGAATAATTGAATTCAATTTTTGTTCATTATTCCAGTTGGTCATTCATTGCGTCAGAAACGTATGTAAACCTTTGGAATATACCACTGTTCAACTGAATGGCAAAGTTCTATCTCTGATCATCGATTGTTTCCGATTTAAATTTCCATACTGGTGTATCGAGCACTTGTGGATCCCCAAAAGTTTCGTGCTGAAAATCAATTTTTGAAATTTCAGTGAAGATTCGCATTTTAAATAAAAATGATGAATTTTGTTTGAGAGCTGTATAAAGTAAACTGACAATGCAATGTTTTAAAACATTGTGGCCTATAACTGGATCTTACTCATTGTACAGAAACAAAATATATATCTGTGGATGTAAGAAATTTTCATAATTATCCTTTATTAAATATTATATAAGTTCATGTTTCTCTGAATATTTAATTGTTTTGTTTTAAATACATATCTTGTTCACATTTGTGACATTAATTAATGATAATATAATTTTTTAAATTGAAGACATTTCTGCTGCAATATTTATCTGTTTATTGGTTGACAAACCTGGAGAATCATTAGATACGAATTTTTCAATTTGCGAAACTACCCAATTTTAATTAAATTATAAATCAAGAATATGTGAAGTTCTTTTATTGAAGGAGAGTAATTTCTTGTGCACATATATATTTCTTGTAAAAAATGGAGAAACAACAATCCATATTAATTATTTTATAAAAATGTGATTATAAAATGTGTATAATCACAACATAAATTTTGGAGAGGTAACATTCATTGGAAATTTATATGATACGAAGTGAAACTAGCCAAATTCTTGAGGTGAAATATAGGTAGTTAAAATTTAAGTGATCTTATTTATGTTGCCTTTTTATTACATTAAATCTTAGTTCAGTAATGAATAATGACATTCCAAAAAAAGTTTATTATCACCTATGAGAAGTGATAAAATTGAGCTTCTAAAGTTGCAGTACCTACAATAACCTCATCTAAATAATGAGTTCTTTTGCGAGGAGTTCTATTTGATTAATTAGAGCGGAAATTATACATCCAACTATTATGTTAAAAATAGGTTTATTATACAATTATAATTTGTAATGTATATTCTTGAAAAAAAAATTTTATATTTCTTTACATAATGAAGTACCTAATAATTGTTTTTTAATAAATTATGACCTCTAACACTGATAGTTTTTTATGAATTTCAATTCATATATTGAAAGACATTTGAAAATATGTAAATATACAATGGTTTTTCAATTAATTCTCTTAAAGAATATGCCCTATCTATACCACAAAAATTATTTGACAGTATATTTATACTGTACGAGCTAGATTGAATGTACATTTCGACCCTTATTGAACACATACTGACGTTGGTGACGTAAATTGTGATGTACAGAAAATTATGTAAGTATAAAGCTGTTGATATGATATGAAAAAATTATATTTAATAATGCAATTTTATTGAAATTACGTCCGTATGTAACTAATATAACTATTTATTCTAATTCGATGGTATCAGGTACTTGTGTAGTTGAATGTTGCTCCTTTCTGTCACTGTTTACATTTTGAGCACATTGGTTCTATATAAAAAAGCAAGTGTATATTGCTTACTATATATTTTCGATCTGTGATCAACTTAATGAAATATTATAATTTCTTCGGAAAAGGGTATCGATAGCTATATATTTTGAAACGATTCAGATTTTGATTATGTCGTTATGACTTGAATGAGTAATTTAAACATGTTGAATATTTGATCTCTCAATATCATTGTAGCTCATTGAATATTAAATTGTTATTTGCTGTAATTATGAAATAAATATTATAGATTTATGAATGATTAATTCCTGGGATATTTATTATTTATTGATTATCGGATGGACATGGTTACAAAAATTACAGTCGAAGTTCCCTATAACAAAAGCGCTAAAAACGCAAAAAAAATTCGTTACACAGAAAATTTGTTTCTTTAGTCGGCAATGTCGCGGTCGACTTCACTGATAAATTTAAGTTTATAATTCAAACTTGAGCACTTGCTTTTAGACATTTTCGCACAACTTTTCACACTAGCTTAATGGTTAGATTGATACCAAACAGTCAGGGGTGTATCTAAAACTGTTTCAGAAGGATCTCCTTGTCCGCCGTAAAGATTTAGTTTAAGGTCGGGATTTATTACATACGTTCGGAAAAACCCACCCTTATACCTTCTTACCAATACGCACTCAAAGAGGGATGTTCTTTGAATATTTCGTTATATAGAGAATTTACTTCGTTTTAGAGGGTGTTTTTAACATGGAATTTGGATTCAAGGTGCAATGTCTTGTATGAAATTCGTTATAGGGGAGTTCCACTAAATATTTAGGTGTTTTTGATGCGAATAATGATCTTTTTGTACTTAGTATGTTTATTAATAAAAAATAGCACGCTGCCTCCTTAGGCACAAGCGCGCAAAAATGGGTTACATAAAAGTAAATAATACATTTAGTTTTATATATTTTTTCATTTTAAAGCTTGTTTTAATATATAGGCACGATACAAGGCACATTTGAAGCTGACGATTTACAACATAAGGTCTCAACAAAATAACATAAAACTTTGATATTACGAGTTCAACACTTCCAGCTGTGACAACACTAGGTATATCAAAAAATAAGAAAAGTCATCAAAATGCATAACAGAGAATCTGCATGTTACCACATAACTATATCAGGAAATGAGGGCAGTGCTAGATTAATATTTTATTTTTATTATACATATTCTAAAAATATGGATAAGTGAGGCTAATAATAATGATATATTCCGTATTTGTTATGACATTCAAAAATTCAAATCTAGAGCCATAAAATATTTAAATTAAGCTGAATATTATTTACTAGTATTACTAAGCAATCAGATCCTTTCACAATTAAAATGGATTCATAAAAAAAATTAAGTAAATAAGAATAATGCAGAAAATTCAACTGATATTTTTTCAAAACATTTCAATTGGAAACTTAAAAAAGTTTAAAATTAAGTTATTTATTGAATCAACTTTTGATTGATGTATATGATCCCAACTTACTAATTCATGTTATAATTCTAATTTCATTTGATAAGAACCCAAAAAAAAGTTCTTATGAATTAGCAAATTTTATTTAGAATTCATTTTTTTACACAATGAAAACATTTTGATTCAACATTTCAACCACAATAGAAGAAGATTCAACATAGGGGATAACAAGACGGAAGAAAAAGAAACTACTCCACTGAAAGAGTACATTTTAGTAAGTGAAATTAGAGGAAAATTATGACAATTCCTTCAGTTATAATAATACAGGGTCTTTTTAACTGATTGTAACATCGTAGGTTGCTTTGGAAATGTTTTATCTTATCGTTTTTTATGCAAAGTCTACAAATTTATAACTCCAGTAATATTATTCAATTTCTTTCGGAATGTCCAGCCTAAACTCATAGTATCATTTGTTTAAATTAAAATTTACATCAGAATATGAATATTTATAATAGTTCAACGCCAACTGCGATGTTATAATCTTTTATAGAGACCCTGTATATGATTGTTAAAGCATTTCGATAGAGGATATAAATTTTACCTCTCATCAATTAAGAAGGTGTGACTGGTTTTCTAGGAGAAGCATCATGCTGACGTTTCAATCTTTTTCTTAACTCCATAGGGAATCTTTCAAAACATTTCTTGCAAACAGGTTTGAGATCCCACTCATAAAACTTGGTTTTTTGATTCATCTTCTGATCACAAACAGCGCAAGCAAAATGATGAACACACCAAGCTTTATTCAATGCAGTGAAAACATCTCCTGATATCACTTGATTGCAAACATGACAAAGGTTGCCAAAAAGCTGATGATAATGGGTTTCACAATAAGCCAAACCTTTCTTCTCGTAATGACGATGACCAAAAAATGGTTTCTCACACTTTGCACAAGCAAAATGTTCTACATGCCAGTGTTTTCCCAAGGCAGTAACTACACGTTCTTCAATTGGTCTTCTACAAGCTCCACATATTGGAATTCCCATTTTATCATGACATCTTAGACAGTATAATTCATTCATTTCATTGGCAGCAAATCCTGGCCGACTACGTACTTCTCTGGCAGTAGCATCAAGTTCTACACCACAAGCAGTACAATTGAAGTGATATGGGTGATACACCTCCCCTCTAAATTTGAGTGGTTGATCATCAATTATTCCATGACATTTATGGCAAACATGCTTCCCAAGACCTTTTGCTTTAAGTTTCGCATTACATTCATGACATAAAGCTTTACCTGCATACTTAATGAAACCAGTATCAGCAAGTTCTGTTTGACACATTTCGCAACAGAAGCATTCTGGGTGCCAAGACGCATTCATAGCTTTTATTACTCTCCCGATGATAAAACTTCCACATTTTCCACAACAGGGAGCAAACAACACTTGAAAATCTCTTTCGCAATATTTTCTATCGTCATATTCATAAAATATGCCATCTTCAAATTGTTGGAAACATTGTGCACATACAAAACATTGAGGATGCCAGAGTTGTCCTGTTGAGTTGACTATTTTTTCGCTAGGATCAAAGCCCTCATTACATCGAGCACATACCATATTTTCCATGTTTAATCCTGATCCAGTAAGCAAACTTGGCATGGGTGTTGGTGACATTCTGAAACTTTAAGCAATGAATTCTGCCACTCTGGGATATTTCAGATCATTACCTATTAAAACAATACGTTTCTTGACAATCACTCAAACATTATGTATTTGAGTAGGCAGTTCTTATGAGATGATATAATTGAATTACCAAATTTGGTCACACACTTATTTTTCTGGAAATAGAACGAGGAAAACACCTATTTGTTTGACGTTTTATTTGACAAATAACAAATGGGTGGAGACATCATAGAACTTTTTGGTGAACGTGTTCTTTCCGAGTTTCCGCACCTCCCATTTGGTCCTTCTACTACTCGGACAACCAGAACAAATTATGCACCTCTAAAAATAGCATGTTGTATTGTGTGTTGCGTACATAGAAGCGAGGGGCTATTATTGTTTGAAAATAAATTAAAGCAAATTAAGCATTTCATTATTATTATCGCGACAAGTATATTTCTATTATTTTTTCAATAACTTCATTGAATCCACGCAATGGCAGCATGAGCTTTATGAATTTGTGCCACAATACTTCTAAATTTGTGAACTTAATTTTTCTTGATCGCCAAGATTAATAATAATCGATGTGAATATATTTTCCTTACTTACCGTACCTATGTTAGGTACTTTCGTACAGGATAAGGAGGATGCTTATTTCTTCTACGCCACTGACATATTTATTCCATATTCATAACCACTCAATAAAAGAGGTTGCCATAGTTCATTATGACACAAAATATCAATCCATAAGCTTCAGCAGTTCGAAAGATACAGGGATTCAAAATTTTCTTATTTTTCGAATTTAACGAAACTTCAAATGAGCTATTTTGAGTTGATCGAAAGGTCTAGTAGTTACAACTAATATTTGTACTTTGAGTTAATTCCCAATCATCCTAAATGCGGATAAATTATTTATTGTTAAATCGCGAAAAAATTTTATTTCAGACACCTACCCTAATTTTTCACAAAGAATTGCTCCTTGAATTTTTTTGCAACTATGTATTTATATAAGTATAATATCGGAACTGAATATCCTGAAGGCTAGTAGTTCATTATATTAATTCATGAATATATCTTTCCTTTTCAAATCTTGAACCTACCCTGAAAAATTTAAGTTATGGAGTGTTTCCTTCCGGAAGTTATCGTGTTTACGCTTGGGCTATGGCTGACCGTGAACATAAAGACATGTAGTTGTCCCAAATACACCGTGATAATTTCAAAGCCGTAACACGTTTCGTTCAAGAGTTACTTATAGCGACCAGAAAATTTATCGGTTTAACACGCACAGACAAAATATTTTTTTACTTTATAATGGCACGTTCCTGATGAAATCATGCAGAAATATGCGCTTCATTTTTCTACCTCAAAATATCAAATTTCGAAAGGTTCGGATGTGGGGTTTTGGAAATATCGGGAAAATTGAATAATTTCAAATGTCAATACATAACTCCAAAACTAGTGAACCGATTTGGCCCGTTAACGAACTTGAACGCAGCATTCTGAACCCGAACCAACTCTCAAAATTTTAGAACCCTAACTTAATTAATTTGATCAATATCGAGTTCGAGACCGGACGGCCGGACTAAATTTTCATTGATCACGTTTTCTGCATCGTTGTTTAGGTCCTTATCATGTTTCTTAGCACAAACAGCAGCGGAGATATGACTTAAGTTGAAAAGGGCATGTCCAGTATGTCATCGTAAGGTTTTTTTATGTGGCAGCATTAAGAATAGTGTAGAATATAAGCCTATCTAATTTGTCACTGAAAATTTCAAGAAATTAATTTCTTATTGAATATTGGAAATATGATTTTTTTAATCGTATGTTCAAACGTCACGTCATGATGACGTTCGAGCAAGCATAATTAATTTACAACACAGTGGCCAGGTGGCATCGTTGTGAACTTTAATTCAACTTCAACCAATGAAATAAATGCTAACGCGCACGACAGACTGACTCGCCAATGATGATGGTTTGAATTCGCTTGCTTCTTTCGGTGATTTTTGAATATTTTTTTCTCGAAAACCTGACTACGAAAGCAAAAACGGATAGTAATGATAAAATGGAGTCATTTGTGCCGTTATATTTATTTATTTCCAAAAACAAATTTATACAATCAACTTATTTTTCATGAGAATTCTGAAATCAAGATGTAGGTACCGGGTGTCCTAAATTCGTTGTCTCGTGAGGTGATCTCAGAAACCCGATGAACTAAAACAAAAAATAATAGAGAAAAATTGATTACTTCAATGAATTCTACTGAAAAAGGTGCCTGTATAATGTTTTAGTTTCCTGTTCATTCGACGCTATTTTTCAATTTTCTTTTTGAATGGGGAGACCACCCGTCTACAACAAAATTGTTTCTATTCCAGAGTATAGACCAGAGACCTATTGCTATTGCAAAAACTTTGCAACTTTTCACTCGTCACTTGTCAAATTAATTATAAGTTTCACATTCAAAATTAAAACTTGCAATGTGAGAAGTCAAGTGCAAAGTGAAAAGCACTTCGCAGAAATTAATTGTGTGAAGAAATGTTGTGCCACATAATTAATTCTCACTTTGCAAATTTGTCAGAATGCAAAGTGCAAAGTTGCAAAGTATTTTGGTTCAATAGGCCTCTGTTTGAATGAATCATTGTGTAGTGAAAACATTATTAGCTTCCTCGTCAAGTGAAATTATATACTCAAATATTATTTTCCATCTTTTCTACGGGGTCAAGGGCATTTTTGTAGTAAATCTACAATACATAGCGATTTCCTGAGGGTCCATTATTTCTGAAAAGATTCTCCCTGGCATGATCATTGCCCACGTCAGTAGACGACATTCTATATTCTCGAAAAAAGGCCATCGTAATGTCTCATTAATTTTCCTCTATCTCTCAGGCTTAAACATTTGTATCATAGTATAATTCTCCATACAATGGTTGTAGTACAGAAATAGCTAATTTGCCCCAGCCTGTAGGTACACGGCGGTCGGTGTAACTCGCAATAAACGGTCTAAAACAATCCTTCCTGACTGATTCGAGGGGCAATTCTCTCGAAAAGTCCGTTACAGAAATACAATAGAGCACATGCCCTTTTGACATTACCACATATGTGCCTGCGATTTCAGACGCAGGTCGTCCATTCAGCTCACAAATCGTCACCTGTCCTTCCAGGTGCCCTGTAGGGATCTGCTGCAGCATCCCGTCTAGATGGCCACGAAAATAGCGAGAGGGATATGGAGCACTCGAGACGCAATCGATGCACCCAATCGGAAAGGAAATTCGGCTGCTGTTGGAATGAGATTGAAGGTCTGGAAGTAATGTTAATTTTATATTGTGAGGTTATGGGGTAGAGGTACCGGAACCAGGCAGTAGAAAAAATAGATGAAGCATTGTTTTTTAGAAGCACATATTAATCAGAAAAAAGTGTTCGAAGCGACTTCCACCAGCATTGATACAAGCATTGTTTAAGGAGAAACAAGAGTACAAGCATGTATTCTACTCATCAGTGGTAGCCGAACTCCTTCAAACTTATAACGTTCGTTTTTAATGGAGTTTGGAGTTACATCCAGCAATGGGCATTACCTGTGATTTAGAAAAATTAAAATTTAAAAAAAGTCCTGAGCAGGAGCTTTTGAGCGCTCGTTTTTTGGTGGAGCAATAATACTATTACTTCAGAATTTTATATGGGATTGGTGATTGATACCAAATATACAGGGTGATTTTTTTAAGTGTTTCATTAGACGTTTTCGAGGAAGGAATTGTAATACAGATTCAAGATTTTGGATTTTCGTTTAAGAGTACATGAACTTTAATTGTAAAATATTTTCAAGAGGAATCTACTTCCGGTTTCACCGGAAACGAATGTAACTTCGTTATTTCAAATGCAACACTCTGTATATTTATACATATTCGAATTCTTCGTTCAATTCTACACTGATTTGATGTATGATATGTACAACCACTCAAGCGGTTCTTGAATTATAGCCTGATTATCAATTTTTTTGAAAAAAGGTTGTCACAAATTAGTGTCCATATCTTCAAATTCCCTCATTACAAGAATTTCTTTTTGCGAAAGTGGAACAAAAGAAAGCATGCTGATACTGTTTCTTGTATAACTTATGAGGAAATATTATACAGGGTGTCTGAAAAAGGGCCCCAAAGTGAGCCTCAATAAAACTATAAAATCTCACTTTTTTCAAATGGCAACCCTATAATTTTGTAATTCCAATCGATGGCTCTTCAAAAACCAGTTAGGGTGTCCCAAACATTTCATGCCTCTAAAATCAGTAGTTTTGCCGTTATTGAATAAAATTCGAATTTCAGGATTGAATCAAGGTTTCTTAGTCTAACCATAGATTTATTAGGATAGAAGTTTTCAAGAAGGCTATGTCTGTTGATTTATAATGCATTTTAGAGAACTGTCATTTATTCTTTTTTGATTAATCGGGCACTATGCAAAAAATGAATTACAGTAACAGTGATGTATTGAATATGTTCTTCATTTATCCTGAATGTAAGAAAATATTAGAAAGGGCAGTCAGAACTTTTAATTTTTTAATTTTGAAAATTTATTTTAGTATTAGTTTCCTGTTGTGAATAAAATTTTTGTGATAGTTTTAAGCTGAGAGATCATTCATTATCTATTACTGTATTCACTCGAGTCCGTTCAGGGTTAAGGCTTCCAGTACGGAGAAAATTGTTTTGATACCTCCTGAACTTTGATTTCGTGAAAGTCGGTAAATGTGAATTTCGTTCGTTGAATTTCTAATTACCTTTTCTAGGAATTTGTTACATTTGCCGCAAATAGAGAACATTCCCTTGATATATCATTCCAGTGAAATTATTATTGCATGTTTTGCTTAGTGCTTGATCTGTAAGAAAAAGTAAGATTGACAGTTCCTAACATAGCCTACTTCAAAAATGCAAGCTTACAAACTGTGCGAAACCTGTCTTTAATCGTGAAATTCGAATTTTATTGAATAACGGCGAAAATACTGATTTTAGAGGCATGAAATGTTCGGGACACCATAACTGGTTTTTGACGAGCAATCGATTGGAATTACAAAATTATAGGGTTGCCATTTGAAAAAAGTGAGATTTCATAGTTTTATTGAGGCTCACTTTGGGGCCCTTTTTCAGACACCCTGTATAATATTTTCTCATAAGTTATACGAGAAACAGTATCAGCGTACTTTCTTTTGTTCCACTTTCTCAAAAAGAAATTCTTGTAATGAGGGATTTTGAGGATATGGACACTAATTTGTGACAACCTTTTTTTCAAAAAAATTGATAATCAGGCTATACTTCAAGAACCGCTTGAGTGGTTGCAAATATCATACATCAAATCAGTGTAGAATTGAACGAAGAATTCGAATATGTATAAATATACAGCGTGTTGCATTTGAAATAACGAACCCAGATAGCACAAGTTTATCTTATGGATATGCTATGGATATCCATCATGGATATTGGGGATGTCCATAAGATAACCGAAAAGGCTCTGGTATATCCATATATCCATATATATTGTATGTTCTGTGGTATATCCTATGGACGTCCATAGAATGGGACAGTGTGACCTTCCTGGATGTCTTATAGATATCCATTATGGATATTCATGAGATATCAACTACGGACATTCGCAAGAGTTAGCATATACTATGTATGTCTTCAGGATAACCAATTTTTTATTGGAATTTCTGTTTCTTTTCAAAAAAGTAAAAGGAAACATACAAATCATAGAACAAATAGTTCTCTACTCGACAGTTTTTGACATATGTCTGGCCACCCTTCGTACATCCGAACGGATGGCGACTTAATTAAACCCTGTAGATTTGTGATTTTTAAATTCTCTGCGGTTTTGAATTTTTTTTCTATTTATTCCAGTTGTTTTTAGGACTAGACAATTTTATTTGAGTGCACAAACTCGCACACAAACGTCCATGCCCTCACCAGGATTCGAACCCGGGACCACCGGCACCACGGCCAGGAGTCTTACCCACTGCACCACCGGGGTCATTCAGCGGTGTTGAATGAATTCATAATATGAAACATAGACAAGAAAGCACTACGAAATTGATAAATTTTGGAAGCTGATTGGCATTTGACTATAAAAATGTTACGACATCTCACGGTGTTTCTAATGATTATGATTGAGTTAGTTAATGTCGGATAGTAATTGTAGGGTTTTATAAATATAGAACCAAAACGTTGACAAAAGAATAAAATAAAAGTAGTGTTGAATTAATTTGGCCTAGGATTCATGCGTTCAACCGTTAAAAAATTATTCATTAACAGACCGAAAGTTACATTAATTTTTCTCACTTATAACTTAATATGTATATGTATTGATCTCCATAGATGATATATCCATTGTTGATTTCTTATGGATATCTTATGGATGCCGAGATGTTACCTGATATGGATATCTAGAATGAAACTTATTTGGATGTCCTATGGATGTATCCAAGAAGTTCGTTCCGGATATCCTAAATATATCTGCAATAGGATATCCTTTGGATATACGGTTTATGTCCACGGATATCCCGCCTTGAATAGGACTTGAAATGGACAACCATAAGATATCCTGTGTTAACTGGGAAGTTACATTCGTTTCCGGTGAAACCGGAAGTAGATTCTTCTTGAAAATATTTTACAATTAAAGTTCATGTACTCCTAAACGAAAATCCAAAATCTTGAATCTGTATTACAATTCCTTCCTCGAAAACGTCTAATGAAACACTTAAAAAAATCACCCTGTATAAATGTAGAATCTCAACACAATCGGAATTATATTCTGAAAATTATTCAAAATTGAAATATGTAAAAAAACAATTCTCTCTTCTTCTTCTTTTTCTGTGCTTGGCTGCTAAGCCATCTACACATCGAACATTCTTCTCAGTAGTAACTTGTCAGTTTTGGCAAAAGATATTAACTTCTAGAGGTATAGTCAGTACTAGAGGTTTGCAATTTTCAGCTTCAGGTTGGGAGGGTAGACATACCATATAAGACACCACAGCACAGATGAACTGTAAGGATGATGGATTGTTAGTATTGGGATACACACCCACATCACAGCTTATGACCACATGAATTTAAAAAACCGTAGAGTGATTTATATATTAACAAATTTTCTGAGAATATTAAGTCTTGGATATTAAGAGGGAATGGTAGATTCAGAGTCAGCTTTGAAAGGTCGTCATATAAGTTGTTGCATTTAACGTGATTAAGGGAGCATGCAAAAAAAATGTGTTGCAAATCTCCTCTCTCTCCGCACTCACAAAATCATTATCCTTGACCTGGATCTTGGCCAGGTGGGCAGGGGAACAGCAGTGGTTTGATCTAAGTCTGTTTACTGTTGTGATATTGCCTCTAGGAAGATCGAATGATTGGAACCATGGTTTTTTATTAAAGTGGTTCAAGTTAATCATGGTCGAGTAAAGGTGACCTTTAAGAAGAGATGACTGCTTCCATTCTGTCTTCCATTTTTCCCATATGATACGTTTGAATGAGGGCCAATATTCTTTAATGTCTCCTTTAATAGGGAGGGGGTGCGGCAGTTTGCTACCTTCCTTAGCCAAATAGTCTGCGCGATCATTGCCAAAGATGTTAGTATGGCTGGGAACCCAGACAAATCTGATTTCATGATTAGATTGGGAAAGATTGGAAACTTTGTTTCGAATTGAAAGGGTAAGGTGATCATTATTGGAGTGGGGTAGCCAGTTTTTAATTTTCTCAAGAGCAGATTTGGAATCAGTGATTATCAGAATTTTGTCATTCTTTATTTTTTCGATCATAGACAGGGCCATATCTATTGCAAGAAGTTCGGCAGATGCTATGGAGAGATGAGAGGGGATTCTTCCACTATAGGATATTCCTTCAGTACTGTATACACCAATGCCAACTTGGTCCTGTGATTTAGAAGCGTCGGTAAACAGCCAGGAGAATTGGGGAAAAGTGTCTCCACATTTTTGAACAAATAATTGTGAATTATCCAAATCTGTTTTACGAAGGTTTAAGGTGTGATACGGGATATCAAGGTAGTGGACGGATAAAGGGAGCATGAAACAAGGAAGTTGGGAAGAAGAGTAGAATGAGTCTGTCTCAGGAAGTAAGTTAATGGCCTCCAATATAGGAGGAATGGATCTGCTTCCCCAAGCGTGGGGCCAGGATGCAAGTTGTGTCAGCGCTTGGAGGAGGGGATTAGGAGATATTCTAGCCAATTTAGAAATGAATTTAACAGCTAACCAAGTGCGACGATGGGATAGAGGAAGTTGTTTACTTTCCGCTAGGAGGATGTTTATAGGGGTGGATCTCATGTATCCCAGGGCAATTCTAATGGCAGAATACTGGATTCTATCCAGTCGGGAGAGGGCGGACTTGGAGCATCTTCCCAAGAAGACTGATCCGTAATCAAGGAAAGGGAGAACCACTGCTTTATATAGTGTTAACATAGTTAGGGGGTGTGACCCCCACCATGTGCGACATAGGGCTTTCATGACATTGATATTTCGGTTAGCCCTCGAACACATATTTTCAATGTGTAGAGACCAATCTAAGTTTACCTGTAGAGTCATTCCAAGATATCTGGTGGAGGTTTTCCAGGGAATCACACTATCAAAAATTTGTAGTTCCCGAAGATTCACCAACGTTTTCTTCTTATGAAAGCACATGGCTGTGGACTTTTCCGCCGAAATAGTAAAGCCTCTACTCTTTGTCCATTGTTCAACCAAGGTTAATGCTTGGGACATTCTATCAAAGGCCTCTGCGAAGGTTTTTCCAGAAGATATCACTGTGGTATCATCTGCATACTGGAGTGTTTCAATTCCCGGGATGTTTAAAAAGGAAGAAAGGCCTCTAACAAAAAGGTTAAAAAGGGGACAACTATCCGGAGAGCCCTGGGCCAGGCCGAGGAAGGATGTTTCAGGGCCAATAAGTTTGTTGGTACAGGGATCCAGTAGAAAAACGCTCCTACCTACTGACAAACTTTGGAGTAAATTGACAATGTGGAGGGGGATACCCGCCTTAACCAGGACAGATCTTAATATTTCAAAATTTACTGTGTCGTATGCTTGTTTTATATCTAGGAAGACAACCAAAGAGATCTCATCCTTCACAAATGACGAATATATGGATGTAGTTATGGCGGCCAGCGCGTCATTCACCGATTTTCCCTTTCGGAAACCATACTGTGGTTCATTTGCTGTTGCATTTGATTCATAGATTCTCTCCAGTCTTACCGCAATCAGAGATTCGAAAATTTTAGGAGACAGGATGTCAGAGCAATAGGGCGATAGCTGTTGGGGTCATGGGGAGGTTTTCCCGGTTTGCAGAAAGGCAATACAATGGTTTCCTTGAGGGATGGGGGAATGTTGGGGTTTAAAATCAACCTGTTGAAGATCTGAAGGAGGGTATTTTTAGCTTGAATGGGAAGATGTTTCAGCATAGAATATGTTATAGCGTCTTTACCTGGTGCAGAATCTTTTTTCCTGTGAATCGTCCTGGATAATTCGCACAGAGTGAACGGAGGAAATGAGGAGGGCTCGTGCCTAGGGGAAGCTTCATTATTATCCAGAGGGTCTCCATCATAATCGCAAGCTATAAGATGACGGGGTGGGCAGATTCTTGATAGGATCTCTCTGCCACAGGATAGTGGAGCTCTACTCTGTGGAGATGGGGAAAAGCCAGAGCGAAATCTCTTAATGTTTCTCCAAAGATTTTTGCTGTCTCTAACTGATAGGTTCTCACAAAATTCTCTGAAGGAAGCTTTCTTCTTTTCTTTGATTTTCCTCTTTGCTATTGCTTGTTTTTTTTTGGCAATTAAATAGTTTTCCGTTGTAGGATTGCGTTGATAATCTCTATACGCCTCTGACCTATCTTTCATGCTTCCAACCAACTCATCATCCCACCAAGATACTCGATACTTGGGTTGTTTTCTGGAGTGATTTTTAATAGGGATGGATCGATCAGCTGCAAATTCAATCATTCTTTGGAAATCATCAAGATCCTGAATGTCATGACATTCAAGCTCCTGGGTGATAAGTTCCTGAAACAACGTCCAATTAGCTTTCTTAATATTATACTTGCAGGTTGTAAAATAATTTTTGGGGGGTTCAGATAAGTTTCCGCTTAAGATCGTGGTCAACGTAGGGAAGTGGTCACTGCAGCCAGGGTCTGGGATAACCTCCCACAACGCGTCAACTCCAATATCCGGAGAGCACAGGGTGATATCTGGCGAGCTACTTTTGTCCGGCGTGGTGACTCTAGTACAAGAGCCATCGTTAAGGAGACAAGGATCATTATTTAGCAGGAACTGTTCCAGAATGTTTCCGTTTCTGTTTTTAGTGTGAGAGCCCCAGGAAGGGTTTTGAGCGTTGATATCACCACATATGAGGTATGGAGAAGCAATGTTGGAGGTTAAGTTGGTCCAGAAATTCATGGGGAGCACAATATTTGGAGGACAATAGATGTTTACAATCGTAAGATAATCAACTTTGAATCCATGTATATTTACTCGGTCTGGGGGCGTTAGATTCAGATCTATCTCGGTGAATAGTAAGTTATTAGCTATAAGTGAGGCTATACCGCCGCCTCGAGTATTTCTGTCTTGTCTTAAAATATTATAGCCTGATATGTTAAATCTTTGGTCGCTTTTTAACCAGGTTTCTGAAAGTAGGATTATTTTGGGATGATATTCCTCTATAAGGTATTTAAGATTATCTATGTTGGAAGAAATTGATCTAATGTTCCATTGTATGATTTGGAATGTTGGTACAGAGGGGATAAGTCTGATAAATCATATAAAACTGATAGAGGAATATTTACTTTTTCACGTTGAGAGATATAATTTATTAAGCATTTTTGTTTGTAAGGTTATTGTGGGAGGGATTAGACTCTGAAACATCTGTTGATTGGATATTCGTTAAACATTTTCTAAGACTCTTAACAAACTCAGGTTTTTGGTTTTGGGATATTCGCTGGGAAATTAAGTTAAGCAAGTCTTCATCAGATAGGGGGTTTTTGGAATTGGCCAATGAAAGAGACGGGGTGTAGGAGGATTTTTGGCTTGCAATTGGAGATAATGGGAGGGATAAGTGAAGAAGCTGGTCATCATGTGCCTCCCTGTTATAGCCAGGGGATTGAGGGAGTTTTCTTTTTTTCAATTGCGATGCATAAGCGGCCTTTGGTCGTTTAGATTGGAGGAGAGAGCCCCTATTTTGGACAGATATAAGAGCGGCATCTTGGGGGGAATTGGACCTGTTTTGCTGTCGGACCAAAGGGGGAAAAGAGTTTGGGCGGGATATCGGGTTAATGGGATCTTCGTTGCTCTGGTTGTCAACATATGATTTCGGAACAAGCTTTGCTGCCTCGTAGTATGAGATATTTTCAAGTGCAATGAGATTGTTAATTTGTTTTTGCCTGGTGTATTCCGGGCAGTTTCGATCTGTAGAAGCATGGTCACCTTGGCAAAATACACATTTAGGGGTGGATTTATTAGGGCACTCTTGCTCATCATGTCTTTCACCACAGTTTCTGCATCTCTTTGATGCTTCTGGGGAGTTACAATTTGCTTTTGTGTGACCATATCTTAAGCAATTGTAGCACTGCACTACCGGACCGATATAAAGCGAAACATTTCTTATGACACCATAGATAGCTATCTTATCTGGTAAAACTTTTCCATGGAAGGTGAGAACCCAAGAATTTGATGGTATGTAAGAAGTAACTCCCTCCCTTGTGACTCTTCTCTTCAGCTGACGGGCACCAATAATCCTCACTCTGGAGTCTGAATGGTTTATTATGTCTTCTTCGGAAATTTCAGATCCCACATCTCTGATAACACCTCGGCTGGAGACCATTCGTGAAGGGATGAAGACGTCAGTGTGGGGGTCGTTAGTGAATGGGTTTTTAGTCAAGAATTCGTTAGCATAAATAGGAGTAGTGAACTCGACCGAAATTCTTTTCCTTCCTTTCTTTTTCACATCCTTTACTCCTGGAACCTTGAGTCGAACAAGTTCTTTTCCGAAATTCATAGGATGCATATTTCCAACATTGTCATTTCCCTTCGATTCAACTATAACCATAAAGGGACCGGAGTCAGCGATGGAGTAGTTATGTACGATTTTCTTTTTTTCAGTTCTGTTATTGCGAGACTGAGATTTCTCGGAGAGACGGGATAGAAGCGTAGATACTGTTTGAGAAGCGTATGAGGCCTCTGCAAATAGTTCTGTATCATCTTTAAATGAGTCTTTTACACTAGTAATCTCCCTAGAGAGCAATGCAACCTCTGCTAATGAAAACTGAGTTGAAGATTCTTCCGATATATCTTCTAGAATAGAGTTAAAGGTTAGCTGGGATTTTTTTGATAGTTGGGAAAAAACTAACGGTGAGAGAGGAGATTGGGGGCGAGAGCTTACGTCAGAATTGGAAGATTCCATAGGGGGATCCAATGGATCCCCCGACGACCAATCCATTGGTATTAAAGGATCTACTTCTTATCACTCTACCGTTTTTTGCACCTTTTTTTAAGTATTTACGAAAGGTAAAAGAAAAGGGATAAAAAGACTTACCCACAGTTTTCACGTGTACAACACTGTGTTAGTAAAGTTTTTTTTGACGGTTAGTATCAAAATTTACCCGAAATTAGTAAAAATTGAGAAAAATTCAAGGAGAGCTGTCACTCGTACAACGGTTAACCTCTCAATCCAAAAAAACAATTACAAAAATTAAATTCTATGGTTCTGATGATGCGTTCCCCTTGAAATTTTGCATGAACATTCAGTATAGTAGTTTTCATTCTCAAAATAAATTTCACTCGAATCGGATATTCTGTTATGGAAATATAAAGATTCTTCTTTCAATCTTCCAATTGAATTTTCTATAGTTCTGTTCACACTACGGCTTGTTATCAGCATAGACAAATTAAACCGTTTAGTTAGTCTATGGTTATCAGCATCTTTCATTTGGCCGAAACATTTCATTCTGATTGGTTCCGTATTTTCTGAGATATTGAGGAACAAACTTTTTGAATGGCTATATTTTATGGATCACCTTGTACGATTTGGCTGGTTAACGAACTTAACCGAGCCATTTGGGAAATCAAACTCATCCTGAAATTTAAGTCTCTAGGACAATCCCTTCGAAAGTTATTGTGCTAACGGACGGCCGGGTGGCCGGACGGCTCCACGGACAAATCTGTTTTTAGTTGAAATTAGGTGAGTTTATTATGGGGAATAGAGACACACTAGAGTTTTTTCGTAAAACTTTTGGTGAAATTTTTTTGAAAGGATTTTATAAAAGAGATTGACCTCTAAATATAATACGAGGTCTTTATAAATGAATGTAACATAACATAGGTTGATTTGGAAAATTTTCATCTTAGCGTTTCATACGCAATTGTCTATTCCGGTATTATTATTCAATTTCTTTCGGAATGGCCAGCCCAAACTCACAGTATCGTTTGTTTAAATCTAAAGAATCAGAATAAAAATATTTATAATAGTTCAACTCTAACTGCGCTGTTATAGAGGCCCTGTACACTCACCGGCAAAATATTCGATCCACTCAAAAAATCGATGAAGTTTGTGTTTGTTAATTCATAATATGTTATTTCAAGTCCGAATGTGATTTTTTACAATTGTAGATATGTTTATTCTTAATCAATCACCATTTTTGAATTTCAAGAAAACTCGGAGTACGTCATTTTATACAGGGTGAAACAAAATCTGTTTTTTACCCTATTTTTAGAACCACCCCTGGTGTGTTCCAGTTGTTTCTTCGTGTGAATTCCTATTTCATCATCAAGACACTTCTTCTCTTGGCAATATAATTCTTCATTTATAACGATTTTTGTTAAAGATACAGGGTTTTAGAGCAATATTGAACTCCACAATTTCGCTATTGCTATGAAAGTACTTTCACAGATTCAACCTCAAATCTGAACGTTATGAAAATAAACTGAAAACTGAGTGAAAACATAAAACAAGAGAAGTTTTAGAGCGACATGTTGTTCCCTACGCAACGGTTATTGGAGACGATTTCGTATTAATGCTTTATAATGCCCGACCCATAGATAAATAAACTCTTTTTTTATTTATCTATGACCCGACCGCATCAACCGCAAGTGGCTAGGATTGCCAGTTAGTATTTAGCAGTGGTTGATATCCAAGAATTCAACTGGCCTGCTCTAAGCCCAGATTCGAATTCAAATTGGGGATGTTCGGATGCTCTTGGAAGGAAAATTCCATCCCGCGTACCAACTTCTGAGAATTTGCCCCAGCTCAGTGATTTTCTTATTGATTCAAAATGAGGACATGCCTAGACGAATTGTACCTGTTATCCGCGTCTGGGCGTTATGTTTTTGACTCAGTTTTCAGTTTATTTCTATCAGGTCGGAATTTCAGATTGCATTTGTTGAAGTAGTCTTAGCAAAATTTAATATTTTACTGAGAACCCTGTATCTTTAACACAAATTAAGCTATTGTTGTAAATAAAGAATCAAATTGTCAAGAGAAGATGTGTCTTGATTATGGGAAAAGAAATCACACGGTGAAACGATAAGAACACACCATGGGTGGTTCTAAAGTTAGGGTAAAAAAACAGATTTTGTTTCACCCTGTATCTGTAAAATCACGCACGCTAAGTTTTCTTGAAATTCAAAAATGGTGGTTGATTAAGGATGAAAATACCTACAAGTGAAAAAAAATTCAATCGAATCGGACATGAAATAACATATTCATGAATTAACAAACTCCATCCATTTTTTGAGTGGATCAATTATTTTGCCGGTGAGTGTATCTAACTGGGCAAACATTCTTCATTGAATTTGGACTCCTATCACTCATTTTTGTCTCTACGTTTTGAAACATTCATTATGTTCTCCCCTAATCTCAATCGCTGCAGGGTAGAACAAACTCATCTCATCTCACTAATTGAATTTCATAAGGGTGGTCCGTTAGGGTAGGTATGACTCAGGTGAGAATATACAGATGATTTCGTCAGGTGAACCAATTTTTCATCTGTAGTCTTACTTGCAATGCTGCAACATATGGAAAAATAATGATTCATCCGAAGAAAATGATTCTGATCCAAATAGGTAGCAAAAAGGTCGATATTCAATTGAATTTTCAAGAACTTGCGAGCATCGTTATGAAAGTATCTATAAGTTACACTCACCGGCAAAATAATCGATCACTCAAAAAATCGATGAAGTTTGTTAATTCATAAATATGTTATTTCAAGTCCGATTCAAATAATTTTTTTTTCAATTGCTAGTATGTTCATCCTTAATCAATCACCAGTTTTTAATTTCAAGAAAACTCGTCGTACGTCATTCTATACAGGGTGAAACAGAATCTGTTTTTTTACAGTAACTTTAGAACCACCCCTGGTGTGTTCCAGTTGATTCACTATGTAATTTCTTATTTCTTCATCAAGACACATCTTCTCTTGACAATTTAGATCTTCATTCATAACAATAGTTCAATTTTTGTTGAAGATACAGGGTTTTCAGAGCAACGTTAAACTCCACAAGTTCGCTATGGCTATGAAAGTATGTACGTTCAAAGTATTAACCTTAAATCCAAACGTTATGAAGATAAACTGAAAACTGAGTGAAATCATAAAACAAGAAAAGATTTAGCCAGACATGTTGTTCGGTATGCACCGTTTATTGGAGACGTTTTCGTGCTAATGCTTTATAGTGCCTGACCGCATCAACCACATGTGGCTAGGATTGCCAGGAAGTATTTAGCAGAGGTTGATATCCAAGAATTCAACTGGCCTGCTCTAAGCCCAGATTTGAACCCAATTGGGCATGTTTGGATGCTCACGGGAGGAAAATTCGATCCGCGTACCAATGCCGAGACGAATTGCACCTGTTATATTCTTCTGGGCGGAAAACACGTTATGTTTTCGACTTAGTTTTCAGTTTGTTTTAGGTCAGACTTTTAGATCTAATTTGTGTACTGTTGTAGTTTTACTGAAAACCCCGTATCTTAAAAAAATTAAGCTATTTTTACAAATAAAGAATTAAATTGTCAAGACAAGATGTGTCTTGACGATGGAAATCACAAGGCGGAACAACTGGAACACACCAGGGGTGGTTTTAAAGTTAGGGTAAAAAAACAGATTTTGTTTCACCTGTATGAAATGACGTACGCCGAGTTCTCTTGAGATTCAACGCTGGTGATTGATTAAGGATGAACAAACATGCAAATGAAAAAAAAATCTTTTGAAATAACATATTTATGAATTAACAAACTTCATCGATTTTTTGAGTGGATCGATTATTTTGCCGGTCCGTGTATACAGGGTTGGGATAAAGTTTGGCACCAAATTAATATCTTTAAAACGAAACGGGCGATATTTTTGAAATTTGGCAGCTGAGTGTAATGGACCACAATGCATCTGATGAGCATATTTGCATTAATGAGATACTTCCGGTTTAACCGGAAATGACCAAAAATTTTTTTATTTAAATGGGACACCCTGTATATTTCTGCAGATTCTGAAAGTGCACCTTGTTTCGGATCTGTCCATATCGGGTTCCATGTAAAAATTCTCTGTTAAAAGAAGAAATTCAGTCTTTTTGTACATTTGAGAAAAAATCCATTCAAATAAATAAATCGTTGTTATTTGTATCAATAGTGAGAAATAAAACGAAATACTTTGTAGTAGATAACTCTTTCTGCTTTTCATGACGTATTTTTTATGAAAATCTATAAAAAGAAGAAATACAGCTTTTACTAGTAGGAAAAAATTATTAGAAATAATTTTAAAAAAAATCATTTTAAATGTTCGAAGTGCTTGCCATTCACCTCCTGACAATATGCCAGTCTATCAACAAATTCTTGAGTAACTTTTCTGAAGACTTCTCCATGTATTAATGCACATTCATAAAGAATCCGTTGTCTCAATTCTTCTTTTTACAGATAATTTTTACATGGAACCTGGTATGGACAGATCTGAAACAAAGTGCTCTTTCAGAATCTGCAGAAATGTACAGGGTGTCCCATTTAAATAAAAAAAAATGGTTATTTCCGGTTAAACCGGAAGTATCTCATTAATGAGAATATGCTCATCAAATGCATTGTGGTCCATTACCTACACTCAGCTGCCAAATTTCAAAATTATCGTCCGTTCCGTTTTAAATATATTAATTTGGTGCCAAACTTTATCCCAACTCTGTATACCATTTGCTGAAGTTTTGGGTAGTGAATTTCTTCATTCTCTCATAACAAAGAGTTAAAGTTCTTTTCGATGCTCACTTTTTTTTATCATACTACCATTGTTTTAACAATGATACCTACTACCTATCTCTAGGTAACCTTCATCACACTATTACAAATTCACTTATCACATATGGCCAACAACTAATAAAAAATCGATCCTTGTGAATAATTTCATCATTAAGTATCTATCGAATTTCTCACAGTGCCTAAAAGGCTAAATAATAATTCTAGTAACGAAGAGCATGAAAATCATTCTTTAATGAACAGCAGAAGAGCTGGTGCGCGATAATACGCCATTGATACAAACCATCGAGCATCGCTAATCAATTATCGAATTGAATGATGTCCAAATTCGATTTCCTCATTAAGTGGGCTACATAATTCAGCCCCATCGTTGACATTTCGGATATCATCCCTGCACTCGTCGGCATATGCTTCCACCATGCAGTGGGGGAGAGAATTATTGTTCGATATAATCGTTCCCACGAAAATATTCCTATGAGAAAAACGGTGTGAAAAAATTGGCACA
Source organism: Propylea japonica (assembly GCA_013421045.1). Taxonomy (NCBI): domain Eukaryota; kingdom Metazoa; phylum Arthropoda; class Insecta; order Coleoptera; family Coccinellidae; genus Propylea; species Propylea japonica. The sequence goes on from CM024246.1 coordinate 45,662,259, forward strand.
GTGTTATGTGTGACCTATATTTTAACTGACCGGAAGAACTTTTTCGTTGATGTTACTCAAACAATTTTTTTAAGATCACATAACTTAATATTAGTGGTTGAAAATAATAACCCCCTATGATTTTTATTCAAAAATTGTTTTCGAGGGATAGATTTTCTACAAATAGAATTCTCTTAGAGTTGTCTATTCAATTCTGGAGAAAAAAAGTCTCCTCCAAAATTTCGATACAGTCGATACTTTTCTCGGAAAAAATAAAAATTTACAAGCAGTTATGATCACTGTTCATTCCATTTCATCGTATAAGTGTTCCATAGCATGAATATTCTAAGAAATGATATGTCTATGACAGGATATAAAGATGTTCTATAAATCTTTCTGAAAGTTTAATTACTAATTTCCGGATAAAATTATATCCGTAATATTTCAATTTCACAAATAAAACTTTCTTTCGATTAATAACCATAATTGACAAAACCAATTTTGAGCATAAGCAATATCTTATTATAGAATATATATTCTATGGAACATACGATGAAATGGAATGAACAGTGATCATAACTGCTTGTAAGTTTTTATTTTTTCTGAGAAGAGTATCGACTGTATCGAAATTTTGCAAGAGACTTTTTTTCTCCAGAAATGAATAGGAAACCATAAGAGAATTTTATTTTTCGAAAATCCATTCCACGAAAATTGAACGAAAATCATACGGGGTTGTTATTTTCAACCCCTAATAATAAAGTTATGAGATCTAAAAAATGTGTGAGTAACATCTATTTAGTGCTTTATATTATGTATATAGTCTGTTCACGAAAGGTTGAGCCGTCGGTTGGCCATGAAAAGTTGGCATATTCCACTGTGTATATTAAAATTTTAGGTTATGTTGTTTAGTTTCTTGTCAGATTGATACGCAATGTTTCCAGTATTGCAACTCCAAAGTCTGTCGGACGAGGCCAGGTACATTCGGCAACGTTGACTTTATTTTACGTTATGACAGCAAATACTGCCAACTTCAGATAAATAAACAAACGCCTACTACGCGCTCAAACTTTCGTGAACGGACTATAGTTTTATGACTCACTGTTTTTAAGGAGCCGTAGAAAAAATTAAGAACTGTTGACTCGTCATCGCCTTCCAAAGGCTGTACCTTTTGGAAGGGGTCAATTTCGAGAACAAATTATATGAACTACTTGACCATTTCTTAAATAATAACGAGCTGTGAGTAGAGTAATTTTGGAATAAATTTCATGAGGGAAACCTGAATATTATTATTTATTTGTCATTCACTAAAAACTTCCTCAAACTTTCATCAGTAAAAAATGTTTTTCTATGACCTGTTATATACATGATGTTAACTAAAGATGCATCATTATATTGGGTAATTTTATTCGAAATATTTGATCTAGACAGAGGACCTGAGATGAATGTACGTATATAATGTACTAGCAGACCCAACAGACGTTGTTCTGTATACACAAAAATTCATTCAATTCGATCGAGCCGTTTAGTTGCAGAGTAGATGAATAACCTGAATAACGACTTCAGCGCCATCTGTTGATCTGATTTGTGGTCATAAACATACGGGCATAGGTAATCCAAAATACATTCATATACAAAACATCCCTCACACTTCGGTACCTTCTCCTACCCGCCTAGTGCCTACCTCGGAGATATTTTGGTGCGATTTCATCTTCAACCTGCCAAATCTTTTGATGTATTGATCATAATTGAATGATGTAAGAGGCAATTTCGTTCTGAATTAAATACTGGGTATGAACGACGTATTTAATTGGATAAGGATCAATAGCGTATCCATAAAAAATACTCCCAAATAATGCATAATTTTGAGAAACCTTTCAAAGGTAATACCGAGTAAACCTTGAAAGATAGATATATGCTATCGCGGACTTTTTTGTAGAACTATTGAAGAGGTACATTTTCGTCATACATTGTTTCCATGTACGTCTTACGGTTTTTGCAGCGCACCTGAAAATAGCTGATTATGGCTGATTTTGGTACTCATATTTATTATCATTGAAGTTATAGTAGGTTTCCTCAATTTTCTCGGGTGAAAAGTATAGCCTATGTTACACAGGGATAGTGTAGCATTCTAAGGGTGAAATAATTATTGAAATCTCTATTAGCTTATGAGTTAACTCGTATCAAACCCTCCAACCCACAAACATACAAATCTTTCCTCTTTATAATATAAGTATAAGTATAATATTAGTAGATATAGATCAATTCTCTACAAACGCCCTATTGACCACTTTTTTCTATAACCTATCGTTTTGAAAATATCTCGAATAAACTTTGGAGGAGATGGAAAATAACATTTTTTCATCTTCTAATGAAAATAAATCGGTCTGTGCTCATTCGATCAGGACGATTGATACCTCATTTAATGGGTTAATTAATTCTCTACAAACGCCCTATTGACCACTTTTTTCTAAAACCTACCGTTTTGAGCAGAATCCATACCAACTTAAGACACCGGGATCTGAATAAGAAGATCAGTTTTCAGAATATGAAGAAAAAAATGGATAAAAAACTTCCAAATTCACGAATTATAAATGACATTCATAGAAATTTCCTAAACATGATAAACATATTTTCATTTATTCGAAGTTTTTAAATGAAACTTGAATAATTTATTCTCTATTAACAAATACTCGTAAATACTTAGCACTAACATCCATATTTATACAACTTCATTGATATATTCCAGGATCAACAAAAAAAAACATCGAAGATATTTCATTTGAAATAGTAAGTTGATTGCATTTTCAATGAAACTTGCGATTAATTGCATTATTCCAATTTCCAATCATTCCCTCGAGTTCTAACACTTCCATTCCGCAAATGCAATGGAAATTCTCCGCAGTGACATCACATCTCGATGCTCCTCGCCCTCGGCATACCGGTGTGTATCGTGCTCGGAGACGCAATTCGATAATGGTGCGATTTCATCTTCAACCTGCCATATCTTTTGATGTATTCATCATAATTGAATGATGTAAAAGGCAATTTCGTTCTATATTAAATACTGGGTATGAAGGACGTATTTAATTGGATAAAGATCAATAGCGTATTCATAAAAAAATACTCCCAAATAATGCATAATTTTGAGAAACTTTCGGAAAACTTTAAAAGGTGATACCGAGTAAACCTTGAAAGATAGATATATGCTATCGCGGACTTTTTGTAGAACTATTGAAGAGGTACATTTCCGTCATACATTATTTCCACGTACGTCTTACGGTTTTCGCAGCGCACCTGAAAATAGCTGATTTTGGTACTCATATTTATTATCATTGAAGTTATAGTAGGTTTCCCGAATTTTCTCGGATGAAAAGTATAGCCTATGTTACTCAAGGATAATGTAGCATTCTAAGGGTGAAAGAATTATTGAAATCGGTCCAGTAGTTTATGAGTGATGTCATATCAACGCCACAAACACACAAACACACAAACACACAAACACACAAACATACAAATCTTTCCTCTTTATAATATTAGTATAGATAGGTCCCCAGAATTTCTTTGAAATTGTCAAGGTTGGCCTTTTTCATAAAATGAGAAATTATCAAATAAAAGGCTTCGATGTGTTCTCAGCCCATATTTTGAGTTGGAAAAAGTACGCTACTGATTTATTCAATTTTCCTTTCGGAAGAAATACTGTTCAAGGTCAGTCGTAGGCCGATATTTTCCAAAAGAATGACATCAAATATTTCAGGGTGTGTTTAATATTTGAGGATATTCAAATTTGAATTACTGTTGTCCCAACATGAAAGAGCGCAAAAGTATGTCAGGGCCTTTTTTTTGTTTAATCAGTCTATGCCTATAGTCCGTTCACGAAAGTTTGAGCGCATAGTAGGCGTTTGTTTATTTATCGAAAGTTGGCAATATTTGCTGTCATAACGTAAAATAAAATCAACGTTGCCGACGAGCTTGCGAGTTATCGAGATGTCTGTGCAATATTGACAATATTGCGTATCAATCTGGCAAGAAAATAAACAACATAACCTAAAATTTTAATATACACAGTGGACTATGCCAAATTATCATGGCCAACCGACGGCTCAAACTTTCGTGAACGGACTATATTTCTATTGAACAAAACGGTTCCCATCATGACATAATTCTCAAGATTTTTGGAATAAATCAGTGTTTTTTCTGTAACCGGCTATCAATCCAATTTCCCACAGTCAACTTGTTCCCACTAAACGCCGGTACCTGCTGAAAATTCCTCTTATTTCCGGTTGCACTTTCACCCCAACGCGGATGGTCCATTTTCATCCAACGGACAAAAGATGATCTAAAACGTCCAAGGGCATATGCTTTCCCTCGTCGAGGGGGAGGAAATACCCAGCTATTCCCACAGGTTCTCACGCAAGTTTGAGGGGGATGTCCAATGAATCTGATCTGAGAAATTAACACAATTAAAAGTTGCCCTTAGCCGAGTGGCACATTGCATTCGGGGTCGTGGGGCGTTAAGCAATTGCTACTTGTTGTTTACTTCCTATAGTTCATTCTGTTTCCCACGAGGGTTACCCCGATAACACTTTGCTACCCACATCCAATTAAAATGTTAGGATGATATCGAAGGTCATCCTGCAACTGATGGACTATGATGATTCCACGGCTGAATTGAGTGGTCATGCTTCTTGGTATTGTATCTGTTATTTGTTTTATTTCATGTGTTTGAGTTGATAGATGGGAAGTATTGGTCTATCGTGGGAAATGAGGATTGACACTATTGATGTCATGATTAAGCCGAATGTTCTCATTCACCTCATAAGGCAATGTGAAGTACTAAGACAACATCCTTAGTCTAATAGTACAGTCAAATAGGGTTTTTAGCAGGAAAGTTTTGGGGTAGTTTTGATTTTTTCGGTTTTTTATGTTTTTTGGGGTGCTGAATCCGAATCTGAGGTTTGCTAACAAAATTTCGTGAGAGAACATTGAAAAAAATACAAAAAAAGAGAAAAAATCTCATTCTTTGGCAGTTTTCTGCTTATCTGCAAAATGAAAGTACATGAAATTTCCTACAAATTGTTTTACCACAGCTTGCTCTGCGACAACCCGTTCTGGCTCAAATTATAGTTGAAAATGAGGTATTTTCTATGAATGAAAATAAATTAAATTCCGTGGTTCCGATAATGCGAACGTCTTGAAATACTGCATGAACATTCAGTATATCAGTCTCGATTCGCAAAAAAAATTTACCTCGAATCGGATATCTTGTTATGGAAATATAAATATTCTTCTCTTCCATATTCCAATTCAATTTTCTATGGTTCTGTTCACACTATGGCCACCAAATTTTGCATGAAGCTTCTTATGAGCATCTTGCATATGGCCGCAACATTTCATTTCGATGGGTTTCGTTTTGTCTGAGATATTGGGGAACAAAAACTTTGAATGGCCATATTCTATGTTTCATAAAACATGGCCATTCAAAATTTCTGTTCCTCAATATCCCAGATAAAACTAAACCACTCAAAATGAAATGGTGCAGCCAAATGCAACATGCTCATAATAAGCCTCATGCAAAATTGTGTGACGATAGTGTGAAGAGAACCATAGAAAATTGAATTGGAATATTGAAAAGAAGAATCTTTATATTTCCATAACAAGATATCCGATTCGAGTTAAATTTTTTTGTGAATCGAGACTGATATACTGAATGTTCATGCAAAATTTCAAGACGTTCACATTATCGGAACCACGGAATTTAATTTATTTTCATTTATTGAGTCATAGAAAATACCTCATTTTCAACTATAGGTAATTTGAGCCAGAACGGGTTGTCGCAGAACAAGCTGTTGTGATACAATTTGTAGGAAATTTCACGTACTTTCATTTTGTATAGAAAGGTTTTTCACGAAAAGTTGATAGTTTCCGAGTTATAAGCAGAAAACTGCCAAAGAATGAGACTTTTTCTCTTTTTTTGTATTTTTTTCAATGTTCCCTCACGAAATATTGTTAGCAAACCTCAGAATCGGATTCAGCATCCCAAAAACATAAAAAATCGAAAAAATCAAAACTACCCTAGAACTTTCCTGCTAGGGGTTCTTCTGAGCACAAATTGACTGGACTATAAGGCAACATTACTTGAAAAAGTTTTTTTGTTAGATGTTGCCCTTGTTTTATGATATTTTATACCTACTGACAAAGTCTATACAATTCTGAACGTTGGCATTTTTTCGAAGTAATAGACAATAAATAGATTCACATTCTCAATATTTTTGGGAAGATTATTATGATTATTTTTGGGAATATCCGCACGAACTCCTTTGAATACCTACTTCTGCCATTGCTTGTAAAGGGTTTTCCAATAAGAGGTTTTATTTTGAAAAGACCGCTATTTCGGTAGATGTCACGTTTGAAGCTGTCATTTTTTGACATTTTACAAGTAGAAACTACGTCATTAATAAAAATGGAACGATACACGCTTCAGGAACGCATTGAATTTATTAAAATTCACTCTAAAAATGGTGAAAATTTGGCAGAGACAGTTCGTGAAAATCGAACATTTTTGGGCCGTCGTGAAGCACCTTGTCGTACCGCAATAAAGAAATTTGTTGAAAAATTCGAGCTGTTGGGACAAGTTAGTGATGTGAAGAATAAAACACGGTCACATCGCTCAAAAACAGCCAAGAATATTGCTGCTGGAGCCGACAGTGTTGAAGAAAACCCAGGTTTTGCTGATTTGATCGTTGAAATGCATGCAAATGATCCGGAATTCCATCGATGATCACAATTGGCCACCGAGATCTTGTGATTTAACAAGTCGATTCAAGACCTCAAAGATGGAATTCGTGAGGCTATCGAGGCCATAGGGCAGCCACTTGGTTATGGAAATTTTTATTAAAAGGATATGGTCCTGTAAGCATGGTCGTGGTGGTCATTTGCCTGATGTTATTTTCCATCATTAACGGCATAGCTTCTTCTCTATGATGAAATAAACATCCGATCATTTATATTGAAAAATGGCATTTTTCTTTGAATATCAAAATAACACCTCTTATTGGAAAATCCTTCAATATCAACATTTCAATTATTTTTTATTGTTTTATTTATGTTTTTCATACTATGTATTTTTTGTATTGGTCATAGTTGTTTTGAGTTTGCCCACATAGTTGTGGGATATATCTGTTTATTTTCTAAATAAATGTTTTTTAGAGCTCAAACTCTATAAGTATTCTAACTGATGGAATATGATGATTCCACTGAACGAATTGAGTGTTCATGCTTTTTGGTGTCGCATCTCTTTATGTTATTTGTTTTATTTCAAAAATGGAAAAACACATATTTAAATAGTTGTCCTTAGCCGTGTGGCACAGTGCGTTCGGGGTCGTAGGGCGTTAAGCAATTGCTACTTGTTGTTTATTTCCTACAGTTTAATCCGTTTCCCACGAGGGTTACCCCGATGACACTTTGCTACCCACATCCAATCAAAATGTTTGATGTGTACAGGATGACCTTCGATAACATCCTGTAAATGATGAACTATAACGATTCCACTGGCCGAATTGAGTGGTCATGCTTCTCGGTATTGTATCTCTTTATGTTATTTGTTTTATTTCATGTGTTTGAGTTGATAGATGGTCTTGAGAATTGGAGACTCACGCAATAGATATTTATTGATTACTTTTTGGAATATGTATTTGCTTGAGTACGACTTACTTTCAATGTAGAACTTCAGCTACAGCTGGTCATATTGAACATCAAAAATAATCTTTCAGAGCTACTCAGCTCTGAAAAATCATTAAGATTTCTCTTAATGATTTTCCACCGAGAATATTAATAAATTTTTTTATGTAGTTTTTTTCGCGTTTTTTCATTTCCTCAAGTTATTTAACACCAATTATACAACATTACTAATAAGTGATTTGGAAAAATCGACAGAATAAGCACAATTGTCCTTAGCCCAGTGGCACATGGCTGAGTGCAGTCGGGGTTGTGGGGCGTTGAGCAATTGCTTCTTTTTTATGTGTATACGATGACCTTCGATATTATCCTGTAACTGATGGACTAGATGATTTATTTCACTGGCTGAATTGAGTGGTGATGCTTTACACAATTGATATTACCATTAAACGGAATGTTATCATCTACCTCATAACACAACTAGGGTAACATAACAAAGTCTGTATAGATGATGTTGCCCTAGTACTTCACTTTGTCTTATGATATTTTATATCTGCCTAAAAAGTTTATACAAGTTTGTTACCTAGCTTTGATAAAAGGGAAATTGTGTTCGAAACGTTGGTAGTTTTTCGAAATAATATACAATAAAGAGATCCAAAATCCTAATATTACCTGATGATTATTATGGTTATTTTTCGGAAATATCTGCATTCAGTACGAAATTCTTCGATTAGTTCTGCCATTACTTGTTAAATTAGCATCTCAACCAATTTTTAATATTTCATGAATCTTGGTATTGTATCTCTTCATGTAATGTTATGTTTGTTTTATTTCATGGGTTTGATTTGATAGATGGGGAAGTATTAGTCTATTGTGGGAAATGGAGATTCAACCAATTGATATTATGATTAAGCGGAATGTTATCATCCACCTCATAACACAAGGTGAAATACAAGGGTAACATTTTTTGAAACAATTTTCATGTATGATGTTGCCCTGGTACTTCATCTTGTTTTATATTTTATATCTACTGACAAAGGGTATACAATCCTATTTACTAGCCTTGATAATGGGGAAATTGTCTTCGAAACGTTAGCAATTTTTCAAAATAATAGACAATAAAGAGATCCAAATTCGCAATATTTTTCGGATGATTATAATGATTATACAGTACAAACTTCTTCGAATACTTCTAGCCATTGCTTGTAATATTAACGACTCAATTATTTTTATTTATGTTATTTTTTACTTTGCATTTTTTGTAGTGGACATTGTTTTGAATTTGCTGAAAATACATAAGCATATTTTAGGATGTGTCTATTTATTTTCCGAATAAATGTTTTTTAGTGCTCAAATTCTGCATGTATCTAAGTGTGTAAATTTAATTAATCTTATTTCAAGTTTTGCAGGTTCTTCATATCATATTATGTATTCAAATGTTTGATGTGTACAGAACGACCTCCGAAATCATCCTGTGACTGATGACTGACGGACGAATTAAGTGGTCATTGTATGTATACTTTATTGTATCTCTTTATGTTTTTTGTTTTATTTCATAGGTTTGAGTTGATTGGTGGAGAAGTAACGGTTGGTCGTAGGAATTGTAGATTTACACAATCGATGGTTTATTGATTGTTATTGAAAATTGTATCTGCATTTAGCAAGAATTTCTTACAATGTAGATTTTCTGGTATCGCTTGTCATATTGAAATTCATTAACAATCTTTAATTTTCTTTAATTTCATCAACAAGGTAAAGTTCTTTTCGTGAGTACCGAAATACTACAGATACAACCAATTATAGAACATAAACATCAGTGGTCTGAAATATGACTGAGGTGGAAAAGGTAAGCAGAATCTATTTCTTGTTGATTTAAGCGTAGAAATACCGAAAACAGGTTGTGAAATATTATAGAAAGAAATTCAATATGAATATGTATATGATAAATAGAAAGAAAATGAGTATTAGTAGAAGTTTTTTTCAATTCGTAGTTCCGTTTGGATGGAAAAACAAGTTCGTTGAATAACTTAAATGAAATTTTTTTCTCTGCAAGAACCCTTGAATATTATACTATATAAAACTGAACTATTTATCGAAATATACATCAACTATGGGCCTCTGGTAGGTACATATTTACAATGTCCTAATTGATTACTGATTGTAAGAAATTTTCTCATTTCGTCATTTTTAAAATTGATTTAAACTTCTTCGTTATAAATAAACCTACCTATTGAGAGTTGCATGTCTTTAACCTGCTTCCTCCGGACCTTATCTTGTCCAGGGTTGTCCATAGACAAAGAATATGAAGCTGACGTAGGTTTTTTTTCCTAACATCTCATTTTAGGAGAATCAAAGTGCTTCTTAAATGGAAAATATCTATTTTCGACGAAATAACTGCATTTTTTTCTTTTTTTAGTTTCTGAAAAACTTTTAGTTTTTCACTACCAGTCTCTGAAAGAGAAATAATTAAAAAAAATTGTAATTAGGATGAAGTACTCCTGCGAAAATCTTTGCACTTATTTGTCAGGAGCAAATTGGTTATGAAAAAATTGTTGCCTAACAGTAAAACTAAAAAAGAATTGAATGAAAAGGATGATGTAACGTTTCGGTGTCTATATCAGACTCCTTCTTCAGACAAACTTGTAAAATCTTCGGAATTATGTATTTTTTCAACTCTAATTTAATATGACGTCAGAGTTTTTCCACATTTTTAACTCATGTAAATAACAAAAAAATGCAATATGGAAGCGATGTAGGAGAGACGAAAAGAAATAAAAATACACCTTGAAACCGATTGTTTCTCCTATCATTTCCAACTGAAAATACTCCGAATCTTTTCCTGAAACCCACAAAATACTAGATATACCTTGACCAGTAGTGGCCACCTTATCTGAACACAAGATTTAACACTTATCTTCGATCATTTCTAATTGAAGCCTTGCCACGACCCGCACAAAGTTTCAGAAATTCGGTGATTTATGTGGGCCTTCTTGAAATTTCACTTTCGAGACGGACAGATGTAATACTTGATGATGATGATCGTCTATTGATCAGGTATTTTAACACCCGCAGGGACCCTGGGGGGTCACATCTGCCCAAGACGTCTAGTCTGAACTGTCCTGGCCGTCAGACAAACCCGATATATCGCCGATAGAAAAAATAATTATTGCGTATATTATACTTGAAGTGTTAAAATGATTTTTTATGATATCAACACATCGAAACTTGGGTGGGCGGAAGGCTTAACGAGGTGAAATATTCAATAATTTAAAATTTGCCCTATGGGCTTGACATAGGGTGAATTTTAAGTTGATGTACTATATGATTTTTTTTATCAGCTGTCTTCTTCAGGTATAATAATCGATTTTATTGGGAGTTGCGAGAGAAATATGGTTTACTTTTTGGAATAGACATTTTTCCATTTTTGAGCGCTCATTATACTTAAACGAAAGCTATATCGTTTTGCCCAAATGTCTGTTATTTTCGAATTTTGAGCCGAACATGGTCTCAAACTATAGGGTTAGACTCCCTGATGACGAATTCGTGGTCGAATTCAATTCTGTTCATGGGGTCGTCCTGCAGTCCATTAGCACAATAACTTTCGAAGGGATTGTCCTAGAGACTTGACATTTTCAGGATGAGTTCGGGTCCCAAATGCCTCGGTTAAGTTTGTTAACCAGCTAAATCCACAAAGTATTTTTGTTCCTCTATATCTCAGACAAAACGAAACCCATCGAAATGAAATGTTGTGGCCATATGGAACACTTATACGATGAAATGGAATGAACGAGGATCATATAACTGCTTGTACGTTTTAATTTTTTGGAGAAAAGTATCGACTGTATCGAAGTTTTGCAAGAGACTTTTTTCTCCAGAATTTAATGGGAAACCATAACAGAATTTTATTTTTCGAAAATCTATCCCATGAAAACAATTTTTGAAGAAAAATCATATGGTGTTGGATTTTTCAACCCCTGATAATAAAGTTATGGGATCAAGAAAATGTGTGTGTAACATTTACTTAGTGCTTCATATTATGTATAGTTTTATGACTCAGTGTCTTTCAGGACTCCTAAAAAAATTAGAAACTGTCGAGTCGTCACCGCCTGTATCATAGTAGGGGGGTCGATTTCGAAACAAATTTATATGAACTACCCTACCCTTGCTTATTGTCATCTAGGAATCATCTCCCAGAGTCCATCGCATTTGTTTATAGACACCCTGTATAGATAAATCAAATGTAATTTCTTAAAAACTTTATAGGTTTTCGCTTCCAGTCTCTGAAACCGAAATAATTAAAAATAATTAAAACTTTTTAAATTATTTCTGCAGAAACCTCCCAAAATATATTTCAATCGATAAACCAAATGTAAATTTGATTTATAGAGGTAAAAATAGAGAAATATATTCCCTTAGTGTAGGAGTAGATCTTATTTTGATGAAGGACTTGGGTTTACTTGTTTTTTCTTCAATTTATCAAAGTGAAAGTTTTCTCTTCTGTATGAGAGGATTTATTTTTTGGATCCCTTTTTAAATAGGTTGATACAATTTATTATCAAGATGTCAGTTGGAAGCTGGAGGAAGAGTCTTAGTGTGAGATAATTAAAGTAGCGGTGCCCTATAGTTTTTGCACATCTAAGTCGCTAAAAGAGCTCATTTTTGTTTTTTCGTGTTACGAGAGTGAGTAATAGGATCAGAAGTTACGTGTAGACCATTATTGATTTACTGCTAGATGAAATGCTCCCGACTAATCTACCAAATTTCAGACGACAGCATTTAGAACAACCTCTTTACTGCTGGTTGTCTCATCAATCCACCTCTTCCATATGAGATAAGCCATTTTTTGGATTCCTTTTCAAATAGGTTAATAGTATCTATACTCAAGATGTCAGGTGGAAGCTGGTTGAAGAGTTTTGGTGTGAGAAAGGCGCTGGCCTTTGAGGGGTGCATATTCCTGATATTTGAAGACAAATGCATGAAAATAAGGAACCACTCCTTGCACCTTCTCCATTTATATCTCATATTACTGGGGTGTGCTATAATGTCCGTCAGCTGCAGAAGGAACGAACGTAATTTAGAAAATATAAAAAATCCCTGATGACTTTTAAATGAATTTCTTCAAGGTTAAACACTGTACTAACACAAAAACCTGATTGATACTTGCTTTTCCTTCCATTTATCCAGACCTCTTAAGGTTTACAAAATTGTGCAAGTTTTCTCTTTCGGGTGAGAGAATCCATTGTTTGGATTTCTTTTAGCATAGGTTGATTCTATAATTCCACAAGATGTTAGTAGAAAGCTGGTTGAAGAGTTTCAATGCGATAAAATAACAGTGGCGCTGGCTTATACTTTCTGTACATCTGCAGTGAGCTTCAAGAGCTCATTTCAGTTATAGTGTTTTAAGAGTGGGTAACAGGCTCAGAAGTTAACTAAGTATATGTATCATTATTGATTTACTACTAGAAAGAATGCTCCTCAAGAGAGATACTTTGGGAAACGAATAGACGCACGTATTTTTCAAAAATTCGAGAATTCCTGATGACGTATGAAAAAATTTCTTTAAGGTGAAATACTGAACTAACACAAAAACCTGATTGATACTTGCTTTTTCTTCCATTTATCCAGACCTCTTAAGGTTTACAAAATTGTGCAAGTTTTCTCTTCCTTGTAAGAGAATCCATTGTTTGGATTCCTTCTTGTAAAGGTTGATACTTTCAATCCTCAAGATGTCAGTAGGAAGCTGATTGAAGAGTTTCAGTGCGAGAAAATTACAGCTTCAAGAGCTCATTTCAGTTATAGTGTTTTGAGAGTGGGCAAAAGCCTCAGTAGTTAACTATGTATAAGTATCATTATTGATTTACTACACGAAAGAATGCTCCTCAACTCCCAAACTTCAGGAAATCACCAGACAACATTTAGAGCAACCTCTCCACTTCTGGTTGTCTCATCAATCCCACCAGAGATATAATTGAATTTGAGGGGTGCATATTCCTGACATTTGAAGACAAATGCATGCCTATTTCCGTCTGGAAGAAAGGAAGGAACCACTCTTGCACCATCTTCATTTGTATCTCATGTTACTGGGGTGTGCTATAATGTCCGGCAACTGCAAGAGGGACGCTTTCTAAACCAAATAGACGCACGTACCGTCGCACACACCTACGTGTATAAATAACTGTGCAGTATGCGAGTTTGATGGGTGGCTCGTGCAGATGTGCAGGGGGTGGCCTTCAATAGGGTACGAGACGCGTGGCAAAGTACTTTTCGGAAAGTTGCCTTGTCTAAGGGGGTGAATAAAACTGTTGGTTGTTAGGGTTCACAGAGTTGGACTCGGAATTTCGCTGTTCTCGGGTTGAGAGTCCGTTCATGCTACGCAAATTCAGGCGTTTTTCTTACTTAGTTGGTGCAAAAATACATAGGAGAGTTTGAGTAAATATAATGTAACATACAGCTTGCCAAAAAAGACGTAATTCGTCAATAATTCTTGTACGAAGAATAATCAGGGAAAATTCTTGCTTTTGTCGATTGTTAATTTCAAAATTATTCATCCAATGCTTTTTTATTTGATATTTCGAAACCCTCTACTTTATTTTTCTAAATGGGAAATGTGATACATCAGTGGCGCAGCCAGGATTTTGTTTTGGGGGGGGCTGAACTGATCAATTTTTGATGATTCAACAATAACGAAAGTTGCAAAAAAATAAAGAAGAAACAATAACGAAGAAATTGATCTTTGGGGGGGGCTGCAGCCCCAAAGCCCCTCCCCTAGCTGCGCCAGTGTGATACATTGTAATTTGATTACCTTTTCAGCGATGTGGCTAAAAGTAGAATTGGTTGTACAGTTTTTTAATTAGGAAATAATTCACAACTTGTGATTGAAGAACACTGCAATCATTTTTCAACCATTATCTTCTTACAAATTACATATTACCAAGATACCAAGTAAGGCAAAAACACGAATCTGTGTCTATGCTTTTACGAATTTGAAATCTCTCACATCTTTTTGAGCGTTCGTTCTACTTAAACGAGTGCTATAACCTTTCGCCCAAATGTCTGTAATTATCGAATTTTGAGCCGAAAATGGTATCCAACGATAGCGTTCGGCTATCTGATGAAGAATCCGTAGTCATGCAAAATTTCAAAAGGATCGCATCATCAGAACCACAGAATTTAATTTTTGTTGATTTATATTTTTTAAATATTTCATTTTCTGAATAATTTCCAAAATATAATTCCGATTGGTCTCTTTATTGCCCAACCAATGAACGAGCTCTCAAAAGCTCTTTCTCAGGGCTTTTTTCACTGTTTTTTCAAATAGAAATACATATATATGCACCGTGACATATCAAATGAAATGGTAGGTAATCAAATTACCTTTCATTTAATGTATCACAATCCATACATTCCTATTCTAAAAAAAATTGAGGGGTGTGGCGCTTAGGGGGTGAATGATTTCAAATTCAAAAAAGCATAGGGAGACCTGCTTTCGAGATTACAAATCCATGAATTCGCGGTTCTCCCTCAGTAGTAATTAGTGAAAAAATAATTGTCTAATTGCAGTATTCTCCAAACACAAATTGTAAATTATTTTCTTGAATGAAATTTCGTGAACTTTCAAATAAAAAAATGAAAGACAATTTTTCAAATAAAATGCCATGAAAGCTGTTCCTCATAAATCGCTGAATTTGAAGCTTACATATGGAGCGTCAATAAAATCAGGTTCACAAAAATTCGTTTTTAACTTCTTTTCCAGGTTATCAACTCGTACTTTTTTGATTCGTAAATGGTTCGATTGAATCGAAAACTTGAAACTATTTTTTCTGATGATTCTTCTAAGTGCATACTGATTATAATAGTTTGAATCGGGAGCAAAAGTATGAATAATTTTCAGAGATTTATAGGTCTTCCAAACATATAATTTCGAATCGTAACAAACTGAACAGTCTCGGTGACAATATTCTATAAGACCAGAGGACACCAACAGTTCAGGAACTTTGACACACACCGAGAGCTGAAATCTAATATTTTTCCAGTGTATAATACACTATTTTGTTCTGTGACAGGAAAAACGACCAATAGTGAGAGAAATATAACTTTTCACGAAATTACTTTTTTTCCCCGGGAAAAAGTGAGTACTTTTTTCCCGGATATATAGATACTCACATTTTTTGACAGGGAAAACAGTAATATCGTAATAGTATATTATTCAATGAGCGGTAATGCAGGTCAAAACACACGCAGATGAATGATGGTGTTATTCATCAAGTGTGTTTTGAACATTACCGCGAATTGAATACTATACTTTATCCACGACTTCTTCAGTAAAATTCGAATTAATCTGCATTTAAAAAAATTTGAACAGTTGTCAAAAGCGTTGACAACATTTCGTCCAACCGTCAAACCTCTGTACTTTGTGGTCGGAAATCAAATCAGAGTCTCTAACTAATCAAATCAAGTACTTTCGCAACTTCAAAAATTTAGATTTTCCAAAAATAAATCTGGAATTAATCGCTAGAACGTTATCTTGATGGCTGAAATAGATTTCCGGATCGATCCTACTTTTTATTAATTTTTTGTAAGCAATTTCATTTTTCCTAGGTATTTTAATTAGCGGGTGTTATGGGCGGGTGTTATTATAACACTCGCTTTTCGGTTCATAGACATACTACGGTTGTGTTATAGCTACTATTACACATAGAAATTAGTTAATAATTGACATATTACTTTATTAGCCTATTCTTTTTGAGATATTTCGAGCTCCTGAGTAACTCAAAAGCTCGAAATACGGCTTGCCATTAATTGCGCACAAGCACTGGAACAGCTCAAGAGCACGAAATATCTCAAAACGAATACTATATATAGGAGTGGATAAAAAGTTATATTTTGTGACCTGTCAAATTTTTTTCCCGTCACAGAAAGAAGGTTAAATTCAGATTTAGTTGTATTTCTTTCACTATTAAATGGTCGTTATTCCTGTCACAGAAAAAAAATGTGTATTATACACAGGAAAAATATTGGATTTTAGCTCTTGGTTTTTTGTTTCCCTCCGCTTCAAGTCGGGAGACAACATAACCTCGAGCTAAAATCTAATACTTTTTTCCCTTGTATAATAAATTACTGTTGTATTATTTATGTTTAAATTTGCTTAATTGAAAATTGGATTTTTCATCAATATATTAAAATTTCAGACATCTATAAGAAACGAGTGTATTACTGTGTATATGTTATTTTTTCGGAAGAATGTAGGTGTCATCATACTTTTTTCCCTTGTATAATAAATAACTATTCATGTCAATATTAATAGTTCTACGAATGCCCACCGTGGTGCTGCATTCTTTTTTTCAGATGCCTATTGGTTTCATAATAGTCTGTTATGAATTCAACTTTTCTGATTAAAATGATCAAATCTTGAACCGAATCTCGAATTCAGAAGCCAGTAGGCTAGATCTGTTTCAATCCAGCATCTTTAAAGCGGCCTACAGACGATCAACTTAGTTGAAGACTATGTTGTCAACTAGGTTGTAAACCAAATGAGAGTGAAAATAGCGGTTGTCAACCAAGTTGAAAACATCATTTCAGCGGTGGTTTCCGTCGAGTGAACTGGTCGGCTGATTAGGAGAAATTATCGAAACATGGAGAGAGATCTTTCGTTATATGTTATTATAAACGATATATGCGACAATGTGATGCAGCACAGTCCTTGAATGAAAGAATTTGGACCAAGGATTGGTACCACAATCGGTCTCATTTTTCCCATTCCGGTTTAATGAAAGGAATTTTCGAATTTTGAGCCGAAATTGGTCTCCAACGATAGGGATCTGCTCCCTGATAACGAATCCGTGGTCAAATTCAATCCGGTCCGTGGGTCCGTCGGGCCATAAACACGATAACTTTCTGATAAATTGTTCTAGAGACTTGAGATTTTCAGGGTGAGTTTGGTTTCCAAATGCCACAATAAAGTTCGTTAATCAGACAAATCATACAAGGTGTCCCATAAAATATGACCATTCCGAATTTTTGTTCCTTAATATCTCAGACAAGACGAAACCAATTGGAATAGAATTTCTCGACCACATGCAAAATGCTCACAGTAGGCCTCATGCGAAATATTGAAAGAAAGAACCATTATATGTCATAACAAGATATCCAAGAATCGCATCATCTGAAGCATATAATTCAATTTTCTTTTAATTATTAATTTTTACATATTTCATTTTTTAATAATTTCCATATTATAAGTCTGATCATCCTGAGATTTTGCATTTACTAAGCATGAATCTCAAGTACTATACAAAATGTTGAGGTAATAGCATTATTGCTCCACCAATGAATGTTCGCTCAAAGAATCTGCCCAAGGTTTTTTATATATCTCGGATTTTACTCTCCATAATTCAGGAAGATCTTTCACGCAATCAAAGAAATCTACCCAAACTTGAATGTTTGGAATTTTGCTCATATTTTCTAGTTAAATTACTACCTTTCCTCGAATATTTACGAAGAATTTTGAATACGCTAGAAGATGTTCACTCTACAATGTAGAATTTCAACTGGTGTTGTCAACCTAGTTGATGACTACCATACAGACGCTCCAACTTAGTCGTCAACATCGGGCTCCGCCCACCAAATATCAAACCGATTTGATCTAGCATCAACCTAGTCTTCAACATGGAATATCAACCACCAACCAGCCTACAGACGTTCAACTTGGTCGTCAACATGCCGTGTCTACAACTTAGTCTTCAACTAAGTTGATCGTCTGTAGGCCCCTTAAGGATGAAGTAGAAGCATATTTCCTTGAGCTGTGATTTCTTCAGGTACGGTTCTGCTTAATCCATATAAGCATACAAGGAATGGGGGGGATTTATGGGTGGTGATCTTTTGTAGAAAACGCAGGTGTCTTCGTTTTAAGCTGGATCTAGTCAATAGGAGAATGAAGATCTGTCGATCATTTTTATTGATTCGGCATTACTTTGTTGCCGATAAATCATTTCAGAGAAGAATGACTGTTTACCTTCGATTCGGCATGCAGGATACTGGTTAAAGCAGCGTTCCCCAACCTCTCAGTATTCGCGACCCAATTTTCAGTCTCAAAATTCATCGCGCCCCCCTTTAGTTAGTAAAGTGGTTCTAATTCGAGCCATGCAAGAACCGTTTGGGGCAGGGGCGGGTTGTTGGCGCCCCCCTTGAATTCATTCGCGCCCCCCAAGGGGGGCGCGCCCCACAGGTTGGGAAACGCTGGGTTAAAGGATTGTTTTCTGAATGAAGGATTAATTTGTGGAATTTGAAATATTCTAGGTCTATCCTTTCGTCTTTATTCTATGTCGTAATGAAGGTATAATAGAATAATTATTTTACATTGTGTTTTTATATTGAATGAAGGATTTTGAAGAGATCTCGAGATTCAATATCACTATCTTTTTGTATTCCCGGAAAGTTGTTCAATTGCTAGCAACCGATAGCTTTCACAATATTCAACATTCGTACTTAATATAAAATTTTGACTCTTTTTATTCATATTCATGAAATTATGAGACTATAATTGAAATTTTTTCTTTTTCCTCTGAATAACTAAATTGTATGTAAATGATAAATAAAATGTTATTACAATGAGTCGTTTGCACTTGACCTAAAGTACCATTTCTGAATGGAAATAACCAAATATTTTTCTTTTGAACAGGCTGGAGAACTAAATATTTGCACACAATAAAGTTTCTGAAGTAGCATGAAAATTTTCCAGATTTTTTTTGATGAGTTTTCTTTTGTTCTGAATTAAAAAAATTATAAATGGAAAATAATAATAACAATCAAAAGAAAACAAATTCAATATAAACAACATTCATTATAAACACATTCGTACTTAATATAAAATTTTCACTGTTTTTATTCATATTCATGAAATTATGGGACTATAATCGAATTTTTCTCTTTTTCCTCTAATTTACTATTGCACATTGTATGCAAATGATAAAAAAATTGTAATTAGAATGAGTAGTTTGCATTTGACCAAAAGTACCATTTCCAAATGGAAATAACCAAATATTTTCCTTTCGAACAGGCTGGAGAGCTGAATATTTGCATACAATAAAGTTTCTGAAATAGGATGAAATTTTTTCAGAATTTTTTCAATAAGTTTTCTATTGTCCTGAATTTGAAAAAAAACAATAATAAATGAAAAATAATAATAATCACAAGAAAACAAATTTAATATAAACACTCTATGAAGACATTGAGATATGGTAGAGAAATTGATATTTATTGATTTATTATGATTCAATGTTTCTGCCCACTTAAAGTACATACACCCATTCGAATGGAATAGAATTATCGATTCAGAAAAGAAAATGTTGACCAAAAATTCTTAGGAATCGATTGAAATAAATCTCACGAATAAATTCATTGTTCAAATTTAAATATCCTGAGAACTATTGATTTCATTATATTTCTTTATGATTTCTACTTGTTTGTTCGAATCTAAAAACTATCTTGAAAATTTTGGGAATTGTGATCAGTTTCCAAAATACTATAACTTGAATGCTTTTTCAAAATTAACTGGCTGGCAAATGTTTCGAACTTCTTGTCATTTTAAATATCCTCTCCTAGTCCTAAAGTTCATTCTATTCATTTATAACATTAACTTTCCTGTTCAAACCTCAAATCTACCTTGAGAATTTTGAGTTTTGAAGTTATAGTGTTAACCTTTAAAATATACCCCTTCGAAGGATATCTGTATACAGTAGGGGCGTTCGGCATCGACATCGGACGTGTCGGATCGATCTAAACCGTTCGTTTATTACATCCGGATTGAGGGGAATACACATCTGTACCGTTCGTCATAAAAATCTGAGCAATCGGACGTCGATCTTTTCGCTCGGTCTATTTCGACGGAGCAAAGCGATTTTATCCATAGAGTTTTATGTTTTTTATATATTTTTTTTTGTTTTATGTTGAGTTTACTGATCCGACAACCGATAGATTGAAAAATTCTAACAGTTTTATTCTTCTGTTTTCATTTATTCATTAAAAACTCAATTAATTTATTAAAATTTTTCAATATAGCTATCGTAGTTATAAATGGACAGGAGGAGATATTGCTTTCCCGTTTGTTTTTCGTGTAATTAATCAATTATTGATCAGGATCTTTCGCTACAACTATCGCCAACAACGACCAGAAGGGGATATTGCATTACTCGTTTCCTTTGCATTCAGTGCCTTTGCACCTAATTATTTAATTGAGATTTTACGGAAGAGCTACGAAAAGGGTGAAAGTATCGTTAAAAGATGAGCATATTTCCCAAAATAGTGATCTTTGAAATCTCATAATCTATAAAAGTAGAACAGAGCAGTATGTTCTGTGACAGATGCTCTGTACCGTTCGTTTATTTCCAGATATTTCAGATTTATCTGTACGATCTGTGGTCACGTGACTAAAAAATCCGTCCGCTCGCGGAAGTCAATGCCGAACGCCCCTAGTAACTAAGTCATTGATGGACACAACATAACTCTGCTTCCGGTCCACTTCCTATCTGCCTAAGAAAAATAATAAACATTGAGGCACCATCTTTGTCCATTATCACAAGAAATGACAGGTTTCCCCTTATCAAAACTAAAGAAAATAAGGCACTATCAGAATGTTTAATATTCAGTTGGAAAATAAATATTGTCACACGGTCACCTGTGATATGTTGGATTGACCTAAAATAGGGTGTTCAATAATGCCAATGATTGTCAACTTATCGATTCTTACATACTTTTGATTGCATCTGCTTTTCGCTTTATTACGACAGCTGTCGACACACGAGTTTTGAGTGATTCGAAGGAATTTAGTCAAGATATCTCAAGATAAGCGCAAGTTGTTGGAAATGCGGAAAGCCGAGCATTCTATACTGAAATATCTTTCGCATTCGTTCGATTATTCTATTGAATATGCATCTCGAAATAAAATTGAAATCACTTTGTGAAGAATCGATAATTGGAAATTGTTTTTTTGAGCGCTCGTTCTAAAGGGTTTTCCAATGAGAGGTGTTATGTTGATATTCAAAGAAAAATGCCATTTTTCAATATGAATGATCGGATGTTTATTTCATTATAAAGAAGCTATGCCGTCAATAATGGAAAATAACATCAGATAAATGACCGCCACGAACACGCTTACAGGACCATATCCTTTTATTGAAATTTTCCATAACCAAATCGCAAACTGGCTGCCCTATGTCCTCGATAGCCTCAAGAATTCCATCTTTGAGGTCTTGAATCGACGCTGGGCTATCGGCGTAGACCTTCTCTTTCACGTGGCAACGAAGGAAGAAGTCGCAAGGTGTTAAATCACAAGATCTCAGTGGCCAATTGTGATCACCTCTTCGAGAGATAACACGGCCCGGAAACTTTTCGCGCAAAAGATCAATGATCGGCTTGAATTCTTGTGTTAACTGAACTTTATAAGCCTTATTCCAAAGAACGACTAGGAATACACACACTTGTGTTTTCTTCAACACTTTCGGGCAGAGCAGCAATATTCTCGGCTATTTTTGACCGAACAGCTCTAATTTTCCCACCAATTTCTTTATTGCGGTCCGACAAGGTGCTTCTCGACGACCTAAAAATGTTCGAGTTTTACGAACCGTCTCTGCCAAATTTTCACCATTTTTGTAGTGAATTCTAGTAATTTCAATGCTTTCTTGAAGCGTGTATCGTTCCATTTTTATTGATGGCATAGTTTCTACTTGTCTAATGTCAAAAAATGACAGCTTCAAACGTGACATCTACCGAAATAGCGGGCTATTCAAAATAACAGGGGAAACCCTTTACTTACACGAGTGCTCTATCGTTTTGCCCAAATGTCTGTAATTTTCGAATTTTGAGCTGAAAATGGTCTCAAACGATAGGGTTCAACTCTTCGTTAACCAGCCAAATCGTAAAGGGTGTTTCATAAAATATGTCCACTCAAAATTTTTGTTCCCCAATTCTTCAGACAAAACAAAACCAATCGAAATGAAATTTTGCGGCCATATGCAAGATGGTCGTAATAAGCCTCAGTCAAAATTTTGTGGCCATAGTTTCAACAGAACCATAGAAAATCCAATTGGAATATTGAAAAGAAGAATTTTTATATTTCCATAACAAGATATCCGATTCGAGTGAAATTTATATTGTAAATGAAGATTGATATAATATACTGTTTAATCATGCTTAATTTCAGGAACAATTTATTTTTTTTAATGTTGATCTTGCTGAGATTTTACATTCATGATTCTCTAGTCCTTTTCAAAATTTCGAGGTAATGGCATCATTGCTCTACGAAGCACCGGCTCAGAGCTTTTCTAAATTTATTCAATGACGTCAATGAAATAAGGTGCACAAAAATTCAACATTCTTCTCCTTAAACAATGATTCTACAAAGTTAGTTCTCAAAAACAAAGCCTTATGCCCGATTGCACCGTTCGTCTAAGCAACGTTTAAGCCCTGAAATGACGTTTCATCAATGGAATAAACGTCACTTAAGGGCTTAAACGTTGCTTAGACGAACGGTGCAATCGAGCATTAGAGTCCTTTGTTCAGAAATGTTTGGCTTATTTATACTAACGATTCTCGAACTGTAATTCGCATTCAAAACATTTCTTCAATATTTTGGAAAGAGTTCGATTAATTCAAACTCTCTGTAGTGATATTTTATTAAGTAAGTATTGTTTCAGATCGGGTTGATTCCTTCTCCAGGATAGATAGCAAACTGAAAAATGATTAGGGTTTGATAAGTAAAGATTTTTTTTAATGCCATCCGTATTCAAGATGAAGAGCGTTTAAGAAAAAAACCTATATTTTCACATTTTTTTTTACAATTTCGCTGAAACTACTTTATGTCTGACTCTCATAGATTGTGCTAGGTACACGGTTCGTACCAAGTAGTATGAAAAGTACATTTTTAAATATCCCATTCATAAGCCAATATTTCTAGAGACTCTGTTCCGTTTTCGAAGTGTTTTGATTCGAAAATTATGAATGAAATAAATTTCTCATAATTAATTAATTAGATAAACACAAGTTCCGAATTGAGAATCTAAATAAACTGAAACTTCGTCGGACTAAAATCAACTTCTGATTTCTGCATCAAAATGAGCCCATATTAAGGGATTGAGTTTAATTCTGCGTTTGATATTGTGATTATTGGAATTAAAAATTTGAGAGAAGTCCTGAGCAGGTGCTTTTCGTATAGGACTTGAGATTCAATGCAAAGTCTCAGCACGATCGAAATTATATTCTGGAAATTATTCAAAAAATGAAATATTTAAAAATCAATAATTAAAGAAAAATTAAATTCTATGCTTCTGATGATGCGATCCTCTTGAAATTTTGCATGAACATTCAGTATATCAATCTTCATTCACAAAATAAATTTCAATTTCGAATCGGATATCTTGTTATGGAAATATAAAGATTCTTCTTTTCAATATTCCAATTGAATTTTCTATGGTTCTGTTTGGATAATGGATAGAAAATTTTGCATGAGGCTTATTATGAGCGTCTTGCATATAGCCGCAAAATTTCATTTCGATTAGTATCGTTTTGTCTGAGGTATTAAGGAACAAAAATTTTGAGTGGCCATATTTTATGGAACGATTTGGCTGGTTAACGAGTTCACCCTGAAAATGTCAAGTCTCTAGGATTCCTTCGAAAGTTATCGTGCTAACGGCCAGGAAGACGGCCCCACGGACAGAATTCAATATGACCACGGATTCGTCATCAGGGAGTCGAACTTTGTTGTTCGAGATCATTTTCGGCTCAAAATTTTAAATTACAGACATTTGAAAAAACGATAAAGCACTTGTTTAAGTTGAACGAGTGACCTTATAATTGTCATCTTTGAACGATTTTGCTCAAATTCAATTTTTTTCAAACTGCGATATACATATAAGTGATGTAAAGAGAGACAGAAGTGAAAAACTTAAGGATGAATCACCCAGTTAAATTGACTTATCTCAAAACTATTATGCACATTTCATGATTGCAACTATCGGAACTGATATGATAATAAACCATATCCGAATATGATTTTCCCATAGTTTACATATCTAGATCGCAACATTTATTTGTTTTTGTCACTTTTCACACTCGATAAAGAACTCTTCTAGGTCAAGTTTACGTTTCTAGTTTT
This sequence comes from Propylea japonica, assembly GCA_013421045.1. Classification (NCBI taxonomy): domain Eukaryota; kingdom Metazoa; phylum Arthropoda; class Insecta; order Coleoptera; family Coccinellidae; genus Propylea; species Propylea japonica. Next base: position 45,687,058 of record CM024246.1, read on the forward strand.
CCAAATTTATTTGTACTGCAAAATTAGAGATAATCCAGAAAGTCTATTTGAATTTGGGTTGCACTCTTCCCACGCTTAAGTGCATCACTTGTATCTATTTGTTTTGTTCTTGAGTTAACGTAAGTCATCTTAGCAGATTTTATTTTGCATGAGTAGACATCTAGTCTAAGGATTATGGAATATCGCATGTTTGTATTTATAATTTGAATCGAAGATGAGGAAAATTTCGGAATAAATCAACTTCGATCATATTTCTAAATTGACCTTTGAATAACCGCTGATCCTATATCCTAAAAGCCACGAGCAGGAGCTTTTGAGCGCTCGTTCTTTGGTGGAGCGATAAACTATTACCGGAAATTTTATATGCGACTTGAGATTGATACCAAATATATAAACGCAGAATTTCTTTAGAATTATATTCTAGAAATTATTCAAAAACAATGAAATATGTCGAAATTAAATAATTAAAAATGTATTTCTTAAAAACTTCATTTCACTCCCAGTCTCTGAAACAGAAATAATTGAAAAAAATATAATTAAGATGAATGACGAAACCTGATAATTAAAAAATGGAAAATTGAGGAATCCACATGTATTTTGTTAGATGAAGTAGATAATTTGGCCAATTGTTATGTTGGAATAGATCGTATTTGGATTGATTTAGTGAAGACAGAAATGACAAATTTAAATAAATCAATACTCTATACATAACAATTTTCAATATCATTCAGATTGCAAATGAAAAAACACACAATTCTGAAGATTTTACAAGTTTGTCTGAAGAAGGTGTCTGATATAGACACCGACACGTTACATTATCCTTCTCATTTATTTCCGTTTTCAGTTTTACTGTTTCAGAGACTGCGAGTGAAAACTATTTTTTTAAAGGAATGCAGAATCCTCCTAGAATATATTTCAATCGATGAAAAAATGTAATTCTATGGTTTGATGATGCGATCCACTTAAAATTTTGCACGGACTTCTTGATTCACAAAATAAATTCATTTGAATCGGTTATCCTGTTTTGGAAATATAGAGATTCTTCTTCTCTAAATTTCAATAGAATTTTCCATGGTTCTGTTAACACTATGGCCACAAAATTTTGCATGAACATTCAGTATAACAGTCACTATTCACAAAAAAATTTCACTTGAATCGGATATATCTTTATGGAAATATAAAGATTCTTTTTTTTAATATTCCACACGAACATTCAGTTTATCAATCTTCATTTATAAAATGAATTTTATTCGAATCGGATATTTTTCATGAAAATATGATGTTTTTTCTTTTCAATATTCTAATTGAATTTTCTATGGTTCCGTTTACAGTATGACCACAAAATTTTGCATGAAGGTTATTATAACCATCTCTCATATGGCCGCAACATTTCATTTCGATGGCTTTCGTTTTGTCTGAGATTTTGAGGAACAAAAATTTTCAATGGACATATTTTATGGAACCCCTGTACGATTTGTAAGGTTAACGAACTTAACTGAGGCATTTGGGAACCAAACTCACCCTGAAAATTTCAAGTCTTTAGGACAGTCCCTTCGAAAGTTATCGTGCTAACGAACGGACGCACGACCCTACGGACGAAATAGAATTTGACCATGAATTGGTCATCAGGGAGGAGAACCCTATCGTTTGAGACCTTTTTCGGCTCGAAATTAGAAAATTACAGACATTTGTGCAAAACGATATAACACTCGTTCGAGGAGAACGAGCGCTCAAAAATGCCAAAATGTTGTCCACTCAAATGTTCAAAGTTATCACTTTTACTAAAGCTTTGGGTACTGATTGGCTCGAAAGGGTGGATTATATGCACATTTTATTTATGAATACAGTAGACTCTCGATAATTTGACACTCGATAAATTGAATCTCTAGATAATTTGAAGTTCTTTTCAGTTCCCTTGAATAACACTTGATAATTTGAAAAAAATCAACGTGTTCTAACCCCCTCGATAATTTGAAGTTGTAGCTGTACATCTTGCTCAATAACACTCTTTAATTTGAAGTCAAATCACCCAAACACTCTATAATTTGAAGTCCCCACTCTTCTGTGATCCGTTTCATCTTGCACTTGTCTTAATTGAGTTTGCGCAGTCTTCCTTAGAATTGCGTTGAATTAAAACTCAGGGCAGAAACAAACGATGAATTCTTCTCAGCTCTCAACTTAAAGAAAACACCCTGGACAATGCTAGGCTAGATGGAAGTCACTAACTCAAATGAAAATTGCGTACTTCTCTTCGAAATGAAATACTCATGTTATCATATACACATAAAGATCATGTATGTAGAATATAATACATAATCGCATATACAATATCATTAGTACCTACGTACTTCTGATCAAACTCTTGTTTAATTGAATTTCATCCTTACTTCCTCTTGTTCATTTGAACTCTTTTTATTTTGAACTCTCGGTAATTTGAACTTTTTCGTTGGTCCCTTGAGTTTCAAATTATCGAGAGTCGACTGTATATACGAGTAGATATAGCTCTCGTTTCAGTAGAACGAGCGATCAAAAAGAACATAATCATCAGAAAATAAATATTAAAACGCATTCAAAAATATGTAACTAATAAATGAAAGTACAAAAGGAAATACTAATACTGAATGAATGAAAGAAAAGTAATAAGTATGATGCATTTGAACATAGATAACTCGGTCTCCCCGTATAAGAGCAACCACTGGATTATTAGATTTGTGTGAAGAATTAGCTGAAATATTTATACTGAAGGGCTTCTTTTTCATTGAAACGAATGGTTTTTTTCTTTTATCTGGTTTGGCTGAATATCTTGAGTAAACCACTGGATATCATTAAAAAGTAGTGTACCCAATGTTGTTATTTCAAGTATCAAATACAAACAGCGTAGAGGATTGACTAAATCCGCATGTTGATTTTGGCATATAAATCGAACAAAAAAAAGAGCTGACAGACATTCACAGTTTCTGGGAAAAAGCCCAAAGAAAGTGCTATTTATTTTTCTCATCTTATAAGGATTAAAAAGACCCGCTAATGACATAAGCTGTCAAAGCGTCAGTTTCACAAATGAGAATTCTGGAGCATTTGAATCAAATGAAAGAACCTGACATGAATATCTTTTCATCAAGTTAAATGCTGGCTTTACAGGATATGCATCAATAATATCAAACATACAGATAGGTAATGATTACCATTTGTCGAAACACAAATATCCAAACAGTCAATTATTGAAAACACCGCATAACACATAAATAATATCTTCTTATCAATTGTTTTACTTTCATTGTTTCTGAAACCTACAATTGGGGCTAAATTATCGTGTAACGCAGTAGTGTCGGATTGTAACTGTACAGCAGTTTTATATTCTGGATGTCACAGCTTGAATCGAGTCAAATGATTCAGATGAGCATGAGCACGAAAGGCATTAGCATAATACTGCGGCTACAATGGATAGCATCAGAACAGCCATAGTAAAAATGAAATTGGCTATTGCGATGGATTATTTATTATTCATTGAGGAGGCGATCTAACAAATTATGAATCAACCAGACGAATGCATTAACTCACCTGCTGGAGTCTAGATTCCAGACAGGCTTGGACTTGTCAACCAGTTTTTTTGTGATAAGAGTGTAATGAGAATGAAGGTTTTTAGAACTGTTGTCGTTTCGGCAAGGTTAGCCTTTCGGGAACTATGTAGTTTTTGTTCTCTACCCTACTCATTCATCGAAACCCAAGGAGGGGTCTATGGTGTTGATAAAACCTTCAACCTCCTTAGAAGCCTTGGCTGTTACCTCTTGGGTGTTCAGACCATAGCCTTCCGGGAGATACGGCCATGAAGATCTTTTGTTCTTTACCCTACTCATTCATGGAAATCCAAAGAGGTCGTCAGTGTCGTAGATAATACCGATAACCTTCTTAGGAGCCTTGGCCGTTACCTCTTCGGTGTCCAAGACTGGTTTTCGCATATGAATTGTTTTTAGGCCAGCTAGCTCTGTACTTTGTGTTCAGCTGCTTCTGCTTCTGAACTACAGAGGATACAACGTCATCTCCTGACTTTTCCATGATTCGGATGAACTCGATAGTCATTATCATAATACTGCGGCTACAAAGGATAGCATCAAAACGTCCATTGTGGAAATGATTTTCGCTATTGCGATTGATTATTTATTATTCATCGACACGACGATCTAACAAATTCATACATTAACTCACCTTTAAGTGTGTATATTCCGGACAGGTTCGAACTTGTCAATCATTTTTTTTCGTGATGAGGCTAAAATAAGTAGTGTTGATAGGAGCGTTTATTGTTATTATCGACTCGAGCATATTAGCGTAGAAAGGGTGTGATTTCTCACACCCCCTAGCGATCTGTTATAACACCCCCTACCAAGGGGAACATTCACTCATCCCTGATAGCAAGTATCAGGGGGATTGAGCTCTGAGGCGTTCGGTGTTCTTCTTGTCCTGGGTTCTGGGTTGATCGTCCTTCGTTGATTGATACTGGATTTGTCGGTTGATGTCCTGGTAGTCGGTCTTGCAATATTTCCCTCAATGGTTGTTCCTGGTGTCTACCGTGACCTACAAACTAGCATCTAGCAGTATCGAGAACTACTGCCTTTTGCATTACTTTGTAAAGGTTTTCATCCAAATCTAGCTCCTTGAGGTTGGACTTGAGGCTCTTAGGAATTATTTATGTGGTTGATATGAGAATTGGAATGGTTTTGACACTAGACATTCCTCACTGCTTTTTGATCTGAAGTTCAACCTTTCGATATATTTTCAGCATATTTTTGACGTAAATTGTTGTTATTAGGGATAGCTACGTCTATAAGTATTGCTTTCTTCTCTTTTTTTCACTAGAATTATGTCGGGCCTGTTATTAGCAACTGTTAAATTTGTAAGTACTGTGCGATCCCAGTATAGCCCAGTATTACTTCCGGCTGATACTTGTAATATGGAATTGGTTCGGATTGCAGCATCTTCAGTTGGATGGCGAGTTCCTGATGAAGTATTTCACACAAACTGCATCATGTCGACTCTTATATTCATTTCCAGCAAACATTTGGCAGCCTTCTGTAATATGATGGATTGTTTCTGATGTTTGGCATCCGTAGCAGCATTTATCGTCTGTGAGTCTTCTATCTTCATGATATATTTCTGATAGTTTCTGGTTTGCACTACTTGGTCTTGAATGGCAAGGAGGAAACCTTCTGTCTCAGGAAACAATCTTCCAGAAGTCAGCCAGTAGTTCGACGCAGGAATGTCGACATGTTCCTGGGTGACCTCGTTCAGGTGTCTTCCATGTCGGGGCTTTTCTCTCCATCTTTGAATTTTATCACTATCCGTCTGTGTGGTGTTTTCATGAGGGTGCTCGCTTAATAATAGAGGTGTTGAACCATCTGCTTCGATCAGTATCTTATGTAAGTCCGATGTGTTCGACTTGTCTACAAAGTAATTTCTTAAGTTGCTTATCTGTTCAGCCGCCATTTTCTTTATGTCCACGAAGCCTTGCCCACCTTGAGTTCTTGGAATCGTTGTTCTTTCAACACAGAATTTAGGATGATGTTTGTTGGCCTTCGTACACAGTGTTCTCATTTTCCATTGGAGATGATCGAGATCTGCATTACTCCACTTTACGATTCCGAAAGAGTAGGTGAGAACTGAGCAAGCGTAGGTGTTAACAGCTTTTGTGAGATTTCTGCTGTTCAGTTTCGTTTTCAGAACGCTCCTCATTCTTCTGGTAAACTCCGCTGTTAGTTCGTCCTTCATCACTCGTTGGTCTATCCTTTGACATTGTTTCATCCCTAGGTATTTGTATTGATCACCTGCCAGCATTGATTTAATTTCTTCTCCGTTAGACAAGGTGAGGAGTGTCTGTTGGATTTTTCCTCCTGCTATATTTAGGGAACGACATTTGTCCAGTCCAAAGTTCATGCTGACGTCTTTGGAAAACTTCTCCACAAGCCGTAGTAGGCACTCTAGTTGGTCTTTGTTTGCTGCAAACAGTTTCAAGTCATCGACGTATAAAAGGTGGTTTATCAACATGTTGCGTGTGTTGCCTATAATGTTGAATCCCTTTCTGGAGGATTTTAAAATACTTGATAACTGGTTCATTACCATGCAGAACCACAATGAACTCAAAGAGTCTCCCTGAAAAATTCCTCTCTTGATGGACACTGTACCAGTTCTTATGCCTGTTCCGCTGATTTCGATGTTAGTGCGCCAAGTTGACATAACTGTTTTGAGAAAGCTCACTATTCTCTGATCTACTTTATAGATCTCTCGAACTTTTATGAGCCATTCATGCGGCATGGGCTTATTATTATTAGTATTTATCGACTCGAGCCTACTAGCGCAGAAAGGGTGTGATTTCTCACACCCCTTAGCTATTTGCTATCACACTCCCTACAAAGGCCAAGGAGGAAACCTTCTGTTTTAGGAAACAGTCTTCCTTAAGACAACCAGTAGTTCGATGCAGGATTGTCGACATGTTCCTGGGTGACCTCGTTCAGATGTCTCTCACGTAGGGGCTTTCTCTCCATCTTTGAATTTTTTCTTTATCCGTCTGTGTGGTGTTTTCATGAGGGTGCTCGCTTAGTATTAGAGGTATTGAGAAATTACAAAGTTGTTTATCTCTTCAGTCGCCATTTTCTTTATATCCCCATAGCCTTGCCCTCCTTGAGTTCTTGGAATCGTTGTTCTTTCAACACAGTATTTAGGATGATGCTTGTTGGCCTTTGTATACAGTGTTCTCATTTTCCGCCGGAGACGATCGAGATACTTCACTTTACGATTCCGAAAGAGTAGGTGAGAAATGAGCAAGCGTCTGCCAGCATTGCCTTAATTTCTCCTCTGTTAGATAAGGTGAGAGGTGTCTGTTGAATTTTCCCTCCGGATATATTTAGGGAACGACATTTTTTCCGTCCAAAGTTCATGCTCACGTCTTCGGAAAAAATTCTCCATAAGTCGTAGTAGGCACTCTAGTTGGTCTTTGTTTGCTGCAATCAGTTTCAAGTCATCGTTATTTATTATTATTATTATTAGATCTGGGATCAGTCTTGGCCGCTACATCTTGGGTATTGAGAGGATTGGTTTGCTCATATGTATTGTTCTTAAGCCTGCCAGCTCTGGACACTTCCATACCATGTGTTTAGCTGTTTCTGCTTCTGATCCAGAGAGCCTGCAAATCTCATCTGTTGAATTCCACCTACGGTACAAATGATAGTGATAGTGTCCCGTCTGCAGTCCCACCATAACCCGAAGATCAGTTCGGGACAGCTTCAGGAGTTTTCTGGTATAAGTAGGTGAAGCCATCACGAATTATTTGGCAGGCATAAGTTCAGGGGGTGTTTCTCCAGAAGATTTTTCTGTTATTCAAACCTCACTGCTGGAATGCTGACTGCCTCAACTTAGTATTTTCAATTTTTCAAAGCCCAGAGAAAGGTGTTAACCTTGATGCACTCTTTGCCTTTTCAAGGCGTACATCTAACAAACAGATAATGATGCCCATTATTCGAAACAGAAATATCCAAATAATCAATAACTGAAATTATAAATAATAACATCATATCAATCGTTTTACGTGCATTGTTTCTGATACAATTGACTCCAAATTATCGTGTAACGCAGTAGTGTCGGATTGTAACTGTACAGCAGTTTTATATTCGGGATGTCACAGTTTGAATCGAGGCAAATGATTCAGATGAACTCGAAGGCATTATCATAATGCTGCGGCTACAATGGATAGCATCAAAACGGCCATTGTGGAAATGAAATTGGCTATTGCGATTGATTATTTATTATTCATCGAGGCGGCGATCTAACAAATTATGAATCAACCAGACGGAACCCGGAGTTCATACATTAACTCACCTGTTGGTGTCTAGATTCCGGACAGGTTCGGACTTGTCAACCTTTCTATTCTGTGATAAGGCTGGAATGAAAAGTATAGTGGATAGGGGCGATCGTACTATTTCTGGTTGATAGAGTCACTTGTTCAATACTTGGGTTGTTGGAGTGTTTTCGAGCAGAGGTGGACTGGCTGGTTAGATGCCTGCTGATCAATATGGAAGAATTGTACAGATGACAACACTCGATTTGAAAATACAGCAGATTCAAGAGAATGTTGCCCCATGATTGAATTAATTAATTAAATTCTTGTACTCACAAAATCAAATCTATTATTCAGGAAGTCGATTGAAATATATTCTTGGAAAATTTTGAATTTCTAAAAAACTTTATAGGTTTACAATATTCCCTGTATATGTGGAAAATCTTATTCGGGAGAGACACCAAGACCTTCAGAGATAAGAAAACGGGAACATAAGAACAACAGGAAAAAGATCACAAATCGCTGATCATGTATGTTCAATAGCGGAGATCATTATGATGAACTGTAACAACACAAGGATTCTAATGACGGAACCTGATAATTATAAAAGGAAAATTAAGGAACCCATATGTATTTTGTAAGATGGATTGGATAATTTGGCCAATTGTTCTGTTGGAATAGATCGTGATTTATTGAAGAAAGAAATGACATCAGGGAATTTCAAAATTAAATAAATCAACATCTCTATGTGTGGACAATTTTCAACGTCAATTAGAGTGCAAATGAAAAAATACACAATTCTGAAGATTTTACAAGTTTGTCTGAAGAAGGTATCTGATATAGACACCGAAACGTCAAATTATCCTTTTTATTCATTTCCTCTTTAGTTTAACTTTCAGGCAACAATGTTTTCAGAACCAATTTGCTTCTGACAAATAAGTGCAAAGATTTTCGCAGGAGTACTTCATCTTAATTGAAAAGTTTTAATCATTTCTGTTTCAGAGACTTGGTGTGAAGGCCTAAAAGTTTTTCAGAAATATCATTAAGGACGTTTTATGAAATGAGCAAAGAACTAGAGGCTGTTATAGCTCGTCCAAAATACGAACAAAAGATTCTATTGACTTATACTCTGAAATGCACCGTTTGCGGGATACAGAATGATGAAATTGAATAAAAATCGTTTTTTTGCGAATATCGAAACCATTCATAGAACAGCAAACGAGTTTTCGCGAGCATCTTCTATTCATAATAGACTACGATCACACAATGAAGATACTCCTGTCATATGCTCTAAAGTTGGCCGTTTTCGAGAGAAATCAACTTTTGAAGTGGGGTAGAAAAACATCAACTACCACTTCAAAATCTTCTCCAATCCACAAAAACAAAGCTTCACGGCCATGAGTTCAGAGCGTATGGCCAGGAATCTATATTTTGTGGATAAATTGGCGCTTCAAAAGTTCGGAGCTTATAAAGGGTTTTCCAATAAGAGGTGTTATTTTGAATAGCCCGCTATTTCGGCAGATGTTACGTTTAAACCTGTAATTTGTTGACATTTGACAAGTAGAAACTACGCCATCAATAAAAATGGAACGATACACGATTCAAGAACGGATTGGAATTATTAAAATTCACTATAAAAATGGTGAAAAATTGGCATAGACGGTTCGTAAAACTCGTCGTGAATCACCTTGTTGGACCGCAATAAAGAAATTGGTGAAGAAATTCGATCTATTGGGACGAGTTTGTGATGTGAAGAATGAGAATATGGGAAAACCCAGGTTTGTCCATTCCTCGATGTTTTTTTAAATAAGGCATTCCCCAAACGTCATTACACTGTATGTTACATAAAGATTTGAGTCTTAAGTTCAGTTAAGAACTCAAGCCGGCCGAAGGTCTATGCCAATAGACCAGCGTCGATTCAAGACCTCAAAGATCGAATTCGTGAGGCAGTCACTTTGCGATTTGGTTATGGAAAATATCATCAAAAGGATATGCTCCTGTCAGCGTAATCGTGGTGGTCATTTGCCTGATCTCTCGAAAAAGTTTATTACTCAAAAATTTTCGGAATATGAGAAATCTCTAACTTATTGTTCTGCAGTTTCAGATGAACTAGTTATTTTATATCTTGATCGATTAATATTATTAATAATATTCTTTTTCTTTCATATTTCCACTTCCATTTCTCTCTTTAAACTTTTTTTGTTATTTCAATAATGTAAACAAAGTTGTGGATATCGATTGAAATATAATCTGGGGGAATTTTGCATTCCAAAAAAACTTTTCAGGTTTTTACTCCCAGTCTCTGAAACAGAAATAATAAAAAAAATTCAATTGAGAAAATCTTTGCACTTATTTGTCTGGAGCAAACTGGTTTTGAAAAAATTGTTGCCTAACAGTAAAACTAAAAAAAGGAAATAAATGCAAAGGATGTCTATATCAGACACCTTCAGAAAAACTTGTAAAACCTTCCTAATTGTGTGTTTTTTCATTTGCAGTCTAATTGACAAAAAAGTTGTGGATCATTAGTTGAGAAGGATAATCAAAAAACCATAACAAATACATTAAAAATGAACTGAACACAGATACAGCTCTGATTCTGTTGGCGTCCACTTTCAGGTCCGCAATCCACGGCCACACCCGGGTACACCGGCTATTTATCTTATAATTGATTCAAATTATTTATAATAATAAAAGCAATGGTCGAATAAACAGCGCGCAAACTGCTGGTTTCTTCGAAGAGACACAATATCCCCGCGTTTTACGACCAGAATGAACCGTTGAACTGGTGAGGAAGTCGCGAGCTACATGGGCACTTGATGAAACAATATCATTTCGAACTGTCGAAATTGCCCATAAATTTTTGAATTGCTCTGGGCTCAGGTGAAATTTTAACGGTACGATATGTGGGAGGCGAGACGAGAAAAGCAATACGACTCCGGACGAAAGAACAAGAAGGTATGGTCCTGGCCTTTGGAACGATCGTGGTCCTCAATATCTTGTTATATCTTTATTTGTTTGTCGTTCCATCTGGCTCTGATATGAATTTTATAGTTCTTACTGGTTATGACAAGGGCGTAGCCAGGGGGGGGGTTTTGGGGGTTCAAACCCCCCCCGAAATGTTTCAGAGTTATTTTTTTGTTGCAAAAATAATCTTTCATTTTGCACTCAAACCAACTTATCTCCGAAAATCTAGTTAAAATTATCAATTCATATCAGCAAAATGGATGATATTAAAGTTTCATAACATCGCACACAAATGGATCCGTCGAACCAATAATTCTTAACACCGAAAGTAAATATCAGCCTTATCTGGTCTGCTTCCCCAGAATTTTAACAGAGAATATGAATTAGAAGACGCATTATCGATGTATTCTTCACTACTCCCAGCAAAAAATAAAAACGTAATTAAAGCAGAATTTGAAATATGGAAAATGTCAATGAATTCCATTTCAAAATTGGCATTAGAATAGAATGCTTAGATGAGTGCAATCAGAATATGTATCCGAATCTACACCCTACTACAAATTTTAGCTACGATTCCAGTATCTACTGCTACTCCAGAAAAAAGTTTTTCCAGCTTTTAGCGAAACTAGATTGAATGGGTTGGCGCTTATGAATATTAATTATAGTGTGAAAATTGTTGAAAATGAAGTGTTTGACCAATTCGCTAGAAAAAAAAAGACGGATAGACTTTAACTGAAGGAATTCACCATAAAAAATATTGCTTGTGTTTTCTCACTGTTCCATTTTTAATACCCATTCATATGTTGTTGGCACTATTTTGGATTAAAACATTAATAAACTCCATTTAGTTTCAATGAAAGCACACATCCACACTAATTTCATATTGATTCATCTTGTAAGTATTGTTTGGGAAATAATATTGTTTTTTAAGTTTTTGTTTGAGTGAATAAAAATTAAATTCTGAAGCATATTTGAAAAATAGGTTTACCTAACCTAACCAGGAATATCTATGTTGAATATTGTTTCCGAAGTAGGATTATTGAATTCGTAAAAAAACAAATACTCGCTACAGAAAGCGACCCTCACAATTCCCGGCACCTACAAAGTCAATTGCCAAAATGTCAAAACCCCCCCCGAAATTAATTCCTGGCTACGCCCTTGGGTTATGATATGCAAGGTAATAACTTATACATTATCATAACAGTTTCGAACATACATTGCAATAACTAACATTTTTCTTGAGGTTCTATTTTCTGCATATTTTCGAATTTCTGTATCTCTATATCTGTGAAACTGAGGTGCAAAAAAAATCAAAACAGAAATAATGAACTGGAGGTAGTGAAGAATGAAATGAAATTTATTTTTATGAGTTTTTAAGGGATACTTGTGAAACTCTAGGGCGGGTGCAGCTTACACACAAATGCACCTGCTCAGGGATGTTCTTAGTTTTTATGTGTTTCAAGTTCGTTATAATTCCCTATATAATCAAACAACTATTGATTTTTTTACAATATCTTTATTATCAATGTTGAGGATAATGAATAGTTCGAAATTATTTTTTGTGAGCTTCTGTAAGCTGGATCTCATTTACCTGAGAAAATTTATCACTAGTAAAGTAATACCACTAGAGGTGTTATTATTTTCGGATTTCATTCGACCTCGTGCGATATTGGGTAAGAAAATTCCATTCAAGACGGAAAAAATTGTACCAATTTAATTCGCTGTTGAATACTCACGAGGAAAAATGTCTTCTGAAATTCGACCGCTGCGATGGTGATTTGTCAAAAATACTCGTCTTGATTGGTTGAAAACTTCAGGTGTGGAATTTTCGCAATACATAATTATACAGGGTGTCTACTTCTAAAGTACACTTGAAGGGAGGATTATACCAGTGGTTTGTAACAAAAAATGTCATGTAACAAAAAATGTCATGTAACATATGGTCGAAATGATGACGGTTATTCTTCAATTTAACATCTTTTGATTTCCCAAAAGATTTCGAGTTTTTCCTCTAAAATGATCATTATTCAGTTTTCCTTGTAGTCTCATCAAATTGGACCACATATTTTATAAGGGCGATAAATTTGCTACAAGATGAGAGAGTTTATTTGCAGAAAACACTCTTATTGCAGGCGTGGTAAGGAGAAGAATATCACGATTCTGAAGTTAACAAAATAAGTCCTATTTTTGCAATGGTTTTTTTCGATGAAATGTCAATAATTATGTACACAAAATAAGTCCTATTTTTCCAATGGTTTTTTCGATGAAATATCAATAATTATGTACACGTTTTCTTTTCAGTAAAAAATACTTCCTTTAGTGTACTTTCGAATGACATATCAATTTTTGTGCTAGCTGCTCATCCAACGCCATAATATCATGGCTGATATGATAACAACAAAAAAGTCTAAAAATTCCGAACCTAAATTTGCTGTATTTTGAAGCTCTTCGTGATTAAATCTTGATCTAATTTTATGGAAATCATCAATTCATCTCTTACTTCAAGATGCTGTGGTCAGACTTACGTTTTCTAGGTGGTACCAGAATAATTTACGTGAGAGGTCATAGGATATTATGGACTAATGAGGCCACTTTCACTAAATCAGGTTTGATTAATTTACGAAAAGATAGTGTATGTCAGTGAAAAAACCCTCGTGCGACTATTGTTTCTCATTTCCAATATGAGTTAAATATCAACGTGGGGTTGACATTCATTGGATTAATCCAAAACAACTTGACAGACATATTGGATGAAATGCAAATGCTAAACAGATAAAATGTCTCGTTTCGAATGAATGGCTGCCCAGCACATTATAGTCGTAATGTCTATTGAATCCATATATTGGGATATAATGGATTGGGAGATACGGTCTAATGGCCACCGAAGAACCCCGACCTAACGCCTTTGGATTTTTATGTCTAGAATAATTTGAACAGAAAGTATATCTAATTCGCTTTCAGGCTCAGAAGATCTCATCGAGAAAATAAATTTGTGTTCTGTAGAATTGTTTCAGGAACGCTATAAACTTTGCAGAATTGTACATTCAGATTCAGTACGAAAACGATGTATCTAAAGGATTGAAGAAGAAGGTTCATTTTTTCGTTATCATTTTGATTCAGTATGGATTGATGACCATCAGATTACATCAAGATTCAATCACGAAGGGCTTAAAAAAAACAAATTAAGGTTCGGAATTTTTAGACTTTTTCGTTGTTATCATGTTAGCCATGATATTATGGCGGAGGATGAGCAGCTAGCATAAAAGTTGATATGTCATTCGAAAGTACACTAACTGAGGAATTTTTTACTGGAAGGAAAACGTGTGCATAATGATTAATATTCCATCTAAAAAAACTGTTGGAGAAATAGGACTTATTTGGGCTGGTCCCATCATCTTGAATTGTTCTATCGAACGTTTTGGCAAACATTCGCCAGCCGTCCTCAGGGTTATTGCAAAATTGAACTTAAAATTCAGCAAAATTAATGCGACCAGCTTCTGACATTAGCTGTCATCTCCTTACCACGCCCATAATAAGAGTTTTTTCTGCACACTGACTCTCTTATCTAGTAGAAAATTCATTGCCATTTCCGAATATGTGTTCCAATTTGATGAGACTACAAGGAAACCTGGAAAACTGAATAATGACCATTTTAGAGGAAAAACTCGAAATATTTCTTGAAATCAAGAAATGTCAAATTGAAGAATAACCGTCAACATTTCGACCATGTGTTATATGACTTTTTTGTAGCAAATCACTTCTATATCACCTCTCGAAGTTTGTCCACTTTGGAAGTAGACACCCTGTATAGAAAATTGTTACAAACATGTAAAAATGACATAATCATTGAGTCCTTACATGATGTGTGCCAAATGAATTCTACAACTGACCAACCCTATAACAAATTTCAATAGCAGAATATGTGGGTGGTGAGGCAAGAAAATCAATGCAAGAATCAAGAAGGTATATGGCTCTCGAACTATCTTGTTACCTCAATACCTTGTTACATCTATATTTGCTTGTCGTTGTTCCATCTAACCATGATCTAGACTAGACAGATGCTATGGATATTTGTTGTTGTACTTACTGAACAATATACGTACACCCACGATTTATGTTTCGGATTATTTCATCCATTCGTTCAGCGAGCACAACGATTTCAAGCGTAATTAAACTTTATTACCTATTAATCTAGGGTCACAACTGAAATAATAATAATAAATCTAGTAGATTAATCTGAGGTAATTTGCATGAGGAGACAGCTTAGGTTCGATACTTGAATCTGCGAATCTGCACTCTTTATGTGCAAATATCATCATAGTGCTCTGAAAGACTGAAAGGAAGGCAAGAACTGATATTCATGTCTTCTTTATTGTTCACTTGAAACATTGTGGATTTTATAACAATAATGAGGACTACCGTTTTTCTCTCACTAGTTGGCGCCTCTGCGAGGTCCTGTCGTTGTACTATTATTGATTTATTATTATAAATTCTCATTTATTAGTGTTAGGGGTTATTAATCATGTGAAAAAAGTGTACATTCGATTCCTATAACATAATCTGTTAATACTGTACAATATCCAGCATGCCGCAAGGTTGTGCAGTTCCGTATTGTTCAGAAAAAAGGGAGGACTTATGTTTCCGAACGATAAGACTGTCCTTAAGCAGTTGATGTTACCCCTTCAAAAAATTCATACGTTAGTGAAAAACATTTCAATTCTGATGATAATACATGACCTATAACGATCCTTATACAGAAAACTGTGAGTACCTAATAATCTTTTACATTATGTTGCTTCAGACATTTGAACTTGACTTCAAGAATTGAATAAGTTATGCATAGTTGTATTTCTTGTAATCTACTGTTGAATTTTTTTAGCTATTCCTAAATTGAAACTGAAAGCAATACTTAGCCAATTTTCTGGGTACCAGGAAAGTGAGGAGAGAATGATATGAATAAAATACGAGTGGAGAGTTCTTTCTGAAAGCAGAAAGGAACTTGAAACTGCAAGAATCAGTTCAACTGCAGAGGAAAATCAATAAGTATTCAAGAGAGCTCAAGTGATACTGCTTTTTTGTCGGAACTTGAGAGTAACAGAAATATATTTCGAATTGAAAATCCTATTGGTGCAATTTTATTCTGGATTTTAACACTATAAACATTTTATGTTTGTTATCAATCAACTCATCAACTCCAGGAAAACATTTACTGTCAAAATATCAAAGACCTGAGTTAATGAATAAATTACCCTACTTTTCAATGAAAGTCATCAATTGATATATTTCTTATTGATCTTTTTCTTTGAGTTTTGCCGTTTCGTATATTGTTTACTTTAATCCTTATGAGTACCCGCACACCAGAGATACATTTGCGGCGTAGCGCAATTTGTGGCGAAGCAGCAAGCAGAACGCATACAGTAGAGACTCAATAATCCGGATCAATTAATGCAAGGGATGATCCGGATTAATGAGGAATCAGGAATACCACGTCTTACAATTTAGTAAAGATGCAATTTAAAAAAACGGTTGAAATAAATATAGGCTTTATTATCGAAATCATAAAACAAATATATTATTTGGAATAATTAGATATTTTACGTTTTCTACTGTAAGGGAAAAAGAACGCTGAATAATAGCTTTCTCCTGTATATCTTTCAGAAGCTGAATATCAGTAATTGCCATGAGTTACGGAATAAACAGACTGCATCGAATTATCTATGCTCTAAATGCATTTGCTAACTTTATCCCCGTCTTCGAGGATCGAAAAAAAATGTGCTAAAAGGCCTTTTCGGTATTTCAGTTTTCTTGTCTGACTTTTTTTGTCTTATACCATTTTGCACTATTATATACCAAAAGAACGCCCGATCGTCGTCATAGAAGTTGAGTTACGACAAGTTAGAACCGTAAACCACGTATGCAACGATCAGAAATTCGGATTATTGAGTCTTGCAATCCGGATTATAAGGACATAATACAATCTTGACGTTAATCCGGACTAGTAAATATCCAGATTATCGTTCTTCGGATTATCGAGTCTCTACTGCATTTGCAAAATCCAAGACAATCATTTTTTGTGACTTAATTTGTAAAATGAAGGACAGTGTGGATTTCAACCTAAGTTTTATTGCGGAAATCTGAAAAATTATAGTAAAAAGAATAACTGAGGTTCTATTGTGCATGCATTTGACGTTATTCGATAATACATTTGACATTTTTTGGTCGTTACTGGCAAAGAACGAAATTTCCTGAAGTTGCCCAATAACGTCTTTTCCTCGTCATAAATGCCACATTAGGAAATCATCTTCATCTGAGGATGAGGCTGATATTGTTCACTACACTTCAACTAGAAAACAAATGAATCTTTGGTGTCCATATGCAAACCACATTTTCGCAAAACGCAAATGTAGCAACCAATTTGTAGCGCAGCAAATGATAGTTGATATCTTATTCCAAATTTCAATGTGACGAATTCAAATGAACCAAATATGCAGTTAAATCTGCAAAATTCGTGGCAAATTATAAAATATATAGAAGAAGAGTTTTTTTTACGATATTCTCCTAGAGCAACTATACGCTCAAGTTGTTCGTTCCTGAACCGTATCATAATTTATCTTGCGGAGGTGACGATTCCATAATAATTCACTGGCATCAAGGGCGTAGCCAGGAATTAATTTCGGGGGGGGTTTTGACATTTTGGCAATTGACTTTGTAGGTGCCGGGAATTGTGAGGGTCGCTTTCTGTAGCAAATATTAAATAAAAAAATAACTCTGAAACATTTCGGGGGGGGTTTGAACCCCCAAAACCCCCCCCCTGGCTACGCCCTTGACTGGCATATGGTTTCTTTCACCATAATTAGAGATGCACATGTTCGTTATCAGTTATGGTTGGAGCGTATCGAATGTGTGGCGAACTTTTGAGAGAGCCGAATAAATTCTTTCGCTTTTTTTTCTGAAATTTATTTGAATTATTTGGATAATGGATTCGATGCTAAATTGTTTTGAAAAAGATATTGAAAATGCTGATGAGTTCAGTTCATATGTTGATCCTTTTGATAGTGGTTGACTGTTCAGTCGAATAATGAATGTTCGAAATTTTTAATTTAGCCTACCTCAAAATGCACTGTCGCTAGGCTCCTGTATGAGCGTCTTTCAAGCGGAAATCTTAGCTATTGAAGATGTCTAAATATAGATCTAGAAAGAAACTATCAGAAGTGTGGTATAGCCATAGACTCAGATATTCAAGCTGCTTTCAAAGCACTGAGCTCCCACGTCATCTACTCAGAGTCCAGAGATGATCTGGGAGTGCCGGAACAAACTCAATGAGGTAGGCAAGAAAAATAAGGCTTTTTTAATGTGATTTCCTGACTGTTCGGGAATCAAAGGAAAAGAAGAGGCCAATACACTTGCCACGAATGTCACTCATTGGCCCAGAACCCTTCTTGTACCTATAAAAGAAGTTTCTGGAGAAGGAGAAAGCCGAGAAGGAAAAATTCTGGAGGAATCTCCTAGGGATGGATTATCCCACGAAGTTCCTTCGGAACTTTGAAACAGCATAATCCAAAAGATATTTGGATCTTGGTAAGAAACTATTACTATTACACCTCCTCACTGGCTTTCTTACAGGACATGTCGCCTCAGAAAGCTCCTGTTGAGGATGGGATTATTGGACACTGACGAGTGTAGGTTGTGTGGGGACGAGGAAGAAACCCCCATTCAACTAGTCACGGAATGCTTTGCCATTGCGAGCCTAAGGAGAGAATGCCTTGGACGAGAAACGTAAACGTAAGAATGAGGAACTAGCCTCGTTGAAGCCTTTACAGGTGACACAGTGAAATTACACAGTGACCTCTTTTCAAACTATAACTATAAGTACTACTTGAAATCCTACCGACAAAAGTTTTTTGAGGTGTATTTCAAGGCAATTGAACATATATTTTGAAAATTTTCAAAAAACTGTTTGAGAAAAATTCGATACAATTCTGAAGTCGATAAAATCAGGTGCACGAAAAGCCTTCAGCTTGTTCCCAAAATATGTTGTGTGTTTTGAACCAGAAATATTTTGTTTAGTAAAAAAATTACAACAATATTAAAGATAGTTCTTACATCCGATGCGTGATAGTAGGTGAATGATGGAAGGAAATGAATTAATTAATACAAATGCATATTCATTATTCCCATAGAATTATTCTATTTCTAGCTGAAATATAATTGAAGATCGGTCCAAAATGGATATGCAGGTGACAGTTAGATTCAAACTTTCTGTGACAACATCATATGACGTTGATGGTCGTTGATATTAACCAAAAAAAATTGTATCAATAACAACATTACACAAATACAATAACTTTTGCACACTTGTTAAAATTGTAGGTATTCGCAGTGAACATAAAGAAAGAATCAAAATCGACTACAGTCTGAAAGCTGAAACTGAACGAAACCTTACTCAACTTATAAAGATTTATCAGTTCCAAACTCACGTGTTCACCTTCTTGTATAAAATCCCAGTATACCCCTATATTGTATAACCTGATATAATGCCATAAAACTAAGAAGTGTTAGAAGAGAATGCAGAAGCCTTCTGAATGGCACCTTCGTTTTTAATTATTGCCCATAAATCATGTACATTTTAATCAGAAAGGTGCGCTACCGTGGATCAACAGTCCCGAAGACAAACATCTGTTTGCTTCTACCTGAGCTTTACAGAACACCGCGAATATGCCACCCCTGTGTAAGAGACCAGTAGTACCAAATCAGTTATTTTGGAGGAGTTATCTATGGGATTGGAATGAGATAATTCAATAAGTACCACATGAACAAAATCTTGTCAGGTTTACATGATAATTTTTTTCGAAATATTACTGAATTGTACTTACAAATTGGAACACTGTGGAACTTCCCTAAGACGAACGTCTGTACAACGCATTTCTCTGTATAACGAATTTCGTATCTACAAGACATTGCACCAAATTCCATGTAAAAACGCCCTCTAAAACGAAGTAAATTCTCTCTATAACGAAATATTCAACGAACATCACTCTTTGGTGGGTATTAGTAAGAAGGCATAAGGGTGGGTTTTTTCCCACAAATTTTCCGGACGTGCGTAATAAATTCCGACCTTAAAATCAATCATTACGGCAGGCAGAGAGGTCAATCTGAAACACCCCTGGCTGTTTGGTTTCAATCTAACCATCACGTTAGTGCGAAAGTTGTGCGAAAATGTCTAAAAGGAAGTGTTTAGGGTTGAATGATAAACTTAAATTCATCAGTGAAGTCAACCGCGACATTGCCGACTATAGAAACAAATTTTCTGTATAACGAAATTTCTTTATATCCAATCTTTTTTGCAGATTTACCGTTTTCGTTATAGGGAAGTTCCACTGTATAAAATAATTTCTTCAAAACTCATTCACATAATTTTTTATAATTTTAATTTGTATAATTAGTTTTTGATTTAGCAGATTGTAAGGCACTGTCTGGATAGCACTTTTTTTCAAGAGGTCAATAGGTATCATTTCTCGGAAATACTGGGACGTTGTTGGTTACGAACCAGCTTGAAATCCTGTGTTTTACAAACCAAATTTTTATGCAGAATAACGGTGCAAAGAGTTAGAGACTGTAGGTGTAGGGTGATTTGCGGATTACTTAGGTATTTCAAAAGTTCACAAGCTCTTTCCAAGAGCTCAAAATGATCTTTTCTCGAAGGAGTTTGATGAAAACCCAAATACCCAAATTTATCATTATTTCAGTAGTGAATTTCTACAACTTCAATGCGCATCATTCCAGTAAAAGCGTAGTTTTTACTTGCCATATGCCAAAAAATTACAGCTTCATGAGCTGTTAGCAGATAGATCTTAATCAACTGCAGGTAGCAATTAGACACAACAAATTCCTTCTTTTCGTTACAAATAGCATCTATAGATACCTCAGCTAAGTTTTCGATTCATATTAAAAATTATTTTCTACTACATAGAATTCAAATTTTCGATTTGTCTTATTTTTTGCTTATCTGAACTCTAGGTCATGCCATATCAGGCGAATAATTTCGAACAGCTGAGCTTTCACAATACTTTTGGGACCGCTGTTTCATCCACATATATCCCTCAAACACATGCGTTTGACACATCTGTCGGTATGGCACATGCCTGCTTTCATCCTATTCGAACCATAATCGTCAACCAGACTGAGAAGAAACAGGTAAAATTCGACAAGATGGGACACGATTGTGCAATGATGAAAGTGAAAATATTCTATCCGAATGGATCAATCAACAGCTTATTTCTTATTTCTATTTTCAGGTCATTTCCGGGTTGAAAAATTTCAATTCTTTCTTGGCGGTGATAGAATGAAGTAAAGAAA
Organism: Propylea japonica; assembly: GCA_013421045.1. Lineage (NCBI taxonomy): Eukaryota > Metazoa > Arthropoda > Insecta > Coleoptera > Coccinellidae > Propylea > Propylea japonica. The sequence goes on from CM024246.1 coordinate 45,708,200, forward strand.
AATGACCTTTCATACAAAAAAAGTTCAAAGGAGCCCTCCCGTGAAAAAACGATATAAATTTGAATATCCCAAGATCTTAGTCTAGAACATAACAAAATGACTACAGAAAAGAAAAATTCAAAATCTGAGCTTTACATTTTCGAACCGAGTTTGCGATTTGAACAGAAAAGTTCACAATGATTAGCATAAAACAACATCATATTTTCAATGATCGTTTGCTCCATATGAACAAGCGTTCATAAATGAATTAAACTTTCTTATTCAAATCTTGAACCTTTCCTGAAAATTTCGAGTTATGAAGTAAAGTTTAGGATTTGACCAGGAAAGTGGAATTCATAAATGACTATTAATCCAGTCGAATTGTGCATTTAGCAGGAAAGTTTTGGGGTAGTTTAGATTTCTTTCATTTTTTATGTTTTTTGGGGTGCTGAATCCGAATTTGAGGTTTGCTAACAAAATTTCTAGACGGAACATAGAAAAAAATACAAAAAAAGAATGAAAATCTCATTCTTGGTCAGTTTTTTGCATATAACTCTGACATTATCAACTTTTCCTGAAATACCTTTCCATACAAAATGAAAGTACATAAAATTTTCTACAAATTGTACTACCATAGCTTGTTTTGCGACAAACCGTTCTGGTTCAAATAATAGTTGAAAATGAGGTATTTTCTATGACTCAATAAAGGAAAAAAAATTAATTCTATGGTTCCGATGATGCGATCCTCTTGAAATTGTGCATGAACATTCAGTATATCAGTCGCGATTCACAAAAACAAAATTTAATCGAATTGGACATTTTGTTATGGAAATATAAAGATTCTTCTTTTCAATATTCCAACTGAATTTTCTATGGTTCTGTTCACTCTATGGTCACACAATTATGCATAAGGCTTATTATGAGCATCTTGCATTTGGCCGCAACATTTCATTTCGATTGGTTTCGTTTTGTCTGAGATATTGAGGAACAAAAATTTAGAATGGCCTTGTTTTATGAAACAAAATACGGCCATTCAAAATGTTTGTTTCTCAATATCTCAGACAAAATGAAACCAGTCGAAATGAAATGTTGCGGCAATATGCAAGATGGTCATAATAACCATATGGTGTGACCATAGTGTGAGCAGAACCATAGAAAATTCAATTGGAATATTGAAAAGAAGAATCTTTATATTGCCATAACAAGATATCTGATTCAAGTGAATTTTTTTTATGAATCGAGACTGATATGCTGAATGTTCATGCAAAATTTCAAGAGAATCGCATCATCGGAACCATAGAATTTCATTTATTGAGTCATAAAAAATACCTCATTTAAAACTATAATTTGAGCCAGAACAGGTGGTCGCAGAACAAGCTGTGGTATAGTACAATTTGTAGGAAATTTTATGTACTTTCATTTTGTATTGAGAGGTTTTTCACGAGTTATCAGCAGAAAACTGCCAAAGAAAGATATTTTTTTCCTTTTTTTGTATTTTTTTCAATGTTCCCTCACGAAATTTTGTTAGCAAACCTCAGATTCGGATTCAGCATCCCAAAAAACATAAAAAATCGAAAAAATCAAAACTACCCCAGAACTTTCCTGCTAGGGGTTCTTTTGAGCACAAATTGACTGGACTATATAATGAAAGCAACATCTCTCGGGAAATTCAAATTTTCCTAAAAGAAACGAGCCACAAAATTTTCTGACTTTGAGTCAGGACTTCGACATGATAACTCTCATAAGTATGAAGTTAGGGGTTTTATTGAGATATACAGGTCCCATAACATCCTAATGATTTCAAGCTCTTAGCTTTTTCAGTTCAATGATTATGAATATTTCAGTCCAGACTTACAATATTCGATATTTTTGGAAGTTTTCTAATGATAACATCATAATATGAGATGAAGTTTAAGTGAGAATAACTCCTTGTCGGATTAACCGATTTTGGCTTCTTATGGGGGCATATATGGACGTATGGAAGTACTCTTTTCATTCCAGAGGTTAAATGATCAGAAATTTCTATGTCAACATCGCACAGGAAAATTAATATTTTTTAAAAATTTTCTTATAGCACGACCCCGATGAAAACTTTGTACGTCATTTTCTTCCTTTTAAATACCGAATTTCCAATTGTGTGGTCTTCTGAAATATTGAAAATTTGGTGAATAATTTGAAATGTCAGTAATTCCAAAGCTATTGCACCAATTTGGTCTTTCGTTGAGTAGCAGCGGAATGCGCATCTCGGAACTCCCCTCAAAATTTCAATGCCGTAACTTCACTCACTCGAGAGTTATCGTGTTTAAAACTGAACGGCTGAAGCGAATACTTTTGACCTCGCATTCCTCATCAATCCAACCGACTCGTTCAAGATCTCGTCTGGCTCAAAATTGAAAAATATGGGCAAAATGATGTTGCTGTTCCCTTAGGAACAAGCACGCATTGCGTCAGTACAGTTCGATTTTTTCTTCTTGGTTTGAAGGTTTTTGCAAAACGCGATTGACAAGATGAGAATGGTCACACGTGAGACTTCTGCTTTTGGATATGACAGATAATAGGTGTTTAAATCTACAAAAGAAGGTTCAAGTGAACTAGGTAGAACTCAATATTTTTGTGTAATAGAATTTAGTCTCAACAAAAGAACCTGCGACTTCAATCTCAACAATGCGCTTCATCACCGACGCATCTATTTTTTCTATTCCATCTAGTCTTCAGTCAAAAGTATACCTATTTTTTCATTTTTGAGTGGCTGATCTCGAATTTCACGAAGCCATGTACCTGTTCGATTCCATACTAACACTAGTCCTTTTTTTAATATCAGGTTTATGTTTAGCGCCGAACAGTTTAAACCACATTGCAATTCATTATTTTCTTTCTAAATAACGAACTTCTAATTGATCAGATGTGTGGTTCTCAAAAATATTGAGAAATTAAAGGATAATTTCAAATATCAATAACTCCGAAACTATTGGACCTATTTGGCCCGTTAACGAATTTTAACGCGGATTGCGGGCTCCGAACCTCAAATCAAAATTAAAATTTCAAAGCTGTACTTGACCCATTCGAGAGTTTTGTGGACGGCCAGACCGAACCACTTTTGACCTCAGATTTTTCATCAATGAATCCAACCGAGTCGTTAGTGATCACTCCTGGCTCAAAATTGGAAAGTTACAGACATTTGGTCGAAACGAGAGCACGCTGTTCTCCTAGAAACAAGCACGCTCTACTCCAGAGCTGTACGATTTTTTCGTTATAGTTTGAAGATTTTTGGAAAATGAGATTGATGAAAAAAAAATCGTCACACCTAGCCTGAGACTTTTTCTGTTTAGGACCTCTAACTTGCTTTTGTATATGACAGATAATAAGTGTTTAATGCTATAAAGGAAGGTATAAGTGAACTAGTTAGAACTTAATATTTCAGTGTAATAGAATATAGTCCCTTCAAGAAGAGTACCTGCCGACTTCAATCTCAACAATGGACTTCATCACCGACGCATTCAAATCTATTTTTTCAATTCCATCTCGTCTTCAGTCAAGAATATACCGATTTTTTCATTTTTTGAGTGGCTGATCTCGAATTTCACAAAGCCATGTACCTGTGAGTTCGATTCCAAACTAACCCAAGTCCTTTTTTTTTACTATCAGTTTTATGTTTAGCGCCGCACAGTTTAAACCACATTCTTTCAATACAAAATCATCGGGACAGGTTCCTGGTCTATAGAAAACTAGAAAAGTGAACGAAATTCGATGCATATCACAGGTTTTTGTAAATGTCTACTTTTCTGAACAATTCCCAGTTGAAAGACTTCGTTCAAAGCATATTTTAAGCCATTTATTCTCAACAATGAAGAGCCTGGATCACAAAGAGCAGAGTGAGTACACTCGCCCAGAGCGAATCTTGGTGAATGGAACAAAACGGTCAGGTTGAAGTTGAGGTTGGTCCAGATTATCGGTGAAATAAACACCCACTGACTTCGTTGAGAAATACGCCTGTGTCTCAAAAAGTTGCATGTCGCGAAAATCGATGAATTGAGTTCACTTCACTAAAGTTCACATCAATACAAAGACAATCGATATTAACTTTGCGAATTTTTACTTACTCAGTTATAAATATTTTTCACGATAAAGGAGCCGTCAAATTAAAAAATAGTTATTTAATCAACTGGTTTATTAAAGACAGCGACTAATGGTCAAGATATTTTTACGAGTGGGTGGATTAATAACTGAGTTGATTAAATTTTTTCGTTGACCGAATTATGAATTGAGAATAATTTTCGTAGAAATACATTCTTATTTTGCGCAAGACATAATAAAATTTCTATGTTTCAATAGAGTTTTGACCTTTCTCGTAGTGCTTCTGCATATACTTTGTTTACGGTTGCCTTGAGGATTGCACATTAAAATAGCATAAATTGAATAATGAAACGGGTCATTAATGTTCAATTTCGTACACTTAAACATCACCTTTTATTTGGAGGTCTACAGAATAAAGCATTCAATAGGCTCACAATATATTTTTTTTTGCCCTTGTTGGGTAACAGTTTGAATAAGTGATGAACAATGTGACGTCGAAAATAAATTGTCCTACCGCCGCAAACAAGCTCACTTTCGAACAAAGGAGCTAGAGACTTGAAAGTTTCACGGTAGGTGAAGGGTCTGATCGGAATAGCTCGGATAAATTCATTAATGGGCCAAATTTGTCTGAAACTCAAGTTAAAATGATCTCAGAGAACTTGTAGGGTACTAAAAGCTGAGTTAGTTATTCCTGTAATCTTATGATGATTTCTATTTTTTTCAGATATTTTCGAATTTAGAAATTCAATCTGGTTCAAACTTTATATACTTAACCCTTAACCACAGACATGAATTTGATTAACATTGTGACAGACAGGAGTCAAATTGACTCTTTGTGTTTTAAATGATCTGATTGAGGGTTTTTTTGTGATTAATGTGAAAAACCTGTAGGTTTATTCAATTAAATGTCATTTTCAAGTTTAAAACCGTTTATTATAAAAATCAGAATGATAAAAAAACAAATAAACAACACATTCTTAGAAAACGAGTAAATAATAATTTTCAAATTTAACAACGTTTAAATAAAACTCCTTAATGCAAGTAACAAATACAAAACACATTTATTCTAAGAAAAAAAGTGAAAAAATGTTTTTAAATGCATGTAGAACATACAGCAGAAGAACATTGTAGGCATACTGGACTCCTGCATTCAGAGCATAATGTAGATGTTTTTCGTTTTAGTTTCTTGGGGCAAATTGAACAGTATTTTCTAATGGCGAGTTTACCTACTGTTTCTTTTGGTTGCTCTTCTTTTCTTCCCAAAATGTTTCTAATTGCTACTTCCATTTCCAGTCTTACACGTGAATTATTTCGTCTTCTCTCTAATTCTTCAGTGATTAGTTGCTTTCCAAGATTTTTTGGATGGTCCGGGACTAGAATCCATATTTCTATAAAAAATGATAAAATATAGAATCCCTAAACAATAATTTTCCATAAATATTTAAAATATTATTATTTTTCTTGTAAACTCACCGTTTTATAATATTAATTATTTAGCACGTAATAACAGACGGGAGTCAATTAGACTCCAAAGATGCGCGCAAAACTTTGAAACCAAATAGCGTAAACAAAACAACGATTTTGATCACTTCAAGCCTCTAGGCGTACTGAAGGATATTAGATTCGAGGGTAACTCGAAGCTTATGAGCAGATTCTTGCGCAAACGAAAGATATTTTGATTATAAATTCCACACGGAGTCAATTTGACTCCCGGCTGTGGTTAAGGGTTAATAATGTCCAATATGGAGACTTGTGCAGAATGTTGTGAACATTTCTTGAATAGAAAATATACTACTTAACATCAAGAACTTTACAGAAATTTTGAACGAATTTATTCGAAATCATACTAATAATTACCCTTCAATTTTGATTTTTATCATTAATCTAGGAAATAAGCTTTTGTATCCTTGTTCATATTGGAAAAGTGATCATTCGAAATGTCTCGACCATTTATAAATTCAACTATCCATTTCTTTAACGTGTTTTAAGTCTATTGTAAATGGGCCGCAAAAATTTTGTTTCTGTTGTTGTTTTGGATGCTACTCAATGATAATGATCAATGTTGAACATAAAATTTTAAATTCCAGTTGAGACATTTTTCATAGGAATTGAAATCATAAAATTCAAAATCCCTACATAATGAAGTTTTACTTTTCCACCAAAAATGTAACAAACTTACCTATACATCAAAATGACTTTCATACATGATTTGATTCGATAGACTAGTTCTGAAACCCTTAAAAATGGTTAAAAGCGAAAGAAGTTATGGTACAATAATATTCATTGGAAAAGGCAGAGAATACAACGAAAATAATAGGAAACATAATCTGAGATCGGTAAGTGGTGGGGTGAGTTTTTAAGGGTAAAAAACCGTTTATTTCGAATTTCGTTGGCTGCCGAAAACATGATTTAAATTGCACAATTTGTTTTTTTCCATATTTTTTAGAACCATGACATTTTGAGCATAAATTAGTAAATTTTAAACTATTTTTTCTGCTGTCAACTTACAAAATGTTACATCCAGTTTCAAACCTGCAGAAAAGTTCTTAGCATTTTCCAAAAAAATATCATAGAAATGTATACTTTTCAACTATGGAAAATGGGAGTTTTCGAAGAACAAAAATGCCATATCCTTTTTTTGAGAGCGTTTATATTTTGACTTGAAAATTCCACTTGAAACTCAGGGTGCTCCTTCGATTTTAAGTCAATGTTGAGTGAAAACATGAAAATTTTCGATGAAAAAATTAACTATGCTTTTGACTAAATCTGTTAAGTTTTCACAAAATTTCTCGAAGAAATATTTTTCTTAGGGTGAAAATGAAAGACTAAAACTTGGATTTTTGCGTTTTTCACTGAATTTCGAAGTTATGAAGTTCTGCCGAGAATCGAAATAAACCGTTTTTACCTTTTAAAACTCACCTCATTAACTAAACGAACTCTTTTCTTTTTCATTTTCGTTGTATTCTCTGTATTTCTCAATGGGTCTTCTTTTACTAAATTTTTTTTTGTCCAAAATTATCGACCCTAGCCTATCATTGCATTGACAGAAAGAATTGAGAACTATGTTTCTCATTTTATCGCCGTTCATCGTGTAATTTATTTTTTCACCTACCTCGAAAGAAATGACCCATTTTTATGCTCAATTTCGTATATTTTAATGTGCAATCATCATAACAACCGTTCACAAGGTATTCAGAAGCACTACGAGAAATTTCAAAATTCTACTGGAACAAAGATAGGTACATAGAAATTTTATTATGTCAAATATAAGTCTTGTGCACAGCCACATTGGGAATGTATTTCAATCAAGAATTCATACACAATTCATATTGAGATCGTCGAAAAAATCTTGTAAGCACCTCGGCTATTAATCGAGCGACTATTGGTATCGAACTATTAACGCTCACGCGTTAAAATATATTGACCATTAGTCGCTGTCTTCAATAACCTAGTTAATTAAATAACTATTAAGTACAGTAGAATCCGTTTATTATGACGCCGGCTATAGTGACCAACCGCTTAATATGACGCAATTGCAAAGTGTTAAGTTTAGTTTTCATATAAAACTCCTTGCAACATTGTTCGGATTTAATGACTTCGCCATGTCGGTTTTTATGACCTAATTCGAAGAATTTTTTTTCGGTTATAGTGACGGCTCGATCGTTTTCGCTAACCAATCCATCCCTTTCCATAGGACGTTGGATACGTGATATAGGTACGCGTACCGACATGTTCGTTTTTATTTTTCAGTCTATAGTTGATACCGTTGATAGTGTTGCCGAATTACATCGCAACGTCGTAAAGCATTCACTATTGAGGAGAAAGGTGCAATTTTAGACACACTAAGAAAATGGAGAATCCAACTCAGCTCTCGCAAAAGAATTTGGTCACGGTCACTCGACAATTTCAATAATTTTAAAAAACAAGGACCGAATTGAGGAATCATTCAATTCAAATGTTTCAAAACCAAAAAAGCTTCGGACATCACAACCTGATAACATGATCAAACGTTATTGCAATGGTTCAAAATCACAAGAAACGAAGGAATACCTATCAGCGGCCCTATGCAACAAGAAAAGTCCTTTTTTTTTGGCCTCTGGTTTTGGCAACCCAAACTTTAATTGCTCTGCTAGCTGGATTAGTCGATTCAAACCTCCTAGAAAAAATACCATCTATTTTGCCGAAACTCTGCTTTATATGACGTCCGGTTAATATGACGTCTTTACAATTTCCCTTCAATGTCATTGTGAACGGATTTCACTGTATATGTTTCAGTGACCCGGTTGTGGAAGTTTTAGATTTTCATAACAAAACCTTCAGACTTCCGATCAATATTTTTTCACAAATATGCTTTTTTTTATTAATATTGATGTACTAGTACGTTCATTTCCTAAGTATATTGTCGTCCTAAAACTAAATCAACACGGCACAACAAAGAAACCTCAACAAGTTCAAATTCCTTGTGAGCTTTATACCGAACTCACAGGATTCATCTAGATACCCATCAAGCGTCTCAAAAGGGTGCTTTCAAACCGGGCCTTGAAATATTTCTCGCATTGTACGAAGTTCAAGTATGTGTATGTTTTTTTTCTTGGCCACGCTAACGCACTGCGGGCAGGTAAAGTGAAGGAAGGTAAGGTACACCTGCTCCCTTGCAAATCAATATCTTTTTTGTGCAAAATGCGACTACAGGTGTATTTGTTGAATCTGGACCCGCTCTTTTGTGTTCAGTGTTATACTTTTATGTAAAGAGATGACATTCCTGAGTTCATTATAAGAAATACTTCTTAGCTCTTTCGAATTTGGTTCTTTCGTTTTCGTGTTGGAATTGAAGAGTATTGATGTAGTTCAAGTTGCGTAAAATGGAAGGTGTGAATGATTTTCTGTATTTTCTCAAGTACAATATATTCTATATTTGTGAACGAAATCCTAGAATAATACAGGTACAAACTTGTGAGATTATTTCCACTTGTGTAAAGTTGCGAATAAAGCTACAGTGGAACTTTCCTATAACGGAAGCTAAATCCGCAAAAAATTCGTTATATAGAAATTTCGTTATATAGAAAATTTGTTTCTATAGTCGGCTATGTCGCTGCCAACTTCACTGATGAATTAAGGTCTATAATTCAAACTTAAGCACTTCCTTTCAGATATTTTGGCACAACTTTTCACACTAGCGTAATGGTTAGATTGAAACCAAACAGCCAGGGGGTGTATTTAAAACTGTTTCAGAAGGACCTCTCTTCCCGCTTTAATTATTTAGTTTGAGGTCGGGATTAATTACGTACGTTCGGAAACATTTCGGAAAAAACCCACCCTTACACCTTCTTACCAACACTCAATGAAAGAGTGACGTTCTTTGAATATTTCGTTATAGAGAGAATTCACTTCGTTTTAGAGGGTGATTTTAATATGGAATTTGGATTCAAGGTGCAATGTCTTGTACGAAATAGGTTAATCAGAGAAATTCGTTATTCAGACGTTCGTTATAGGGAAGTTCCACTGTATTTCGATAATGTCCATCCATAGGAGTACCTATTCACCTTCATTTTACGAGTTTTTTAGGGAAAAAGCGTAGTGCCCTAATAATTGATGTAAGTTTGGAATTTTGGGGAGTGGTATTTAAGATTTAAATAACTGATGAATAATTCGATATTGAACAATTCTGTCCGGCTCTAAAACTTCCGAATGGAAAGATCTGGAGATTTGAAATTGTCAGGGTATGTGTAAGTCGTGTCGGGTCTAAATAGTTATAGTTTGCCATATCTGTTGATTTTTATCGAATAATTTCAAAACTGTTAATCCACTCGGGTCCGAATTTCGATGATAATAGCAAAATTTTCTTTCCTTTACAAACAATCTCAGAATTTTAACTTATGACGGAGTTGAATGAAGAGACCAATTTTCAATGTACATCGTTGGTCGGGTTGTATGCGTTTGGTTTTTCGGTGAAATTTTATTTCTTGAATATTTCCAAAACTAAGGGTTGAATCGTGTTGACATTTCATATTTAGCTCACCTGATGTTCGAAAATGAATAGACCCGCTCTTTTGTGTTCAATGTTATACTTTTATGTAAAGAGATGACATTCCTGATCATTATAAGAAATACTTCTCAGCTCTTTCGGATTGGTTCTTTCTTGTTGGAATTAAAGAGTATAGATGTAGTTCAAGTTGCGTAAAATGAAAGGTGTGAAAGATTTTCTGTATTTCTACATGTACAATATACTTATAGGTTACCTACTCTTAACAAGTTTCTATTTCTTCGAACGAAATCCTCGAAAAATACAGGTACAAATTTGTGTAAACTTGCGAATAAAGCTGTTTCGATAATGCCCATTCGTGAAAGTATTCACAGGGTTACTATTCTTCTGCTCTTATAATGAATGCGAGTTTCGAATTTTGATGTACATACTTGTGAAATTACTACAGCTAATTTCCGTAGAATGATTAGTTTTATGAAGAATACAAGAACAAATCAGTCAAAATTTTATATTCATGTGGCAATGTTCTTTCACTTCACATTGAATGAATCAAATTTCATTGTGGAAATTATTCAAGTTATAATCTTATACACGCTCGTTTCAATTGAAAAAATCTTAGGAAGCCCTGAGCAGGAGCTTTTGAGCGCTCGTTCTTTGTTGGAACAATAAGACTATTACCTCAAAATTTTCACATTGGATTCGATATTGATATCAAATATGTAATAAAATCTCAGCTCAATCGGATTATATTTTGGAAATTATTCAAAGACTTAAATAAGTAAAAAATAAATAATTACAAAAATTAAAAATTATATGGTTCTGATGATGCGATCCTATCGAAATTTCGCATGAACATTCAGTATATCATTCCTGATCCACAAAATAAATTTTACTCGAATCAGACATCCTGTTATGGAAATATAGTTATTATTCTTTTCAATATTCAAATTGAATTTTTTATAGTTTTGTTGACATTATGGCCATAGAATATTGCATGAAAATTCAGTATAACAGTCTTCATAAAAAAAAATTTACTGGAATCGGATATCCTGTTGGAAATATACAGGTTCTTCTTTTCAATATTCCTATGGATTTTCTATGGTTCTGTTAGCACTATACCCACAAAATCTTGCATGAATATTCGGTGTATCAATCTTTATTATAAAAAAAGTTCATTCGAATCGGATTTATTTTAAGGAAATATGAAGTTTCTTCTTTTCAATATGGAACACCCTGTACGATTTGGCTGTTTAACGAACTTAACCGAGCCATTTGGAACAGAACTGACCCTGAAAATTTCAAGTTTCTAGGACAATTCTTTCGAAATTTATTGTGCTAACGGCCGGACGGCCCCACGGGCTGAATTGAATTTTACCACGAATTCGTCATTAGGGAGTAGAATCCTATCGTTTGAGACCATTTTCGGTTGAAAATTTACAGACATTTGGGCAAAACGATATAGCACTCGTTTAAAGGGAAAAACGAGCGCTCCAAAAAGATAAATGAGATATGTCTTCAATTTTTCTTCAGTATCATAATACCGTTCATTTATGAGTTGTCTTCGATTCGAGCTGTGTAGTGAAGCTCTAGGCAAGGTTCAAGTTCATTCAATAACGCGAAGGAGTTGAACCCGTGAAACCGATCATTCTGGAGACACATTCTCAGAGGAAACAAGCCGCACTTAAACTCATTGTGTCGCTCTCAATATCCCCATTATAATTCGAATACTGTCTGCAAGCTTTCCAACAAAACCTCTCGGAATGTATCTAATTATTATGCTCGCATATATTTACGAAACAAGCGACATAAAAGGGCTTAATCTTTTCGGAAATCTTTATGGGATACCGTCTTTGAATCTTCTGCTTGATGCGAGAGCACGAACACCAAGATCGACGACTGATTTGTTCACTTGTTGGTTCATGTTTATGAATTTCTTGATAATTTGAATAAGAAGCATATATGAATGGAAGTTTTTGTGCTCACTGAAGATCAGACTGTCTGCTCTGATATTTCCGACAACTTTTATTTGACGGTTCATAAGAGGATAAGAAATTTGGAACAAAACCTAGATTTCGTGTTGACTGGTGCTTGGCTACTAGAAGAATAATAATTGTTTTGTTGGGAATTCATGGGAAATTTAGGAATTTTCAATTCAGTGAATGAATAGGGTCAAAGACCTTACCACTTTTGTTCAAATCCATGTAGAGCCTATCGCCCTATCAGATGAAAGTCCTTATAGCTTTCAGTCAGTAAATAGCTTCGGTTTATTAATTCAGGCTGTGCATAAGGCAGCGGACAACTTCAAAGGACATAGAAATTAATCTGCTATAGTGTTCTGGATAAATATATTTTCTTCGAATTCTTATAAGTATGTTCCGATGAGTCTAGCCTATTACACACCTTTCCCCCACAATGAGATTTTCTGTTTGTTGGGAAATATTCTGACATACAGGGTGTTATATAATAGTAATGCACAACTTAGCGAAGTGAATCTACATGTAATTTTAAGAAAAAAAGTTCATATAAACATGGGTCCGTAAAAGCTTCGTTACGGAGTTAAAGGGTGTTGAAATTTCGAGAAAAAATTGGTTTTTTCTTCATAACTCCTGGAGTTTTTGAGATAGTGAGTCCAAATTTGGAATGCTAGCTATTTTCAATAGTATCCATCATTGCACGTCCTGAATATTAACTAGAATATACAGGGTGTTTTCTTTTCTGGATTCATGTCTCCTTTCTCCCTCTCAAACTTTTTAGCGGTACGCTACTGATCAGATTAAAATCAATTTTTGATATATTCGTTCAATTTAATTTTTTTTTGACTCTTGTAATTTTATCGTATCTCTAACCGCTTTCGAGTAAAAAATTATTGAATGATTGTATGTTATTCGCTGGAAGAAAAAATGATAGAAATACTAAATATAGTCTGTTCACGAAAGTTTGAGCGCATAGTAGGCGTTTCTTTATTTATCTGCTGGCAGTATCTGCTGTCATAACGTAAAATAAAGTCAACGTTGTCGAATGTACCCGTCCTTGTCCGACGAGCTTGCGAGTTATCAGAGAATTCTATGCAATATTGACAACATTGCGTATCAATCTGACAAGAAAATAAACAACATAATCTAACATTTTAATAAACACAGTGGAATATGCCAAACTTCGTTTAAGTTCTGCTAATGAGAGTAGTTAAATATTTACAATTCAGCAAATAATTAAGGATACATTGGTAAATGTACCTATAACAAGGGGTTCCTGGAGAAGGGAAAAGCCGAAAGGCAAAAACTCTGGCGGAATCTCCCAGGGATGGATCATTCCGCTAAGTTCCCTCGGAACTTCGAAACAGCAAGATCCAACAAATATCTGGATCTTGGTAAGAAACAATTACACCTCCTCACTGGCTTTCTTACAGAACACTGTCGCCTCAGGAAGCACCTGTTGAGGGTGGGATTGTCGGACACTGACGAGTGTAGGTTCTGTGCTGTGGGGAGGCAGAAGAAATCCCCATTCACCTATTAATGGAATGCTTTGGCATTGCGAGCCTAAGGAGAAAATGCCTTGGATGAGAAACTTGTAGGAGTGGGGAACTAGCCTCGTTGAAGCCTTCACAGATATTGGATTTTATCAGATCTCTGGAACTGGAAGGCGAGCTGTGAAGGATGTGGTCAGAAGGCTCTATAAGGGGGCACAATGAACCTTGGGGTAGCAGTGACCTGTACCCCCTTTTGAAACTATCACATATCTTGAGAGTCTCAATTATAATTTCCTGATGTTATCGTATGAAAAGTACGAGATACTCATGAGATCGTTGTCTTCAAGACTTTTTGTCCTTATTTAAAAAATGATATGAGATTCGATCAACATATTTTTATACAGACGGCTGGATGGCGCCTATTATCATAACAATAAATCAGTAATCGTCCGAATTAGGAAAGAAACACATGAGCTAGTTACAATAACCATGTAACACGCACAGTTTGGTGCCAAAATCAAAGTTCGAAATCGTGATAGCGTTTTCCTTATTTGAATGATGACTCCTCCCAAAATTATACAAGTGTTCCATGTTCAACAGTTGTCCATAAATAAATAAGTACAAAATTGGGAACAAAATTAATGTGTCTCAGTTTGATACATAAATTTGTTGCAGGCAAAACAATAGAATTAGATATCATAGTTATATAAAATGATTATATAAACTATACATGTCACACGATCTCGAATGAATGATCATAATAAATATAAATATTATAAAACTTTGGAATAAATGTCAGAGGCCTAGCTTGGACGAGGGGCTCGGGTCGAAAAATAGTCTCACTGAGATTTATCCTGATTATAATACAGAAATTTATTTTATTTGTTTCTCATTTGTAAACGTCAGATTCCAAGAACACAATATTAATCAAGGAAGTTTATTTTTTCAAGTCACTAACTTGTTAAATTGACAGTTAACTTGTAAAACTTTTACAAGTTAGTAGTATTATTTACATTGAAAGTTGTCAAGTACTTGCTTCTGATTTAATTTATTCTTCTAATCTCAGAGTTCCTGGAATAAATGTATTTCTCAATAAACGTTCTCAAACTATTCAAAAACGATATTCGTACCTTGTTATATTCGTATCTATTCGCTTTCCTTTTCACGTACTTGCTTCTAATTTCTTTATCCTTCTAATTTTATCGTTCCTGGAACAAATGTTTTTAGTAATAAATGTTATAAAAGTATTAAAAAACGATATGCATACCTTGTTTCATTTGGATCTGGCCTTTTTCGTCAGAAATCAGCAAATATTCTCGAAGCATAGATATAATCTTTGTCTCGAAGGACTTCCCTCTCGTAAAGCCACTGACAGTTGTCATAATTTTCCGATGTCATTAATAATCATAAATAGCTTACGACATTTGCGACAAATTATTGAGATTTTTTTGGAATTTATCCCACCTTTTTACAAACGAGAAACAAATAAAATATAAAACAATACACGCAAGGTAACGGGTTTTACTGGCTCAAGGAGGTAACTGACTCGCCTGCGGCTCGTCAATTATATCCTCCATTCGCCAGTAAAAACCCTCTTACCTTGCTAGTAATGTTATATACTATTTTCTGCCTTCTGCCCCTTTTCATTTCATTATTATCTCTATTATATAAATATAATGAAATATTATTTTAAGCTGAATCTGAAATTTTAATATTCGAATATAATTTGGCTCATCCTGAAAATATCAAATTTTCAGCTCTTTCATTTCGAAGGTTATGACTACTAGGTCCAGGACAAGTAATATTGGTACGATTTTGGCCTTACCAAGCTACAATATGCACTTCATTGTCTTTATTCTGAACAATTTTAGAGTAGTTCGAATCATTATTCTCCTACATAATCACCAATCAGGAATCGATCATATTCAGGTAAGTACAAGAAAAGGCTCGATTAAGTTCAGAGGCTTGCCTATGTGTGCATCACTGGAGCTATGACAATGAGAACGTGCCCAAATAGGGCACTCGAGGTCATTACGGATCTCACACCTCTATATCTGATTGATATAGTAGCCCATGAGGCTATCCTTAGAATATCTAAGAAAGGTACAGTAATAAGAAAATGAAGAATCAGAGAGTCTGGTCCTCTCTGAACAACTACATGTCATCTGCGAACCTCCCTAGTGATGTAATGATCAAGAAAGTAAGCACTGAGGAGAACTTTTCAGGACATTGCTAAGTAAAAGAGAGGAATGGGAAAGGTATACACCGACTATAACGTCAGAGAAAATACCGTAAAATGGTGTACAGATGGTTCCAAAACCTCTACAGGAGCTGGCACTGGGATATACGGGCCAAGTACCAAGTGTGCACTGTCGCTAGGCTCCTGTATGGGTTTCTTTCAAGCGGAAATCTTAGCTATTGAAAGATATAGATATAGATCTAGAAAGAAACTATCAGAAGTGCGACATAGCCATACACTCAGATAGTAGTCAAGCTGCTATTAAAGCACTGAGCTCCTACGTCATCGACTCAAAGATGATCTGAGAGTACCGGAACAAACTCAATGAGGTAGGCAAGAAAAATAGGGTCTTCTTAATCTGTGTCATGTAAAAATATGGAAGCTCTCAAAAAATTATTCATCTGGCAAGACAAAACTATTATTAAGATTGATGCACAATTTTAAAACTGACCTCTTATACACAGATTACCTTTTCTATAAAAAAGAGCAGAAATGTGGCTCCAAAAAACCTCTGGTTACTCATCTCACATCCTCCGTATCTCTATTGAATTAGCGCTCCATAGTTTTCACAAATGCATAATATAATTAATGCCATACAATATAATACCACCAACCTGATTACCAAAACAAATTTGTAGGTATTCATCGAAATTTGCTTGATTTTCCCAATCATGGTAAATCTGGTATTGTACACACATCCGCGTCTTTCATTACGAAACGTGAGTTTAAAACTACCCTCAGTCATGCAAAATATAGAAGCTCTCAAAAAATTATTCATCTGCCAAGACAAAACTATAATAAGGATTGATGTACAATTTTATAATTGACCTCTTATACACAGATTACCTTTCTATAAAAAAACTAAAAAAGAGCAGAAATGTGGCTCCGAAAAACCTCTGGCAACTCATCTGAGTGCGATCGTCACATCCTCCGTATCTCCATTGAATGAACGCTCCATAGTTTTTCACAATGCATATAATTAATGCAATACAATATAATACCATCAACCTGACTACCAAACAAATTGGTAGGTATTCATCGAAATTTGCATAATTTTCCCAATCATAGTAAGTCTGGTATTGTATACACCTATGCGCCTATAATTACGAAACGTTGAATGTAAAACTACCATGAGTCATGCACCTAATCGATGCAAGCAGTCAATCGTTAATTTTATAATTTCTAATAGTAGGTGCCTAGATTGATTTGAGTAGGAATGTACAGATGCTTCCTACATGTACATCTGCATGGGCATAACATTATAAGGAGTTGTTCAGATGGCCACTTTTCCAGTTGCAGAGGTGAATATTAATTTATTTGATGTTTGGAGATTTATAGAATCAGTAATGTCTGAGAGATTTTACTCCATTTATGAACTGAAATCTTTCAATACGTCCACTTAGTCCATCGTTAAATTGTGGAAGATTATTTAATTCTTAATTGCATACTGAAAAAAACGGATATTGAGATTTTATACCTTATACTTTTTGGCGTTCAAGATCTCGTGATATTTCCGATATTTTACTGAGATTTATTTCATTAGATCTTTCCTCTGAAATAATAATATTGAGCTTGGTTATTTAGAAATCATCATCCTGAATATTTCACTCTTCGAGATCCTTGAGAATTGCTGAATAAAATTATTAGTTTTCTCTATGTCTAAATTGCCATGATTTCTGAGTGATAACTACACTTTTATTCTGTACAAGGTGTCCCAAATTCGATGATCACTGGAAGCATCTCGAGAACCCCAAGAGTTAGAGAAAAAAAATTTCCAAGAACTCCCGATCTCTTTTTCAAAATAACCAATTACCAGAAAACAGATCCCAGATACTTGAGTTGGTTCTCCAGTTATACTCGAGTTATCTGAAAAATTGCTGTTTCAAATATTTCGTTAATTCTCATATTCTTGTGGATTATCAATTCCAAAACGTGTTCTTTTGTCATTTCTATTGCCTATACGTTACTTCCATCTGATCCGAAAGTTATTCGCCGTTCAAGTGTTAGAAAGTTTGTGTTTTTCAAATGAGACACCCTATATATTTCATCATTGCTTTTAGCCGAAAATTTATCGAGTATCATCGTGTAACCGGTTTTTCGAAAATCTGATCCGTTCCAAAGATATTGAGTTTTTCGTCTTCACCTGAATTGGGTCAACCTGTATATAAAGATTATTTTTATTTCGAGATATTTTATTTTTATTTCTTGTCTAGTTTGTTTATTCGAATGAACTGATTTTCTTGAATTAAAGAGATATCTTAGAATAATACGCTATTTTCTGAAAATTATGGAACAAACGCATTGTCTCCTGAAACAGGTCGATTTTATTTTCACTTTTATCTAAATTTTATGCATTTCTGAGAAATTTTTGTAGCACCCTGTACCATCCCCGTCAACCTTCTAAATTTTCTGAATTGCGAATGTGGGTCATGGTACTTTTTTGGGAAGGTCTTTGTATCTTCTTCACAGGCGTGCAGAAATTTTCAAGAAAAAAAATTGTTTTTGAAAAATTAGTTACAGTTTTGTTAATGTACAACTTTCAACCTCTTTCAATCACCTCATGTGAAAAATCAGAATTTGTGAAACACTGCACTTTAGTTGTTATGATCTTAAGTAGGTATGTTATTAGTACGTTTCAACTTCACTATAAACGTACGTACGTGTCAATATTATGTTCACAAGATGTTGAGAATATTTTCGAATAAAAATAAAGGGTTTTCCAATAAGAGGTGTTATTTTGATATTCAAAGAAAAATGCCATTTTTCAATATAAATGATCGGACGTTTATTTCATTATAAAGAAAAAGCTATTCCGTTAAAAGTGGAAAATAATATCAGGCAAATGACCACCACGACCACGCTTACAGGACCATATCCTTTTAATGCAAATTTCTATAACCAAATCGCAAAGTGGCCGCCCTATGTCCTCGATAGCCTCACGAATTCCTTCTTTGAGGTCTTGAATCGACTCTGGGCTATTCGCGTAGACCTTCTCTTTCAGGTGGCCCCAAAGTAAGAAGTCGCAAGGTGTTAAATCACAAAAACTTAGTGGCCAATTGTGATCACCTTGGTTTCGTTGATTTTGTAGCACGTAGCGCCGTCTTGTTGAAACTTAACTTTGTCCAGATAAAAAATCATTAATCATCTCTCGATAGCGTAATCCAGTCACCGTAACTGTTGCTCCAAAGAACGACGAGGAATGGACAAACCTGGGTTTTCTTCAACACTTTCGGCTAGAGCAGAGATATTCTCCACATCGCCAACTTATCCCAACAGCTCGAATTTTTCCCCCAATTCCTTTATTGCGGTTCGACAAGATGTTTCACGAAGACCTAAAATTGTTCGAGTTTTACGAACCGTCTCTGCCAAATTTTCACCATTTTATAGAGAATTTTAATAATTTCAATGCGTTCTTGAAGCGTGTATCGTTCCATTTTTATTAATGGCGTAGTTTCTACTTGTCAAATATCAAAAAATTGCAGCTTCAAACGTGTTAACTTCCGAAATAGCGGAACTTCTTGAAGGAAAATGTATGATTATTACACATATATCTTAATTCGAAAAAAAAATGTTTATGCTTACAAAAATACTTAAGAAAAATTTTGATGGGAATTATCAAACCAAATTCTATAAATACAAACTAGGTATATAATGACAAACAACAAACCATACTCAAAAGAACAACCATTTGGAAAAACCTTCAAACATGAAATAATCTGTATTTATCCCCAACACAAATTTAGTTGTATTTTAGTATGTAATTTAATTCAGATTACTTCAGTTCCGAACGTCGATGGTCTGCTTTAAATGCTGATCCTTCCACGCTTCTGAAGGGTTAATAATAGTAATTTAAGGTTTCGGACCGTGCTTTATGGTCAAATTACAGGTGAAAATTAGAAAGGTGTGAAGCTGTTTATAACACGGGCTTGTTGGCTTTGAGGAATCAATTATTGCTCCATTTACGTTTCAGCAACAAAGTATTTTATGTCGATAAATACATAAATAGTATTCCGGAATCGTATTCTGTAATTTTCGAACTGAACAGTTGGTGTTGGAACCAGCCGTTCAAGATGAATAATTTGTTATTATCTAATAGGTATTTCATCTAGGAATGTTTTGCTGGATTCTAATATATGTTGAAAATGGAATAACATAATGCGCCTAATTTCCTACAATTGTTTTGTTTTTTCGATTATTTTCTTACAAGAAAAATTTTTGAATTTTTTTTGTTCTTTCATTTCAACATTCAAAGGACTCCAATAGCGGTTCGACGCAGTCATACTCAGTAGACTCAATATTTGTTAACTTGTTTTTGAGCGTTCGTTTTCCAAATGGCCCGGTTAAGTTTGTTAACCAACCGAATCGTACAGGGTGTTCCATAAAATATGGCCATTGAAAATTTTTGTTCCTCTATATCTCAAACAAAATTAAACCAATCGAAAAGAAATTTTGTAGCCAAATGCAAGATGCTTATAAAAAAAGGCCTCATGCAAAATTTTGAGGCCATAATGTAAACAGAACTATATAAAATTCAATTGGAATATTAAAAGAATAATTTCATATTTCCCTAAGATATCCGATTCAAGTGGAATCTATCTTATGAATGTATATTGAAATACAAAATGTTCATGCGAAATTTTAAGAAGATCGTATTTTATCTGAACCATAGAAAATTCAATTGGAATATTGAAAATAAGAATCTCTATATTTCCATAACAAGATATCCGATTTGAATGAAATTTATTTTGTGAATGGAGACTGATGTACTGAACATGCAGAAGTGTGTGGCCATAGAGTTAACAGAACCACTGAAAGTTCAGTTGGAATACTGAAAAGAAGATTCCTAATATTTCCGGAACAGGATATCCGATTTGAATGCAATTTATTATGTTAATGGAGACTGGTATATTTACTGAATGTTCATGCAAAATTTCAAGAGGATCGCATCATCAGAACCATAAAATTCAATTTTTTCAATTAGTCATTTTTTACGTAGATCATTTTCTGAATTATTCCCAGAATATAATTCCGATAGTAATGGGATTCCGCATTTATATATTCGGTATCAATCTCAAGTCCCATATCGAATTTTGAGGTAACAGCCTCATCGCTCCATCAATGTACTAGCGCTGAAAAGCTTCTGCTTAGGGCTTTTCTCAAATTTTTCATCTAAAAATTTTAGAACAATTGGAAATAATATGAGAACAGCATTAAATGAAAGTAATTAAAAAATTCTAGAATATTTTTTAACTGAAATATAATCGACCAAAATGTGATATTTAGGTTTGTTATTTCTTCAATTCAAATTCTCAAAACTATTTGTGACATTATTTTTTTGAATTAACCCAACCAAGTTCAATTATTAACAACCAGAACACAACTCGGTAGTTCCTGAGAACAACAATTATTATTGGTTTCATTCTGGTCATCTCAAATTTTCTTATCAAATTTCTAAAATATCCTTGAAAATTTTAAGTTATTCCTTTCCTGTTGTGCCACGCGTGAATACAGTTACTTCCAGAATTAATTTTTTGGAGACAAATCAGCACATCCAAAATAAAATTCTGATGAGGTCTTACACAAACAAGAAGTTTATTTGATTGTGTAAATTGAAACACTTGAAATGGACAACTTATTCTCCCAAAATAAAGGTTTTTTCATTATCGGAACCAATTACCCTCCACTATTCACTTAAATATGATGAGCAACTAGAAAAAACGAAAACAGAATAAATGTTTACTAACACTCAAATTCAATTCTGTTTTTATCAATCGAAACATTTTTTCATTAAACACAAGATGGTTCGTCCAGTCCAAGGAGGGGGGTTACGACTCCCATGACCCCCCTGGATCCGAGCTTGCGTGAAACATTATTAATAGATATATTATATGAAAAGATAAGATAACTATATTCGATCATTTACGATCAGTAAAATTTCTTTGTGTGTGTTTTCCCTTCTCTCCATTATGTAGAATTTCTGTTCGATTTGTGTCGATAAAATGATTGCACATATAGTGGTAAAACCGTGGATTCATTTTTAGGGATGGACTTACAATGATGAAAAATTTTAGTTATTGTTTCATTTATATGAAAAAGCGCGCAGGAAAAGCTTCTGGGTTAACATCATAACCTTCTTCAATTTTCTCGATATGAGCAAAAGCCACACTTTTTGCGTCAGTGCTAGGTTTCCATGATTCGATGCAGTTCACATCGAAGTATCCTTGTTTTCTACCTATGACATATATCAACATAGTAGGTCTACATTCCAGGACATTTTAAATGAATGGAGCTAGGAGCTACATCCATCAATGAATCTCAGAGCTATTGTATCGCGTCCAAGAAACAATATTCTCAGAACTATTGTTATCATTCTAGTCATTTTGATTTCAGCCTTTCTGTTAAGATCTTAAAACAAGTATAATTTTAAAAATTCAAGTTTTGAAGTTGATCCTTTCGGAAGTCATCCTGTTTTTGGTCGGATGAAGGGCTGGACGTAAACACAAATACTTCCAGAGAAAGGCTTCAAACTTTGAAATTTTTAAGAATATTTCTATTTGAATCGAAATATTGCATTTATGAATTGCTTAAATGAGATCAATAGTTATAAGGATGTTCAAATTTGAATGATATGACGAAGCATGCAAAAGCTTCTGGCTTAACATCAGGACCTCCTTAAATTTCTCGCTATGAGCAAAAGCCACACTTTTTGCGTCAGTTCCCAGATTTTTGTGAATCCACGCAGTATCCTTGTTTTCTACCTATGACATATTCAACATAGTAGGTCAACATTCCAGGACATTTTGAATGAATGGAGCTACATCCATCAATGAATCTCAGAGCCATTGTATCGCGTCGAAGAAACAATGTATCACCTTGGCAGGTACGACGACATTCATCTTCGGGCGGAATGTTTTAGTCTGGAGGAATATGGGCGGAGAACCCTGACTTCATCTCTCGTTTTGTCACCCCACTGTTACCAAATTTAGAATTGACCCTTCTTTCGAGTCTACGGAAAATATTTTTGGGGTTAACTTGGTGAATTCATTCATCCACTTTTGTGTTGCTTTGGATGATAGAATGTTGAGGAATCGTGCTGAGGCCAACACTATATTCGAAAAAAAAATTTTTTTTGTACAACTGTCAAAAAAACTTGACTTTTCTTCATCACTATGGATGCGTAAAATATTACTTTTTTTCACCGTTAAAAAAGTCTTTTTTTCACTGCTGATAACTAAAATTAGAACAACTTAAAATAATGAATATTTTAATTAGGTACAACTAATTTCACAAAATTATGATTGTATCTGTACCTTATGAAGTAAATTAGTTTCGTCATCAGCATCTCTGAGAAATTTATGATATTATCCCTCCATAACACTTTAGATTTTTTCCTCGTATCCGACGCTTTTGTTCTTAATAAGCGGGACCAATTTTGAAAAATTCCTTATTCAATATATTCCTTGACATTCGATGTTTTTTTTAACATTGAGCTCCATAACTTGGAAGGTTTTAAAAATTTTTTATTTTTCCTCGAAATAGCATGTGAGCACATTTTCAGAAACCTTTTTTACGTTGTTCTTGTTGCGCCATTCTCGAATTGGTTTATATGTTTTCTCATATAATTAGCTTTGATTTGGCTGGTAACATATAAGATACAATTATATTTGCTTCTTAGCCATATCTGCGGGGGTATCACTACCACTATCATGTTCAACATTCATCTTCTTTAAAATAATTCGAAATTGAAACAACTACGAGCAAATACTGTCAAAGATTCAAACAATTTCAACAAACTGTTTCTATAGTTACGACACAGAAAGATCACTGGATTCATTTGAATATTGTATTGAAAGCATTATTTTCAATGATTATACGTATTTCAGACGATGTAAATTCACATTCACAGTTGTACAAAAATGTTGTTTGTATTTCGTGCGTATAAAATTCGTGTTTCATGGATGCACATTCGAGTGATTTTTGGCCTCGACCTGCGGTCTCGGCAAAATTGACACTCTCATATGCCATGAAAAAAAACACTCATTTTACGCACTTAATACAAAAATAACTATTTTGTGTCACTTTAACAAACTTTCAAAATTATATTATTTTAATTATCTCATCTATAACATATTCAATTGGGGTCTGGTAAATCAAATTCAAAAGTTATTTTCTTGTCTATCTACCATGGGACACTAGGTAGGTACCTACCTCACTGAATAATTTCTCTGCCCAATATCTCACTACGGCTATGCGCAGAAGCGTAAGGTGTAAGCATTATGCCTTATGTCAAGGAGGGTATTAATTCGTATCGATATCGTTTTTCAAACAATAATTATTGTACATGATGAGCAAAATTGGTGAGCCCTGAACTACAACATCCAACCTTCAGAGATTTCTCTTCTTTTGAAAAATCGTTGATTTTTGTATGGGTTTTCACGAGCTTCTTACTAGGGGAACAGCGTGCTATCGCTCTGCCCAAATGTCTATAATTTCCGAAAGTTGAGCCGGAATTGGTTTCAAATAACTCCATCCGTTTCCATGATTGATAATAATGATAATAATATTAAAATAAAATTCGTGCAAAATTTTAAGAGAATCGTGCTGCTATGAATTATTCAAAAAATAGTTTGCCCATGCGACTTGAACTGAAACTCTCAACAGAAGAAGCTAGGAACTTCTCACGGTAGATTTGAGACTTCTTCTGGTTCCATGGGCGTCGATAAGATTTTTTCCGTGATCTATCTATCCTAGAGATAAGATCACCTTTTTTCAAAACACCCTGTAGTTTTTTCAAACAGACGGCAATGCAGAATCTCAAGTAACTATCCGTATTGCAATCTTCAATGTTTATTCAACAAAAGCGTAGTAATGTCTTCAAATCTTCTAAATTAAGAATCTTGCTCATATCGAAATTTATAGAACACTTGTTTTAATATATCGGTTGAAATATATTCTGGGAGGATTCTGCATTTCTAAAAACTTTATAGGTTTTCACTCCCAGTCTCTGAAACAGAAATAATTTAAAAAAATTATTTGAGATGAAGTGCTCCTGCGAGAATCTTTGCACTTATTTGTCAGGAGCAAATAATTGGTCTTGAAAAAATTGTTGCCTAACAGTCTAATTGGCATGTCAATTAGAGTGCAAAAGAAAAAACACACAATTCGAAGATTTTACAAGTTTGTCTGACGAAGCTGTTTCACATAGACACCGAAACGCTACATTGTCCTCTTCATTTATTTCCTTTTTCAGTTTTACTGTTAGGCAACAATTTTTTCAAGACCAAATTGCTTCTGACAAATGAGTGCAAAGATTCTCGCAGGAGCCCTTCATCTTAATTAAAATTTTTTAATTATTTCTGTTTCAGAGACTGGGAGAAATTTGTTTTAATGTTCTTGTCAGTTCATTGGTGGTATGTTCAATCGTAAGTGTGAGTCTATGGCGGCACCAAAATATTTGTGAAAAATTCTTGACTGTACCCGGTGTCCTAAATTCGTTGTCTAGTGAGGGGATCTCAGAAAACAGATGAGTCTGAACAAAATCAGTGGCACATTTTCAGGCTCGATTTTTGAGAGAATTCATTTGGTGAAAACCGCAACCTTCTGAATCAAATCGTTTTCGAGCTATTAGAGAAAATTGGAAAATGGCGTCAAATGATAAGTTTTCATAACTTCTACATTACTGAAGTTATAAACATGAAACTCAAACATTATAGGGTCACTTTCTTCAGAAGAATTCATGGAAGTAATCAATTTTTTTATTACATTTTGTTCTAGCTCATTGGTTTCTGAGACCCCCTCAATAGACAACGAATTTAGGATACCCGGTACAGCAATAATTTTTTCTTCTTATCGGATTTCAAGTTAAGTGTAATTTGGAAGCTCGTGAAGGGAACGAAGTGTAACTATGTATTAGGATTCTGTGATACCTATCATTTGAGTACATATACATATACAAGATCTCTTTCCTTCATTATATTCAGCATTTTCAGAGAATTAGATATTTAAACCATTTCCGTATGGTCAGCAAAACTAATAACAATAACTTAACTACCGATTTCAACGAACCGTCAATGTATATCGAGAACATTAATGATCTCAAAACAGTACCCTGAGGTAAACTAATTTTATCTCCAATTTCAATTACTTGAGCTCGATATTTGAGATGTTACAATAAGAAATGATGAATATTCAGTTTACATTGCACTATCGAAGCGCAATGCATCATCATTGGAATCAATTGCCAAATGACAAACTTTCATTATGTGCAAACTGCCGGTATCGGCATGATGGCAACGATTATCTCAGAACTTGTACTTGACTCAACATTTCAACCACCGGTTCCATTCAACTGATAACTATGCAAATCATTGAGCAAACATCTATGGGCAATGCTGATCATCGTACAAGACCCTACGGGAAATGATGGCAAAACTATGACTAACTTAGTGCAAACATGAATTCAGGCGCACACAGGAAGCTCGGCGAAATTGTTAATATGATCCATTGATCAAGTCGTCTGGAAAACGACTTTCAGTTGAAGAAGACAGGGACGAATCAGCCCCATCAAATGTATTTTTCGAATCGCAGCTAGATGAAGATCGTCGCTGGAAATCACATATTTTCCATCATTTTTGCTTCTTGTATTTAACGTTTCAGCCAGCATTTGTCAGTCGCCGTCAGAAAAACACTCGTAACTTTCGCCACTTTTCGAAAATGTTTATCATTGTAATTTTTGTCAGTTCTCGACGGAAAACAATCATCGATGATTTTGATCTTTTTTTGACTATATCATTTGTCAAATATTTCATTCGACCTTTTTTGAGCTGGATATTGTTATTGGAGCACATATTGTTTTGAGATCCACATACGGTTTACTGATGGGATTATCGGTGATTGACATGAGATCGGCTTACTTTAATTTTCTACGTTTCAGTGTTTTTTTCGATATTATGAAACATTTTCCCCATAAAATCTTTCATTCCACTGCTTTAACTTATCAGCAACTCATCAGCACTTCCTGTTTAGCTAATATGTCAGGTTCTTCGATTCAAACATTTAAATCACGTTCAGTTTTTCCACCAAAGACTCAACCACAATCAAAAGGTAGGTACTTCCTATAAACAATTTTGGTAAGACGATTCTCATTATAAGGTTTCATTTTAGTTAGATTAGCTATTCTCACAGACCGAAACTATGAACACAAGGAGCAGAAATGATGGTAATAGCCGAAATAATATTCCAGTATATCAGAAGATTGATAAATGTGGGGTCACATATTGAAAAAACGAAGAATAAGTCCTATTTTTCCACAATATTTATTGAGATAGTTGAAAATTGACGACTAGTTTATTTATATTATTATATTCATTAAATTTTATTTATACATGGTGTCTGTAAACAAATGCGAGGGAGATGATTCCTCGATGAAAATAAGCAGGGGTAATTCATATAAATTGTTTTCAAAATCGGCCCCCCTTTCAAGATACAGCCTTAGGAAGGCCATGACGAGTTGAAAGTTCTTAAATTTTTTTGCGGCTTCTCAAAAATACTGAGTCAAAGAAATATATATAATATGAAGCACTAAGTAGATGTTACTCACACACATTTTTTAGATATCATAACTTTATTATTAGGCGTTGAAAATAGCAACCCTGTATAGCTTGTTCAAGTCAGAACCGAAATATTTGTTTAGGGCTTTAAAAGAAAATAATAAGGTAGGAACTGCAATTGCGTCTTGCTTGAGAGGTTGGAAGTTTCAAAAGGTACAGAGGTTGTTCGTTGGATGGTCTGTATCTTCCGTTTGGTATTGTTGTTGCTGTTGTCCATACCTACTTATTAGTTATTTCATCTCCCACTGTTATCTAGCAATCATACGATATTATATATTTCATGTATTTAAGTTTCAATAATGGGAATAGCAGCAATGTTTTTAATTGAACACTTTTTTTCTTGTAACAATTCAGCAAATAATTGAGGATATATTTTTATATATCAATGTGGTAAATATTCCATTGGTAAGCGATAAAATGTGAATATTATTAACATGGTTCATAGAATTCCTCTGTTTTTCCTCAATGGACCTCGTTTAATAAATTGAAACTAATCAGTTTAAATTTTTCCTGAGATATGGAATGAAACATATTTTCATTATAATAAACTTATTGTTATATTCACTCATTAGAATCCGATATCATCTCGAATGTTGACTGTTGTTTACAATTGTTACATTTTTGAATATCTCGCGCCAGTCACCATCTGCCTCCACAACATGGACGCGAAAATGGCTACTATTTCATAACCCCCTTATTAAAGAACCCTGGAGACTTCATAGTAGAAAAATTTCAATATTATAGATATATGAGCAAAACACACACACACTCGAGCTGTTACCCTAGACTCACCTCTGGAAATACGTTTTATATACAGGGTGTTTCATCATAAACTGGACAAACATATATTTTCGTGTAGAGGACATCGGGAGAATCATTTTTGCCTTATACAATATATCCCGTTTTCGAAGCATAAGCGAGATACAGGGTGTCAAACGTCATTTTTGAGCAAGATTCTTATGAGTGTGGTCAGTTATGTATAGCACTTGGTGTAATGGTTTTTGGTCAAATCTCAATATTTTTGGGTTCTCTATTCAGAAAAGTTGACGAACTCCGAAAAAAATTTACAAAATGGCGGAAGACCTGCAATGTTCAAAATTATTTTTTGCGGTTGTCAAATTGACTTCTATTTTCTGAATGAACATAATTTTCTTAGAATTTCTGTGAAAAATTTTTTTCAAAAATCGAACACAAATTTTTTTTAAATGTCTACAGCGATGAAAAAATTTCACTCGAAATGGATGAAATTTTGCACAATTGTACTTCTTGAATTATCAATCACGAATATGAAAACAGAATTGTGAAATATCGAACGGTTTCGTTACTACAGTCATTCAAATGTTTCGTTCAGACCTCTGAAATATTGAAAATAAAATTGTTTTGGGTTCTAGAATCAAAATAATTAAATTATTAGCATGTTTAAACATTCTAGATGAATTTATAAGAAAAAAATCAGTGAAACTTAGTTGGTACTCGAAACGACGTAGGTAGGTATTCAATAGGGAAATGGCACTGTTCTAAGGATATTAATATTCGTTGCCAGGCAACAGTAGTTCGTAGTTCATAGAGCTGGACTGGTATTTTAATTTTAGTGATTATATATATTCTTTTGAAATCAAGAGCTAACATAATACAATATATAAAACAAAAATAAAAGTGAATATAATTTAGCCAGTAGTCAAACTCTATGAACTACGAACTACCGTTGCCTGGCACCCTGTATCTCGATTATGCTTCGAAAACGGGATATATTGTATAAGGCAAAAATGATTCTCCCGATGTCCTCTACACGAAAATATATGTTTGTCCAGTTTATGATGAAACACCCTGTATACAAATATTGTTTATTGTTAAACTCCATAGACATTTAAAGAGATTCAACGCCCACTTTGAACGCGTGTCATAAAATAATTGCATTTTTAATCATAACGTCTCAGTCCGGTTCTGCGTTAGAACCGGCTTATTAAGAATCGTAGGGTGCCTTGCCTTGGCGAGCACAAAGTTCAAACCAGGTGTGTCTGAACTTGCTGCCGACCTGATTTCAAGTTCATACCAGGTGCCACTACAAAAATAAACCACAAGCACCCTTTTACTCGCGTTTTTTATCGGTTCATTTCGAACCCGAGCCGAGATTTGGTTTTAAAGAGTCCAAATCTGACAAACAAAGAATGGACGGGTTAGTGCTGAGAGACGATACGTTGTTGTCTTACCGGCCAAGATATCATCGCATTAACTAAGAAATAATTAATGGCTTGATGGTATCAGTGGTGGTTTTTACAAATAGAAATAAGTTCCGACCTGATTTGGAGTTCGTACCATGTGCCACTACAAAAATACACATTTCACAAAAAGAATATTTGACCCTTTGCAATGCTGTACCAAAGGGCAAACCACAAATACTAACTAAGAAAAAATTTAGACCTAAGCAGGAGCTTTTGATCGTTCGTTCTCTGGTGGAGCAATAAGACTATTTATTACCTCTAAATTTAAACTACCTGTAGCGAACTTCTGTGTAACGAATTGCTCTGTTTAACGCATTTCGTAGAAGAAATTGCACCTTGAATCCAAATACCATGTTAAAAACACCCTCTTAAACGAAATACATCCTCTCTATAACGTAATATCCCAAGAACATCTTAGGTAATAGTAAGAAGGTATAAGGGTGGGCTTTTCCGTAATTATGCCGGACGTCGGTCGGTAGTAAATCCCGATCATAAAATAAACGATTACGGCGGGCGGAGAGTTCCTAATATTGAGACAGTTGTAAATCATAGATTTATAATACTAACTAGATGACGAACCTGTCAAAAATTTTGAGGCAAACGGCGGCCATTTGCAGTTTGGGTTGGACTTGTGAAGTGTCAATTTTTCGACGAAAAAATTCGAAAGCAGATGGAATAGAACACAGAACATGAATAAAGAATGTCAAAATATAGGAGTTTCATCCCAAATTGCAAATGGCGGCCCTTGCCTCACTTTTTCTACGTTGACAGAAAGGAAGTTCGACGTCCAGTTAGTATTATAGGTCCATGTTGTAAATGCACCCCTGTCATCCCAGATTATTTAGTTTCGATATAACCGCTAAGCTAGTGAGATAAGTTGTGCGAAAATGTCTAAAAGGAAGTATGAATGATAAACTTAAAATTATTAGTGCTGAGAAATTTGGGATACCTGCAAGCAGCCTATCCACAATTATAAAAAAAACGGGACATCATTCCAAAGTTTTCGAAAATGGAAAACCATCTACAGCATACGTATGAGAATGTGTGTGTACGAGGATATTGACAGTGCAGTGTTTAAATGGATGAAGATAATACGAGAAAAACGTTTGCCAGTATCAGGTGCTATATCGAGGAAAAGGCTTTGAAATTCGCTGAATCTCTTGGACATCCCGAATGTACTGCTAGTAATGGATGGCTGTGCTGTTTGCCCAATAGAACTTTGGCTTTCAAGGATGATATATGCGAAGTTTTTTATGAGAATAAAATGTTTCTTGATTGTACCACTCAGACAAAAATTGCAAATTATTTGTTCAATAACTTGTGAACGTATGTTATGTCTATATAAAATGCCTATAATCTATTATGAACGCACTCAAACACGTTTTCGATTATGTATATGTATTCAATTAAAAAAAACCAGAGGAAAACGTTGCTTGTTTGGTCACTTTACACTATAGAAATAAATTTTCTATATAACGAAATTTCTGTAAAACGAACTTTTTAGTGGATTTTGCGCTTTCGTTATAGGGAAATTCCACTGTATATAAAAGCAGAATCTCAGCACAATCGGAATTATATTCTACAAATTATTCAAAAAATTAAATATGTAAAAAAAATAATTAAAAGAATTAAATTTTATGGTACTGATGATGCGATACTCTTGAAATAAATAAAAGCAAAATAAATTTCATTTGAATCGGTTATTCTGTTATGGAAATATAGAGATTATTCTTTCCAATATTCCAAATGAATTTTCTATGGTTCTGTTGACACTAAGGCCACGAAATTTTGCAATGCAGTATAACATTATCCACAAAAAAATTCACTTGAATCAGATATCCTGTTATGGAAATATAAGGATTCTTCTTTTCAATATTCCAATTGAATTTTTTCATTATTCTGTTTTCATTATGGCCACAAAACTCTGCATGAACATTCAGTGTATCAATCTTCATTTATAAATAAATTTTATTCGAATCGTATATTTTCCTTAATGAAAATATGAAGTTTCTTCATTGTCAAAACTCCCATTGAATTTTCTATGGTTTTGTTCACAGTGTGGTCACAAAATTTTGCATGTGGCTTACTAAGAGTGTCTTGCATTTGGCCGCATAATTTCATTCCAATTGGTTTTATGTATCTGAGATATTGTCATTGAGGAACAAACATTTTGAATGGCCTTATTCTTATTTTATGGAACATACTGTACGATTTGGCTGGTTAACGAACTCAACCGAGTCTCTAGAGCAATCCGTTCGAAAGTTATTGTGATAACGGATGGCCGGACGGCCCCACGGGCAGAATTGAATTTGACCACGAATTCGTTATCAAGGAGTAGAACCCTATCGTTTGAGACCATTTTCGGCTCAAATTCGAAAATTACAGACATTTGGGCAAAACGATATTGCACTCGTAGTACGAGCGCTCAAAAAACCCCGAGCAGAAGCTTTTGCGCGCTCGTTCATTGGTGGAGCAATGATGCTATTAACTCAAAATTTTTTTAGAACTTGAGATTTCTGCTGAATATATGAATGCAAAATCTCAGCACAATCGGAATTATATTCTGGAGATTATTCAAAAATAAAATATGTAATAAATCAATAATAAAAAAATTTAATTCTATAGATGATAATGCGATCGTCTTGAAATTTTGCATGAACATTAAGTATATCATTCTTTATTCACAAAATAACTTTCCCTCGAATCGGATATCTTGTTATTGAAACATAAAGAGTTTTCGTTTCAATATTCCAATTGAATTTTCTATGGTTCTGTTAATACTATGGCCACAAAATTGCATGAGGCTTATTATGAGCATTTTGCATTCCGCCGCAAAATTTCATTTCGATTGGTTTCGTTTTGTCTTAGATATTGAGGAACGAAATTTTTGAATGGCCATATCTAATTCAACAACGTGTACGATTTGGCTGGCTAACAAAGTTAACCGCGGCGTTTGGAAGCCGAACTCACCATCAAGTCTCTAGGACAATCCTTCCACCCACGGACAAATTTGAATTTGACCACGGATTCGTCATCAGGGATTCGAACCCTATTGTTTGAGACCAATTTCGCCTCGAAACTAGAAAATTACAGTCATTTGGGCAAAACAATATAGCAATCATTTAAGTAGAATGAGTAGAATATTAATATACGTGAAAATTACGAAATTTTTGAAAGGAAAACAAAAAAAGATAAAAAAAAAATTCCAATCTGACTAACAAAGAATGATCAGGTTGATGCCGAGGAGAAACGATACGTTGTTGTTTTACGGGCCACGATATCATCGCATTAACTAAGAAATAATTAATGGCTTGATGGTATCAGTGGTGTGTTTTACAAATGGAATTAATTTCCTCTCTGTGGTCCGTTGAAATCAATCGAACGGTGTTTTTTGTTCGATGTCGGTAAGTTGAATGATTGAGGAGCTGGTCCTTTTTTAATTTGATCCGTTTCGATCCCGGTGGTTGTTAAGTTGCGTGGCTAATTGATTCAACTCTTCGGGTTCTAGCAATGTTTAAAAATTGAAGGATCTTCAATTCCCGCAGCTTCCTGTGTATGATGCGATATGCCACGTGTTTGGGTCTTCTTCCGGTTCTGCTTTGACTTGTTTATATCGCTACCGGAGATAGCAAATAAACCTGGGAAAGTTTGAATAGGGAGTTAGGAAATTTGACATGAGTTGAGCCCTTGAAATATTGAAACTTACCAGAGGCTGGTCATTTTCACTTCACTAAATCCTGTATATTAGGGTGTAAACGTTAACATTCAAAGAAATTTCTGCATTTTTCACAAATGATTTATTAATACGATACCTACTGTACTGTGATTTAAAACGAAAAATAGTTAATCGAAATTCTTATGAGGATCAGGTGCAAACAGAAAATCGTCAAGAACAACCAAATTTGTTGAACGTCATTCTTTATATTTCTGGCCTTTCAGAAAAAATATGAAGAATTGGTTCCAAATTCAACATAAGAACACAAAATGATTTGAGATCCATTCTAACCAGAACGAAACCAATGAATGAGACACAAAAATCAAAAAATTGTGTTTTCAATATTCCCTGTATATGTGGAAAATCTTATACAGGAGAGATCAAGACCTTTAGAGATAAGAAAACTCAAACATAAGAACAACATCTAAAATAGAATTATTATAAGATCATAAAACGCTGATCATGTATGTTCAAATAGCGGAGATCATAAATGATGAACTGGAACGATACAAAGATCCTAATGACGGAACCTGATAATTATAAAAGGAACATTAAGGAATCCATATGTATTTTGTTAGACGATGTAAATAATTTGGCTAAGTGTTCTGTTGGAATAGATTGTATTTGGGTTGATTTATTGAAGAAAGAAATGACATCAGGAAATTTCAGAATTGAATAAATCAACATCTCTATGTGTTGACAACTTTCAATGTCAATTAGACTACAAACGGAAAAATACACAATTCCAAAAATTTTACAAATTTTTCTGAAGAAGGAGTCTGATGTAGATACCGAAACGTTACATAATCCTTTTTATCTGTTTATTTTTTTCAGGTTTGATGTAAGGAAACAATTTTTTCAAAATCAATTTGCTCCTGACACATTAGTGCAAAGAGCAGGAGCATTTCATCTATATTAAAAAAAAATTAATTATTTTTGTTTCAGAGACTGGGAGTAAAAACCTAAAAGTTTTCTAGAAATGCATAATCCTCCCAGATTATATTTCAATACATACCTACTGTACCGCACTGTGATTGGCATAGAAGTATTATCCAGTCCTCGCTTTATTCTTGGTTCTAAAAAAGTTACACACAAAATTTTTTTTGGTTAATAATAGAATTCAAATATAACCAATAAACTAGGTCAGTAGGTATTGGGTGGTAATTTCTCCAAACAGCGAATGAATGAAATATCTGAGCCTGACAATATGTTTCATTTGTTGGTTTCTATAATGGAAAGTTGAATGCATAATTGAATAGACGGAATATCGAAATTTCTTTCATCGCTAACCCAATATGAACGAGTGCGCAAACTTTTCTGACGTTACATCAAAGGGTAGAAGAAAACGATCGCACAAAAAATTCAGCTCGATAAAGTGGAAAGAAGATATAAGTATATTCTTTTGAAATGAGACAATACATGAAACAAAAAAGTCCCTAGCGGAGGTTGGTGCAAAACGGGATACCATACTATTCGACGTATGATACCAGAGAACATGGAAAAACCTCAGTAGAAAAAACCCTGTCTCGCCGTTTCTACAAAATTGAAAGTCAAAAATATTCGAATAAATACCTTCAATATTCAGATACAAAATACTTAATTCATGCTCTTGCGCCAGGAGGGTGTTTTAAACCAGGTCTTGCATTCCAAGTAATGATTTTTAGAATCTCCTGTTCTTCAAGATCGCTACAGGATCCTATTGAAGGGTAATCATCTCCCATAGATTTGAATAGTAGTAATTCGAGCTAAAGATCGAATTCAATTTCGGAATAATGATAAAAAACGTGTGATAAAAACATTTAAGATCGGACCGGGATTCATACCAGATTTTCAGCTGTTTCCGTTCAAAGGATATGAGTATTTAGGACCAGACCAGCAGTAGCTTTCGAACGGAATTAGTTAATTATATGAATTTATTTTCAAACATGTTAACAAAACTAGTTAACAGCTTAGGTCGAAATTCTGTATCGAGATACTCAATAACAGTGCCAAGATCAAAATGAAAACCTGAACACAAATGGAAAAATTCGATAACAAACTATACAAAATACACAGTTTCAGGATAACCTCATCAAACCCCAAAGACTAGAGAGATTTCCCAGCTTATTTTGAAAAGAAAGTTCATTGAATATAGGTCCGAAAAAGTTCGTAGATACCGAATGTCAAGTTTCGAGAATTTTTTGAAAAATTTTTTCAATCTTGAATCTTGTTATTGAATTGAAACTTTGGAATACTCTAAACCCATTGAAAATGCCCTTTGAAATTGGAAAAAGAATTTTTGAATATGTGAGTGCCAATTGATTAAATAAAAAAATTGTTAAATGAGTCATTCGTTTTTCAATCTTTCAATGTGTATTTCTCAAAAAACGGTTAGGAATATCAAATTAGAGCAAAACATGAAATTTGTCAAAAACTTACTAGGTCTTGCATTTGCGCTATTTGATGATAAAATATCCCTTTGAAAAAAGGTGTGAAAATCCATTTTAAATCTTCTCACAATTTTTAAACAATAGCATTTTGATTGGGTATAGCGTACACCAAATTTCAATTCAATAGCAATATAGTCAATTATGAAATATTAAAAAAATTCTTGAATTTGGATATCACGTACCTACCACCAAGTTAACGAAGCCATTTCGGACCCATGTTCGTATAAAGTTTCCTTCATAAAATAAGCTGGCGTTTGATGACATTATTCTGGAATACCCTGTATATTAAGGAAAGGGAAATGTTAAGCCCTTTTAGATGAGGTATTATTCGAGGCCTGTTCGCGTACAGTTAGATGTGTGATGAGTCTTCCTACAAACATTAAACGTATTCATGGTAATTCCGCCAATTATTATATTGATGGAGGTAACCCTTTTTATTGGCACACTCTATATAATGAAATGAGGTAATCTTAAGGAAGTAATCCATATTTTATGTAATCAGGAAATAAATGGGGCACTTTTGCGTTCTTCCACAAATAAAACAGTTATCTGAAGACCTTGAGAAAGTAATGTCTAATATATTTCGGAAGATCTTAATGAGTATATCGGCACTCAATTTAGTAGGTAAAAGATAACGAATTCAAACAGATGGAAGAATGACTCATGTTATAAATCACTATTTCAGAACAAATAGAAAACGCCACTTACATACTTAAACGTTATATTCATGGAGGCATTACTCATTTCGGATTAATTTCCCTATTTTAAAAAATATTGGCGCCTGTTTCCAGGAAATAGGTATATCGTGATGATGGAACTATCATCATAGATAATTATCGCTTCTGTCATCATTTTATTCATCGTGATATAATCTACGAATGTAGTCGTACTCTACCAAAGTTAAGGCAGAGATCGACCATCTTGCTATTT
This sequence comes from Propylea japonica, assembly GCA_013421045.1. NCBI lineage: Eukaryota > Metazoa > Arthropoda > Insecta > Coleoptera > Coccinellidae > Propylea > Propylea japonica. The sequence goes on from CM024246.1 coordinate 45,744,846, forward strand.
AAAGAAAAAAATATAAATACCTAGATTTTTGAGATTATATTACAATTTCATTCATATTTCATCATCTCATATTGACCCAAATGAAATAAACTTACCCGTCTTTGAAATATCACCAACATAGTAAATGAGGGAAAAATATTTCACGTTAGCACAAACTTAGAAGGTTCATTCAATATATGAAGTTTTTGAACACACCATCTTATTATTAATTTTAATAAAAAATATGTTTTCGAAAAATTTGATGATTCAAATCAGGAGCATAAAAATCTAACAAAAGAAGCTTTGATCAATCCTAAATTTAATTGTTTCAATTTAAGTCAATTATGGGTTTTCTTTTTCTTGGTTGAATTCTAAGCCTACCTGAACACTGCAAATTTACAGCTTGTTCCTTCCGGAAAAACATCACATTTCCATTGATATATAGGGTGCTCTCTTTAATATATACGCAGGTCTTCTGGACGCTTGCTGGTCTAAAAATATGAACAAAAGATTATATAAACTCACTTTTCTAAATGCACTGTTTCGAGTTTTCAAGTCTTAATAGCTGAAGGTTAGTGTGAAGGTTTTGCAGGATTCATGGTGGTTTTTCCCCAACCATAACGCTAATGGAAAGATTACGGTTTTCAGGATTGTCATTTGAACAGCCAATGTTTTATACACATGAAAAATGTATTCCTTGCCATACGCTGTAAAGTCTACCGTTTAAAAAAATCAACTTTCATATTTGAAAACAATTTTGTGACTATTAGTAAAGAAGTTAATAAGAATATATACAAAGTTTTTCATCATAAAGGTAGATTTTCTCGAAAATGATCGATTTTAGAGCGTATGACCTACTGTACCTACATACCTTCTTTATGTAAAGAAAATTTTTTATGAATAATCGAATAGAATTTCCCTTGTTTATTCTCGTTAAACAATGGACTCTATATTAATCTCGCTTTTCTCGAAAATTATGTTTTGAGAACTAGAGATTCGACAAATCATCACTTGGAATGCCAGACCTAGTTTAAAACACCCTCCTGGACCAAGAGCATGAATTAAGTTTTTTGTATCTAAATATTGAAGGTGAAATATTCGAATAGTTTTAAGTTTCAATTTCGTAAAACGACTAGACAGTTTTTTCTACTGAGGTTTTTCCCTGAGCTCTGGTATCATATACGCAGACTAGTATGAAACCCCGTTTTGCACCAACCTCAGCTAGGGACTTTTATTGTTTCATGTATTGTATATTGTTAGCTCGCATTTCAAAATAATATATGTGTATAGTATCCTCAATATAAAAATTCATTCCTGAAGTCTGATCCTCCGGAATTATAAGACTCTTTTTTCCATTTTTATTAAAATAGGTACGGAGATTGTTTTCAATTTGTTTTTTTTGCTAATTTTGTGGAATTTTCATCCATCTGACAATTAATTCTGAAAATTCTTATGATAAGGGTTGTTTTTATATTCTTTCGACCTGCTAGTCACGTAATTTTATCTGACTTTCGGACGAAACTAAAACATTGAAACAAGACATCTGCAAATAACAGATACACACAGGAAAAAGATTGTTGATATTGCAACGAATAACCAACCAGAAATCATATCCTATCACTCAACAATGCCTGCCAAAAAGTCATATCGAATAAAATTCGTGTTACAGTTACAATGTATTTCGATGCAATTTTCTGTACACCGGGCGTTACCAGAACTCTAAAATCATCTTGCCATCAGCACCATTCAACCCTTTTCCACATTTTCCATAAATCTTACCACCTTCCTTTTCATAACAAACCGCCTAATATGAAGATGTCTAAGTTGGCTACGATGGAAACATAAAAACGTTATTGTAGAAATCTTTACAACCACGGCAGTCGTATAATTTTCACCTGGTTAATTATAAGGTGAACAACTAGAAAACGATTTATTATAAGTCAGATGTTGTGAGTAGCCATAACAACTCCACTACATAATAATATATAATATTCAACCGTACAAAACGTTGCAACTGCCAGGACCGTAATGGGATATTCAGTGTGGAACAGCCAAATGGAATGAATTCGATAACAAATAAATGAGAGCGTGTTGGGAAAAACGCTTGGACACGTCGATTTGTATTTTTAGATGCGCATTAAAAAAATAATTATATAGGGTGTGTCATGTGACAGTGGCCGATACCAACTTTCTTATTTCAAATACAACCACCTTTATGTTATTAATTTTTTGGATTCTCCAGAAAAATCTAGATAGAATTAATGTACAATGTCCCATGCCTATCTTCCACTGTTTCGGAAATATTAAGTGTTTTCAGATGTATCGGGTGTCCCGAATTCGTTGTCTAGTGAGGGGATCTCAGAAACTCTTGGAACTAGAAGGAAATGAATGGCACATTTTCGGGCTCGATTTTTGAGAGATTTAATTTGGTGAAAACCGTAACCTTGTAAGTTCAACCGTTTTCGTGATATTAGCGAAAATTGGAAAATGGCGTGAAATGAAAAGTTCTCATAACTTCTTTATTACTGGCGCTATGAACATGAAACGAAAACATTATACAGGCACTTTTTTTCGTAGAATTCTTTGATGTAATAAAATTTTTTTCATTGCGTTTTTTTCGAAGTTATAATACAAACTTGTGTTTTTTTTTTAATGTGAACCATAAGCATTTGAATAACAGATGGAACCGTCTTTTTTTCCCTTTTCAAAAATATATAACTTAATATATAAATTTCTTATTAAACTGTAAAAAACATCAAAAGTTTTATTTTCACACGAAAAATCAAATGGTTGTCTAAATATGATAATCTGTGAACATCAAATGATTAATAGATAAGAACAGATAACAAATTTTTCATAAATATTGTGCGAAGTGAAGTCCATTCTGGTCAATGCAAAGCTCACACCTTCTTCTGCCATTGTGAGGTGTGAGCTTTGCATTGACCAAAATGGACTTCTTTTCGCACAATATTTATGAAAAATTTGTTATCTGTTCTTATCTATTAATCATTTGATGTTCACAGATTATCATATTTAGACAACCATTTGATTTTTCGTGTGAAAATAAAACTTTTGATGTTTTTTACAGTTTAATAAGAAATTTATATATTAAATTATATATTTTTGAAAAGGAAAAAAAAGACGGTTCCATCTGTTATTCAAATGCTTATGGTTCACATTTAAAAAAACACAAGTTTGTATTATAACTTCGAAAAAAAACGCAATGAAAAAATTTGATTACATCAAAGAATTCTACGAAAAAAAGTGCCTGTATAATGTTTTCGTTTCATGTTCATAGCGCCAGTAATAAGGAAGTTATGAGAACTTTTCATTTCACGCCATTTTCCAATTTTCGCTAATATCTCGAAAACGGTTGAACTTACAAGGTCACGGTTTTCACCAAATTAAATCTCTCAAAAATTGAGCCCGAAAATGTGCCATTCATTGCTTTCTAGCTCCAAGGGTTTCTGAGATCCCCTCACTAGACAACGAATTCGAGACACCCGATACAACAAAAAATAACATTAAAAAAGAATTTTTTTTTATTTCATTACACACAATACATCTCTTACATTGAAATTAATGTTTTTTTTACATTATTTGTGAAATGAAATCATTCTCTTCTTTTAATGTTAATTTTTGTCATACATCTGAAAACACTTAATATTTCCGAAACAGTTGAAGATAGGTATGGGGCATTGTACATGAATCATGTCTAGAATTTTCTGGAGAATCCAAAAAACTAATAATATACAGGGGGTTGTATTTAAAATGAGGAAGTCGGTATCGGCCACTGTCACATGACACACCTTATATCATTATTGTTTTTTGCAAAAATGCGCATCTAAAAATACAAATCCTAAGAAATTTTGTGTTGTACTCTGAAACCTCCTTAGATTGAGGCAAGTTATGGAGTTTCGTTGCTTTTGTCATTATTGGAAAATTTCTTGGATTTTCTAGTTTGATATTAGTTTAATTAATTAAATATCATTTTTGAGCGTTCTACTTGAAAGATTCCATGGTCAAATTGAATTCTTTCAAACGAATTGTCCTAGAAACTTTTTCAGAAGGAGTTCATTTCCCAAATGCCACGGCTAAATTCGTTAACCAACCAAATCGTACAGGGTGTTCCATAAAAATATAATCTCATACAAAATGAAACCAATCGAAATGGAATTTCGCGACCACAGGCAACTTGCTCATAATAAGCTTCATGCAAAATTTTGTGGCCATAGTGTAAACAGGACCATGAAAAATTCAACTGGAATATTGAAAAGTAAAATCTTCATATTTCCTAAAAATGATATCCAATTTGAATGATTGAAATTTATCTTGTGAATGAATGTTCATGAAAATTTTCAAGAGGGTCGCCTTATCTGAACCATAGAAAATTTAATTGGAATATTTAAAGGAAGAATCTCTTTATTTATATAACAAATTGGAGTAAATTTCATTTTGTGAATGAAGATTGATATACTGAATCTCCATGCAGAATTTCAAGAGGATCGCATCATCAGGACCATAGAATTCAATTTTTCCAATTGTCAAGTTTTTACATATTTCAGGTTTGGAATTGAATCCCTGATAGTATTCCGTTCGTGCTGAGATTTTGCATTTATTGAGTATCAATCTCAAGTCCTATATAAAATTATGAGGTTATAGCCTCATTGCTCCACCAATTAACGAGCGCTCAAAAGCACCTGCTCAGGGATTTCTTAAATTTTTTAACATTTTTTTTTCGTACTGATCAACTGGATTGCGTCTTTAAATTGATGGTAATACTGAAATGCTTCTTATTCTAAGAAATATAAGACGTATCTCAATCAATTCTTCAAATGTCTTGTTCTGAATTTAAAAAAATGGAGAAATGAGATTACAAACGTTTTTTGTGAGAGAATGAGGTGAAATTTTTCATCATACAATTAAGACGTCATAATATAAGAAACGATAAATTTTCATAAAGAGATCAGAAGAAACTGCGAAACTTTGATTGAACATAAATTTTTCGAGTATTCTCGAAATAAGTATATGTTCCGAAAGAGTAGATATGGCGAAGAAAAAAAAAGGTTAGTATTCACACTACATTAGTTTGTAATTTTTATTAGATTTGGTTACTCGAATTTGATATTATTTTGCTCAGTTGCAGGAACGTCCATTAAAATTTAAAGGTCCATTAAACCCTTAATCCTCCATTAGTTCCTTGTAATAATGGAGGATTAAGAGTTTAATGGACCTTTAAATTTTAATGGACGTTCCTGCAACTGACACTTTAATGATCAATTTCGTACACATTAAAATCACCTTTTATTTCGAGGTCGGTGGAAAAAGTTAATCTAAAAGTTCCATTTCGAAAAAGAAACATGAACTGAATCGAAACATTCATAAATAGCATAACAACAAACCAAAAATAATATTGCTTTTCACCCAGTAGAAATTCCAACTCTCAGTACTCCATCTAAAGAGTAAACATAAAAATACCGAAACCTTAAACACCCACTAAAATGACGCGTGCCACACGTTACCCCCATTCCTACCCCTCCTCAAGTCCACAATCCATAAATCGGTAGTCCGTCCCTGCAAATCATTAAACGCAGATTCCTAGCAAAGTACCGGCTATCGGATGACAAGGGGTGACGAAATAAAACCAGAAACGAGCGACTCCCGTCCAAAGGTAGCTGCAGACACCTTTGCAGGGCAGATGGGGCCCATCTTAACAATTATAGTGGGGTATCCCGTGCTATGCTGTTGAAATTGCATCTGGTCCCGGAACTTGGGTCTTGTGTTATTGTGCCGTACCTGAACCTGCCATTATTTCGGGGCACAGATTTGAGACGAATGGACGAATATTTGAAAGTTAGATTTCGGTTACAAATGGCATAGGTGTAACTTGTGAGGTTGAATTTGAACGTATAATTTGATCGGTATCACGAGGAACGTTTGAGAGATTCGTATAAGAGGGTTCACTCTTTTTGCTTCTATGAGATGTTTGTGCTTATGTTCAAGAATTTATTATTTTTGTTGTGTGTTAACTCTTGAAAGGTTTAAACTTTTGAATCAAGGGACAATATCAGTTTGAATTGAATTAGATTTCGTTAACGAATGACATCTGCGTGGCTTATGAGTAGAGACCGGATTATATATATGCATTTGCATATTTAAGACATCTTCAGCGGTATTCGCATATTTCAGCTAAGATCTATGCATATTTTCGGTACATGTTTTCTTCCCTGCTTTCCGAAATGCGATAAAAGTGCCGAATCCGCCCAAATTCCACATAATATGAGATCTATTGAGTAATAATACTACCTAATCATGTCAGATTTGCGAATCGATTTTATCGCATTCCGGAACGTAGTATTAGTAAGTAACCAAAAAATGAGTAAAATTCTCCAAATGAACTCCACGTTCTCATTGGCATTTCCAAATAAAATTCAAGAAAACTTTGAAAGGATACTTATATAAAGAAAATCCAGGTTTCGAAGATTTGTCTCTCATCGAAAGTTTTATTAATGGGAAATTTACCTGAAACTATTAGGGCATAAGGGCACATAGCACCGAAGTTCAAATTCCCCCCAGTTTCGTCCGTAGATGTGGAGCGAACCTTTTCCACATACAAAAATATTCAAAATGATCGAAGACAAAATTTAACAATAGAACATTGGAAACATTAAATTTTAATACCATATATTTAGTTAGAGTTATTGATATGTTGATTTTGTATTAAAAATTGTTTTCCTTTTTTGAGTTACCAAATTTCATTATTAAATATTGCATAATATTCTGCATATTTTCTTGCATATCTCAAGCATTTTTCATGCATATAACAATTTTGTTGCATATAATCCGGTCTCTACTTATGAGGAACCTTTAAAGGATGCACTTTTTTCATCTATTTTTAAGAATTCTAATTGTTCAGTAGTTCATAATATATCAGAATCAATATTAGTTTGAATCTGTTAGATTTCTGTTATAAAAGGCATGTGCGTAGCTTTTGAGGTTGAATCGTTATCTAGACGAACGTTTGAGTGATAGAGACTAAACTGTTTTTATGCAAATGTTTCAATTGTTCAACTGTTGGCAATTTCAAATAGAGGAATATTACTTGGTATAACATGGTTTCATTTTCATCCATGCACACATTGCACACTTACCACTGAAAAATATCATTAGGATCAGTTCGAATCTACTGAAATTAATAACATGTTACATAGGCCATAAAAATAGCTAATACCTGATCATTCAAGCATTGGCCAGTATGAGAAAAACATAATCAACTTAAAAGTGCTTTCGAAATCATTTTCTTATCATGATAAACTATGTTTTCTGCTGAATTTTTTTCTCAAGTCAAAATAGATGGAGTGGGTGTTTCCTCCCAAACCTTTATGGTAATGAAAAAAGTACTTTTTTTTAACCACCATTGTTTTCCACGTACACTAACAAAAAACTACTGGTCCAACTTTCCAAAGTTGACCGTTTTCGAGAAGAATCAATTATTTTGTCGAAAAACATGACCAATTTTGTGACTGTTGGCGAAGAAGCTCAAAAAATTATTTAAAAAAATTTATCATGTTTTTTTACATAAAAGTTGTTTCGTCTCGAAAACGGTCAACTTTAGAGCGTATGACATGTAGCAGAAAATATTGGTGTTTGTATGCACGTCTCAAAAATTGTACTTTTTTCCGTTAGCATAGAAGTTGGGGGACTTAAGCACTAAACAAATTCTCCACCTATTAAGACTTGAGAAAAACATCATCTCATCATGATAAGGAAATGCTTTCATCTATACGATAAAAGGTTCCGGATACTCGCAAATAGCGATTTTTGTAACAATTTTCCGAAAATATTGCATTTAAGAGATTTGGATGAGGTGCAACATTCTAGGGTTCATCGCACTTATGCACTACCACCCTCTATGAATAGAGTATTTGTTTCTATGATAAATAAAATGTGATAACAAATTGGAGGATACCAAACTGAGGAAAAAAATTCGGAATAGTATTAGTATCTTTCGGGGAATCGTTCTAACTTTACCTGTAACTAACTTGATGATTTGATGTGGAAATCATGAATTTCTTATGACTTATTTAGCGACTTTCAGATAACACAAAAAACTATAAGGACTTTACACAACACTATAATTGCCATTATGTTCAATAACATGCCTTCAAAATTACAAACATACCAAGTTCAAAAATAAGCGTTTGCGTGCGCTAAAAAGGAAACAAATTCATATACAATATTCGGTTCATTAGAATGTTTGAAATTGATATTTTGAGTTCCACAAATATCGTTGGATTTTTTGTTTCTAAATATCTATTTCAGCAACTGGAAGTTAATAGTCTTCAATTTTTGTTCTGTTATATTTTTTATTGGATTTTGTAGATAGCTTTATCTCATTGCAAAATTAAATCATTAACACATTACTTTCCTGAAATACAATTGATTTATAAATGCACCGTTGGTGTTTGTCATTATTATACTATAAAAAATATAGTTTATCCGTTTCGAAGATCAATAATATATTTCATATTTCGATTAGTGCTTCTTGGTCCAATCGATTCTTATGCATAACTCTGAACATAACCTAAATTCACCTAATCAAATTGAAGCAATTCAGACCGTTACAACATGAATCAAGCTGACCAAAAGTACCTACAGTTGATACACTTAAAAGGTGTATCCAACCCCAGTTAGCATATGTACAAACGAGCCCAGAAGACTACAGGAAGGCCTTAAAACACCCAACAATGACTGGAGGAAAAGGAAACAGAAAAAATTAATTAATATAGGGGATCCCAAATATAGTACAGACTCCGAAAGAGAAAAAACCTGCTCGAATCATCTTTCGAAATCTAGTCCTACCATACCTCAACACATGCGGAGCTGGGCCCCTGTAAGGGCGGAAAGGGACGACCTCATATGAAGAGGGTGCCGTACTGGTGTAACGGTCTTCGAAAGCTGCAGCTGCCCTCATACGCGTGCCTTTGGTCCCTTATTCAGCGCCCTTTGTGCTGTATGCACCTTGTGCTTTACCATACATCTTGCACTTTGCCTTTTTGCTATTATATTCGCAGGGTTGAATCTTCTAGGTATATACGGTAGGTAAACGATGAAAAACATAACTATTTGTGTGGCTGAATAGTCGTCGATGCACCTTGAAAAGGGCGCCAATTCTGAGGTGCCAAAGGCAGAAGTTTCGACACTGATATTTGTTTCCGGATTGGATTGAATCGTTGAAGTTCGTTGTGAATGAACTTTGAAATTACGAGTAGAATATAAGTTTATCTTGTAGGGTGAGCGGTTGAATTGTGTTACTTCGTAAACTTTTGCTTAGGACAGATGCTTTAATGATATTAAAGGTTGAAAAAATCTAAGTTACTGTGCTGCATCGTTCATTTCGCCATAATGCCATAAAGGTTCTTTGTTGATCAAAATATGCTTACCTATAATATATCAGAGTCGCATAGTTTCATGGTGAAATTTTATTATTGTGTGTTGGTATTTGAATCTTTTTTTGTAACGAATTTGTGTGTGAATTTAGATAGAGGAAACTGTTCTGCCAACCAATATTTTGCAATACAAAAATTACTAAATGATTTTTATAGAAATATTCGATTAATTTCAATAAAAATTCAGTGTATTCGTGCATTATGCCATAACTTCGAAATTACAAGTAGAATATAACATTATCTTGAAGGGTGAAATGAATAGAATCATATACTACATGGAACTTCCCTATAACGAAAACGCTAAATCTGCAAAAAAATCATTATAAGGAAATTTCGTTATACAGAAAATTTGTTTCTATAGTCGGCAATGTCGCGGTCGACTTCACTGATTAATTTAATTTTATCATTCAAACTAAAGCACTTCTTTTTGGACATTTTCGCCCAACTTTCTCACACTAGCGTAATGGTTAGATTGAAACCAAATAGCCAGCGGTGTGTTTAAAACTGTTTCAGAAGGATTTCTCTGCCCGCCCGAATGATCTAGTTTAAGGTCGGGACCCGGAAAAAACTTACCCTTATATATTTTATCAATATCCATTCAAAGAGTGATGTTCTTTGAATATTTCGTTATAGAGAGAATTTTCTTCGTTTTAAAGGGTGTTTTTAACATGGAAATTGGATTCAAGGTGCTTTGTCTTGTACAAAATTTGTTATACAGAGAAATTAATTATACAGACGTTCCACTGAATTTCATGAAATTTGTTGATGTCAGATGCTATAATGAAATTTCTTTCAATGTTATACCTTACAGAGCAAAATATTGCTTCAATATATCAGAACCACACAGTATCATGAATATTATATTTATATCTGTCAATTCAGATAAAAAACTGTTTTGCCAACTAACATTTTTCAGTTCAAAATCACTAAAGGATTTTCATGAAAAAATTCGATAAATTGCAGTCAAATTTCAGTAAATTGAACTCATGGAAAGAAATCGCGGAGTCAATATAAAATGAACTTTATATCTTTAAAGATAGAGATTGAGATCAACGAAACATATCTCCGAAACCTTATATCAACACAAAAACAGCATTTGTGAGCATTTTCCAATCATAATAAGCTATGTTTTTGGCCACATTTCTCTCCAGTTTTGATTGGTGAAGGTTTTGAAGTGTTACCTAGTGGATGTTTTTTCCTCAACATCTGTTCTAATGGAATAATTACTGTTTTTGAGACGAGCGTTTGAAGCGCTAGTTTTTTTTTTCGAGGAGAATTAACTTTTTCGTTGAAAAAACGAATCCGAAAATGCTGACGACAGCTTTTTTCTGCCTGATAGAAGGTTTCGGAGATATTCGCACTAAACGATTTTTTAATCTCGGTGCATTTCAGAGGGTAAGTTAATAGAATTTTTTGTTCATATTTTTGGAAGATCCATAACATCCTTAAGTCCTGCTTATATATTATGAAACTTCTCACAAGCTTTATCATTCAATGAGAAAGAGAGTCATCATCAAAATTTTATGTTAATATCTCTAATTTGTATCAGTAATTAAAAAATATGGAAAAGTGAAAAACATTCAATTCAACATAATATCAACAATTATAAACAGAGCGATTCAGTTTAGGTGTAACAAACTTTTGTGATAAAATTCTATACAGGCAATAATTGAACTTCCAGTATCTATTTGTATAGGTACACTTGTATCTGCAGCACTCATATCTCATCTCATTCTGATTTCTTTCTACCCCTCGATTTATTTTTTCTCAACTAAACACGTATTTGCCTTCCATTAGTGAATCAAGACCAGTTTGCATATCGGTCAAAGTTTCGCAGCATGTTTTATGAATAGAATTTTGAAGGGAAAAGAACACCTGTGTCCATTATAAATTGTCCGAGTAACTTGCTTCAAAATATCTGCCATATGGACGAAACAGGTTCATTAGAATAGGTTTTTACAACCAACAGATCTTGACTTGTTACCCCTTAATTCTTGAAAAAATTCGGTAGATTTACCAGGTGGGGAGTTAAGTTTTTATAAAGCGTAGTAGTGAAACGTGTTTATTCAATAGAGGTGAGAAACTTTCATAATATTAGAGCTGCTTTGGCTCTGTGTTTACGTAGAGCGTGAAATTTTTGCACATGTTGAGGTGTTTCTTCAGAAAAGGTACTATTAGTACACCTTGCTTTAAATTGCTTCAAATCAACATGTGTCTGGCAAATGTTAAACTTACGGTATAATACTTTTGCAAGTCGCAAGTCAGGGTTATTGGTGTTATTTCTTCATTACTATGAGGAGGAGTTTTTCGAAAATTGTCTATACCTAGAAGATTTTGCAGAGAAAGCGATATTTGCAAGGTGAAATTCCAGGCATTCAATAGAAATTCATTGCAATAGACAATCTTTCTACAGTCTCCATCAAATTTGGTATACCTACATGTAAAATATAGAAACAACTTTTTCATGTAAAACATATCGGTGCATCAGAATATGCTGTGCTAATGTAAATTTGTTCGGTTGTGTAGAAAATCTGATGTAAAACCTTTGTCAAATTCCATATCTCGCTACTGTGAAGGCTAATAAAACCGAGTGAATTGCAAAAAAGTAGCCATTACTAGTGACAATGTGTGTAAAATTCTGTAATTCAAACGATTCCTGAGATATTGGCAAAAAACTGAAAACAATATAAATTTTTGACAGCCTCTATCTTTGAAACGAGGACTCGGAGGAAGAAATGGAAGAAAAAATGTAAAAAACGTAATTTTTTGATGAGACGTCTACACTTATTTACAGTGGCGGCTTGTGACAGAATAAAGTGATGAGGCACATCAAAAAAAAATATTAATCTTATAAACTCTTTTTTGTCAGCTGCATACTTATCATTATGAAAAAATCCTTCGGTATTAATGCTACAATGATTCTATAGCGTTTTATTGGGTGGTAATTGCCCTGAGATAAGTTTTTCAACTCGCTTCAACCAGTTTTTCACTGAACCCTATCGGAATATGTATTATTAACAGTGCCAAAAAATAATTTGATTAGAGTTACACTGCCAGTAGGCCAGTAGTACTCTCATTTTGAAACCTCCGATTCGATTTTCCTACCGCACCGATAGTCAAGATTTGGAATAGGTTGTATAACTTTTTCAATTGTATATATTTTATACTCGAAGGAATGACTCAAAAACTGTTTCTGTTTTATTCAAAACTCTGCAATATCACGAGTACTGCACAAACCCAATAAACCCAAACCAGAGTGAAATTTCACTATCTTCCGCTTCACGATTAACCCGAATATGTGCAGTTTGCCGATGAAACGAAACGAAACGAGCACGGATCAAGGGTAGATAGTCCGGTCAATCCAAACCAAAAAATTAGGGTGAAATTACATAAAATCCCAACAAGCTGAAAATCGGTAAAATTGTTCAAAACATAATAATAAATAATATATAAAAGTTCCCAATCATTCCCGTGGATGGACAAAAATTTATTCAAGTTCAAAGGTCGAAAAATGAGTTTTTCGCTATTTTCAGCAAAACGGTGAGTTTCATTAAAAAAGTAATTCAGACAAAAATGTAGATGTTAAAATTATCCTCAAAAAATGTATCAATACTTTTTTCCTACGAGGCACCGTTTCTGAGATAAAACGCTTCAAATGTTCTAAAAGTTGTTACTGAGGCTAGCCTCAAATTCACCTTAGAAGCCGCAATAGATCAACAACGAAGGGGAGGTTCATGATCTCGTCACGTCGATGTGAATAACGCGCTAGACAAGGAAGCGCGCGAGGCAAGCCTCACCTCACCGTTTACGCCTTGAAGAGGAAGCGAGATGAATGTACAAAAATCGGACCTTAACGCCTGTAACATGTAACGTTAACGTGTGCATTGATCGTAACGTCAGTAACGTGTAATGTTACAGACGTCTGTAGCTGTACCCAGCTTGAGATTGAGCTCGGATATTATGCAGTATCGTACAAAAATTGAGACTGAAGAACATAATGGGATGATGAAATTGATTAATAAAATATTGGATTAATTCGCTTGATATTATTTGTGATTTCCGTAATTTATTTGATGAGGCACTGCCTCACCTGCTCATAGGACAAGCCGCCACTGCTTATTTAGAAACACCTTGTGGATAGGAACTTTCCTATAACGAAAGCGCTATATCCGCAAAAAAAAAATCGTTATGAAGAAAATTCGTTTAACAAAAACATTTTTTCTATAGTCGACTTCACTGATAAATTTAAGTTTATCATTCAAACTTAAGTACTTGCTTTTAGACATTTTCACACTAGCGTAATGGTAAGATTGAAACCAAACAGTCAGGGGTGTATTTAAAACAATTTCAGGAGGATCTTTCTGCCCGCCATAATAATTTAGTTTAGGGTCGGGACTTATTACGTACGCCCGGAAAAATTTCGGAAGAAAAACCCACCCTAACACCTTCTTACCAATACCTATTCAAAGAGTGATGTTCTTTGATTATTTCATTATAGAGAGAATTTACTTTGTTTTAGAGGGTGTTTATAACATGGAATTTGGATTCAAAATGCAATTTCTTGTACGAAATTTAGGATACAGAGAAATTCGTTATACAGACGTTCGTTATGGGGAAGTTCCACTGTATATGAAATGGTAATCAACTCGAAAGTAGGTATCACAATAGTATCTATAATAAAAATTGAGTGAAGTGTTATGCTAGTTGCAAGAAAATACGAGTAGGCCTTTTATTCATTACACATTTCTATTGTTACCAGATCTTGCGCGCAATATAGAAGTTCAAAAATATATTTAGAATAAAAATCACTCGAATTTCCACGTAGTTATGCTTTTTCGTTTACATTAATTCCAATTGAAGGAAATCTAACCTCAAAGTCAATTTTTTTCTTAAAACGAAAATTCGTCAAATTCATCCAGTCCAAAAATACCGTTTAAAATTTTAACACCTTTCACTTTAAAATGAACCTCGTAGATCATTCCTAATTTCCAATTTCTCAAAACCAATTTGCACCTGAAAGAGATACCATCGGACCACCTAACACCCTCTTAAAAAGGGTTCTAATCATATTTCGGACCTTCCTCTGTTTCAATATCCGAAAGGTCCGCAAATTACAGATAAAATCAGCATTAATTTCAGCGAATGCATCATCAAAGGGCTGTGACGGACTTCTTCTTTCCATGGAGCAGGTGATCGGACGATGAGAATTGAGAAACACAATCATAATCTGGTATAATGATCTCCGTGAAAACGATGAGTGGGCAATTTTTAACGGTAGTCAGAAATGAAAATTTAATTTGAGAGTTATCGATCCGATGAGATGATTAGTTTAGTAACTATAGAGAAGGTGCCAAACAAGGTGAAATCTATACCTACCTAGACGAGATGTAGGTATTATTCGATAAAAATCTTTGATGCTTAAGAATCAGTTGTATTCGAAATATTGTGGGTTTTTCATTGAAAAACTGGACATGAATTTGAATTCAAATTGTGAATGTTGGGTTAGGATAAAAAATTAATAGTTCTGTCACTTGAAATCCAAAGAGAAAAATTTCTTGAAATTTTTTTTCCGCCGATCTCAAAATAATAATAAATATGTATAAAATTGATCAGTAATGACCCATGTTTATGCTCAATTTCTGCTATTTTAAGGAGCAATCCTCATGACAACCGTTCACAAAGTATTCAGAAGCACTACGAGAAATGTCAGAACTCAACGGGAACATAGATCCATAGAAATTTTATTATATCAAATGTAAGTCTTGTACAAAATGAGAATGTATTTCAATCAAGAATTATACACAATTCATATTGAGATCGTCGGAAAAATCTTGTATTCAATTCGGTTTATATTCGAGCGACTAATGGTCTCGAACTATTAACGCGTTCGATCCGCTCACGTTTTAAAATAACTTGACCAAAAGTCGCTGTCTTCAATAACCTAGTTGATTAAATAACTATTTTTGCATTATTGACAGTTCTCATTAGAGAACAATCATGGACAACTTTGATCCATTTGGGATTTAATCGGTAGGTACCTAGTCAATTTAGTCTAACAATTCATAATATATAATATTTTTCGAGTTGGATCTTGTTATTTGAGCCCAGATTTTTTTAAGACGATTGACGGGTGATTTGATATCTGGCAATCGAGATGAAAGCTGATTCCTTTAGTTTTCAACTTTACGTTTTTCTTCTCATGATTATAGACCGGATTAGGTATATATGCAACATAGAAACGTTGTTATATGCATGGAAAATGCTTGAAATATGCACGAAAATAGGCAAAATATGCAATATTGAATAATGAATTTTGAGAATTCGAAAAGAAGAAAAGTAATTTTTAATTCAGAATCAACTCTCAATAATACTGTATTGAAATTTAATTTAGGTAATGTTTTTGTAAACTTTTACAATTAAATATTGTTCCAAATGTTCAATTGATAAATTTTGCGTTCGATCATTTCGAATATTTTTGTATGTGGAAAAGGTTCGCTTCCCTTTAATAAAACTTTCGATAAGAGATCAATTTCAATATGCTTTCAAGCTTTTCTTGAACTTTTTTTGAAAATGTCAATGGCAACGTGAAGTTCATTTGGCGTATTTTACTCATTATTTGGATACTTTCTTAGCGCGCGGCTACTAATACTGCGTTCTGAAATGCGATAAAGTTGATTCGCAAATCTGACAAAAGTCACAATTACAATTACTAGTATAATTGGCTGATTAACTAACTCAACCGAGCCATTTGGGAACCGAACCTACCCTGAAAATTTCGAGTCTCTAGGACAATCCCTTCGAAAGTTATTGTGCTAACGGACGGCCCCACGGACAGAATTTTGACCACGAATTCGTCAACAGGTAGTAGAACCCTATCGTTTGAGACCATTTTCGGCTCAAAATTAGAAAATTACAGACATTTGGGCGGAACGATTTGGGAGAACCATTCAAGCAAGTAAAATTCAATTTTCTGTCTCGAATCATAGGGTAAATCGTGTCATCGTTTGCCCAATTGTTTGTGAGGTAGAAATTTCGAGCCCAAAATATTTTTAAACGACTTGATTGGACTCGCTGATGAAAAATCCATATGTAAAAAAAAGCTACCCTATTAAGAAATAAGGGAGAACATCCTCGAAGACAACCTTAAATCATTTTTCATCTTTTCTCAATTTTAATAGAGCATTATTCTTAATATACTTTGTTTAATTAAGCTAAATAACTCTGAGTTTTGGATTATTTTAACAGAATTGTTATTACGACAACTTACCTCATGTCGTAAGTATAGTCTTCACATATCATAGAGAGATATTTTGCAATAACATAACAATTATAACTTTACTTTAACCTCTAAATGCAGAACAGAAGCTTCAAAAATACTTCGATTTTTCACGTGGGTTTTTCGTTTATATTTTCATGATCAATTCATCCTAACAAGCACATGACAAAAATATCCAGAAAGTGATTTTACAAATTTTTATTCTTCAGAAGAACAATTCTTCTAATTCAGCATCGAAAATAACCTCAAATCATTTTTCATCTTTCCTGAATTTTTATAGAGCATTTAGAACTGTAAATATAAACTTCTCTTCTTAAAATGAGCTATCAAGTCTCCATTTGGCGTTTGATGACTTTATTCTGAAACCACCTGCATAGATTTTAATTCTAGCATTAAGCTCTATATCTCCTAATAATTACAATCTGATTCTGATTCGAGTATTTATAGAGATCCCTCACGTCAACCAATAGAGTGTTTAACGATTCTCTAAACGACCATACCTCATTCCGCGAACAAGCTGTCATAAAAAACCGAGTCATAAAACCTCGTCACAATCATCGGTTCAATGATACCAACTTCTTTGAAATGCAGTTTAGAAAGAAATATCATATACATACAGACATTACATATTATTACAGTACACCTGATATTATTGCGAGTGTTTCTACCATTTCCATTTAGATTTAGTGTCAATAAATACGCTGACATTTAATACATATTAACATTGGACTTCGCTCTTAATCTCCAACTTCGATTTTCGAATATATGGTCATTTTATAGCTATAAACAAATTATCTTACGGGGATACCGATAGAGGCATTGTTGAGCTGTCGTATGAAATTGGCGTTAAGGGGAAGTTATGACGTCAATAAAAATTATGGAGATAAAACATAACATCTAAATGGCGTAGAGAATTTTCATATACTTAATTATATACCGTTGTGTAGAGAAATCCTTAAACAAGAATTGAGTAGGTTCATGATGCTGAACTTGAGATTAGAATTCTGAATAACGTTGAATTCTTGTCTACACTTTACACTTGACATTGATTATTTTAATTCATGACACCTTGGCCCCATTTTCGTGGACAAAGGTAGGTACTGTTTATGATTTATAGGAATTCAGACTCCTCTGAAAATAACAATAGTCGAAAAGTTAGTGGGAGAGATACCGATACAGAAAAAGATATACAGGGTGTTTGGTTATTATACCTTCACATTACAGGTGATTTGAAGCAATTCTCCAACTCTATCTCCATAATCTAGTAACTAAAATAATTCTTTATGATCACCTGAGTCTCTGAAACAAATTGTCTTGAGTGAAATAAGTGAAAGTACAGTGGAATTCCCTATAACGAACATCTGTATAACGAATTTCTCGGTATAACGAATTTCGCTCAAGACATTGCACCTTGAATCCAAATACCATGTTGAAAAACACCCTCTAAAACAAAGTAAATTTTCTTTATAACGAAATATCCAAAGAACATCACTCTCTGAATGGGTATTGGTAAGAAAGTACAGGGTTATCCATTTTGCGGTTTCAAAAGTAAACGTAAATAAAACACATAAAAAATATTTTTTATATCATGATATTTTTTTTTTTATGAAGTTTGAACATTGACATTTGTGTGAAACACTACATCATTTAAATGACAACCACCCGAATTGTTGCAAGCATCGATTCTTTTGAGGTAATTTTCGACCACCTTTTGACACATATTGGGCGGTATATCAGCCATAACTTGACGAATATTGGTTTTTAACTACTCAAGAGTTGAAGGTTTATCTGCATAAACACGGTCTTTCGCGTAGCCCACAAAAAAAGTCAAGCAGTGTCAAATCGCATGATCTTGGTGGCCAGTTGATATCGCCGTCCACCGCCGGTTGTTCAAGACCCATTCGACGTATCCACGATGTTGATGTGAATGGTCGGCTGGCTTCAGTTGTTGTGTAAGCTGGATTTTATTGGGTGTAGGTGTAGATCTTAATGCAAAATACGCCATAATGTGCCGTAAGACAGTCCTAATTTCTGAGAATGACGAGGAATCGACAGATTCGGGTCTTCGGCAACACTTTCACTTACAGTAGCGATATTTTCAGTGGTACGAGCAAAACGATGATGCACAGGCTTACAATATCTGTAACCAATCCAGTCTCTTCAAATTTCTTCACAATTTTACCAATTGCTTGCGTAGTTGGACGATTATGTAAACCAAAATCTGCTCTTAAAGCACGATATGTGCTGTGGCAGAATCGCCATTTTTGTATTAGGTTTGTACTATTATCATGCGTTGTGCGATAGTCAAGCGATCCATTTTCATAAATGTCAGACTTTCAACTAAACAAAAAAATTTTTTTTAAAAACTTCGTTTGACAGATATCGAATTCCAGCCGTATACTTTTGAAACCGCGAAATGGATAACCCGTTATAAGGGTGGTTTTTCCGGACGTACGTGATAAATCCAGACCTCAAACTAAATCATTACGGCGGACAGAGAGATCTTTCTGAAACAGTTTTAAATACACCCCTGGCTGTTTGGTTTCAATCATTATGCCGGTGTGAAAAGTTGTGCGAAAATGTCTAAAAGCAAATGCTTAAGTTTGAATGATGAACATAAATTTATCAGTGAAGTCAAACGGGACATTATTGACTATAGAAACTTCTGTATAACGAAATTTCTTTATAACGCATTTTTTTTCGGATGTAGCGCTTTATAGGGAAGTTCCACTGTATAATATTATAAACCGAATTATAATTGGAAAACTATTGCCATTTTCGATTCGGATTCATGCAAAATACTAGTAATTTCGAACAGAAATATGTATAATATCACAATGGGTAAAAAAGGAAGTGATGAGACAACATTTGAGGGATCGTGAATATTTTCGTCTACCATCAACGATATACTCCATAGGGTTTTATTTGAAACATTCTTTTGTATTTGGTCGTTTTTCTGTCTCTTCATTGGTCATATCGGGATATTTCTGCCAAAACGTAGAAGAAGGAAATTTCTGATAGAGCATTCGATAACGATATAAATATTTCAGGTTATTCTTGAGATCCAAAAACTACACTGTAACGGGGTGAGTTTTTTCCTGAGGTTTTCATCCCTGTGCTTCCGTACCATATGGGAAATATAGGCTGATTTATTTACATTTTCCCCTGCTTATACTGAAAAATACACTTTACTAAACCGATAAAGAAAACATCAAATTATTAAACCCCATATAGAATAAACAATTCACGCTGGAATTTTCTCACACTAGTTAACATAATATTATACTTAACAGAGCAAATATTCCCTCAAATCTGTACAATAAGGATGAATCATCAAAAGTAATGAAAATAATACCGTTGTTACGCTCATCAATATTGAAGCAAATATAATTAAATAATTGTTATCTAGATATCTTTATTTCATGAGAGTGATGGTCAAAACAAAGTTGTTTACCATGACAAATTCTTCAGTTGCATCGGTAGGTGGCTTATCTCCTGAAATTCTCAAGAGATAAAGAAATTTTTGAAACGATGTAAACAAAAACATTAAGGAGTATATCCTTAGCTGAACTCAAATGATCAACTCAGGACAAATTCATACCTGAATGTTTTTGGGCAAGAAAATATTCAAGATGATAAAAGTATTTATTTTTCGATACGGTCTATGGGCTTTATGGTTATTGAAATACATTCAAAAGTAGGTACAAAAACCTGTTTGTACTTGTTTTTAACCCGTGCGCTTCGTATCTTTAAGATCATCATAAAGTATTAGTCACAGTTAATTTGCTACCCGACCTGCGATAGTACCATAAACAACTTAGTTCTTGTTAAGTTATTTATGTTTACACTAAGGTAATTAGGCTTTCTTATCTTGAATATTTTCATCCTCTCACAATTGATTCATCAATGCAGAATCGAAGAAAAATTTTTCTGAAATAACATAGAAAGAAAATCAACTTAAATAGAAGTTTTGGTAGTTTTGTCATCTCATAACTGTATAAACTCAATTATTTCGTGATGTCGACATTTCATTAGTAAAAAAATAAGAAAGCTTATTCATACATATAAGCTTAATTTAGAGTTAGCTACCTATACCCTTTAATTGAAACAATTTCACATACATATCGTTTGAGTTATTCTCAACAATCAAAATACAGCCCAGATATTATCTTACATTATAAACTAGATTACTCTTAAATTTCAATAACTACAAAACAATGAAATTTATTCTCAATAACTGCATATACGATTTTATATTAATAATTAGGTGATGCTCAATATGTGAAGACTCATGCTAAATTTCGTAGGACCTACAGATAGAAAATCTGAAAGCTTCAAACTCGTTTCAGAACGAACTATAGTGATTTGAAATTTCCAGAGTACCATTCATGTGTGGTCGGAAAATTAAAGCTGAGTTCTTCAATGGGTCAAATTGCCCAAATTGGTCCATTGATTTTCGAGGTTTGGGGATTAGAAATGTTATTTTTTGAGTATCTTCAAAAGTAGATGTCCAGTTGGTCGAAAAGTTCCTATTCGGTTGCTCAATTACAATACAAATACTAGTGTGAAATTTTACGAAGATCCCCAGTATAGGAAACTGAATGGAAATTTGATAGGTACTCCAGGATTTGTACATAAAATCCTCCGAAATTGAACTGCACATATGTGAAGAGTTAATACAATAATCTGTACCAAAAATTTAAATATCCAGCTTATTCTACAGAAAAAAAGTTCGCACATTTTTTGATTTGGAAATGCTATTTCTTCCGGAATAATCCAAAAATATTGTTTGATGATATTTCTAGATCCATAATTCGTACGATAAAAACATATCGGAATTGGGAGAATGAATAAATGCAAAACCATATTTATAATTTCCGTAGATTGAATAGTTTCACTAGGAGTTTAATTACATTAATTACAAATCTCTCAAAAATTTCACATGCGGCCATTATTTGACAATATTTTATGACAGTGATGTAGCTCAATTTTCTTGAAAAAATATGTATTCACTTTGCGGCAACTATATTTCAAAATGGAATATCCTGAAAAATATTGATCTTTTAATTTATCCAGGAGTTCAACTTTCCTATTCATATCTTAAGGCATACCCTGAAAACTTCAAGTTTTGAAGTCAATTCGGAAATAATCATGTTTACGTTCGGCCTAACAGTTGATCGTAATCACGATGAATTACGGAAAAAAAAATTTATGAGAAAGAAATTATAATATACACTCATAAAATTTTTTTGAA
Organism: Propylea japonica; assembly: GCA_013421045.1. Classification (NCBI taxonomy): domain Eukaryota; kingdom Metazoa; phylum Arthropoda; class Insecta; order Coleoptera; family Coccinellidae; genus Propylea; species Propylea japonica. Next base: position 45,766,804 of record CM024246.1, read on the forward strand.
TCTATTATCATCTGAAGGTATCCCAAGAAAGAATTGGTCATTCAATATGATGATGGTAGATTATCAGAATTCCCTTTTCTATAACATTCAATTGTATGGAAGTAAGCTATTTTGAAATGCTTTAAGTTTCCCATACTATGCTTTGATCCACTTTCAACTAATTGAAATAATTCCATTACATATACCTATCTCTGAGAATTCCATGAAAACAAATTATTCGAAACAAAAATCAAACTCGAGAAAAATTATTTACAATTGCCTTTTAATCTTTATGCATTTTTTATCAACATTCAAATAACATTTCGTGAAATTTTGAAATGGATCTCTACAATTTAGCATTCGCTTGCAAAGGTTCCTATTCGGTATGCCTAAATAAATATGTCGTTCATCAAATTGAGACAATTCACATCACTAAATATTCTCAAAAATTCAAACATTCCAAGTCATCGTCTGCGATAAATCAATCAATCAAAATAAATTCATATCAACTAATTTCGTGTTCTGACCCACCGTTGCAGTCTCCACTAATCACCAATTATCCTTCAAAGTTTTCCGTACTCCGTAAGTAGCTAATTCCCTCAATGGTCATTCCTGAACCTCCTCAATTAAATTACGAAATTACATACCATCTCTACACCTACCGAACATAAACAAAACACGATTATAATCTATGCTATTCGGAAGCTAAAGCACACCTGTATTTTCCCTACCCGAAATCCGTTCTCTGATTGGCTGAGCCAGTTCCGCTATGGGTTCTATTGGATCCACGGCACGTGTGCGGAGTGGTGGGGAGAAACCTATTTCAGTCAATCGCTTAGAGTGAGGAACCCAGAATACCGTCGTACCACGAACCGTGAATGTGCTTGTAGTTCGTTTCAGTTGATTCTGTGAACACGCTAGTGAGCCTATTTTGGATATTACGAACAGTTTATTGTGACCTCTAACTTTTTTTGGATATTATTATGCCTGTGTCTATGATGGCGAAGAACTATTCTAACTGCCCGCTCAAGAAGAGGCCCGTACACATTGTGGATGATATTTCAGGTAGGTTGAAGTGACAAGAAAAACACTCTTTTCAAAAAAACATTCAAGTTCCGGTTCGGGAAAAATTTAATAAATTTTTCAAATAATCATTGGCTACGTCTTAAAATAAGTTTATGTAGTTGACTTAGTTTAGTGCAATATTTCCCAAATAAATTTTGGTAAAATAAGTTCAACTTTATTAACCAATTTTTTTGATATATTTTGACCTTTATTTCATGAAACTCTTTACAGTCAACTACTTTTTCTCAGTTTTCCACGAACATAAATCGTTGAAACATTAAAACTCTTGTATTCTTACTTTTTCGACAAAATCACTAAATTCGCCTTTTACTTACAGATGAACCTGAAGATCTCAGTACCAAACCAAAGGATCTTAGTGCATCTGGACAAATTTCATCCTCCAGCTCGCCAAGTCTACCTAGTCCAACCAGCAGCACCAATACACCATCGTCTTACTTCGATTATCCCTCAATTTCACCATCAACTTCTCCAGTTTCCTCACCATCACCACCAGCACTTTACCACCCAATACCCTACCATCCAGCTTCTTTGAGTCCTGAATACGCTCCGCAAAATTGGCATAGCAGTGTAGCTCCTCCAAACTACCCTTATGGATTTTTGCCTTATGGATACCACCACGACTATGTCATGAGATCAACGTCGCCATACAGTGAAAGTTCTCTATCACCACCACATCAGCCAACACATCCTTTGATACCATTGGCCATCAGACCACCAGCATATAGTGACCAATCATCTTTGAGTCCAAATTCATCAACAGCTTCACCTCCACCACAGATGGTACCAGGACGTGAAGACTTGGACAAACGTCGTCAGCCCAACAGACATCAGTGCCCAGATTGCGGAAAAAGTTATTCAACATTCTCTGGACTTTCCAAGCACCGTCAATTCCACTGCGCTGCTGGTGATGGTCCCAAGAAAGTCTTCAACTGTAAATATTGTGAAAAAGTATACGTTTCCCTTGGTGCCTTGAAGATGCACATCAGAACACACACCCTGCCTTGCAAGTGTGAGATTTGCGGGAAAGCCTTTTCTCGTCCATGGTTGTTACAAGGACATATCAGGACACACACTGGGGAAAAACCTTTTTCATGCACACACTGTAATAGAGCTTTTGCAGACAGGTCAAATTTGCGAGCTCATTTACAGACACATTCTGATGTTAAGAAATACTCCTGTAAAACATGCAACAAAACGTTTTCAAGAATGTCTTTACTGACTAAACATGCTGAAGGAGGGTGTATGGGAAGTACGAACATTATGCATATGCCATCTGAGAAAATGTACTAATTAAATTAAACTTGTAAACTATGTCAATTCACAAAGTACAAATAATTCTGAAGAAGGTGCCTTCATAGTCAGACTGATGTCTCTAACATTACTGTAAAATCCATATTTTAATATTTACTTACTGAAATAACTTATTCAAATTTTTGTTGTATATATTTGGTTTATTGTACAAATTTATGAAAGTTTTTCGGAAGCAACGTTTTTGTACATATCAGAATGCGAGTTCAAATTTAGTCAGTTTAATTTTGTAAATATCTTGTACAGTAATAATAGTTAGTTATTTATTTTTTCTATTTTCAAATATGTTTCTAGTCATGGAAGTTTATTGTTCTTCCTATTGTACAAAATGCCATTTGATAGTGCCTTATCAAAATATATCGAAGAGCTATTATTAAAATGTTATTTTCAATTATTTCTTTGTTTCATTTTTATATATTCATATGAAATCCTATTTCGAAAAAAGAAATCACAAAGATTTCTCACACTCAATAAAAATAACAACACACCTTGATATTCTTAAGTTCTCTTGAGAATTTGTCCTAGGTACAGTTATAGAACAAAAAAAGTGGTTCCCAAACACCTTTGGGTCCACTTATGGGTTTCCCCAATGTCGGATGTAGGACAGATGGGTCATTTGCTACCAAATTACCGTGACAAAGGTACCCCGTACTTACCTTCCAGTCCCACAAATTCAACCCAGCGATTGAATAAAAACTAGTACCTCGTGAATGAAATTTATACAGATATTGTTCCCCTAGAGTTCGGTTAAAGCCGTTAATAGGGGGATGGAAATGGTAATGCACCTTTCGAAATTGAAGAATGGGACCTGATTTACATATTTTATGGGTTGATGGGTTCGTTCAGTCCTTGGGATGTGTTACATTGGTGCTCTTTTTTGTTGATGTTGGTGGATAGGGAAAAAACTTAGTTGAAGAAAGGACCATGGGAAATGGAGAAGAATATTTCATTAACGTTTTTAATTCATAATAAATTTATACTAACTGGATGTGAAGTTTTAATTTCTTTTTCTATGAACGTGCGAACATTCATTGGGTAAACTTTTGATTTTATATAAAAATTGATATTAAACTTTTGCACTTCATCAACCATAATTAGAAATGGGATAATAACATTGTTTTATTGCATCTAAATGTGAAACGAAAAATTCTTTGAGTTTGATTCGTTCAATTTTAATGGAAGGATGTTTATAACTGGGTAATCAATTCAATTGCAATATTTTCTCCTGACATTTTTAGTGAAGTAGAACTCTTTTGTTCGGATTACTTGAAACGACAATTTTAACAATAAAATTAACGAAATGCTCACGAACATCGTTAATTATAGTGATATATCGAATTTATAATATTCGTCAATTTTATAATGTTTTGCGAATTTATTTTGTGGATGGAATTTTAAGGTTTACCAACTTACTTCTTCCGGATATCTTATAATCACAACTTCTTCAAAATCGGAATTACACTTATTTTTTATAGTCACTATTTTGAGTGATTTCGACTTTTTTGTTAATGCCATGAATGAACACAGTTCAATTCCAATATTTATACTTGCGGTTAATATACGCTTGTTCCCATAGCGAGTGCGTGCAATCCTTTTTCAGAAAATCTCTGATGTTTTCCAATTTTGAGCCGATAATGGCGTAGACTGCTAGAATTCGAAATCGTTGACAAACTCGAAAAAAAGTTGAAAAAGAGCTGAAATATGGGGTGGTTTTCGGAACCTCGTTGAAACTTATCAATAGTTGGGTTTCTCAAAATTCAGTCAAGTTGATCAGGAAATTTCATTATTATATTGATATAAACCATCGACTGGGATCTAAAAAATGAAAGATTTGATCTCCATACTCCTTAGAGATATAATCATCATTTAAGCAATGATATAATTATGTAATAAAGGAGATGACAATAGTGATGGATGATTCGCATAGATAAAAACATTATATTTTGAATAGTAAGTAATCTATATGAAGACTTTATGCTTTGTTGCATTTTTCATGAACGCTGTAGATTTTAGTCTGTATTCGGTGAAAAAAAGATTGCCCCAAGATTGGCAACTGGTAACATAAAGGCATGATTTGAAGAATATTCAGGGGGAGCAGAGTTCTATATTTGTGAGAATTTATTGGCTCGTAGTGAAATCTATCGTTAGTAAGATGAACTACGGCAATAAGGAGTTCAGTAGCGTCACTAAAGTATGGCCGTTGAAGGTTCGCGTGTTTGAAAGAGAATCCATATTCTCATGAAACTTTTTAAATGGGAGAAAAAGTTTTGGTACACCAATTATCAAAAGATAGATTTATAATGGACCAAAATGAAGTAAATGAAAAAAGAAAAACATTTCGAACAATATTGAATTATTTTAGATTTTTTTCATGAAATATATTGAAATACTTTCATATTATAAATTATGAATGAATTAATTCCAGTCTATTCAAACCTCTACTTGCTAATCATTGATCAACTGAATAAAACATTTATGTCAGATTTATGGTATATTATTCTTTTCATTTTCATCAAACTGAAATTTTATACATGATGAAATTACATCGACTAGACACAAAATACGATCACAACTCAAGTTGTTTCATTAGTTACAGTGACTACAATAAAAAGAATATTTTCCTGCAATTACAGCATGTTTTGATGTTTTGCCAAAAACAAGCTTATTGAAAATTCTCGATTCAATAAATTAAGATTAATGATTGAAATTGAGGTAGGTTGAAACGAGTGATTAGAAAAATTTCCTAATATTGGAAATACAAATTTTCGCATTGAGGATTTATCAAATAATAATTGCACGAAGCACTTCCACACAAATGGTGACCTGTTATTTTGGAAAACTGATCATGTCACAACTGTACTACTAAAACAACGAAAAATATCGAATTATAGGAGTTTTCGGAAACTTATTCAGGGTTATTAAGTCGATCTATTAGGTCACGTGACGGATCTACTCGGATCAAGAGCCCGGGTTCTAAGTTTACTAACACATCAGGTTTAGGATTTGAAGTGATAGTCGTATCAATAACATAACCAAATATTTTATGGATTTATTTTTTCAGTCCCAGTTTATTTTCGGATTGTCTCTAGCTTTGCTTGTATGTTTTGGCTTTTGAAAAATATTTCTTATAATTTCTGGTCTGCCTTTCCATGTTTAATGTTATTTTTGAGTACCTATGTTAAAGAAGTAGGGAATCTATTATTTCAGTTTCAGTTATTTACTGATTGTCTCTAGATTTGCTTGGATTTATTAGCTTCTGTAAAATCTTTCTTATAATTTCTGGTGTGCCCTCGCATGCTCAATGTTATCCTCGATTACTTATGTCGAAAAAGTAAAGAAGTTTTTAGCTTTGACGCAAAAGGTTCTGCATACAAAGTTATGAAGAAGTTGTTTCACATTATTTTCTCGGTTCATTGAACCACACATTTGACAATGAGCCAAATTCTTTTCTCTTTCCATAATTTTCAGGAATAGAATATATGAAATTACTGAGAAAAGAGTGGAAGACATATTCCCGCCATTTTAAAATACAAAATTGAACTACAGTGTGCATGCGGTGACTCTACGACCCTGCTCTCGTGTAGGGTTACGATAGATCAACCCAAGTCAATGATCGAGTTAATAGGTTAGGTAAATGAACGCCAAGGTTAAGGATCGAGTTAACCCGAGTAAGTATCCGAAAATGCCCTATGAGTTGTCTTGCAAGAAAAAGACTACACTACGAAAATGCAAGCTCGAACATCTGCTTCTTTTCTTTGTCCTGACTTGTCAAATTTTTTTCATTTCCGTATGTAAGAAAGAAAAAAACTATAAAGAAATGCAATTGACAAAATTGAAATTTTTTCAAAGACAATCATTATTCCATTGATTTCCGTACCTCAAGATTCAAAAGCTATAGTTCAGGGATCACCAACCTGTACCGGGTTTTTCACTATAATTTGACCCCCCCTTTAACTTTGTTACTGAAGGAGATACAAAAAAATATTTCGTATAAAAGTTTCACGAAATCAACTGAGGTTTTTTGATATGAGTCTAGAAACTGAGATATATACAGGGTGACCAACATATTGATGGCAACTTCATTTTTTAAAATGGAACACCCTGTATATTTTTCCATATTTGGCTAGCTCTTTTTCTCCTGATTTTGAATATGTAACATATGTTGGTCTATCTTTCTTATTCTTAGCACCACAGAGTTTCAAATTTCAATAACCATCTGGCATAGCGTTTTGGAAGTTCGTGAATATTTAAGTGGCCAATTTGATCTTTGGATTGGTAAAGGCGCACCCATTTTATGGTCACCAAATAGTCCCGATTTAACATCGTTGGACACGTTCCTGAAGAAAAATATTCACTTCAGCAATGATGACAATCAATGAAAGCAGAGAATATATGATATAAAATCAACCAATATTAAACCCATAATTCGCAACTAAGTCCGCCAACGAACAAAGGATAATTATAATATTGTAATGATTAGAAACAAATTTTGAAGCTTTAATTTCTGACTTGAATCAGAGCCATAATAATGCTATCAAAAATAGTCTAAACAACTTAACATGGTTGAGTAATTGTTAAGTATTCATTCTAAAATAATACTTTTAAGTAGATTGTGTAGATATAAAGAATTTCGTAGGTATTTCGCATATCTTTTATATCGGTGTCATCATTTAAAAACTTTGAAACTCTGAAAATTGAAGAGACACATCAGCATACGCATTTATATTCGAGACCAAGAGAAAATAGCCTATCAAAAAAAAGGAAGAATATACAGAACAGGGTGTCCCATTTGAAAAAAATATAGTTGCATTCAATGTTGTTCATCCTGTATATCTTTCCATTCACGTTATTATAACTCCAAAAATAAGCATTTTCAGTAAACGCACTCTGCCACTTGTAAAATGATTACAGATCTTGGCAGGTGGTTCTTAAAATCTGAAACTCTGTGGTTCTCAGAATAAAAGAGATGAACCAACATATGTTACATATTCGAAATCAGGGGAAAAAGAGCTAGCCAAACATGGAAAAATATACAGGGCGTTCCATTTGAAAAAATGAAGTTGCCATCAATATATTGGCCACCCTGTATATATCTCAGTTTCTGGACTCATATAAAAAAACCTCAGTTGATTTCGTGAAACTTTTATACGAAACATTTTTTTGTATGTCCTTTAGTAACAAACTTAAAGGGGGGGTCAAATTATAGTGAAAAACCCGGTACATATCGTACTCTCGTCGTAAGTCATGTTATCAATAATAATTGATATCAATAGCACGCATGTATTGTGCAAAAAAATCGAGGGGCGATGCAAATATGCATCCCGAGGCGCGGCCTGGAATTTTTATCGCCATCATCTGAAAAAGATACGGCACCGAGAGCTCGCTCTCAAACAAAGAACGAGAATATCCGAGTTTTATTTATTCACCCAGAGAGTCCCGATTTGCATACAATAGAATATACATGGACATTTTCATACTCCACCAAAATACGACGGTTGGCCCAGAAAGTAACTGTACTTGAACTGGTGGGGCAGAGGCGGTTCACGACCTTATGGCTTTATTCAAAATGTGACCCCAGCATGAGGAAATTTAAGACAAAGCCGCGACGATAAGTTACAGGTGGACAATGTGTCGTTATATAAAGCCCGATTTGCATACAGGATGATTCAGTTTTCCTGCCTTAATGAGGTTGCGTTTCGAAATGCGCTTATGAATATTGCCAATATAGAAATTTCGGAAATTAATGGGGACCTTTTGGTATGACCTGAATAAAAAGTAGCTTGGGATTTATGGGCACCCTATGACACAGTCGGGAGTGTCAAAAACCTTTTCTTCATTTATGGCGCCTGATCTATCCAATCTTCAATGGTTCAAAACTTTTGAATATGATGACATTCTTCAAAGGAATATAATGAAATTCTGCCTCAATGTGTTGTTAGTACCGTTCTCATATATACAGGCTGGTCCACCATTATTTCTACCCTAGACGTTTACGGAGAATGTAAGAAGTTGAAATTTGATTTTTTCGACAAGAAACACTGCTCTATCGATCTTAAATATTTTTATTGATGATTTGTTGCCGTTTGTATCCAAATGTATTAACAACTTTGAAATTCTCCACCAAAATATGACGGTATGCCAAGAAAGTAACTGTTCTTGAACTGGTAGGGGCAGAGGCGGTTCACGACCTTATGGCTTTATTCAAAATGTGACCCCAGCATGAGGAAATTTAAGACAAAGCCGCGACGATAAGTTACAGGTGGACAATGTGTCGTTATATAAAGCCCGATTTGCATACAGGATGATTAAGTTTTCCTGCCTTAATGAGGTTGCGTTTCGAAATGCGCTTATGAATATTGCCAATATAGAAATTTCGGAAATTAACTATTGAGTATGAGGAAATTCTTGGAAGGAATATAATGAAATTCTGTCTCAATGTGTTGTTATGGTACCGTTCTCATATATACAGGCTGGTTTACGATTTGTGGTACCCTAGACGTTTACGGAGCATGTAAGAAGTTGGGGTTTGATTTCTTTGACAAGGACCACTGCTCTATCGATCTTACATATCTTTATTGATTATTTGTTGCCGGTTGTATCCAAATATATTAACAACTTTGAAATTCTCCACCAAAATACGACGGTTGGCCCAGAAAGTAACTGTAATTGAACTGGTGGGGCAGAGGCGGTTCACGACCTTATGGCTTTATTCAAAATGTGACCCCAGCATGAGGAAATTTAAGACAAAGCCGCGACGATAAGTTACAGGTGGACAATGTGTCGTTATATAAAGCCCGATTTGCATACAGGATGATTCAGTTTTCCTGCCTTAATGAGGTTGCGTTTCGAAATGCGCTTATGAATATTGCCAATATAGAAATTTCGGAAATGAATGCGGACCTTTTGGTATGACCTGAATAAATAATAGCTTGGGCATTATGGGCAACCTATGACACAGTCAGGAGTGTCAAAAACCTTTTCTTCATTTGTGGCGCCTGATCTATCCAATCACCAACGGTTCAAAACTTTTGAGTATGAGGAAATCCTTCAAAGGAAAATAATAAAATTCTCTCTCAATGTGTTGTCAGTACCTTTCCCCTATACAGGCTGGTCCTGGATTAATGGAACTCTAGACGTTCACGGCGAATGTACGAAGTTGAAGTTTAATTTCTTGGACAATGATCACTGCTTTATCCATCTTTAATATTTTTATGATGATTTTTTGCCGGTTGTATCCAAATGTATTAACATGCTTGAAATTCTTCAACAAAATACGAGAGAAGTCCCAAGAAGTAACTGTACTTGAACTGGTGGGGCAGAGGCGGTTCACGACCTTATGGCTTTATTCAAAATGTGACCACAGCATGAGGAAATTTAAGACAAAGCCGCGACGATAAGTTACAGGTGGACAATGTGTCGTTATATAAAGCCCGATTTGCATACAGGATGATTCAGTTTTCCTGCCTTAATGAGGTTGCGTTTCGAAATGCGCTTATGAATATTGCCAATATAGAAATTTCGGAAATTAATGCGGACCTTTTGGTATGACCTGAATAAATAATAGCTTGGGCATTATGGGCAACCTATGACACAGTCGGGAGTGTCAAAAACCTTTTCTTCATTTGTGGCGCCTGATCTATCCAATCTCCAACGGTTCAAAACTTTTGAGTATGAGGAAATCCTTCAAAGGAAAATAATAAAATTCTCTCTCAATGTGTTGTCAGTACCTTTCCCCTATACAGGCTGGTCCTGGATTAATGGAACTCTAGACGTTCACGGCGAATGTAAGAAGTTGAAGTTTAATTTCTTGGACAATGATCACTGCTTTATCCATCTTTAATATTTTTATTGATGATTTTTTGCCGGTTGTATCCAAATGTATTAACATGCTTGAAATTCTCCAACAAAATACGAGAGAAGTCCCAAGAAGTAACTGTACTTGAACTGGTGGGGCAGAGGCGGTTCACGACCTTATGGCTTTATTCAAAATGTGACCACAGCATGAGGAAATTTAAGACAAAGCCGCGACGATAAGTTACAGGTGGACAATGTGTCGTTATATAAAGCCCGATTTGCATACAGGATGATTCAGTTTTCCTGCCTTAATGAGGTTGCGTTTCGAAATGCGCCTATGAATATTGCCAATATAGAAATTTCGGTAATGTATGGGGACCTTTTGGTATGACCTGAATAAAAAATAGCTTGGTATTTATGGACACCTTATGACACAATCGGGAGTGTCAAAAACCTTTTCTTCATGTGTGGCGCCTGATCTATCCAATCTTCAACAGTTCAAAACTTTTGAGTATGAGGAAATTCTTCGAAGGAATGAAATGAAATTCTCTCTCAATGTGTTGTTAGTAACATTTCCATATATACAGGCTACGATAAATGGTAGCCTAGACTATTACGGAGAATGTAAGAAGTTGAAGTTTGATTTCTCAGAGAAGAATCACTGATCTATCGATCTTGAATATATTTATTGATGATCTAAATGTATTAACAACTCTGAAATTCCCCACCAAAATACGAGGGAAGTCCCAAAAAGTAACTGTACTTGAACTGGTGGGGCAGAGGCAGTTCACGACCTTATGGCTTTATTCAAAATGTGACCCCAGCATGAGGAAATTTAAGACAAAGCCGCGACGATAAGTTACAGGTGGACAATGTGTCGTTATATAAAGCCCGATTTGCATACAGGATGATTCAGTTTTCCTGCCTTAATGAGGTTGCGTTTCGAAATGCGCTTATGAATATTGCCAATATAGAAATTTCGGATATTAATGGGGACCTTTTGGTATGACCTGAATAAAAAGTAGCTTAGGATTTATGGGCACCCTATGACACAATCGAGAGTGTCAAAAACCTTTTCTTCATTTATGGCGCCTGATCTATCCAATCTTCAATGGTTCAAAACTTTTGAATATGATGACATTCTTCAAAGGAATATAATGAAATTCTCCCTCAATGTGTTGTTAGTACCGTTCTCATATATACAGGCTGGTCCACCATTAATTCTACCCTAGACGTTTACGGAGAATGTAAAAAGTTGAAATTTGATTTTTTCGACAAGAAACACTGCTCTATCGATCTCAAATATTTTTATTGATGATTTGTTGCCGTTTGTATCCAAATGTATTAACAACTTTGAAATTCTCCACCAAAATATGATGGTATGCCAAGAAAGTAACTGTTCTTGAACTGGTGGGGCAGAGGGGGTTCACGACCTTATGGCTTTATTCAAAATGTTAACCCAACATGAGGAAATTTAAGATAAAGCCGCGACGATAAGTTACAGGTGGACAATGTGTCGTTATATATAGCCCGATTTGCATACAGGATGATTCAGTTTTCCTGCCTTAATGAGGTTGCGTTTCGAAATGCGCTTATGAATATTGCCAATATAGAAATTTCGGAAATTAATGGGGACCTTTTGGTATGACCTGAATAAAAAGTAGCTTGGGATTTATGGGCACCCTATGACACATACGGTAGTGTCAAAAACCTTTTCTTCATTTGTGGCTCCTGATCTATCCAATCTTTTACTGTTCAAAACTTTTGAGCATAAGGAAATTCTTCAGAGGAATATAATGAAATTCTCTCTCAATGTGTTGTTAGTACATTTTCTGTATATACAGGCTGGTCCACGATTAATGGTAGTAAATGATTGCAAATGACTACAACCAATTTCAGACGACAATTATCACAAGATTGAGCAATTTATTGAATAAATTTTTATGTGCACTTACCTCGAGAGTTAAAAAAGAAAGGATGATTAACCTTTTCTGCACTGGCTTTGTGGTTATCACTATACTTGAACTGGTGGGGCAGATGCGGTTCACGACCTTATGGCTTTATTCGAAATGTGACCCCAGCATGAGGAAATTTAAGACAAAGCTGCGACTATAAGTTACAGGTGGACAATGTGTCGTTATATAAAGCCCGATTTGCATACAGTATGATTCAGTTTTCCTGCCTTAGTGGGGTTGCGTTTCGAAATGCGCTTATGAATATTGCCTATATTGAAGTTTCGGAAATTAATGGAGACTTTCTGGTATGACCTGAATAAAAAATAGCTTGGGATTTATGGGCTCCCTATGACACAATCGGGAGTGTCAAAAACCTTTTCATTTATGGCGCCTGATCTATCAAATCTTCAACGGTTCAAAAGTTTTGAGTATGAGGAAATTCTTCAAAGGAATATAATGAAATTATCTAGCAATGTGTTGTTAGTACCGTTCTTGTATATACAGGCTGGTCCACTATTAATGGTAGCCTAGAGTATTACGGAGAATGTAAGAAGTTGAAGTTTGATTTCTTGGACAAGGATCACTGGTCTATCGATTTTAAATATTTTTAATGATGATCCAAGTGTATTAACAACTTTGAAATTCTCCACCAAAATACGACGGTAGGCAAAGAAAGTAACTGTACTTGAACTGGTGGGGCAGAGGCGGTTCACGACCTTATGGCTTCATTCAAGATGTGAACCCAAACATACTGTCTTATGTTTTTTATGTATTCTGAGCCCCATAGTTTTGTTTAACTTGGCTCTTATCTTCAATAAATAATAATAATAATAATAATAAGGAAATTTAAGACAAAGCCGCGACGATAAGTTACAGATGGACAATATGTCGTTATATAAAGACCGATTGGCATACAGGATGATTCAGTTTTCCTGTCTTAATTAGGTTGCGTTTCGAAATGCGCTTATGAATATTGCCAATATAGAAATTTCGGAAATTAATGGGGACCTTTTGGTATGACCTGAATGAAAAGCAGCAGGGAATTATGGGCACCTTATGACACTGTCGGGAGTGTCAAAAACTTTTCTTCATTTGTGGCGCCTGGTCTAACCAATCTTCAACAGTTCAAAACTTTTGAGTATGAGGAAATCCTTCAAAGGAATATAATGAAATTCTCTCTCAACGTGTTGTTATATCCTTTACCATATACAGGCTGGTCCACGATTAATGGTATACCTTAGACGTTTACGAAGAATGTAAGAAGTTGAAGTTTAATTTCTTGGACAAGAATCACTGCTTTATCCATCTTTAATTTTTATTAATGATTTTTTGCCGGTTGTATCCAAATGTATTAATATATTTGAAATTCTCCAACAAAATACCAGGGAAGTCCCAAAGAGCAACTGTACTTGAAATGGTGGGACAGAGGCGGTTCACGACCTTATGGCTTTATTCAAAATGTGACCCCAGTATAAGGAAATTTAAGACAAAGCCGTGACGATAAGTTATAGGTGGACAATGTGTCGTAATATAAAGCTCGAATTGCATACAGGATGATTCAGTTTTCCTGCTTTAATGAGGTTGCGTTTCGAAGTGTGCTTAGGAATATTGCCAATATAGAAATTTCGGAAATTAATGGGGACCTTTTGGTATGACCTGAATGAAAAGTAGCTTGGGATTTATGGGCACCCTATGACACAGTCGGGAGTGTCAAAAACCTTTTCTTCATTTGTGGCGCCTGGTCTAACCAATCTTCAACAGTTCAAAACTTTTGAGTATGAGGAAATCCTTCAAAGGAATATAATGAAATTCTCTCTCAACGTGTTGTTATATCCTTTACCATATACAGGCTGGTCCACGATTAATGGTATACCTTAGACGTTTACGAAGAATGTAAGAAGTTGAAGTTTAATTTCTTGGACAAGAATCACTGCTTTATCCATCTTTAATATTTTTATTAATGATTTTTTGCCGGTTGTATCCAAATGTATTAATATATTTGAAATTCTCCAACAAAATACCAGGGAAGTCCCAAAGAGCAACTGTACTTGAAATGGTGGGACAGAGGCGGTTCACGACCTTATGGCTTTATTCAAAATGTGACCCCAGTATAAGGAAATTTAAGACAAAGCCGTGACGATAAGTTATAGGTGGACAATGTGTCGTAATATAAAGCTCGAATTGCATACAGGATGATTCAGTTTTCCTGCTTTAATGAGGTTGCGTTTCGAAGTGTGCTTAGGAATATTGCCAATATAGAAATTTCGGAAATTAATGGGGACCTTTTGGTATGACCTGAATGAAAAGTAGCTTGGATTTATGGGCACCCTATGACACAGTCGGGAGTGTCAAAAACCTTTTCTTCATTTGTGGCGCCTGATCAATCTAATCTTCAACGATTAAAAACTTTTGAGTATGAGGAAATTCTTCAAAGGAACAGTGGCGCGCCCAGGATTTTGTTTTGGTGGGGGGGGGCTGAACTAAACAATTCTTGATGATCCAACAAATACGAAAGTTTCAAAAAAATGAAGACGAAAGGAATAACGAAGAAATTTAATCTTTGGGGGGGGGGGCTGCAGACCCAAAGCCCCCCTAGCTGCGCCAGTGCAAAGGAATATAATGAAATTCTGTCTCAATGTGTTGTTATGGTACCGTTCCCATATTATATACAGGCTGGTTTACGATTTGAGGTACCCTAGACGTTTACGGAGCATTTAAGAAGTTGAGGTTTGATCTCTTGGACAAGGAACACTGCTCTATCGATCTTACATATCTTTATTGATGATTTGTTGCCGGTTGTATCCAAATATATTAACAACTTTGAAATTCTCCGCCAAAATACGACGGTTGGCCCAGAAAGTAACTGTACTTGAACTGGTGGGGCAGAGGCTGTTCACGACCTTATGGCTTTATTCAAAATGTGACCCCAGCATGAGGAAATTTAAGACAAAGCCGCGACGATAAGTTACAGGTGGACAATGTGTCGTTATATAAAGCCCGATTTGCATACAGGATGATTCAGTTTTCCTGCCTTAATGAGGTTGCGTTTCGAAATGCGCTTATGAATATTGCCAATATAGAAATTTCGGAAATTAATGGGGACCTTTTGGTATGACCTGAATAAAAAGTAGCTTAGGATTTATGGGCACCCTATGACACATACGGTAGTGTCAAAAACCTTTTCTTCATTTGTGGCTTCTGATCTATCCAATCTTTTACTGTTCAAAACTTTTGAGCATAAGGAAATTCTTCAAAGGAATATAATGAAATTCACTCTCAATGTGTTGTTAGTACATTTTCTATATATACAGGCTGGTCCACGATTAATGGTAGTAAATGATTGCAAATGACTACAACCAATTTCAGACAACAATTATCACAAGATTGAGCAATTTATTGAATAAATTTTTATGTGCACTTACCTAGAGAGTTAAAAAAGAAAGGATGATTAACCTTTTCTGCACTGGCTTTGTGTTTATCACTTAGATGTTCGAGTTTCACACACTTCACTCGAAGTTGCTTAATTGGTTTTAACATAAGAACAAATGATATTGAAATAGGTGCTTATGGTGAATATGATAGATGAATAGTTCGAAACTTTTGAGTATGAGGAAATTCATCAAAGGAATATCATGAAATTCTCTTTCAATGTGTTGTTAGTACCGTTCCTATATACCTACACAGGCTGGTCCACAATTAATGGTAGTCTAGACTATTATGGAGAATGTAAGAAGTTGAAGTTTGATTTCTTGGAAAAGGATCACTGCTCTATCGATCTTAAATATTTTTATTGATGATCCAAATGTATTAACAACTTTGAAATTTTTCAACAAAATAAGACGGTAGAGCAAGAAAGTAACTATACTTCAACTGGTGGGGCAGAGGCGGTTTACGACCTTATGGCTTTATTCAAAATGTGACCCCAGCATGAGGAAATTCAAGACAAAGCCGCGACTATAAGTTACAGGTGGACAATGTGTCGTTATATAAAGCCCGATTTGCATACAGGATGATTCAGTTTTCCTGTCTTAATTAGGTTGCGTTTCGAAATGCGCTTATGAATATTGCCAATATAGAAATTTCGGAAATTAATGGGGACCTTTTGGTATGACCTGAATAAAAAGTAGCTTAGGATTTATGGGCACCCTATGACACAGTCGGGAGTGTCAAAAACCTTTTTTTCATTTGTGGCGCCTGAACTATCCAATTTTCAAGGGTTCAAAACTTTTGAGTATGAGGAAATTCTTCAAAGGAATATAATGAAATTATCTAGCAATGTGTTGTTAGTACCGTTCTTGTACAGGCTGGTCCACTATTAATGGTAGCCTAGAGTATTACGGAGAATGTAAGAAGTTGAAGTTTGACTTCTTGGACAAGGATCACTGCTCTATCGATTTTAAATATTTTTAATGATGATCCAAATGTATTAACAACTTTGAAATTCTCCACCAAAATACGACGGTAGGCAAAAAAAGTAACTGTACTTGAACTGGTGGGGCAGAGGCGGTTCACGACCTTATGGCTTTATTCAAAATGTGAACCCAAACATAAAGAAATTTAAGACAAAGCCGCGACGATAAGTTACAGGTGGACAATGTGTCGTTATATAAAGCCCGATTTGCATACAGGATGATTCAGTTTTCCTGCCTTAATGAGGTTGCGTTTCGAAATGCGCTTATGAATATTGCCAATATAAAAATTTCGGAAAATAATGGGGACCTTTTGGTATGACCTGAATAAAAAGTAGCTTAGGATTTATGGGCACCCTATGACACAATCGAGAGTGTCAAAAACCTTTTCTTCATTTATGGCGCCTGATCTATCCAATCTTCAATGGTTCAAAACTTTTGAATTTGATGACATTCTTCAAAGGAAAATAATAAAATTCTCTCACAATGTGTTGTCAGTACCTTTCCCATATACAGGCTGATCCTGGATTAATGGAACTCTAGACGTTTACGGTGAATGTAAGAAGTTGAAGTTTAATTTCTTGGACAATGATCACTGCTTTATCCATCTTTAATATTTTTATTGATGATTTTTTGCCGGTTGTATCCAAATGTATTAACATGCTTGAAATTCTTGAACAAAATACGAGAGAAGTCCCAAAAAGCAACTGTACTTGAACTGGTGGGGCAGAGGTGGTTCACGACCTCATGGCTTTATTCAAAATGTGAACCCCAAGCATGAGGAAATTTAAGACAAAGCCGCGACGATAAGTTACAGGTGGACAATGTGTCGTTATATAAAGCCCGATTTGCATACAGGATGATTCAGTTTTCCTGCCTTAATGAGGTTGCGTTTCGAAATGCGCTTATGAATATTGCCAATATAGAAATTTCGGAAATTAATGAAGACCTTTTGGTATGACCTGAATAGAAAGTAGCTTAGGATCTATGGGCACCCTATGACACAGTCGGGAGTGTCAAAAACCTTTTCTTCATTTGTGGCGCCTGAACTATCCAATCTTCAACGGTTCAAAATTTTTGAGTATGGGGAAATTCTTCAAAGGAATATAATGAAATTCTCTCTCAATGTGTTGTTAGTACCTTTCCCATATACAGGCTGGTCCACGATTAATGGTACCCTAGTCTATTACGGAGAATGTAAGAAGTTGAGGTTTGATTTCTTGGACGAGCACCACTGCTCTATCGATCTTATCCATCTTTATTGATGATTTTTTGCCGGTTGTATCCAAATGTATTAACAACTTTGAATTTCTCCAGCAAAATACGACGTTATTAGGCCCAGAAAGTAACTTTACTTGAACTGATGGGGAAGTGGTGTTTCACGATATTTGGCTTTATTCAAAATGTGACCCTAACCATGAGAAAATTTAGATAAAGCCGCGAGGAGAAGACAAGTTAGGTACAGAGGGACAATGTGTCGTTATATAAAGCCCGATTTGTCTACAGGATGATTCATTTTTCTGCCTTAATGAGGTTGCGTTTCTAAATGCGCTTATGAATATTGCCAATATAGAAATTTCGGAAATTAATGGGGACCTCTTGGTACGACCTGAATAAAAAATTGCTTGGGAGTTATGGACACCCTATGACACAGTGTCAAAAACCATTTCTTCATTTGTGACGCCTGATCTATCCAATCTTCAACGGTTCAAAACTTTTGATTATGAGAAAATTCTTCAAAGGAACGTGTCATTATGAAGGGTTTTCCAATAAGAGGTGTTTTTTTGAATAGCCTGCTATTTCATTGGATGTCACGTTTGAAGCTGTCATTTTTTGGCATTTGACAAGTAGAAACTACTCCATTTATAAAAATGTAACGATACACGCCTCAAAAATGCACTGAAATTATCAAAATTCAATTTAAAAATGGTGAAAATTTGGCAGAGAGGGTTCGTAAAACTAGAGCATTTTTGGGTTGTCGTGAAGCACGTTTTCGGACCGCAATAAAGAAATTGGTGGAAAAATTCGAGCTGTTGGGACAAGTTAGTGATGTGAAGAATAAAACCTGTGCATGTCTATCAAGAACAGCCGGGAATATTGCTTCTGTAGCCGAAAATGTTGAAGAAAACCCAGGTTTGTCCATTCCTCGTCGTTCTTTGGTATTAGGCATTAGATTAATAATTTTTTATGGAAATTGAATAATTTTCATCTGGACAACGTTTACTTTCAACAAGACGGCGTTTCGTGCCATACAATCTACGAAACCATTGATTTTTTACGGGAAAAGTTTCCGGACAGTGTAATCTCTCGAAGAGATTTAACACCTTGCGTCTTCTTCCTTTGGGGCCACGTGAAAGAAAAGGTCTACGCCAATAGCCCAGCGTCGATTCAAGAGCTCAAAGATGGAATTCGTGAGGCTATCGACGACATAGAGCAGCCACTTTGAAATTTGGTTATGAAAAATTTCATTAACAGAATATAGTCCTGTAAGCGTGGTCGTGTGGTTATTTGCCTGATGTTATTTTCCACTATTAACGGCATAGATTCTCCTTTATAATGAAATAAACATCCGATCATTTATATGGAAAAATCATAAAACCCGATTTGCATACAGGATGATTCAGTTTTCCTGACGTAATGAGGTTAAGTTTTCGAAGTGCGCTTATGAATATAGCCAATATGGACATTTCGGAAATTAATGAGGACCTAAATAAAGAATAGCTTGGGATTTATGGGCACTTTATGACTTATCGGGAGTGTCAAAAACCCTTTCTATATTTGTGGCGCTTGGCGCCTGATCTATTAAATTAATTAAACGGTTCAAAACTTTGAAGTGATTCAACAGAATATAATGAAATTTTCTATCAATATGTTGGCAGAACCGTTTCCAATTATACAAAATGGTCCACGCTTAATGGTACCCTGTAGATGTAGACGAAGAGAGAATGTAAGTCGTTGAAATTTGGTTTCTTGGACAATAACCACTGCTTTATCGATCTAATAAAAGTATCTACAACTTTGAAATTTTCCACCGTACCTATGAGTATAGTGCTTGTATGTTTGAATTTGTTCAAGAAATGAGTTGCTCTTTTCATTCCCAATTTTTTTGAATCTGATGCATATGTACATCATTGAAAATAAACATGACGAATTTTCGGATAAAAAACAGAAAAAGCAAAAGGTTCAGAATATTTCACATCATTTCCTCAATTTTCAACGACTTAAATTTTTTAGGTGTTAATTTTTTTGTTTAGGTCCGCAAGTTAACAATCAATCAGTGCTTAGTATAGGTGACCGCCCTTCAAGTGAATTCATTCAATTGCGTATCATCGATGATGATGAAAAAATAGGTACAGATAAAGAAGAGGAATTCGCTAATGAAAAGTTATTGGATATACACAGTAGATAGAAAACATACAGGAATGTCACCACAAATTCTTCATCAGTAGGTCAAATCAAACCATTTGAAGTATATTCTAGGAATAGAAATAGGAACGATGTATCGAAATGATAGGTTATAGTTCCCAGAACAACGAAATGTGAAAACGTCATTCAACCAGTTACAGCATCGACACTCATCAAATGATATACCCAATGATATTTTTCTTGGAAACTCTATCTGCATGACCGTGAACTTGGCTGAGATCAGAATAGAGGTTTCCGTACGAGAAATACATATTTATGTCTGCTCAAGATCGAACAAACAGGGTAAATCATATCGAATTGTATTAGGTATTTGTCTTCGTATCTGTTTATTTATTTTTGTAGATTGGATTCAAGTGAAACTCAAACATATATCTGGAGATCAAATAAAAGGTTTTGTCATATTCTCAAGGCACAGGAAATCGTGAATCAGGTTCAGCGGGGCATTATCAAAACCTTCGACGAAGTTTATATGCACTCAGAGTTTTGGCAGCTTGGCAGAAGTATCGACAAAGCACCGATTCTTTAATTCCTGAATAATTTTCAGGAATCAATTCCCAAAATAATTAACAGGGAGTGATCAGAGCCCGTACAAAATTACATCGAATTTGGTTTATTTCGATAAATTGATGAACCAGGTGTCCTAAATTCGTCGTCCAGTGAGGGGATCTCAGAAACCCGATGAGCTAGAACAGAATGTAATGAAGAAAAATTGATTACTTCAATGAATTCTACTGAAATAGTTCCTGTATAATGTTTCAGTTTCATGTTTATAACTTCAGTAATGAAGAAGTTGTGAGAACTTTTCATTTGACCCCATTTTCTTAAGCTCGAAAACGGTTTGACTTAGAAAGTTACGGTTTTCACCAAATGAATTTTCTCTCAAAAATCGAGCCCTGAAAGTGCCACTATTTTGTTCTAGTTCATCGGATTTCTGAGATCCCCTCACTAGACAACGAAATTAGGACATATAACAAGGTTTAACGTCATTTGTATATTTTTTTCAGCCACAGCACAACATTGACGACAGGAAAACTGGGATAGATGACCTACTTCCTGAAATTGACTCATATTTTTGAAAATATTGATTTTATATGAAAATTTGCATAAATGTAAGTAGCCCCATTTTTGACCTGCAATACTGAAACTTTCGTATAACATAGCAGTACCAAATTTCAAAAAATTCGATTATTATGGGACCCATTTTTTGAGGATCATTATCAAGAATTATATTTGTAATGAGAAATATCTATTATCAAAATTATATTCAGGAACCAAAACCAACATTGGACCAAACAGAAATGTCAAATTTTATGAAAACATACATTGTCAATGCATGTTTGGACTCTTCATCTGTAAATAAATTGTATTCCCTCGAAAAATTGCTTTATAGAGACAATTGGGTTTTGTCGGTTTTTGAGTTTACTTAAACAAATGATATATCTTTCTGCCCAAATGTCTATAATTTTCGAATTTTGAGCCGAATCATCGCAAACGATAAGGTTCGACTACCTGATGACGAATTCGCGGTCAAATTCAATTCTGTCCATGGAGCCGGCCGTCCGACCGTTAGCACGATAACTTTTTCGAAGGGATTGTCCTAGAAACTTGAGATTTTCAGGGTGCGTTCGGTTTCCAAATGCCTCAGTTAAGTTCGTTAACAACTAAATTAAGACCCCGGTGATGTTAGCTCCCGGCCAACCAGCTCCAAGCGCGCCTATTCCACCACGGTCGATGAGGTCGCCCGGCGTCGGCTGATTTATTTTACGGTTAATTCTGAGGAATGCTACATCGGAAGTGATCAAATTCATACCGCAAGCAAAGAATTGAACAATTCAAATATATTTAAACTTCTTTTTATTCATTTCTATCACATTAGGGGAAAAATCGGTATCTACTCGTACGAAACATTTATTGAAGTTTCATTAGTTTGAGATATCCGGCCAAGAATTCTGATGAATGGAATGGACTAGGCTTCATTCAACGAACTTTGGAGTAAATTTTCAATCATTTCTACCCCAGCTCCAAAGATCGAACTTGGGGTTTTCAAGTTTTACGGTTAGCACGATCGAATAATATTTTTTTTGTATTTCGAATGTCCGGCCAAAAAGTCCGGTGGATGATATAGTTAGGACATTATATAAACTATTTCCAGAAAAAATGTTATTCGTTTCTGAGAACCCCATACCCCCAGCTCCAAGGATAAAAGCCGACACTCTCTCGTCTAGAACTAGATATGACAACATTTCATTTTTTGTGCTTGTTTCGGGAACCCGGCCAAAAATTCCGTTAAATGGTTTTCATCGTAAATGATATGAGTTATATTGGAGAAAAATTTCGTTAGATTCTGAGAACTTTGCAACCCTATATGTGAGGATCGTTCTCAACACTGTTTAGTTTCGCTGTTGACTCGAAGGCAAAAATTCATTTTTTCTTCTATTTGGGATGTCCGGCCAAAAATTCTGAAAAGTGGATTCGATAGAGCATTATACAAATTACGTCTGACATAATTTTCATTCGATTACTTGCAACCACACCCCCAGCTCCAAGGATCGAACTTGGGGTTTTCAAGTTTTACTGTTAACACGATCGAATAATATTTTTTTTGTATTTCAAATGTCCGGCCAAAAAGTCTAGTAGATGATATCGTTAGGACATTATATGAGCTATCACGAAAAAAAGTTTCGTTCGTTTCTGAGAACCCCATACCCCCAGCTCCAAGGATAAAAGCCGACCGCTCTCTCGTCTCGGACTCGATATGACTATATTTCTTTGTTTCTGTTGTTTGTTTCGGAAACCCGGCCAAAAATTCCGTTGAATGGTTTTCATCGTGTATGACATGAGTTATATTGAAGAAAAATTTCGTTAGATTCTGAGAACCCTGCAACCCTATAAATGTGGGGATCGTTCTCAACACTGTTTAGTTTCGCTGTTGACTCGATGGCAAAAATCCATTTTTTCTTTTATTTGGGATGACCGGCCAAAAATTCTGAAGAGTTTATTCGATAGAGAATTAGACAAATTACGTCTGACATAATCTTCAATGGATTCCTTGCACCACACACCCCCAGCTCCAAGGATCGAACTTGGGGTTTTCAAGTTTTACTGTTAACACGATCGAATAATATTTTTTTTGTATTTCGAATGTCCGGCCGAAAAGTCTAGTAGATGATATCGTTAGGACATTTATGAGCTATCAGAAAAAGAGTTTTGTTCGTTTCTGAAAACCCCATACCCTCAGCTCCAAGGATAAAAGCCGACGCTGTCTCGTCTCGGACTCGATATGACAAGATTTCCTTTTTTTGTGCTTGTTTCGGTAAACCGGCCAAGAATTCCGTTGAATGGTTTTCATCGTGTATAATATAAGTTATATTGAGGAAAAATTTCGTTGAATTCTGAGAAAACTGCAACCCTATATGTGAGGATCGTTCTCAACACTGTTTAGTTTCACTGTTGACTCGATGGCAAAAATCCATTTTTCTCTTCTATTTGGATGTCCGGCCAAAAATTCTGAAAAGTGGATTCGATAGAGCATTATACAAATTACGTCTGACGTAATTTTCATTCGATTCCTCGCACCACACACCCCCAGCTCCAAGGATCGAACATGAGATGTTCAAGTTTCACTGTTAAAAATATGGGATAAATTTTTTTTTTGTATTTCGAATGTCCGGCCAAAAAGTCCGGTAGATGATATAATTAGGACATTATATAAAGTATTTCCAGAAAAAATGTTTTTCGTTTCTGAGAACCCGATACCCCCAGCTCAAGGATAAAAGCCGACACTCTCTCGTCTCGAACTAGATATGACAACATTTCTTTTTTTGTGCTTGTTTCGGGAACCCGGCCAAAAATTCCGTTAAATGGTTTTCATCGTAAATGATATGAGTTATATTGGAGAAAAATTTCGTTAGATTCTGAGAACCCTGCAACCCTATATGTGAGTCGTTCTCAACACTGTTTAGTTTCGTTGTAGACTCGATGGCAAAAATCCATTTTTTCTTCTATTTGGGATGTTCGGCCAAAAATTCTGAAAAGTGGATTCGATAGAGCATTATACAAATTACGTCTGACATAATTTTCATTCGATTCCTTGCACCACACACCCCCAGCTCCAAGGATCGAACTTGGGGTTTTCTAGTTTTACTGTTAACAATATGGGATAAATGAGTAGAATGAACTGATTTCAGTTTCGAAAGGAGCAAAACAGGGGCAAAACGCAGATACCTCACTTGCTAGGGGGACAAGAAAATATTTTTTTTTCAAAAATCTTTCAATGTATAAATGGGCAAAATAAACAGATTGTTGTGCAAAAAGAGACCTTTCGAATGACACATGTCGGCAAGATCCGTTTGTGGTTTAACGTCACACCAGCAGGGCACTTTGAACTGTCTATATCTCGGTAACGAAAGATCGGAAAACTGATTTCAGTTTTTGCAAGAGGAAAACGGGAGAAAAACGAAGATACATCACTTGCTAGGGCGAATTTCACCTTGGGAGCTGAAGGTGCACTGTGTTATCGAATTCAACAGTAAAACTTGAAAACCCCAAGTTCGATCCTTGGAGCTGGGGGTGTGTGGTGCAAGAAATCGAATGAAAATTATGTCAGACGTAATTTGTATAATGTTCTATCGGATTCAGTTTTCAGAATTTTTGGCCGGACATCCCAAATAGAAGAAAAAAATGATTTTTGCCATCGAGTCAACAGCGAAACTAAACAGTGTTGAAACGATCCTCACATCTAGGGTTGCAGGGTTCTCAGAATCTAACGAATTTTTTTCTCAATATAACTCATATCATACACGATGAGAACCATTTAACACAATTTTTGGCCGGGTTCCCGAAACAAGCACAAAAAAAGAAATGTTGTCATATCAAGTTCGAGACGAGAGAGCGTCGGCTTTTATCCTGGAGCTGGGGGTATGGGGTTCTCAGAAACGAACGAAACTTTTTTTCGTGATAGCTCATATAATGTCCTAACGATATCATCAACTAGACTTTTTGGCCGGACATTCGAAATACAAAAAAAATATTATTCGATCGTGTTAACAGTAAAACTTGAAAACCCCAAGTTCGATCCTTGGAGCTGGGGGTGTGTGGTGCAAGGAATCGAATGAAAATTATGTCAGACGTAATCTGTATAATGCTCTATCGAATCCACTTTTCAGAATTTTTGGCCGGACATCCAAAATAGAAGAAAATATGGATTTTTGCCATCGAGTCAACAGTGAAACTAAACAGTGTTGAGAACGATCCTCACATATAGGGTTGCAGGGTTCTCAGAATCTAACGAATTTTTTTTCCAATATAACTATATCATACACGATGAAAACCTTTTAACACAATTTTTGGCCGGGTTCCCGAACTAGCACAAAAAAAGAAATGTTGTCATATCTAGTTCGAGACGAGAGAGCGTCGGCTTTTATCCTTGGAGCTGGGGGTATGGGGTTCTCAGAAACGAACGAAACTTTTTTTCGTGATAGCTCATATAATGTCCTAACGATATCATCAACTAGACTTTTTGGCCGGACATTCGAAATACACAAAAAAATATTATTCGATCGTGTTAACAGTAAAACTTGAAAACCCCAAGTTCGATCCTTGGAGCTGGGGGTGTGTGGTGCAAGGAATCGAATGAAAATTATGTCAGACGTAATTTGTGTAATGCCGTATGAATCCACTTTTCAGAATTTTTGGCCGGACATCCCAAATAGAAGAAAAAATGGATTTTTGCCATCGAGTCAACAGTGAAACTAAACAGTGTTGAGAACGATCCTCACATATAGGGTTGCAGGGTTCTCAGAATCTAACGAATTTTTTCTCCAATAACTCATATCATATACGATGAAAACCATTTAACGGAATTTTTGGTCGGGCTCCCGAAACAAGCACAAAAAAAAGAAAGGTTGTCATATCTAGTTCGAGACGAGAGAGTGTTGTCTTTTATCCTTGGAGCTAGGGGTATGGGTTTCTCAGAAACGAACAACATTTTGTCTGAAATAGTTTATATAATGTCCTAACTATATCATCCCCGGACTTCTTGGCCGGACATTCGAAATAGAAAAAAAAATTTATCCCATATTTTTAACAGTGAAACTTGAACATCTCATGTTCGATCCTTGGAGCTGGGGGTGTGTGGTGCAAGGAATCGAATGAAAATTATGTCAGACGTAATTTGTATAATGCTCTATCGAATCCACTTTTCAGAATTTTTGGCCGGACATCCCAAATAGAAAAAAAATGGATTTTTGCCATCGAGTCAACAGCGAAACTAAACAGTGTTGAAACGATCCTCACATCTAGGGTTGCAGGGTTCTCAGAATCTAACGAATTTTTTCTCCAATATAACTCATATCATACACGATGAGAACCATTTAACACAATTTTTGGCCGGGTTTCCGAAACAAGCACAAAAAAAAGAAATGTTGTCATATCTAGTTCGAGACGAGAGAGCGTCGGCTTTTATCCTTGGAGCTGGGGGTATGGGGTTCTCAGAAACGAACGAAACTTTTTTTTGTGATAGCTTATATAATGTCCTAACGATATCATCTACTAGACTTTTTGGCCGGACATTCGAAATACAAAAAAAATATTAATCGATCGTGTTAACAGTAAAACTTGAAAACCCCAAGTTCGATCCTTGCAGCTGGGGTTGTGTGGAGCAAGGAATCGATTGAAAATTATGTCAGACGTAATTTGTATAATGCTCTATCGAATCCACTTTTCAGAATTCTTGCCGGACATCCCAAATAGAAGAAAAAATGGATTTTTGCCATCGAGTCAACAGCGCAACTAAACAGTGTTGAGAACGATCCTCACATATAGGGTTGCAGGATTCTCAGAATCTAACGAAATTTTTCTCCAATATAACTCATATCATATACGATGAAAACCATTAACGGAATTTTTGGCCGGGTTCCCGAAACAAGCACAAAAAAAAGAAATGTTGTCATATCTAGTTCGAGACGAGAGAGTGTGTTTTATCCTTGGAGCTGGGGGTATGGGGTTTTCAGAAACGAACAACATTTTTTCTAGAAATAGTTTATTTAATGTCCTAACTATATCATCCACCGGACTTTTTGGCCGGACATTCGAAATACAAAAAAAATATTATTCGATCATGCTAACCGTAAAACTTGAAAACCCCAAGTTCGATCTTTGGAGCTGGGGTAGAAATGATTGAAAATTACTCCAAAGTACGTTGAATGAAGCCTAGTCCATTCCATTCATCAGAATTCTTGGCCGGATATCTCAAACTAATGAAACTTCAATAAATTGTTTCGTACGAGTAAATACCGATTTTTCCCCTAATGTGATAGAAATTGAATAAAAGGAAGTTTAAATTATTTGAATTGTTCAATTCTTTGCTTGCGGTATGAATTTGATCACTTCCGATGTAGCATTCCTCAGAATTAACCGTAAAACAAATCAGCTGACGCCGGGCGACCTCATCGACCGTGGTGGAATAGGCGCGCTTGGAGCTGGTTGGCCGGGAGCTAACATCACCGGGGTAATTGTAAGGGGTGTTCCATAAAATATGTCCATTCAAAATTTTTGTTCCTCGATATCTCAGACAAAACGAAGCCAATCAAAATTAAGTTTTGCGGCCATATGCAGAATATTTTTATTAAGCCTCTTGCAATATTTTGTGACCAAAATGTTAACAGAACAATAGAAAATTCAATTAGAATATCGAGAAGAGGAATCTCTTTATTTCCATAACAAGCATCCGATTAGAGTGAAATTTTTTCTGGGAATACAGATTGATATACTGAGTGTTCATGCAAAATTAAGAAGAACGCGTCATCAGCACCATAGAAAATTCAAGTGGAATATTCAAAAGAAGAATCTTTCGTATTTCATAACGAGAAATGGAGATTGATATACTGAATGTGCATGCAAAATTTCAAGAAGATCCCATGATCAGCACCATAGAACTTAATTTTTGAATTGTCAAGGTTTTACACATTTTAGTGGTTGAATAATATCCACAATATTATTCTGATCGAGCTGGTATTCTGCATTTATATGTTCAGTATAAATCTCAAGTCCTATACACTATTTTGAGGTAATAGCCTCATTGTTCACAAACAAACGAGCGCTCAAATCCACCTGTTCAAGGCTTTCTTAACTTTTTTATTATTGAATAAGGTTTGTTGTCGCCTTCATTAGTATAGGGGAATATTTTATGTTGAAGTGAGTTTTGAAAAAGATTTTTTTTTTATTTTTCTAAACCACAAAGTGGTTACAAGGTGAACCCATGTTTTTAAAATTAATACTGAATTGCTCAGAAAATAGTTTGTTTCAAATGCATGTTAAGAAACGTAGGCGGTTTTGTTCACAATTTAACGAATTAAAAAAAATGTACTTCAAGTCAAAAATGTTTATTGCTCAAAAGGAAAAAATAATTTCGTTCAAATTTTGGAAGTTTGATTTTATTCGACTGATACCTATACATCAGAGTTTGGATCACAAACCTGGGTATCTCTTCTCCATCAAAAGAACAACACATTTACATGTCTACTGTTCCTCAATATTTCTCTTGGCCTCAAGAGATTTGTTTACGATAAAAATTTTTTTCTGAGGTATTTCTGCTGAATAGGCATGTAGCAATATGCTCCATAAGAATTTATATTTTATATAGGATACACACCCATGACCGTGAAGCACTGAAACATGCAGCCTTCGATCTTGTCTATCGATCGTGTCGATTGACTAGACACCGGTGCTAACTACCTACTATAAAATTTGAGTGTTCTCTATATTTTTGAGAGATATCAGATTTAATTGTGAGTAGAATGTTGAGGTTAAGCAAAACTCATTCACTTAAATCCTTCTGTACTTGTACAGTCGATACTTTTCTCGGAGAAAATAAAAAGTTACAAACAGTTATGATCACTGTTCATTCCATTCATTGTATGTTCTATGGAATGAATATTCTGAGATATTGTTTATGCTCAAAATTGGTTTTATAAATTATGCTAGTTAATCGTTTTATTAGTGAAATTAAAATATATGGAACACTTCTACGATGAAATGGAATGAACAGTGATCATTACTGCTTGTGAGTTTCTTTTTTTTCCGAGAAAAGTATCATTCGATACTTTTTTGATATTCATATTGAGATTTCGCAAGATACTTTTTTCTACAGAATTGAACGGAAAACCATAAGAGAATATTATTCTTCGTAAATCTATCCCACGAAAACATTTTCTGAAGGAAAATCATAAGGAGTTGATAATTTCAACCTCTAATAATAAAGTTATAGGATCAAAAAAAAATCGTGGCAGTAAAATCTACTTAATGAATCTTATTATGTATAGTTTTATGACTCAGTGTTTTTTACTTGCAACTCGTCATCACCTTCCAAAGGCAGTATCTTGGAAGGGGGTTCGATTCCGGTAAAAATTCATATGTACTACCCCTGCTTATTTTCATCTCCCAAAGTCACTTGCATTTGTTCACACCCTGTTTAAAATGTTTTTTTCTAGCTGCTATAATAACTCTCGAGATCCTTTTAGTAGTTTTGCTCACCCTGCACGAATAACAAAAATGTTATTCGTTTAATTCAGAATGAAGGAATATTTAAAAGCTCATTATTAATGATTTTCAGCCTTTTTCATTAAAATTCAATAAAATATGGTTCGAAATTGTAAAGGATTACAAACAACGAGAGTCTCATTATATAGAGGGTTTTCCACTAAGAGGAGTTATTTTGATTTTCAAAGAAAAATGCCCATTTTTCATTATAAATGATCGGATGTTTATTTCATTATAAAAAAGAAGCTATGCCGTTAATAGTGGAAAATAACATCAGGCAAATGACCACCACGACCACGCTTACAGGACCATATCCTTTTAATGAAATTTCCCATGACCAAATCGCAAAGTGGCTGCTCTATGTCCTCGATAGCGTCACGAATTCCATCCTTGAGGTCTTGAATCGACGCTGGGCTATTGGAGTAGACCTTCTCTTTCACGGAGTCCCAAAGGAAGAAGTCGCAAGGTTTTCAATCAGAAGATCTCGGTGGCCAATTGTGATCACCTCTTCGATAGATAACGCGGTCCGGAAACTTTTCCCGCAAAAGATCAATGGTTTCGTTGCTTGTGTGGCACGTAGCGTCGTCTTGTTGAGAGTTAACGGTGTCCATATCAATACTATTCAATTCCGACCAATTTCGTTTGTGGAATACCTAATTCCAAAGAACGACGAGGAATGGATCAACCTGGGTTTTCTTCAACACTCTCGGCTACAGCAGCAATATTCTCGGCTGTTCTTGAGCGACTGGTTTTATTCTTCACATCACTACAGCTTGTTTCAACAGCTCGAATTTTTTCACCAATTTCTTTATTGCGGTGCTTCACGACGACCTAAAAATGTTCGAGTTTTACGACCCGTCCGTATACCAAATTTTCACCATTTTTATAGTGTGAAGTTTAATAATTTCAATACGTTCTTGAAGCGTGTATCGTTCCATTTTTATTGCTTAATGGCTTAGTTTCTACTTGTCAAATGTCAAAAAATGACAGCTTCAGAACAACATTTCTTAATGGAAAACCCTTTATATTGACAAAGGGAATGATTCATTCCCTATATTTTTTTCAAGTAACTGAAATTGCAGTGTTTCCAATCAGTATTTCTGTGGGCTATTTTAGCTTCTCATCTATTTATTGCTTCAATTTCAAATAGATCATAATTGAATATCTCAATTCTCTTAGGAATATAAATATTCTAATTAAAAAACTAATTCCGCATACATTAGCCGATTCCTTGAAATGAATCATCCATTTTAGTTCAAGATGTGGTTTTTTTGATTCGTAAAACTGCTATTCGAGGCAAGATACAAGGAACCAACAACTAATTATCAAATTGCGAATTTAATATTTTAACAGACTGTCCCACAATTTCCATTTACTGCGCCATTCTTCCCAAGTTGTAAATGATGTCAGGTCAGTCGGTAGGAAGTCTCTTCAATATATTTAAGGATTAACCTTGTTAGAGTTGAATGAAGAAAAGAAACAAAGTAGGAGAGGTTTCATTTCTCTTCAAGCCAGGTGTGATGATCGTTAAAGAATAGCGTAGGGAGTGTGGGTACAAGAGATGAAGAACAGGAAATGAATCTGAATGCTGAATTTCAATTCAATCAACACATATTGGAAAGCCAATATGTAATCTTGTTGCTTGAATTATTCTTCAACAAGAGGTGATTTCGCCAAATCTTTTTTGACTATGTTTTCCTCATGAAATTATGAGATGGTGGTTTACAACTGAAGATATTTTTTTTTCCAAATATGTAGTTTTGAATGGAAAAGTTTTCTTTATTCTGGTACATTCGTTTTTTGGTGTTTAATAAAACAGAGTGCTACCTGTTTGCCAAAATATCTAAACAATTTGCATTTCGCTTATTATCGTTGATCACAGTCATGAAGAACTATGGTCTTCTGCATATTTGGTATTTGAATTATTTGAAGATAGTTTACTTTCTACTTAATTAGTGAGAATAATCCACGAATAAGGAATGATAAATACACAGAATACAGTGGAACTTCCTTATAACGAAAGGATTAAATCCGAAAAAAAATCGTTATAAAGGAATTTCGTTATACAGAAAATTTGTTTCTATAGTCGGTAATGTCCCGATCGACTTCACTGATAAATTCAAATTAATCATTCAAACTTTCAGACATTTTCGCACAACTTTCACACTAGCGTAATGGTTAGATTGAAACCAAACAGCCATGGGTGTATTTAAAACTGTTTCAGAAGGATCTCTCTGCCCGCCGTAATGATTTAGTTTAAGGTCGAGATTTATTACGTACGTCCGGAAAAATTTCGAAAAAAACCCACCCTCATACCTTCTTATCAATTCCTATTCAAAGAGTGATGTTCTGGGAATATTTCGTTATAGAGAGAATTTACTTCGTTTTAGAGGGTGTTTTTATTATGGAATTTGGATTCAGGGTGCAATGTCTTGTATGTAATTCACTGTATATCTATACTGTTTTATAAAGAAGTTTCATTGTATATACAGTATGACACCTTTGAAAACGGCTCAACTTCGAGTGAAGATTGCAAGAGTGCCACATTCAAGATTGTTATAAAAAGCCGCATACAGAATTTTGTGGCCATATTTGCAACAGAACCGAAGAAAATTCAATCAGAATATTGAAGAGAAAAATCCTTATGCAGTGTGCCACTGGCGCAGCTAGGGGGAAGGGCTTTGGGGCTGCAGCCCCCAAAAATTCTATAACAGTATCAATTTTTTCTGAAATCATTTTTTGTATTTGTTGTATCATCAAGAATTGTTCAGTTTAGCCCCCCCCCAAAACAAAATCCTGGCTGCGCCACTGCAGTGTGCGTCAAAATAATGGAACAAATTTATTCTCAGAGGAAAAATATTTGGCAACAAATCCTGAAACATATCAATTTTGTTTCACTTTTACCCATTTTCATGCATTATCGAAGGAATTTTGATGCACCCTGTGCCATCCCCATCAACCCTCTAAATATTTTGAATAGGGAAAGTGGATCATGTGGTACTTTTCTGGTAAAGTCCTTGCATCATCTTTAAAGGGGTGCAGAAATTTTGAAGAAAAATTTTTCAATTGAACTGAATTCGAGTTTGAGGATGTAAATTAGCGAAGTGAATAATCATGCAGATTTTCGAGGATTGTGAAACCAGAACCATAGAGTTTTGATTTGTTTATTATTATTATTATTTTTTCTTATTCAATTTTTCGAATATTATATGTTATAAATATTTTGCATTATATACAGTAGAACGTGCCTATAACGAAAGCGCTATATCCGCAAAACAATTCGTTTTAATGAAATTTCGTTATACATCAAATTTGTTTCTATAGTCGGCAATGTCGCGGTCGAATTCACTGATAAATTTAAGTTTATCATTTAAACATAAGCACTTGCTTTTAGACATTTTTGCACAACTCTTCACACTATCGTAATTGTAAGATTGAAACCA
The DNA here is from genome assembly GCA_013421045.1 of Propylea japonica. NCBI lineage: Eukaryota > Metazoa > Arthropoda > Insecta > Coleoptera > Coccinellidae > Propylea > Propylea japonica. The sequence goes on from CM024246.1 coordinate 45,799,741, forward strand.
AAAAGCCAGAGGTGTATTTAAAACTGTTTCAGAAGGATCTCTCTGCCCGCCTTAATGATTTAGTTTAAGGTCGGGACCTTAAACTAGGTCGGGATTTATTACGTACGACCGGAAAAATTTGGGAAAAACCCCACCCTTAGACCTTCTTACCAATACCCATTTAAAGAGTGATGTTCTGTGAATATTTCGTTATAGAGAGAATTTACTTCGTTTTAGAGGGTGTTTTTTTAACATGGAATTTGGTTTCAAGGTGCAATGTCTTGTACGAAATCCGTTATAAAGACGTTCGTGTTAGGTAAGTTCCACTGTACTATGAATCTCAAGTCCTCTAAAATATTTTGAGGTAATAGCCTTGTTGCTCCCCCAATTAACTAGAAGTCAAAAGCACCTGCGCAGGGCTTTTCTTAATTTTCGGCCTAGTTATTGGCTTCGAAACAGGACGGGCTGACGAACTCAGCTTTGTATTTTTCATTAGTGAAAATATTCCACAGTGAAATCTAACGATGTGTAAATACGAAATTGAATATTGGGACAATCTACAATGTTCTATTGAAAAAATAACGCGCAAAGTAATGTTAGCTTATCAAGTAGATACTATCAATGGGTTATGAAGGAACTAATGAACATATGATTTGCATTTTTCTTCTTGATACGGTTCACCAGAGGCATTGAATGGTTAAAAATTGACACTATCTCAAATGATTCATTAATCAACAACCTAACCAGTTAGGCAAATCTCATGTATGCTAATACGCGGCGGTAATGTTAATGATAATAATATAAAGACGAGTCCACCCACAGATCGAAATCAGTTCAAATTGGTTCAATTTTGAACGGTATAAAACATCGAATGTAAACACCGTAACGTTACAATCGGATCAAGAGAGGATTAAGTAATTTGTTATGAATGTAAACTTAATAAATTAGATTATTTATATAAGCAAAATTTATGCAATAGTTATGTCTGATAGCTGTGCATACCTACAATGATAATCTTTGGCGAAGAACCGGTAGTTCCTTGTGGGGAAACAGACTCAAAATCATATTATACATTGTGCTTCCAGATTTCAGAATAACGTCATCAAACACTAAAGAGCAGTGGCGGCTTGTGACAGAATAAAGTGATGAGGCACATCAAAAAAAAATATTAATCTTATAAACTCTTTTTTGTCAGCTGCATACTTATCATTATGAAAAAAATCCTTCGGTATTAATGCTCCAATGATTCTATAGCGTTTTATTGGGTGGTAATTGCCCTAAGATAAGTTTTTCAACTCGCTTCAACCAGTTTTTCACTAAACCCTATCGGAATATGTATTATTAACACTGCCAAAAAATAATTTGATTAGAGTTACACTGCCAGTAGTACTCTCATTTTGAAACCTCCGATTCGATTTTCCTACCGCACCGATAGTCAAGATTTGGAATAGGTTGTATAACTTCTTCAATTGTACATATGTTATACTCATAGGAATACTCATAGGAATGACTTTCTGTTTTATTGAAAACTCTGCAATATCACGAGTACTGCACAAACCCAATAAACCCAAACCAGAGTGAAATTTCACTATCTTCCGCTTCACGATTAACCCGAATATGTGCAGTTTGCCGATGAAACGAAACGAAACGATCACGGATCAAGGGTAGATAGTCCGGTCAATCCAGACCAAAAAATTAGGTTGAAGTTATATAAAATCCCAACAAACTGAAAATCGGTAAAATTGTTCAAAACATAATAATAAATGATATATAAAAGTTCCCAATCATTCCCGTGGATGGACAAAAATTTATTCAAGTTCAAAGGTCGAAAAATGAGTTTTTCGCGATTTTCAGCAAAACGGTAAGTTTCATCAAAAAAGTAATTCAGACAAAAATGTAGATGTTAAAATTATCTTCAAAAAATGTATCAATACTTTTTTTCCTACGAGGCACCGTTTCTAAGATAAAACGCTTCAAATGTTCTAAAAGTTGTTACTGAGGCTAGCCTCAAATTCACCTTAGAAGCTGCAATAGATAAACAACGAAGGGGAGGTTCATGATCTCGTCACATCGATGTGAATAACGCGCTAGACAAGGAAGCGCGTGAGGCAAGCCTCACCTCACCGTTTACGCCTTGAAGAGGAAGTGAGATGAATGTACAAAAATTGGACCTTAACGCCTGTAACATGTAACGTTACGGTCCGATTTTTGTGCATTCATCGTAACGTCAGTAACGTGTAATGTTACAGACGTCTGTACCCGGCTTGAGATTGAGCTCGGATATTATGGAAAACGAATGCAGTATCGTACAAAAAATTGAGACAAAAGAACATAATGGGATGATGAAATTGATTAATAAAATATTGGATTAATTCGCTTGATATTATTTGTGATTTCCGTAATTTATTTGGTGAGGCACTGCCTCACCTGCCTCGTAGGACAAGCCGCCACTGCTAAAGAGAGATTTCTATACAAATTTCAAGAAGAAATATTCATATAAACTTGGGTCCGAAGCACCTATAGTCCGTTCACGAAAGTTTGAGCGCATAGTGAGTGTTTGTTTATTTTTCTGAAGTTGGCAGTATTTACTGTCATAACGTACAATAAAGTCAACGTTGTCGAATGTACCCGGTCTCGTCCGATGAGCTTGAGAGTTATCAGAGAACTCTAGGCAATAATGCCAACATTGCGAATTAATCTGACAAGAAAATAAACAACATAACCTAAAATTTTAATATACACAGTGAAATATGCCAAATTGTCATGGCTAACCAACGGCTCAAACTTTTGTGAACGGACTATACTTTATACCGAGATACCTACGGGATGTCAAAGTTCAAACCTTTTTTTTAATATTTCAAAATTCACTATTGCCTCACGACTAACATTATTAATATCAATTGATTCAATTCATAAAGTTGCTACGTAAACTTTTCATTTATATTTTCCAATGTTTGCGTGTGAATTTCTTGAAAACGTTAAAAAATATTAAATTGGAGCAGGATATAATATTTGTCAAAAACTCACAAGGCTTCTTATTGATACTTATTATGTATAATATAGCTACCATGGTGAAAATCCACGAAGACACCCTGGAAATTCTAAGATTCTGATTTGAGAAGTTTGATTATTTTCCAATTTTTACAGAGATTTGGAACGGGTTCAACGTATATAAAATATTAATTCGATAGCAATTTTCAATTTTGCGATGTCACGGTTAGAAACAGTTTTTTTCTGAACTTTGGCATTACGAATCTCGGTAACGAAGCTATTTTCAGTTCCATGTTTATATGAATTTGAGGTAAGCTTTGAAGTTTCTCCATGGCGTTCTTCCGAAATAAGTTTTTCTACAGCGCTGATTTTCAATAGGTTATATGAGTTTTCCACCACTTTTTGGTTTTTTATACACTCGATTCCGCGGATTTCACATTTTCCAAGACCAAAAAACGTTTCTATTATACTGAAGTTGAAAAGTAGTACGTAGTAATAACATACCTACTTATGTAACACAACCGAAGCGCATTCGAATTTTTCACGTGAGGGGGTTGAAAGTTGTGCATGAACAAAACTGTAATGGTCGACTTTCATTCAGTTACAAATTCCATCAGGTACCATCGTCTCAAAGCAATGAGCCATGACAAATTATTGCACATACTGAAAACCTCTTGGAATAAACTAATTTTTCAATGAATTTTCTTGAAAACTTCTTCACGCCTGTAGAGAAGATACAAAGACTCTGCCAAAAAAGTACAACATGACCCACTATCCCTATTCAAACAATTTGGACGGTTGGTGGGGATGGCACAGGGTGCAACAAATATCCTTCAAAAATGCATTAAAATTTGGTAAAAGTGAAACAAAAATTAACCTGTTTCAGGATTTTGTTGACACATATTTTTGTTCTGAGAAAATGAATTTGTTCCATAATGTTGACACGAACTGTACATACATTTAGGTTATGCATTTTCGACTATTCTCTATACGCTTCATAACAGTCTAACATACAGTGCATCCACATTTACGATACAAAATTTTTCGCGCGTTTATCCTAATATTTCTTCGTATTTCTTTTTTTGACGGTTTCTACTGAGATCTCAGATGAACGTGAAAGGACTATTTTCAATTCAGAAAATAAAAAACCCAAAAATACATATACAGTAGAACTCCAATTATCCGAATTAATGGGAACCGGGACCCATTCGGATAATCAAATATTCGGATAATCGGAGTTTTTTAAAAAATTGCCATTAGAGAGAAAAAAGCTACGTTTTGATATTGCACTATTTTTTTATTGAATTGAATGAAAGAAACATGATATTTTCACATGTTTGAAATATAAATAAAATGTACTATGTAACAGTTTAGAAATAAAAATCATTGTTTTTCAAACATATCCGTCAATGTAAGCTGTTTTTTGGACAATTTTTTTTCTGAAAGTGATTCGGATAATCGGCGATTCGGATAGTCGGAGTTCGGATAATTGGAGTTCTACTGTAGTCCGTTCACGAAAGGTTGAACACATAGTAGGCGTTTCTTCATTTATCAGAAGTTGGCAGTATTTACTGTCATAGAGTAAAATAAAGTCAACGTTGCCGTTGCTTGCGAGTTATCAGAGACCTCTATGCAATATTGGCAACATCGCGTATCAATCTGACAAGAAAATAAAGAACATAACCTAAAATTTTAATATACACAGTGGAATATGCCAAATTTCCATGGCCAACCGACGACTCAACCTTTCGTGAACGGAGTATATTATATGCGATGAAATATTAAAATGGCATCAAACCAACTAATGTTTTATCGTCAAAACTATTAAATAAAATCGTTTGAGCCGATTACATTGAGATACTTTACAAGCTGATACTGAGCAAATTAAGAAGCGAGTGAATTATCTTGTGAGATTGTGATGATTACACACAAAACTGTCTACTCGCTGAGTAGCCAGTAATCTAGCGATCCACGTGAGGTTTATGTTTGTATCGTTGTCAAGGATAAATGTGATAAATGTTAAATAAGTTTTCAAATTTAGGAACCAGGAACCACCGAGTAGATGAGAACTCACAGATTGTTTAGTAGCAACTGTGATTACACACGGCTTATTTACTTGCCAACAAGCCAAAACGCTAGCGGTTTAGCGTGTAAAGTATCCCAGCTTTCAACTTTATTCGCAGCTTTTTTGCAATCAGATTGTTGGCTTGTGAACACGATTACACTGAGCGAATTTACAATCAACTACTAAATTCGCTCAGAAGCTGCTTTTAAATTACTCAATGTAATAGACCCATAAAACCTAATTCCTATCGAAACATTCGATCACTTTCATGTGGATGCATAAACTCTCCATTCATTCCCTACCCAATCATTACAATTTACGAAATTTGCAGATTGAAGATATGACACTCGAATGAGATTCTAACGATAAAGCATATGAATCGAGCTTCATTAATTCCGTAGCTCTTCTCCGAACTGTAGAAATACAGCTTTTATTCTATCAATTCCTGTCATCTCGTCATTCGTGTTCGTTTTGACACTGCTTCATTTGCTTCATTCGAGACTGTGATGGACGGATTCGAATTTCCGAGTTCATTCGAATGTCTTCGAGATATTCTGGGTATCAGACGTAACACTCAATAATATAGGTTGATATAAGTACGGGGTGGGCAAATTTTGTTGTCTACTGAAGGGATCTCGAGAACCATAGCAGCTAGAAGAAAACTGATGACACATTTTCGTTCTCTTTCTTCCCGACTAGATTAAATCTGGAAAAAGATCTGAGCTTTTTTTATGAATTTTGAATACTTAATGAACGAAAATTGAGATTTTGTCATTTTCTTTGATGCTGAATAACTCCCTCTTTTAAATCTTATTCAAAATTAATTGTTACATTCTACAGGCACTTTTTCAAGAGTAATCCAAATAAATGTCACTATTCACATCAATATTACACGAGAAAAAAATTTAATACATTTTCCTGCTTTTAGTTCAACTTCTTTATTAATTATTAAGAAAAAGAGTAGGCTGTTTTTTGCAGACCTAAAAGTCTATCTTTTGTTCTTAAGATTTAAAATAGGTGATCTATTTTTTTCCTAACGGGCCGGAATATGTCAAATTATGGAAAATTTGATTTGTTCGTATGCTAGATTTAAACAAATTAAAATAGCCAAGTAGCAAGGGTGGTCTACATCGAACTCCTATCACAGAAGGTTCAGTTCACATAGAATTGTGTGAAGCATGTTCAATGGTTATGTTAAGGCCAGCCTACTCATAATTAATTAACAACTGAATCGAAGAGCAGGAAAATGTATTACATTTTTTTTTCTTGTTTAATATTGATGTGAATAGGGACATATGATACATTTTTGAAATCAGCAAAAATTTTAGAGCCAGATAACAAATCATTCGACCATAGTTTACATTTGAAAAATCGAAAATCCTAGACACGTCTCGAAAATGGCTGGACTAAAAAAATTCATATCATATTTGAATTACTCTTAAAAAAGTGCCTGTAGAATTTAAACAACGGAGTTCGAACAAGCGAGTTAACATCAATGAAAATGACGAATTCTCAGTTTTCGTTCATAACTTAAAATCCATGAAACATAGGTGAGATCTGTTTTCAGATTTGAGTTATTCGGGAAAAAAGAACCTGAAAATTGTGTCATCAGTTCTCTTCTTGCTGTTATGGTTCTCGAGAACCATTCAGAAGACAACAAATTTTGCCCACCCTCTACATTAATAGCGTTTTTTATTGGGGAAACTGGTGCGCACCAGAATTGCCCCAGTGCGACCTGAGTGTAATTTTTAATGGGCAATTCATTGTTCTTTGTACCAACGGAACACAAAATATGTAAATTTCACAATACTTCTACTTGGTACTCTCTATTAACCATTTGTTCGTAGATCATTACATATAATCTATTCGTGTTGACCAGAAAGCATTTTATTTTACTATGTTGTCGTCTCATGTTAGTACTTAAAAGTTTTATAGCGGATGCAACGGAAACACATTTTTCCGGCGGTGAAATATATTAGTAATTTTCACATATTTTTCGACCACTTCAGTTTTGAATTGTATTTTTAGCTCAAAATAATTACAACTTCCCTATAACGAATGCGCTTTATATCCTTCCATCTTTTATTCGTTTCCTCTCGATTTCTCTAACTCTTTCTCCTTTTCACACCCTCTAATTTTTTTCGATGTAATTAATTCAAAAACTTTTTGACCTGGAAGTTAACTTGCTGCATAAAAATATCAAAAGGTGTTCCTATTTGTTTCTGCATGTTGCACGATTTGAAAGGTCTGTATTAAGAAATAACAATCTAAAATAATAAGTTGCTCGACTTAGTCATCAGATAAACAGAAGATATCGTGGGTTGCATGTACTTCAGTATATCAGCATATCGAATTAATATAAAAGAAGAACAGAGTAGAAAGACTGTTCACTATTCGTAACGTAAAAATCAGCAGGTTGTGAAAACAAAGCCTAATCTAGGTCTCCTTATACAAGTGCACCATTCCGGATGGAATCGTGCACTTTTCAAAGATTTCAAATAGCGAAGGACCTCTATTTCGATTTTGAAATATAGCCGAAATTCCATGAAAAGAAGCACATTATCATACCATTTCTTTATCTTTTTATCCCTTCCACTCCTCCAATTATTTTCGATGAAATTAATTTAAACTTTTTGACCTGGAAATTAACTCGCTGCATAAAAATATCAAGAGGTGTTTCTATTTTTTTCTGCACGTTACACGATTTGAAAGGTCTGTTATTAAGAAATAACAATCTAAAATAATAAGTTGCTCGACTTAGTCATCAGATAAACAGAAGATATCATGGGTTGCATGTACTTCACTATATGAGCATATCGAATTAATATAAAAGAGACACAGAGTAGACAGACTTTTCACTATTCGTAACGTAAAAATCAGCAGGTTGTGAAAAAAAGCCTAATCTAGGTCCCTTATACAAGTGCACCATTCAGGATGAAATCGTGCACTTTTTAAAGATTTTAAATAGCGATGGACCTCTATTTCGATTTTGAAATATAGCCGAAATTCCATGAAAAGAAGCACATTGCCATACCATTTCTTTATCTTTTTATCCTTTTCCACTCCTTCAATTTTTTTCGATGCAATTAATTTAAAAACTTTTTGACCTGGAAGTTAACTTGCTGCATAAAAATATTAAAAGTTGTTCCTATTTTTTTCTGCACGTTACACGATTTGAAAGGTATGTTATTAAGAAATAATAATCTAAAATAATAAGTTGCTCGACTTAGTCATCAGATAAACAGAAAATATCGTGGGTTGCACGTACTTCACTATATGAGCATATCGAATTAAATATAAAAGAAGACCAGAGTAGACAGACTGTTTACTATTCGTAACGTGAAAATCAGCAGGTTGTGAAAATAAAGCCTAATTTAGGTCTCCTTATACAAGTGCACCATTCAGGATGAAATCGTGCACTTTTTAAAGATTTCAAATAGCGAAGGACCTCTATTTCTATTTTGAAATATAGCCGAAATTCCACGAAAAGAAGCACATTGCCATACCACTTCTTTATCTTTTTATCCTTTTCCACTCCTTCAATTTTTTTCGATGAAATTAATTTAAAACTTTTTGACCTGGAAATTAACTTGCTGCATAAAAATATCAAAAGGTGTTCCTATTTTTTTCTGCACGTTACACTGTTTGAAAGGTCTGTTATTAAGAAATAACAATCTAAAATATAAGTTGCTCGACTTAGTCATCAGATAAACGGAAGATATCGTGGGTTGCATGTACTTCACTATATGAGCATATCGAATTAATAAAAGAAGACCAGAGTAGACAGACTATTAACTATTCGTAACGTAAAAATCAGCAGAATGAGGCTATAGGGAGGTCGCAATTGGCACATTTGTGGATGTGGAAGGTGCTTTCGATAATACCACCTACGCATCCATAGAGAAGGCTGCGAAAAGGAAGGGTATAAATCCTTCCACCATCGGATGGATTCAGTCCATGCTGGTGGGACGGAGAGCCACGGCGGATCTTGGAGGGTGTCGGTCACGGTCACTACGGAGAGGGGATGTCCACAGAGTGGAGTTCTGTCGCCTTTTTTTGTGGTGTCTCGTGGTTGACGAACTACTCAGAAGATTAGCCGAGCAAGGTTACAGCTGCTTTGGCTATGCAGATGACCTGGCTGTTATAGTTAGGGGAAAGTTCGAAGGTACTACTTCAGAGCTGACCCAAAACGTCATTGATATCATCAATCGGTGGTGTCAGGAGGAGGGCTTTAACGTCAATCCAACCAAGACGGTTATTGTTCCATTCACACGTCGTAGGAAGCTAACACTTGTAGCACCGGTGTTGAAGGGAATAAAACTAGAGTTTTCCGATGAGGTAAAATATCTGGGGGTCACCTTGGATAAGAAACTCAATTGCAACTCTCACCTTAACAAAGTGATTGCCAAATCTACAACGGCGTTCTGGATATGCCGCAAGTTATTTGGCAAAACTTGGGGTCTGCAGCCTCGTATGATCCACTGGATCTATACTACGGTGGTAAGACCTGTTATCACATATGCCTCTTTAGTTTGGTGGACTAAAACTGAAGAGAAGACAAGTCAGCAGAGGCTGAATAAGATTCAAAGACTGGCCTGTCTAGGCATTACAGGAGCTGCGTATAAAACTCCTACAGCTGCAGTAGAGGTAATACTGAATCTCACCCCGCTGCACATTTATGTTAAGAAAGAAGGTCTCATGAGTGCCCTAAGAATGGACCAAATAGGGCCTGGCAAGGGACACGGAAATATTTTAAGATAACTCGGTGGTGACCTCCCTTTGCTACCGAGGGATTCCATGCCAATCGAGTATGACCTTGACGCCAACTACGAAATGATCATAGGTGATCGCCAAGAAAGTGTGGAAGGTTTGTCTCGACTTCGTAAAAATCATCTCATCTGGTACACAGATGGGTCCCTAAGGGAACGAGGAGCAGGCGCTTCAAACTGAAATTCTGGCCATAGAAAGATGCGCCCAAGTCTGTCTGTCCAGACAGTACAAGGGAGCCAGAATTTGTATTGCCTCTGATAGTCAGATGGCACTGAGGCAGCTTATGGCCGTTGATTGTAGATCAAGGACCATTTGGAGCTGCAAACAGTCCCTCAAAACACTGGCGAAGTACAACAAGCTAGTTTTAACTTGGGTACCTGCCCACCAGAACATTGAGGGGAATGAAAAAGCTGATGCCCCTGCAAAAAGAGGAACAAACACACCCTTCACCGGACCCGTGCCCTCCTGTTGGGTATCACCTACACTGATTAGGGCAGAGGTAGGCGTTTGGGAAAAAAGGGAGAAACACTCTTACTGGATAAACACATCCGGTCAAAGACAAGCAAAGAGACTAATCGAACCTTCCAAAGAGAAGGCTCCACAAGCTCTATCGTTGTCAAAAAATGAGTTAAGGCTGCTAATCGGCCTTCTCACAGGGCATTGTCCCGTGAGATATCACCTACACAAGATCGGTAAAGAAAACTCCGACATTTGTAGGTTATGCGAATCGGCCACTGAAACCACCGAACACATACTATGCCAATGCACTGCGCTGGCGCAAACCAGACTTACTCTACTAGGTGGCGCGTTATTAACGCCAGCCGACATAAAAGCGAAGTCTCCTAAGGAAGTAACCAGCTTTGCTAAGGAGGTTAGATTCCTGGGAAAAACGTAGTTTTAGCATGGTAACGCACAAAAGACCTTATTGGTCGCAGTGCAGAAGGGTAATCAACGTGCCGATCGACCACTATCTAATCTAATCTAATCTAAAAATCAGCAGGATGTGAAAACAAAGCCTTATCCAGGTCACCGTATACAGGTGCACCATCCAGGGTAAAATCTGACACTTTTTAAATATTTAAAATATCAAAGGAATATGAAGATTATGTAGATAACTTGTGGAAATAAAGAATTTGAATTTGAATTTGACCTCTATTCCGATTTTGAAATATAGCCGAAATTTCATGAAAAGAATCGAATTGCCATACCATTTTTTACCCTTTCTCTCCTTTTCCACTCCTTCAATTTTTTCGATGACATTAATCCAAAAACGTTTCGACCTGGAAATTAACTTGCTGCATAAAAATATCAAAAGATGTTCCTATTTTTTTGCACTTTACACGATTTGAAAGATCTGTTATTAAGAAATAACAATCTAAAATAATAAGTTGCTCGACTTAGTTCAGATAAACACAAGATATCCTGGGTTGCATGTACACTTCACTATATGAGCACATCGCATTAATATAAAAGAATTAAAAAGACCAGAGTAGACAGACTATTCACTATTCGTAACGTAAAAATCAGCAGGTTGTAAAAACAAAGCCTAATACAGGTGCACCATTCAGGGTAAAATCGTGCACTTTTTAACGATTTCAAATATTCCAATTTTGAAATATAGTCGAAATTTCATGAAAAGAATCAGATTGTCATACCCTCAGAGTAAGAAATAAGTTGACTTTTTACTCTGAGGCGATACCATTTCTTTTATTCTTTCTCCTTTTCCACTCCTTTAATTTTTTTCCATGAAATTAATTTAGAAACAATTAACTTGCTGCATAAAAATATCAAAAGGTGTTCATATTTTTTTCTGCACGTTCCACGTTTTGAAAGGTCTGTTATTAAGAAATAACAATCTAAAATAATAAGTTGCTCGACTTAGTCATCAGATAAACAGAAGATATCGTGGGTTGCATGTACTCCACTATATGAGCATATCGAATTAATATAAAAAGGACCAGAGAACACAGACTATTCACAGATTCACTATTCGTAACGTAAAAATTAGCAGGTTGTGAAAACAAAGCCTTATCCAGGTCACCGTATACAGGTGCACCATCCAGGGTAAAATCGTGCACTTTTTAACGATTTCAAATATCAAAGTCCTCTATTCCGATTTTGAAATATAGCCGAAATTTCATGAAAAGAATCAGATTGCCAGAGGCTGTCACGATTGTGAACGAGAGAGATCTATTTCGTATCGTCACCCAAATCCGCTTAGCGAACACTATGCTTTAGATAAATCCATTATTGGGAGAAAAGGCATTAACTGTGAGAATTATTGTTGCTTAGATGATGGTCACCTAGAAACGGGATATTGAGAGGAAGCGTTTTTTCTGCTTGGTCATATTCGATAGAGATTATGTTGTTATTTAATGTTCTTGTTGGGTTATGGTTCAGATTGGAAGGAGAGCAGTTCGGTTGATATGATTTGTTTATCCGCTAAAATTTTAGGTATAAGTTTTTAATTGACCATAACAAGAAATTGGCTTTTTCAGTTTACCGCTTCATGTGATGGGTGGGTCAATTAGAAGTTCGAACCAATTTTCGTGCACTCTTTCGAGTGTATAGTGTCGTATCTCGACAATGCCATCAGATGCTCAATTGTCTTCGGTGTGTCGCCATTTTCTTTAACGGAAAATAGTTCAACGTTATCAAGTCGCAGTTTCTTGACGTTCAATTGACATCACAATTTCGGCTAATTAAATGATCATCAAACATTTGACGCAATGCATCTATTATGGCATGAGATATGTGGCAAGCTCCACCATCTTGTTAAAACCAAATAGCTATTATTCACGTGGTGAAGTTTAGGCTATGAGCCTAATGGGCGAGTAGCATACTATACTTTATCCACGACTACTGAAGATTTTAACATTTAGAGATCGCGACAAGACCCTTCTATGACAAGCGTGTAAAAATTCAAGTTGACACATGAGAAATTTTTGGAGAACTGGTCATCGCATATAAAATAATAATAAAAAATGCTTAAATTGATTTAATAAGAATAGATTTGGTCCTCGATTGACAAGGGATACCTTGTCAATCCTTGTTGTTAGTTGGAGTACTTTAAAATTCCGTAAAAATACTTGTTTAAAGAATATTAAAGAATATTCCTATTATATCCAAGCTGAATATATGAAGCATCTGATGACAGCAGTGATTAATATTTCATTATTATGTTGTGATTAATGGGTATTATTATGGAGGAATACAGAGACGTAAAATGGATGGATTCCACAATAGTCGTAGATAAAATTGAAAAATGGATACTTTGACTTTTATAATACCACATGTGGGTTTTCTGAGCCCCAAATACGACAAAGTTACTTATTAACAGCTCAAAAAAGCTCTAAAATTAGAGCACTCACGGAAAGACGAATTTTTATTGACTTGATATTCTTTATCACTGAATCCAACCAAGCTCGTTACAACTGACGGGCATTTGAGCACTCTTCTCATATAGGAACAAGTAGCCAGTAGGTATACATATTTAATACTTATAATCGTTTTCGTAGGTTTTCAATAGGTCGAAATTTCTTCACAATCCAGGATATAAATCAATAATCTAAGACACTTTAGCACTTTAGATATCATAGCACTGCACTGATTTAGGAGGATTCCTAGGAACTTATTGCAAGTATTTCTATTCTGCTTTCTCCTAAATCAATATAATTTTTGCGAAGAAGCAACAGTATCTCCTCTAAAAAAATGATAATGTCTTTATAGCACTTTCCAGTTCAAAATTTGAATACTTAGAGACAGACATTAATAACTTTTGACCAGAGATTCTTCAGTGAAGTGAGTCCAAACAAGCTCAAATAGAAATTTCAGACCGACAAGCATTTGGACAGAAATATAGCACTCTGTTCACATATAAACAGGCGCCCATAAAATTGTTGTTATTCTGACAATGGTTCTTATTTTTTAAGGGTTTAGCAAGTAAACATTTCCCCACTAACCAGAATATGAATCAAGACATTTTTGTCCTAGATGTTGCACTGCACTTATATAGGAAGATTCTTAGAAACTTTTTGCCTGTAGAGTGTTACTGCTTCCTACAAAACCGAAAAAGTGATTTTCGTACAGTTCAATGTTATCCTGACAATGGTTTTAAATTTCCTGAATCCTATTTCGACAGGTCCACATTCATTACGAGCCAGGATATGTATCAATGACCTAAGAGAACATCTTTGCCCTAGATATTCTAACAATGCACTAAATTAGGAAGATTCCTAAAAACTTTTTTTGTGAATCCTAATCGTAGGTTTTCGACAGGTCAACATTTCTTTACGATTCAGGATATGAATCAATGACCTTAGAAGACATCTTCGGCCTAAATAACACTGCACCAATTTAGGAAGATTCCTAGAAACTTTTTGCAGGCAAAGTATTTCTGCTTTCTACAAAACCGATAGTTTTTGCGAAGAAACAACGGTATCGCGTTTAGGAACATCAAAGACCGTCGTGAATTCCTGAACGCTTTTTATTTTTCGATATCGCCGTTCTCAAGTTGAAATATAGCCGAAATATCTGTGGAACATCCAAATTGCTCTGGGCCATCACGAAAAGAACTGAAGAGATCTAATTCCGATCTGTCGGTAATCTGCTGTCCCAACAATGTCTGTCTATTTATTCATTTCTTCTTTAGTAACGTAAAAATTAGCAGGTTGAGAAAACAAAGCCCAATCCATGTCAAAGTATACAGGTGCACCATCCGGGTTAAAATCGTGTACTTTTTAACGATTTCAAGTATTAAAGGTCCTCTATTCCGATTTTTCCCCTTAAGGGAAAATTTTAATTGTGACTAAAGTTGAAGGCAAAACCGCAAGATTTCAATTGTTTAAGGTAGCGAATTTACTTAACTTTGTATCTGCCTACTTATTTTTCATTTCATCTATGTAGTTTTTTTGTATTAGATATTTTTGTTAAAGTTTAGTGAAGGATCATTTTATACACCCCTGTGGATAAAATGATCCCTGGGGTAGGGGCAAAATGATCCCAGGGATCATTTTGTACTATAAGTTAATAAATATCAAATAAAAATGAAATAAAAAACTCTGCTGTTTATTTAAATGATAATATGTATTGTTCATAACAATTTAAGTATGTAAGCAAGTTACACAAAACAAAAATATTCGATGGGTTGAAAAATAATATTTTTCTTGGGCGTTTCTCAAAGTCGAGAGAAATTCATCCACCATATTCTCATTAAAACCTCGCGCACGCATTGTAATTCTGGATGTCTACGTCTAAATCCCCGAAGCCATTCAAGTCCAGCTTTTCCTTTAGCTTCGGAAAATTGATACGGTAAATTATTTCTTTCTGCCATTTTGGGTGAGCTGAGGTTAAGAAATCCTGAGTGGTCAGCCCGTATATTATTCTGGACTCCATGTCAACAAGTTCCAATTCTTGTTCCAGGTTGAACACTGTTTGTTTGCTACCTAACTTTTTAGCTGATCCTACAGCTATTTTATTTTTACCTTTGGCTCTTCTTACTAATACCATCACAGGGACCTCAAATTCTCTTCTCGCGGTTTTGTAAGCCATACCATCTCTGATGCCTTTTGCATTTGTTCTTCAGGCCTCTTTTGGCGATCTGCCTCTTTTGGCGTTTTACGTTTATAAATTCTCGGCATGATCTGTAAACAAAAACTATAAATGGGGTAAATGATTCCAGGGATCATTTTAGACACACAGAAGGGATCATTTCACCCCAAATACCAAATTACAAAATATCGATCAAAACAAAACCTTCACATACCGCGTGCGATGATCGAACATTGATTAAATTTTAGCTAACTGCTACTAATACCCGCAAATAAAACAACATTTCAGTAAACGCTTACATGTAAAAAAAAACGAAAGTCCAAAAACATGCTTACCTTAGATCAGAGCCACACTTTTCGATTATTTTTTAATAAAATCACGCCAAGCACTCGCACCGCATTGACATTTTACAGGTAACTCGCAGGGTTATGTTTCATGTGTATTTGGATATATGGTACAAACTGTTTCTGATTTAAGGCGGGGGATCATTTGACCCTTAGGTATCGTATTACCTCACTTTCCCCTATAGCCGAAATTTCATGAAAATAATCAGATTGTCATACCATATTTTCAATTCGTTATCTAGCTACGACTATTCTAGTCAAATGCATCCTACAAATTTTATTTCTTTTATTTATTCGTAGGTAAAATCATAAGGGCATCTAATTTTTCCGAAAAAATCGAAAAAACACGTTACTGAGTAAGATTTTGACAAAAAGCATAAGTACTTGTGGCATCAAAAATCCAAATCGAAGACAAGGGTTTTTGCACAGCACGAATGCTTTTTGTGAACAAATATTACTTTTCATTGTGTTTTTCGATTTTTTCACAGGAAAAATTAGATGCCCGAATGGTATTTGACAAAAATATTTCATGAGGAACCATAGAGATAGGATAATATAGAGTTGCCATCATTGAAATCAACGTGGTATCAGATGCGCCATATTACTACCACCTAACGTCAAATTTGACAATCGTTGAATTTCCTGGAGGAATTGTGATTCTAGCGCCTGTTTCTTGTTGAATTGTGATTTTTTCAGCTTAATAATATACAATAAAATGGTATCGTGCTCTGTAAGGCTTTCTTCAAGCATAGAAGAGACGGATAAGAAGAAAATTAGAGAAAAAACATATCACAGGTAGGGATGAGTACAGAACAGATCCGCATTCGACATTTGTGCTAGTCTATCTTGATAATATGATATCTTTTTATATGTGTATATTATCGCCTGAACAACAAATGTTTATTTGATATTCAATTGACCTTATTTGAACAGGATTCCTGAAGACCTAACACGTCCTATTTTTTGGTTTAAATTTGTAAACAGAAAAAACTGGCAACTTAGTTCAACCATTAACTCTCTCATAGCGTTTTTTCTCTATTATATCTCGATGTGAGTAACAGATTATTCTGCATGCCTTATGTATAAGTATTAATTTGACAACACTACTGACTACTGACAGCTCCTGCCAAACAGTTTTTCCACTTAGAAACCATATTTGTTATTCAAAATTGCGCGTTTCTGATTGGTGGAAATTACGACGAGGAAAACAGTCGATAGAATTAATTTGAAAATTTTATTCATCTGTCAAATTCGACAGACAACAATGTTCCGACTGATTTTTTATTGTTGTTTTAGCCAATGAGCATACAATTAGGCGATAATTTTGCACTAGTGCAATTTATCGATAATTCGCACTTGTGCAAAATTATCAGGTCCTTTAAAATAAATGCAGACGTAATTATGAACGTTTATTACTTATTAGAGTAACATGAAAACTGACAGCAACTTACAGCGACACAATACGATTTGATGGATTCACAAAATTTACTTATTAAATTTAACTCTTGCAATGAAAATGAATCGATAATTTTTGACAAATCTGCTCTCATGCAAGTTAAACTGTAAAAGGCACTCGAGCGCTCCGCGCACTCGTGCTCTTTTTCAACTTAACTTGCATTTGAGCATATTTCCCAAAAATTTTCGATAATTTTCATTGCACTAGTAAAATTACAACTGAACATTTTTTGACCTTAAAATTGAACTACCGTAAAAAAATTTTTTCTGCTTTCTACAAAATAGTTTTTGCGAAGAAGCAACGGTAACGATATCGCTTTTAGGAACATCAAAGACCATCGTGAATTCCTGAACGCTTTTTATTTTCCGATATCGCCGTTCTCAAGTTGAAATATAGCCGAAATATCTGTGAAACATCCAAACTGCTCTGGGCAATCACGAAAAGAACTGAAGAGATCTAATTCCGATCTGTCGGTAATCTGCTGTCCCAACAATGTCTGTCTATTTATTTATTTCTTCTTTAGCGCGGGACAGGCGGACTTTTGATCCGATCTGGGATGATTATATCTTGATACGTTCATGTGGGGATATTTCGATGAAAACTAACGGTAGATCTGTAATTCTTGATGCCGCGCGACGGTCTTGAAATTGCAGGACTGGCACAGAATTTTTGTGCTTACACATTCTACGTCCATAATTATTGTTACTCCTATCCTATATAGCATTATTTGAAATATGGTGTTGATTGAAGGGGATTTCGAATTCCGATGAAGTTCATACTCGTATAATGCGTCACTATTAAGGCATAGAATGAAAACAAAATGTTGACTGCGTCAACAGTTAAGAACGTTGATTTTCGTACAGTGAAATGACTGAAATGATGACATAACTTAAACAATTAGTGCAATTTCGAAGATTATATTGTGGTCAATGGGCACGGTGACTCTCTTTCTGCATAGTGATCCTCTTTTTGCACAGTTTCATGAAAATAAACTATAAATCAGCATGAAATTGCTGATACTACAGTTGTTTATAAACACAGGATGTGTCTAGAATATAAACATGAATTTCTCATACATTAAATCAATAATTCAGCTTCAGAAGAACAAAATAAATTTTCTGAAATGCATTTGAGAATTTTATGTTCATCACTGAAGAAATGATCTCAATTTTTTGAGATACGCCACAGAGATATTTCAAACTAACAATAATTTTTCAATTGTTCGTCTCTTTTGTGAGCCTTTTCCTTCTTCATCTAGAGGGTTTTCCAATAAAAGGTGTTATTTTGATATTTAAAAAAATGCCATTTTTCAATATAATCGATCGGATGCTTATTTCATTATAAAGAAGAAGCTATGCCGTTAATAGTGGAAAATAACATCAAATGACCACCACGACCACGCTTACAGGACCATATACTTTTAATGAAAATTTTCATAAACAAATCGCAAAGTAATCGCAAAGTGGCTGCCCTGTGTCCTCGATAGCCTCACGAATTCCATCTTTGAGGTCTTGAACAAAGATATTCTACTATTGCAGAATATCTTTAGTCCTGAATCGACGATTGGGCCCCAAAGGAAGAAGTCGCAAGGTTGTAAATTACAACATCTCGGTGGCCAATTGTGATCACCTCTTCGAGAGGTAACACGGTCCGGAAGCTTTTCCTGCAAAAGATCAATGGTTTCGTTGCTTGTGTGAACTTTATAAGCCTTAAGACCCAAATCTTTATTCAAAATACGGTATAATGACGTTCGTGGAATGCCTAATTCCAAAGAACGACGAGGAATTGTCTAACCTGGGTTTTCTTCAACAGCGGCTACAGCAGCAATATTATCGGCTGAGCGACGTGAACGGATTTCATTCTTCACATCACTAACTTGTCCCAACAGCTCGAATTCTTCCACCAATTTCTTTATTGCGGTCCGACAAGGTGCTTCACGACGACCCAAAAATGTTCGAGTCTTTGCCAAATTTGCACCATTTTTATAGTGAATTTTAATAATTTCAATGCGTTCTTGAAGCATGTATCGTTCCATTTTTATTAATGTGGTAGTTTCTACTTGTCAAATGTCAGAAAATTACAGTTTTAAACGTGAGATCTACCGAAATAGCGGGCTATTAAAAAAACACCTCTTATGGAAAACCCTTTACATACCACATTATGTGCTGAAGTAACGACAAATATCTCTCAGAGCAAGAAGTTAACAATTTACTTCTTGCTCTGAGACAAATACGCGTTAAAATTTTTATTTGTCTGCATAAAAACGGCGCCCCATAAGAAAAAAGGACAGAAAAGATTCTTTATGAAGATAAGAAGGATAGTTAGTGTGAAAAATCTAAGTGGCGTACCATTTTTTTAATACCTCGTATCTAGGAAAACGAAGCATTTGCGGTCAAAAGTTATTCAGTATAATGTCATTATCTCTCCATGTGGAATGACCTCCTGAAATTTGTAGCACTTATTCACTAACACCCTGTATTCGTAAAACTGTCCTCAGACAGGTATGAGTAGTACTTTCTCCATACTTAACTTCTTTTTAAATATTATGTTTCACTACTTCATTTCCTCAATCGAATAAAGCGAATTGGAAGCATAGTGCTTTTTTTGGTAGTTTATATTGAGAAATCTTGTAAGTGCTTTGCACCTGATGTCAGGTTTCATTCGTTCGCGTGTACTTTGATTTATCATTTGTCGACATATTCCGAGGAATTATTATACTTTCGATTCAACAAAGGCTGACTCATTGCGTTTTGCAAAACTCGTTGACAGGACAAACTTCGATTTACAATCTGAGTTGTTGCAATGATTAATCTAGTGGTACATTGTTTTTCACGCTTGGAAGATGATAATAATTGGTAGTGACTATTTTCATCATCGGAAATATTATTTCTTTTATCTCATCATTGATCTTTCGATCAGGTTTCAAACTTTAATATACCATAAATTGCATATTCTTAAGTATGGTTACCTCTGCGCTTCCCCACATAAGATTCTGTAGGTATACTTATTCTGTGATTCAAAATCTTATATGGATCATATCTGAAATGGATTGGCCTATATCGATTGATTGGTTGAAATACATATCTAAAACACAATTGATAATATACAGGATGTCTGTAAACAAATGCGAGGGACTTTGGGAGATGATTCCTCAATGAAAATAAGCAGGGGTAGTTCATATAACTTTTTTCAACCCCCCTTCCAAGACACAGCTTTTGGAAGGCGATGACGAGTTGAAAATTCTTATTTTTTTAGGAGTCCTTAAAAACACTGAGTCATAAAAATATACATTATATGATTCATTAAGTAGATGTTATACTCACACACTTTTTCTGATCCCATATTTTTATTATTAGGGGTTGAAAATAACAACCCCTTATAATTTTCCGAAAATTGTTTTCGTGGGATAGATTTTCGAAAAATGAAATTTTCCATTCAATTCTGGACAAAAAAAGTCTCTTGCAAAATTCCGAAACAGTCGATACTTTTCTCGGAAAAAATTAAAACTTACAAGCAGTTATGATAACTGTTCATTCCATTTCATCGTATTTTTCATGAAAGGAATAGGTATTATAAGATACTGTTTATGATCAAAATTGGTTTTGACAGAAAGAAAAGAGAACTATGATTTTTTCTACAATTTTCAGTTTCAGAAGAGTTCGTTTTTTAATGCATACTTTGCAGTTATAAAATGAATAACTCAGTTACAAAAATGGTAGTTTATTCGAATTTGCATTTGGCATTTATGCATTTATCTCATTTATCTCCTGTCATGGACATACAATATTTAGGAATATTAATTCTATGGAATGAATCAATGAATAATGATCAAATGGAATAAACAGCGATCATAACTGCTTGTAATTTTTTATCACCTCAGATAATAGATAATATTCTTTTGAATTGAGAGCTAACAAAATACAATACATGAAACAAAAAAGTCCCTAGCTGAGGTTGGTGCAAAACGGGGTACCATACTATTCTGTCGTATGATACCAGAGCACAGGGAAAAACCTCAGTAGAAAAAACCCTGCCTCGCCGTTTTTACAAAATTGGAACTTAAAATTATTCGAATAAATACCTTCAATATTCAGATACAAAATACGTAATTGCTCTTGGGCCAGGAAGGTGTTTAAACCAGGTCTGGCGTTCCAAGTGATGATTTTCGAATCTTCTGTTCTTCTAAGACCGCTACAGGACCCTACTGAAGGGTAATCATCTCCCATAGATTTGAATAGTGGCATTTCATCCTAAATATCGAATTTAATTTCGGAATAATGATAAAAAACGTGTATTTAAGGAACTGTCCTTAATAGTAGATAATTATCTTCTTTGGATTTAGACAGTAATAATAAGCCCTAAAATATCAAATTCATTTTCAGAATAATAAACGCATTTGTTGGACTGTCTCTCTTTTATAATAATAACCGTTATAGTTCAATCGAATAGATTTATGTTAGAATCTATACCTATGTAAATTTTGCAGATAGGTAACTTCGAAACAATTTCGTTTCTTGGTCCGTCACTAAATAGCTAATTGTTGTAAGTTTTATTGTACCAAATATCGCCCCAGAGCCTGTTCTGCTTTCGCAAGTTGACGATGTAAAAAATTACGTTTTCGAATCAATAATAAGGTCAGGAGTCACCACATTTCAATTTGGGCCGAAATCAGATAAAGATTTGGTTCTAGGACTGTTTTCTATCGACTTATCTACAATCTAGACCGGCCTTTCAAATTTGTTTTATATGATTTATGTCTTTCTCTCGTAATAAGCGAACAACGAACGAAAAAAGTGGCACCTGTTGCTTGCGTTATGTGGGTGCCGCTAAATATTCGACCGTTATGATTCAGTAGTGATCACGACTTTTCGGAAAGGTTATTTAACTTCAATTAAAAACCGAGGTGCACCCAAAACAATTTTGTAACTATCATGTTTACGAAACTTAAATAGAGCAATTCTTGACACATTTAATTCATTATGTTATCAGAAAAAGTACAAGAATTTCGTGGAAGATTAATCGATTTGATAAGTACCAAATTTAATTGAGTTTGTATCCAACCAAAGGATTGAACCTGATTTTTTTGTATGTTCGGTTTATTTCGAATATTTGAACAAATAATGAAGAACGCTCTGCCGAGAGGTCATTTATATTGGAAAAACGATCATTTTTTAAAATTTTAGGGTTGGTTTTAGATTTGAATGAGTGAATAAATAAAATTAGAAGAACAGCTCTGAAGAGATGCAAATTTGATTAATCGTATTCCTTATATGAACAAGCATGCCAAACCATTCAACTGATTTATTCAGAAAAGAAATTATTTAGTTCAATGTCAATGAAGGAGATTTTAACAGAGAATATGATTTGAATCAATCGAACTGTCACCTGAATATTGAAGACTCTCCGAAAGGACCCCGAACATTTTGTATGGGAATTGGCTCCCGGTGGATTTGGTATTATGTTCTACTTATCCTTCTGATCAAATGTCTAAACAGTCACGAAGCTGAAAATGTATACTTCTAGGAGTTTTTAGCGATTTTCTGTATCCATTATGGCTTACGTATTATGGGAATTGGCTCCCGGTGGATTTGGCTGAAAATTTGATATGATGTTCTACTAATCCTTCTGATCAAATGTCTAAACAGCCACGAAGCTGAAAATGTATACTTCTAGGAGTTTTTAGCGATTTTTTGTATCCTTTATGGCTTACGTATTACCGTTCACGCAGAAATGTTTGAAAATATTTCGAATTGACAGAATCTGCTTTCAATAATCGCGAAATATTCTCAAACATTCCTGTGTGAACGGTTATACGTAAGCCATAATGGATACAAAAAATCGCTAAAAACTCCTAGAAGTATGCAATTTTCAGCTTCGTGACTGTGGAGACATTTGATCAGAAGGATTAGTAGAACATCATATCAAATTTTCAGCCAAATCCACCGGGAGCCAATTCTCATACAAAATGTGGGGGTCCTTTATTTCGATAAATTCATAAAAAAACAAAGTAAAAAAATGTATATATTCAATATATCCTGAGATTGGAACCTCGACCTCACGACGCGAAAGGCAAACTAGCAATATTCTGTAATTTCGAATCCTATATGGATATCATATCTGAAATAGATTGGCCTATATTGATTGGTTAGTTGAAATACATATTTAAAACACAATTGATAATTTTCAGGGAGATAATTCCTCGTTGAAACTAAGCAGGGGTTGTTAATATAAATTTTTTTTAAATCGACCTATCTTCCAAGATAGAGCCTTTGAAATTCGATGACGAGTTGACATTTTCTAAGTTTTTTTAGGAGTCCTTTAGAACACTCAGTCATAAAACTCTGCATAATATTATGATTCATTAAGTAGATGTTACTCCTACAATCATTTTGATCCCACAACTTTATTATTGAGGGTTGAAAATAACAACCCCTTATGATTTTACTTAAAAAATTGTTTTCGAGGGATGGATTTTCGAAAAATCAAATTCTCTTATAGTTTTCCATTCAATTCTGGAGAAAAAAGGTCTCTTGCAAAATTTGGATACAGTCGATACTTTTCTCGGAAAAAATTAAAACTTACAATCAGTTATGATCACTTTTCATTCCATTTCATCTTATGTTCCATAGAAGGAATATTTTAAGACATTGCTTAGCTCAAAATTGGTTTTAACAGAAAGAAAAAGATTCTCTATGAATCTTTCTACAATTTTCAGTTTCAGAAGAGTTCGATCTTTTTAATGAATAATTTGCAGTATGAAATAAAATACTCAGTAATAAAAATGGCAGTTTATTCGAATTTGCATTTGGCAGATATGCACTTTTGCTTTCATCTCCTATCATAGACATATACAATATCATAGAATATTAATTCTGTGGAACACTTATACGACGAAATGGAATGAAGAGTGATCATAACTGCTTCCAAGTTCTTATATTTTCTGAGAAAATTATCGACTGTATCGAAATTTTGCGGAACACTTTTTTCCCCAGAATTGAATAGGAAACCATAGGAGAATTTTATTTTTCGATAATCTATCCCACGAAAACAATTTTTGAACGAAAATCATTAGGAGTTGTTATTTTTAACCCCTAATAATAAAGTTATCAGTTCTAAAAAAATGTGTGAAACAACTACTTAGTGCTTCATATTACGAGTATGTATAGTTTGAATGAAGCCGTAAAAAAAGTTAAAAAGAGTCATATCCTGAGATTCGCACCTCGATCTCAGGACGCGAAAGCAATATTCTCCACGAATATATTCTGTTTTCATATATCGATCATAAATTAAAAGAATGAAACCATTGGCTCTCAGGATATTTAAATTTGATTGATCGTTGTCCCAATGATCACTATGGGTGGAGGAGTGGAGGAGAAGCTATTTTTCGGCTTGTATGATGTTAATGACGATATAGAAGTTGTAGGGCACATTATCCTGAAAATTTCAAGTCTTCATGTCATTACTTTACCAACTTTTCGCGCGAACAACAAACGAAAAAAGTGGCACCTGTAGCTTGCGATATGTGGGTGCCGCTAAATATTCGACCGTTATGATTCAGTAGTGATCACGACTTTTCGGAAAGGTTATTTAACTTCAATTAAAACTGAGGTGCACCCAAAATAGTTTTGTAACTATTATGTTTACGAAACTTAAATAGAGCAATTCTTGACACATTTAATTCATTATGTTATCAGAAAAAGTACAAGAATTTCGTGAATGATTGATCGATTCGATAAGTACCAAATTTAATTGAGTTTGTATAAAATCAAAGGGTTGAACCTTAATTTTCTTGTAAACTAGGTTAATTCTAAAGAGGTATTTGAATCTGCGCTGGGCTATTGGCGTAGATCTTCTCTTTCATGTGGCCCCAAAGGAATAAGTCGCGAGATGTTAAATCACAAGATCTGGGTGGCCAATTGTGATCACCTCTTCGAGAGATAACACGGTTGCGGAAACTTTTCCCGCAAAATATCAATGGTTTCGTCACTTGTGTGGCACGTAGCGCCGTTTTGTTGAGAGTAAACTATGTCCAGATCAATACTATCCAATTTCGGCCATAAAAAATCATTAGTCATCTCTCGTCCATTCACCGTAATTGTTGCTCCAGCCTCATTTTCGAAAAAGTGAGGATCAATGACTGCGCCGGATCATAAACCGCACTAAACAGTTACAAGTTTAGGATAAAGAGGCTTTTCGACAATAACTCTTTTTGGGTTTTCTTAAACTCTCTCTGATGTTCTTGAGCGACGTGCACGGGATCACAACTTGTCTCAACAGCTCGAATTTTTTCACCAATTTATTTATTGCGGTCCGACCAGGTGCTTCACGACGATCCAAAAATGAGTTTTACGAACCGTCTCTGCCAAATTTTCACCATTTTCATAGTGAATTTTAATAATTTCAATACGTTCTTGAAGCGCGTATGGTTCCATTTTTATTAATGGCGTAGTTTCTCCTTGTCATATGTTAAAAAAAAGGAAGCTCCAAACGTGACATCTATCGAAATAGCGGGCTATTCAAAATAATACCTCTTATTGGAAATCCCTTTATGATTGATAAAATTTTATTTATCATAGGAGTGTATTTGACATAATATAAATTCGGTTGCTCAAGAAAATTGAACATTCAAATAGTAGAAATTGATCAATAACATGGTACATCATTAATCAATTTTCTGTATCTACTTCAAACTGAGCTTTTATTTTGAGTTCGTCGAAAAAATAAATCCACAAAACAATTCATTCCTTACAAGAAATAATATACTACATCAATATTTATGTTGTTCTGCGAAAAATTCAAATAGCTGTGCGTTGTGGACTTGCAGAGAAGAATTCATTATTGCTCTGTGAGTGTTGTGTGAGAAAATAGAGGACCAAGTACAATGAAACTTCCCTATAACGAAGGTCTGTATAACGAATTTCGTACAAGACATTGCACCTGAATCCAAATTCTATGTTAAAAACACCCTCTAAAACGAAGTAAATTCTCTCTATAACGAAATATTCAAAGAACATCACTATTTGAGAGGGTAATGGTAAGAAATTGTAAGGGTGGGTTTTTTCCGAAATTTTCCAGACGTGCGTAATAAATCCCGACCTAAAACTAAATCATTACGGCGGGCAGAGAGATCCTTCTGAAACAGTTTTGAATACACCCCGGTCTGTTTGGTTTCAATATGACCATTACGCTAGTGTGAAAAGTTGTGCGAAAATGTCTGAGAGGAAGTGCTTAAGTTTGAATGATAAACTTGAATTTATCAGTGAAGTTATTCGCGGCATTGACGACTTTATATTCTTCATAACGAATTTTTTTGCGGATTTAGCGCTTTCGTTATAGGGAAGTTCTACTGTAGTTTATTAATCGTTAGAATTATAAACGAGTTGATTACAAGATAAGTATAAATTATTGATTATATGATTGATGAATTTTTTTTTGGCATAAGACTGTATTTGACAAAATATAAATTCGGTTGCTCAAAAAAATTGCACATTGAAATAGTAGAAATTGACCAATAAAATGGATCATCATTGATCAATTTGCTGTATCTACTTCAAACTGAGCTTGAAATAAATCCACAAAACAATTCATTCCGGACAAGAAATAATATACTACATCAATATTTATGTTGTCCTGCGAAAAATTGACATACCTGTGTGTTGGAGACTCCAGTTGCAGAGAAGAATTCATTATTGCTCTGTGAGTGTTGTGTGAGAAAATAGAGGACCAAATATGTATATTATGATCGTTCCGTCATAATTCTGAGTGTACGGTGCTGCCAAATTCTAAAAACGCCTTTTGCAGATTTCGAACACAGCTTTCATTATACCTGAGATCGTAAATGTCGTGAGTTAATATCGAAATATCCGAAACGTATAATAAAAACCCTCAAAAATAATTACCGTGTACAATAAAATGGGCGTTACTGCCGACGCATAAATATTCGAAATATGCATCGACATTTTTCACTCATTTTCAATTTTATGCCTTTCGAGAAGTACTACTGAAGATTCATGTCAGACAAAGTATGAGTGTTCAGTCAAGCTTGGTGAAGCTGGTGAATTTTTATGGAAAATTGAATTCATCGCTACATTTGCACATCATTATATAGTTGTTTGAAATTTGACGGCATGATATGGAAATGAAGAAATATATTTTTTTCAATAGTTTATATTATATCAATTTTGAAAATGTTCTCCTGAAAAGAGTATAGTATACTGTTATATTACAATGTGTCACTAAAGTATGCGACATTAAAATCACCTCATTAATTTCATTTTCCGTCGATCTCAAAATGAAAGGTGATTGTAATGTGTACAAATTGATCATTAATGACCCATTTCAATGCTCAATTTCTGGTATTTCAATGTGCAATCCTCATGGCAACCGTTCACAAGGTATTTAGAAGCATTACGAGAAATGTCAAAACTTTACTAGAACATAGATACATAGGAATTTTATTATGCCAAATGTAAGTCTTGTGCAAAATGAGAATGTATTTAAATCAAAAATTCATACACAATTCATACTGAGATCGTCGGAAGAATCTTGTAATCTACTCGGTTATTAATCCAGCGACTAATGGTCTCGAACTATTAATGCGTTCGTTCAGCTCACGCGTTCGAATATCTTGACCATTAGTCGCTGTCTTAAATAACCTAGGTGATTAAATAATTATTGTTGAATTGCGAATGTCCAGTAATCTAGTTCCTCACAGCGAAATTTTCGATGGTCTAATTTTTTAAAATGGGGCAAATTTCATTCTTGCTCAAGTTATCTGACTAAAAAATTATTAAGTTTTTGTACGTTTATACATATTAGGTGTACAAATAAGTTTCCGCGGTTTTTTATAAAAAATTAGGAATTTATTGTAAAGGAAAAGTACATTACGTTTTATTCAAAGTATTTTCCATCATTTGCCACTACTTTTCCCCATCTTTCTGGCAACATTCGGATACCCCGTCGAAAAAACTCTTCATCTTTTGACGCTATCCACAAATCTACCCAATTTTTGGTGTCTTCATATGATGTGAAGCGCTGCTCAGACAGACCATGTGCCATCGACCGGAACAGGTGATAATCAGAAGGGGCTAAGTCTGGTGAATACGGCGGGTGGGGTAAAACTTCCCAGTTGAGTGTTTCCAAGTATGTTTTTACCGGCGCCGCAACATGTGGACGAGCATTAATAATGCGACACCTGCGAAATTTGTCGTCCCCGAAATTTAAATTCTCGATAATTTCTAAACGAAAAGAGATATCGTCTCGATTTCTTCTGCAAAAACGTAGATTTCGCGATTCTGCGTCGATAGCAATCGATAACCGAACCCCCGCGACCCTCCTTAGGGGGGAATCCCGATTAGTTAGGGATTTTTCGCGATTTTCGGGAATTTTTTTAAAATACCCCCGGACCTCGAAACCCCTCGAAATATAGCAACGCCGAAGCCGCAACCTTCCTCTACAATCGATGCGCCTCAGCTGCAGATTTTTTCACATTAAAGAAGTAAATCAAAAGTTCCCGCAAATGATGCTTATTCGGAATAAAACTTGACATTTTTGCACGAAAAAAATTACGTGATGCTGATACGGAATCACTAGTACTTTAAGGTTATGGTGTTGCCAGATGACTAAACTTGGGATATTACGTTTTACATCTGACAATTTCTCCATAACCTTCTGGTGGGGCCATCTTTTGACAAACCGCGGAAACTTATTTGTACACCTAATATTTTATACATTACGAGCTGTCACCTTATCATCCTACCGCTGCATCTACGCGGCCCTATGTGATTCTAATTTGTATTACATATATTAATTTTTTAGATGAGTATAATCTCTTTCAAATTCTCTATTCGTTTCGGATGACGTCCCCTGTGAAAAGTCCCTCATTTTTCTGTGGCTTCTTGCTGTGTAGTTGAGGCGATGCTCATGCCATTCCATTGAGGTGAAAACACAGTTATATGCATTAAACTACCTTGAACAGGTCGATTTTGTACAAATGAGCGTTCGCTCTACAGTTGAAACGCCTAGGATTATTTAGAGTTGTATGTTGAACAGACCAAACTCTATAGGTCTGCGAGCTTCTGGTTCACAACCCTTCGATAATTATGTTCAAGCCTGGATAGTTGAGACAGAAAGCTGTCCATATTATCATTATTAGAACTGGAGTCATTAAGGCTATTTTTGTTTTCTGGGAACTGCGACCATGTAGATCTCATTTCTCTACCCTACTCATTCATGGTGTCCCAAGGAGGTCGTCAATGGCGTGGATAAAACCGACAACCTCCATAGGAGCCTTGCCCGTTATCTCTTGAGTGTCTAGGTCCAATTTCCCTATATGAATTGTTCTTGGAGAAACCAGCTCAGGACACTTACATACCATGTGTTCAGCTTTTTCTGCTTCTGATCTACAGAGCCAGCAAATTTCATCTGTTGACAGTGCCCCGTCAGCAGTCCACCATCACCCGTAGCTCAGCTCGTGACAGCCTCAGGAGCTTTGTGGTATAGGTAGGTGTAATCATCATGAATAAGTCCAGGACTATTTCTTCAGAGAGTTATTCTGTTTTTCAGCTCACTCTGGTGGACCTCTGACTTATATTGGTCTTTTCTATGCACACAGGAAGGCTCAAGTCCACCAGGTGTGAATCTTAAAGCACTTTTTGTAAGTTCAATGGCTTTTTCATTTCTTCCAACATCACATTGCCCTGGCACCCAGATGAGATGAGATGAACTAACTCGATCCATTGGGTCACGTGATGGATCTACTCGGATTACATATCCGGGTTCTAGTCTCTAGCTTTGCTTGCATTTATTGGCTTTTGTAAAATATTTCTTATAATTTCTGGTGTGCCCTTCCATGTTCAATGTTATTTTTGAGTACCTTTGTTGAAGAAGTAGAGAATTTATTTTTTTAGTTTCAGTTCATTTACTGATTTTCTCTAGCTTTGCTTGGTATTATTGGTAAATGTTCAATATTATCTTTGAGTACCTCTGTTAAAGAAGTAGAGAAGGCTTTAGCTTTAACGTAGAAAGATCTGCATACAAAGTTATGAAGAAGATGTTTCTCATTATTTTCTCGGCTCATGGAACCACACATTTTACACTGAGACAAATTCTCTTCTCTTTCCATAATTTTTAGATATAGAATATATGAATTTACTAAAAAGAGAGTAGACTACTCATTTCCGCCTTTTTCAAATACAAAATTGAACTGCAGTGCGTATGCGGTGACTCTACGACCCTCTCGGGTAGGGTTACGATAGATCAACCTGAGTCAGTGATCAAGTTAATAGTACCGTATTTTCCGAACACGGGTTGAATCTTCGGGTTAGGTAAACGAATGCGAAGGTTGGTGATCGAGTTAACCCAAGTAAGTATCCGAAAACGCCTATTATATCATAGAAGCTTTGATTCACATGTGTTTACCATGAAGCCTATTTCTGTCCAATTGCAAACTCCACATTTGGAATCATGCTTTGAAACTATACCCAAAACAAGTGACAAAAAATTTAAGTAAAGGTCGCGAATCCTGAAATGATAAAATATTCAAAATAAATTCAAAATCCCAACTATAGGTTCCTCTGGCACCTGTGTCTAGAAATTCCTATGTAAACGAAGTCCACTTCCTACAATCCAACCCACAACAGTGCAATTTTTTTCAATTACCGCAAAACGAACTGGCGAGTATATCAAGTTAATATTATCGTAAATTCCGCCATCCCGCGGACACCATAAAAATAATGCGCGCTTGGAGTTTGAGAAAAAGAAGTGAAAGAGGCTCGCAAGTTCGCCTATCCATCACTGGATAATCGCTTTATTTTCATCGGGGTCGTATATATATGTGGCCACCTACAGCAGGTATTATTTCGTATTTAAAATGGTTTATTGGCCGGATTTTCAGAACCGGATTCCGCATTGACACTGCGGAGACGGTCATTTTTCGGAAATGTTAAGAAGTGTTGAATAAGTCATACAGTCATTTTTATAGATTTTCGAAGAAATGGACTACTGGGTTTTGAGCAAGAAGCTGTTCAAGCATATTTTTAAGCTCTCGTGGCTGACCACCACGAAATGACTGATTAATGATGAGTTTCGCAAAGATCAAATCGTTTTGAACTCGAGTTATAGGTTTATGTCAAAAATGAACTAAATTTTAAAATAGTTATTTAATAAACTAGGTTATTAAAGACAGCGACTAATGGTCAAGATATTTTAATGCGTGAGCAGAGCGAACGCGTTAATAGTTCGAGACCAATAGTCGCTCTATTAATAACCGAGTTTATTACAAGATTTTTCCGACGATCTCAACATGAATAGTGAATAAATTCTTGATTGAAATACATTCTCAATTCGCACAAAACATACATTTGACGTAATGGAATTTCTATGTTTCTATGTTCCAGTAGAGTTTTGATATTTCTCGTAGTGCTTCTGAATACTTTGTGTACGGTTGCCATGAGGATTGCACATTAAAATGGCTAAAAAATTGAGCATTAAAATGGGTCATTAATGCTCAATTTCGTACACATTAAAAACACCTTTTATTTCGAGGTCGGCGGAAATAGTTATTTTCCTAAGAAGTGCGGAAAGTGATACTTTCATGGGACTAACGTCGCAAGCAGTCTAGGGCGGGAGAGGCACTTTACGCATGGATAAGCAACATTATTTTTTCTACGACCGCATAAAGATTTTAAAAGCACATTGAAAATATATATTTTTTTCTGTGACGGGAAAAATTTGTGACATTTTATATCCATTGACAGGTCACAAAATATGACTTTTTACGAAATTACTTTTTTCCCTGTCAAAAAAATGATTCTCTATGTAGCCGGGAAAAAAGTGAGTTCTTTTTTCCCGGCTACATAGAGAATCATAGAAAAAAGTAATTTTGTAAAGAGTTATATTTCTTTCACTATTAAATGGTCGTTTTTTCTGCCACAGAAAAAAAATAGTGTATTATACACGGGAAAAATATTAGATTTTAGCTCTCGGCTTTTTGTCTCCCTCCGCTTCGCGTCGGGAAACAATATAACCTCGAGCTAAAATCTATTACTTTTTTCCCTTGTATAATAAATAACTTTTATTTCAACATACAAAACATTCCATTAAAATCCACTATTCATTATTAATATTAATGTTGAAAACACAATTTGTTGCATTATGCAAATGCGTCAGAATAGCCGGTCCAGAGTAGTTTGGTGGTGGTAACTGTCAGAGTAACACTCGTAGATTGCAAAGTGCATGAAGATGACGGAGACGGTATCGTCGGTATCGGTTGCAAGTTGCCAGTACATAAAAGAATTTCGTTCGAAAGATTGACAACACGGTCGTAGGATAAAATCTTTTCAATAAAAAATCTGATTCAAAATAATCCTCAAAAGTAGCATTGTAATGAAACATTGAGACACATTGAGTGTCAAAGTCTTAATTTTTCATGACAATACTAATACAGCTTTCTCAAATAATTTTCAATTGAAATATTCATTGAAAATGTTCTGATCAAAATTCCTGTTCATTTTTGACACAAAACATGGGACTGATTTTAAATCAACGAAAATGCATGAAAGCAAAAAGCAGCCTTGTTATGAATAGTTATTTAATCAACTAGGTTGACTAATGGTCGAGATATTTTAATGCGTGAGAGGAGCAAACGCGTTGATAGTTGGAGACTATTAGTCGCTCGATTAATAACCGAGTTGATTACAAGATTTTTCCGACGATCTCAATATGATTTGTGTATGAATTCTTGATTGGAATACATTCCCATTCTGCACAAGACTTACATTTGATATGATAAAATTATTAAAATTTCTATCTATCTATGTTCCACTAGAGTTTTGACATTTCTCGTGGCGCTTCTGAATAATTTGTGAACGGTTGCCATGAGGATTGCACATTAAAATAGCAAAAAAATTGAGCATTAAAATGGGTCCTTAGTGATCAATTTCGTACACATTAAAATCACCTTTTATTTCGAGGTCGGCGGAAATAGTATCTATATTATGCAACGAGCGTATGATTATAGCCATTATACTCGAGTAGCATACTATACTTTATCCATGACTTCTGAATATATGTCTTGAAGATTCTAACATTTGACCATCGTGACAAGAACCTTCTATTACACGTGTGGAAAAAATCAAGTTAACACATGAGATTTGTAGAACTTGTCATTGTGTATTTTGTAAAAAAAATTGCTTCAACTGATGCAGTAAAAGTAGAATTGATTCTCGATTGACAAAGTTTAACTCATATTTTTTAATTGGATTACTTTAGAATACTGAAGAAATATTAATTTAAAGGGCATAAGCATACTCATTTCATGGGTACTAGCGCCTTCCCTCAAGTTGAGGCTGGCAAAAATCGCACTCCACTCACTGAGTATTTATGAAATGGTTACAGCTATTCAAGGGCGATCTGACACTAACACTCACCCTTACCTTTACCTTGAGGGATGGCTATGAATACGGCGCATAGAACTAAATCTAAGAAGCATCTGACAGCAGTTAATAATAACTCATCATCAGTCAAGCTTCAAAATAGAGCAAATTTAGGTTCAGAATTTTTAGACTCTTTCGTTGTTATTAGGTTAGCCATGATGTATTATGAGAATGAGCAGCTTACACAAAAGTTGATCAGTACACTAACTGATGTATTTTTTACTGAAAAGAAAACATGTGCATAATTATTAAAATTTCATCGAAAAGAACATTGGAAAATAGGACTAATTTCGTTAACTTCAGAATCGTGATATTCTTCTCGTTAACACGCCCGCAATAAGAGTTTTTTGCAAACAAACTCTCTTATCTGGTAGCAAATTTATTGTGCCTTCCGAATATGTAGTCAAATTTGATCAGACTACAAGGAAAACTGAATAATGATCATTTCAGAGAAAAAACTCTAAATATTTCGTGAACTCAGAAAATGTTAAATTGGAGAACAACCGTCAACATTTCGACCATGTATTATATGAAATTTTATGTTTCAAATCCCATGTTTAATCGCTTTAAAAGTAGACTCCTTGTATAATACGTAGATGAAGTGGCATATGCTGGTTCTTGAAGGTATTTTCGTCCAGTTTGAAGTGTTCTCCATAAATATAATATTTCAATATGTAACAATGTAACATTTGAATCATTAAGTATTACTGCTACTTGACCGTTAGTTTAAAAAGCACAAGGAGCTTTGTTCAACGTTTTAACTCACTGGGTATTGAAATCGCATTTTAAATATTCAATTAAAAATCCATTATTTGAAATGTTTAGTGAATAATTGGATATGTTTACATTTTATGTTACTCTTAATGCTGTCAATGAAAAATGGATATATTTCGACATACTGGAAATGCCCATCATATGGAAATTTTGTTGGCTGACCGAAAACACTGCTGATCATATTCAACGTACATACCAGTCACCAGATCAAGTCTTCGACTATATCTCGTAGTCTTCGACATTCATTAATTCATCGCGTATGCCTCGAAGGGCGAAGAAATCTTTGGATCGTTCTGAATGGAGAGCAACGTGCCCAATAAGGTGCAGGAAATGAAAACAAAGTGAGTATGCACATCTGGGTTGAACACGCGGAGGAGTAAATCACAGCGAGATGTGTTCCAGACAGACAGACAATCCAGACCGGATGCAGCAGGTAGCTAGATCCGTCGATGGAAGGAAGATGAGCTTTAAGTCTATATCTGAAGATCCCAGGTCCTCGTCTTCTTATTCATATTTCAGTCGATCTTAGATAACCACCGGTTATTTGTGAAAGAGCTTTTTTAGGAATGAAGATTGAGTAATAAGGTAGGTAGACTTTTATAGAATATTTAGGATTCGTTTTTTACGGTACCTGTCCAAAAAGGTGTCTCGAATTTGTTGATCTTGATGAATTGGGGCAATTTCTTACCGCGGCTATAACGAAATTTTTTCTTATGAAAGAGGCAAAGACGGAAATATTCCGGTTCATCCTGGACCCCTGACTTTAGGCATCATCAGGCAGTACAAAGCTGAATAGTAAAAATTTTCTCATCGGTTAAATTCTCGGACTTTTTTTTTACATGACAAATATTTTTCCAATTGATAACACTCTTCGAGAACATATAGAACAGACCATTATAATGGGTTTTTCCAGTGGTTTCCAGAAAAAAAAATTTTTGAAATAATGGATATTCACAAAATCATAGCAATTATCCGTTTTTTGTTTTCCAAAAAGTAATCATTAAAATTACCAGAATAAGCTAGCGAATTCAACCATCTTGAGCTAAATCTGTAGGTTGAAGGAAGGTGAGCTTTAAGTCTATATCTGAAGATCCCAGGTCGTCGTTTTCTTATTTATATTTCTGTCGATCTTAGATAACCGCCGGTTATTTGTAAAAGAGGTTTTTTATAAATTAAGATTGAGTAATAAGATACCTAGGTAGACTTTTATAGGATAGTTATGATTCGTTTTTTATAACGAAATTTTTCTCTTATAAAAGAGGCGAAGGCGGAAATACTTGGGGTCATCCATAGACTTATGAAAGAATGGACAGGACGTGTGAGAGAGAATATTGACTTCAGACAAGGATAGAATAATATTAGTGCGAAGCACAGAAGATATAATGAAAACATTGGATCGTAGATTTCTACACATTAGATGTTTTTATGTTATTTGATTTTTTCAACATAAAGAGAGAGATACTGTGAAGGATGGAGTGATATTAGTTTTTTAGTCTAATGCTCTACACTAATATTACTCCATCCTTCACAGTATCTCCCTCTCTCTCTCTTATGTTGGGGGCACAAAACTTAGTGTGAAAGTCACGTGAAGCCCTGTCCACTTTGTATATGTCTATGGGGTCATCTGCGACCCCTGACCTTAGGGCTTCATCGCGCAGTTCAAAGCTAAATAGTAAAATTCTTCTCGTTGGTCAAATTCTCGGACTTCTTCATTTTGACAAGACAAATAAATTTCCAACACTCTTCATCTGGAAGAGACCATTGCAATGGGCATTTCCAGTGGTGTGCAGAAAATAGTTATTTTTGTACTAACTGCGTTAAATGAGTGTTTGTTTCATAGCACATGAAAGTTTTAATTCAAATCCAGAAAATTCACTTGAATGTGCCATAAAAACACGAATTTTGTACACACGAAATACAAAACACATTTTTTGCAAAACTTTGAATGTAAATTTTAATTAACACTATCATGCCATGAAAAAAACACTCATTTTACGCACTTAATACAAAAATAACTATTTTCGAAATAATATATTCTCAGAAAATCATAGCGATAAAAAAACGGATGTTTTTTGTTTCGTAGTGAAGTTTTCGAAAAAGTAATTATTGAAATTACCAAAATAAGCTAGCGAATTCAAACATCTGTTAGTTAGATCAGTAGATGGAAGGTGATCTGAAGATTCTAGGTCCTCGTCTTATTATTCATCTTACGGTCGATATTAGATTAGATAATCACCAGTTATTTCTGGAAGAGATTTTTTATAAATGAAGATTGAGTAATAGAGCAGGTACAATGTTTGGAGTCATTTAAGGAATATTTAGAATTCGTTTTTCGCGGTACCCGTCTGAAAAGGTGTTTCGAATTTATTGATCTTGCTGAATTAGGGCAATTTCTCACAGAGACTACATCGAAATTTATTCTCTTACATGGATACAAATGCGGAACTCAGAGTCATCCAGAGTCTCTGACCTTAGATCATCATAGGGCAGGGCAAAGCTAAATAGAAAAACTTTTCCCATTGGTTAGATTCTTAGGCTTATTTATTTTGACGTGTTAAATATTTTTCGATCTAAGAAAACACTTCGAGAACGTCTGGATAGACCACCATAATGGACATTTCTAGTTATTTTCAAATAAGTATTTTTTATAATATTGTTAATTTGACTAATAAAGAATGCTACGCGCTACTTCATGAGCACACACAAAACTATTGTATTTTCGTCCTCTACCAATTGGAATCAACATGTGATACATTTTTGAAATCAGCTCAGCTAGACTTATCCGAAATTTGAAACAAAATGGGGCTGTTCCATTGAGAAAAATGACATTAGCGTCATTACTTCGAAGTAATTCACCTTGTATATAAGATTATCATTTCAAAACACGGTAAATTAAAATAAAATCGACTTGTTTCAGGATTATTTTGCAAAATGGTATGTTTAGCTAAAATGAATTTGTTCCATACTTGACGGACACAGTTTATTTATTGAACGACTGTTTTAGAATCTGAGGGTGCTATACAGGGTGAGTCTTTGACTTGTACATATATTTTAACCGTAGATTCCTGAGGTCAAAAGAAACACTTTTTTCCTCTACCATTTTTTCCGATTCGGCCTGGTTAAAAAGATACAGGCTGTTGAAAATCCATGAAAAGCATAAATTTTCAGTAATATCTCGCAAACGATTCCTTCAAATGAAATGATTTTTGAAACATAGTTTTTCATGAATATGATTAATCTTTCCCGACTACAAAATTCCGAGTAATTCGATGTTGAAAAAAAGAAAAAATCTTAAAAATTCGAAAAATTGGGTACTTTGGCTGAATGCAACTCTGTCGGAAATATTCACAGAATTCAATTTTTCCTGTGGTCACTTTGACAAATTTCAAGAATAATTCGAGAATTTGTTATCTGTAATGATGAATGGTAAGAGAACTGGCGGATTTTCTTTAAAAATGGGGTTACAATGAATAAGCTCACCTCTATACTTCTTCAGTGTAAATCCTTATCTATTCAAGCAAATTTCCACACCACTTTCGAAGTACCTATTGCAATTTTGTTTCGTTGAGCTTTGACATACGTTGATCCAATTCACATTACGTTAGAATACATTCATTTCTCATTTATTCATTATATTTATTACTACTAAAATGACCTTAATAAGTTATTATTCATGAAGTCGTATGATTTTGAAAAACAAACTGACCACAGAACACCGATGTCAAAGAATCTAGTGTCGTGTCTGTGACTTTACCATGCGGACACCCCTTGAAATTCAATCGCCCAAGTGGTGTTTATGAACGTGAAATGTCATGCGTGTTATGGTTGAGTTGTTTTGATTTCGGAAGATTTCAAGAGATATTGGAAATGAATGCTATAGCTAAAATAGGTGGTTTAAAAGTTAATCCGATATAATCAAAAATGAAGTATACATCAAGAAGAGATTATTCTGCTTTTCATCACTAGCAAAATTTTGGATGATTCAATCATTGCATTAGAAAATATACAACTGGTATTAAAA
This sequence comes from Propylea japonica, assembly GCA_013421045.1. Taxonomy (NCBI): domain Eukaryota; kingdom Metazoa; phylum Arthropoda; class Insecta; order Coleoptera; family Coccinellidae; genus Propylea; species Propylea japonica. The sequence continues at coordinate 45,838,124 of CM024246.1, forward strand.
AAGTAAGTTCATATTTCTTTCATTAATACAGCAGCTTATTTGAAAATTTCGAATGGTATATCTACTCGTTTCTTTGATACAATAGCTTATTTCGAAGGTTTGAATGCTATATCACGTACTTGCAAAAATTCAGTGGTTAGTTTACCAGTGGCGGCATAGCTCATTCTGAAAACAAAAAAGGGCTATATCTTCTTATTTAGACCGAATCGGGAAAAATGGTAGAGGAAAAAAGTGTTTCTTTCGACCCCAAGAATATACGGTTAAAATATATGTACAAGTCAAAGACTCACCCTGTATACCTACTTACGAAAATATAGCGGTATATATATAAATACTTTCCATTCGATACCTACTTACTTTAGAAGTTTGTCAAATTATTTGTAAATAAAATTATGATTAAGATGATAATCATTAAAATTCTCTGTGTGGGTGGATGTGAAAAATTATATACTTGTTACAGCACAATAACCAAAAACTGTAACAGGTAGCTGGGTTGGCTCGTCACATGGAAGGAAGATGAGCTGTCCCAGATCGTTTTATTCATATTTCAGTAGGTCTAAGATATCCTTTGGTTATTTGTGAACGTACTTTTTTATGAATGGAAGATTACGTTTGTTGAAAGGCAGAATAGTTGGAGATTTCGTAGAATATTTGGGATTTGTTTTTATAGGTACCTGTCGCAAAAAATGTTTCTGGTTCGTTGATCTTGATGAATTGAGACAATTTTGCACAGGCTCTGACAACAATAAAACGGAAAAGTATGTCACTGCTTATTTTCATTTCTATTCAGATATAATCCAAATCGTGTTTAGCGGATTTGAAACTCGTTGGCCACTGAAAATAGTGGGTTGTGAATAATGTTCACGTTTTTTTATGTTGAAACCCAATTTGTTAACTTTAACTCATCCTATCATATAAAACATTTATTGTTTGACTCGGTGAGACTTAGTGATTCGAGCAGAAGGATCAGGGTGGATGTGACGTACGAAAACCTCGCCTGAATTTGTCACAGTCAAATCGGTCGAATAGTTCTTGAGTAATGATGATTCGGAATTTTTTTTCGAATATTGTTCAAATCGAGAAATCTGATCGAACCCAAATTAAACATTTTGATCTCTGTGATCAGGTGTGTATACCACCTGTATGTAGAACAACGAAACCACAAACATTCCGAATTTAATGAGCTAAAGGAGCTTGAAATCTTCGACGGATGAGGCAACGAAAAAGCTCTTACCTATTGTTTCCGAGTTGAAATAATTTAAATATTTTCATAAATCATATTCAACTAATCAAAAACGATATAGTGGTTTGAGCAGAATGTAGTGAAGATCTTGCGGATAGAAAATTACTGAAAAAAATTTTCGATTATAGTTGACAAATATGGCAGAAATTAGTATTATAAGTCGATTAAATCAGGAGTACAGAATCTAAATCTCTGGCTTGTTCGTAACAGACAAGTTTCTATGTAATATTCACATTTGGTTAAAGAGTGCAACAATTTTATTATAATTAGGTATTCCTGTAATATGTATTATAAATAAATATCGTGACATGATGAATAATTTCAAACGCATCATCAGAATTTCCTCAAAGTTATTTATCTTGCCAGGTTTCTTATCACAAATAGACAAAGATCAATAATTTTTGTAACAGTTTAATTCAAACCCAGATCGTTTGAATTGAACTGGTTTCATTGAATAGAATGATACCTCAGGATATTGCCATATTTTTGTGTATTATATGGTGACCCTGGAGTGTTGCTAATTTCCTTATAGACGGTTCTTTGTATCTTGTCAGTCCTCATTATTCATTTATGTATTCTTTTGAGTTTAGAGCTAACAAAATACAATAAATGAAACAAAAAGTTCCTAGCTGAGGTTGGTGCAAAACAGGGTACCATACTAGTCTGCGTATGATACCAGAGATCAGGGAAAAACCTCGGTAGAAAAAACCCTGTCTCACCGTCTGTACAGAATTGAAACTTAAAACCATTTAAATAAATACCTTCAATATTCAGACACAAGTGATGATTTTTCGAATCTTCTGTTCTTCCAAGACCACTACAGGACCCTATTGAAGGTAATCATCTCCCATAGATTTAAATAGTGGTATTTCATACTAAATAACGAATTGAATTTCGGAATAATCATAAAAAAAGTGTGACTTAAAGATACTGTATGATACCACAGATCAGTGAAAAACCTCAGTAAAAAAAACCCTATGTCACCGTCATTACAAAATTGAAACTTGAAACTATTTGAATAAATACATTCAATATTCATACACAAAATACTTAATTCTTGCTCTTTGGCCTGGAGCGGGTTTTAAACCAGGTCTGGCCTTCCAAGTAATGATTTTTCTGTTCTTCTTATACCGCTACAGGGTCCTATTGAGGGGTAATCATCTCCCATAGATTTAAATAGTGGTGTTTCATACTAAATATCGAATTCAATTTCGGAATAATTTTGAAAAAATGTTTGTCAAACTCAAAGATACTGTACTTGTGCTTGGAATGAGTTCTAAAATGAATGAATCCAATCACGTCTACTCAAAGTTTAATCACACCGTATAATCCAAGGAGCACTTGACCCCTCCTTGAAAATAATTCAATACGCACTTGCCCGATATGCCATCATTATCCATTGAGTCCACAGACATCCGAAAACTCTTAACATCTCATAACCTCTATCACCCCATCTCCTGCTACCGGAGGATGTATCCGCCCACATTTTTTTAACCAGAGCCACCCAATTTAAATCAACCTTGCTTACCTCCATGACATCCGATACTCTTTTCCGGAGCAAGATGCTACGCAATGGGAGCCGAAGATTTGTTTGCGTTAGGTGTTCCAGAATGGACCAGAGGGATCCTCGTCGTTAGAAAATCGATAGAAAAGGGTATGGATTGGTTTGGTCGACTGGATGAAGCTGTGGAACAAGTGGCAAAAACAAATGCAGCCGTTTCCGTTATTCTGATGAGGGTTCCATACTCTTATATAAAACAAACATATTTCAAATCTAGTTGACACGGCGTAAGGTGGCAAGAACCTATAGATATGATGCACATATGTGTTACGGTTTTCTGGGCTTACTTTACCGACTATACATTTTTCATGCTATGATGATTGAATTTTCGGAACCTCTCGATAAAACTGTCTAATTGGTCGCTTTATTTGAACATAATTTTTATCAATAATTATAATAAAGACTACAGATTCAGTAGATTCCTCCATATTTAATTCATACACAGGGTGTTTTAGAATAAGGTTTCATAAATTCGGGATCTCAATCCTCAGTGATTGTATAGTTAAATGTCCTTTGGACAATGGTCTCTGACGCATTGTTAAAGAAAAAATTGGTTTTTCGAACATATTTTCGACACCCTACTCGATTTCTTTTTGTGTTCCGGAAGAATATGAGTACGCATTGGAACACATTACTTTGAATTCAATATTATTTTTTCCGCCGACCTCGAATTAAAAGAGGATTTTAATGTGTACAAAATTGATCATTAATGACCCATTTTAATGGTCAATTATTTAATGTGCAATCCTCATGGCAACCGTTCTCAAAGTATTCAGAAAAACTACGAGAAATGTCAAAACTCTACTGGAACAAAAATACATGGATATTTTATTATGTCAAATGTAAGTCTTGTGCCAAATGGGAATGTATTTCAATCAAAAATTTATACACAATTCATATTGACTAATGGTCTAGACCATTAGTCGCTTTCTTTAATAACCTAGTTGATTAAATAACTATTAACTATGCAGACTTCTGATCGAATGAATTCGGTTTTAAAGATGGTAAGCCAAGGTTTTTGTCAAATTTGAAATCATTTTCACGGTGTGAATGATATTTTGAGTTTTTGGCCAGCGACGAATACTTTCTGAGATGAAGAAGAAAATACAATTTTACCTAAGAGAGTTGCGAAATTCTTCGATTAATTCCAAAATAAACTAGATACAAATCAATTAAGAGAGCTCAGTCCCTTCATTTTAATTTTTTTGGCAGTGGATAATATACACAAGATTATAGGAGATCATTAGCAGGACCAATTTTCTGTTGATGTATGGATTGGAATAATAAGTGAACTGGGTAGAAGGAATTGAAAGAAAGGCACAATCAAATAGTCATTTTCAAATATATACATTAAAAGAAACTTGGTCATGGTAATGAGATAACCTTGTGTGGATTATCCTCTGCGCAGGCAAACTAAAATTCTATACAAATGTAAAGCATTTGGTCCAGTAATAAACACTATTTTGACACCAAGTAGACTTGCCGAATAAAGCCGGTCCCAGACAATGCGTGTATTTGACGAATGTTCGGCATTGGCGGTGCTTCGCATAGTGTGTGGGCCATAGTTTTCCGGCCGAAGTGGAGCTCCCACACACTATGCGAAGCACCACCAATGCCGAACATTCGTCAAATACACGCATTGTCTGGGACCGGCTAACACAAATAACATGTCAAGTGCCTTGAAGCACTTTATTCAATCTTTAACTCAACATTCAATACGGATTTTTCAATAATTTTTTTTTCAAAAGTTGAAAAAATTTCGAACACACACTATGTGGCTAACACTTTCAGAAGTCAACAATGAACAGTTAATCCAAATTGGCTGATAATGATAACATATGAGAAACATAATATTTGTACCTACCAACATAACAAAAATGGATTCGATAATCACATTTTCTTTGGAACTGTAACGCATACAGTCTGAATACAGAAAAAATAAATTGAATATGATCAACATAGCCACGCTTACGTTTTGACAGGGAAAAAATCGATCTTTCGAATGGCATTACAAAAAAAGTTCATTTTTGAGCGCTCATTCTACTTAAACGAGTGGTATATTGTTTTGCCCAAATGTCTGAAATATTCCAATTTTGGGCCGAAAATGGTTTCAAACGATAGGGTTAGACTCTCTGATGACGAATTCGTGGTCAAATTCAATCCTGTCCTGCCGTTAGCACAATAACTTTCGAAGTAATTGTCCCATAGACTTGTAATATTCAGGATGAGTTCGGGTCCCAAATGCCTTGGTTAAGTTAGTCAACCAGCCAAATCGAATAGGGCGTTCCATGAAATTAGGCCATTTAAAATTCTTCCTCCATATCTCAGAAAATACGAAACCAATCAGAATAAAATGTAACAACCAAATGCAAGATGCAAGATTCATGCAAAATTATGGTAAGATATCCGATTCGACTGAAACATTCAAAATAATAAACAATTGGGAAGAGGGAAAGAAATAATATTTTAAATTCCAAAATAAATCATAAGGAAATCATATCGACGCTACTGATTTTTCGGTGTTATCTTAAAATTGGTTGAATTCGAAAACATTTTCATAAAGACAAAAAATAACATGAAGGCTCACTGTATTCCCTTCGATATATCTGACTTTTTTTTGCTTCTCTTGTAGCACCTATATCTTTTCAAATGTTATCCAAATCTGGACTATACTTTCATATATAGGTAAGAGCAAATCGAAAAGAAAAAGAGATGAAAACTTCTGTACCACGATAGAATGAAAAGTATGATTTTTGATTTCTTGAAAATGGTGCAAGAAGAGAAAAAAAATCCAAAAATTAAATGAAAATTCCAAAATACCCGAATATTGTAACATGCACCATTGTACCACAAGAGAATGAAAAATATAATATAATAATATATGAAGAGATTATATTTCATGTCATTGATTATGGATTTCTTGAAAATGGTGCAAGAACAGATCAAAATATTCAAAAATTAATGAAAATCTCAAAATACCCGAAGATTGTAACCGTGCACAAAAATATCTCATTGCTTGCTTCACGGTTATTACATTGAAATATTGTTTGAACCTCTATCATAAAGGAATAATATACAATTATGAAGAGATCATATTCTAAATTCCAAAATAAACCAATACAACGTCGACACTGCAGGTTGAGATCACGAAAATTGATAATCAATCCTGTATCTATGTTATGTAATTACGTCAAAGCACCGACCAATTTAACACTAAAAATATTCAACCTCTCCAGCTACAGCCTGTACGTTTACACCTTGAAACTTCTCCACACCCTTCTTCGCTCAAGTATGACCCGAATATGAGTTTGCTCGAATGAAAACACATAATAGCCAGGTTAAGTTATTATTATTATTCCTGCTCATTCAAGTAGCTCACGAGTCACTTCCGACAGATTAGATCACCAAGACTTCTCAAACGGAAGCTCATTTCTTATGATTTTAATTCGTATCATTATTTAGGGCAGCATGTACTGTGCCTATGAAACCGCATTCATATCGTGGATCGCCTTCGATTATGACTCATGCCCTTCTTACGTCTTCGTTTTTTGACCCCAATGTGACCTTCGTCAAAGGTAAAGGGCCTAGAGCAGGCATGTCAACCTCGATGCTGGTAGTTTGCCAAAAATCAGAGTATGTAAACCCTACGGGGCCGAGAGGCAAAGCTCAAAAAATTGTTTTTTATTGATTGACTCACTTCTTTTAAAAAAACTGGAAAAGAAAATCTCACACAAAAAACTTATACAGGGTGGAGAAACTTCTAGAGGTGATTATACAAGTGATTTGCAACGAAAAATGTCATATAACACGTGGTTGAAATGTTGACGGTTATTCTTCAATTCAACATTTCTGAATTTCACGAAAAATTTCAAGTTTTTCTCTAAAAAGGACATTATTCAGTTTTCCTTGTAGGCTCATGAAATTTGACCATATATTAGGAAAGGGCAATAAATTTGCTACAAGATGAGTGAGTATGTGTGAAAAAAACACTCTTATTGCAGGCGTGGTAAGAAAAAGAATATTACAATTATGAAGTTAACAAAATCATTCCTATATTCTAATGGTTTTTTCGATGAAATATTAATGATTATGCACACAAAATGAAAGTCTGGCCTCAGATAACAGATGAATTGATGATTTCCATAAAATCACACTTAGATTCAATCACGAAGAGCTTTAAAATAGAGCAAATTTAGTTTCGGAATACAGGGTGTCCGAGGAATAACTGTACATACGACCTCCACAAGGTGATTAAGTCCTGTTCAGGTAAATAAATTCAATTTTCGAACTCTTTCCAAATTTAAAAATTCATAAAAAAATAATTGTTGATGTGACAACTTCAAGCGATACCACAAATTAATGCATAATTTAGCTTCTCTCTGAAAAAAGAATCAATCATTCGTAATTCCAAATACAAAGTGTTTTTTTTACCCTGAACACTTTAAATGAAGATTAATGAGTCCGGCCCTGGAATAATGGAATAATTGATGTATTTCTGATTCGACCTTAGCATGTACCAATAACCCCCAAGTTTCAATAATATCCGTCAATACGTTTGGATTTTATGATGGTCTAAGTATTTCCAGGAAGTTGGAAAAACGCCCTGTAGTTTTCTAGGGAAACCCAGAAATTAATTTTTTATAGTCAATCAGTAGTCAGCTGGTGCAACTCTATCTCTGGTAAGAGTATGTACAGTTATTCCCCGGACACCCTGCATTTAGACTTTTTCGTAATTATTATGTTAGCCATGATATTATAGCGGAGAATGAGCAGCAATCACAAAAGTTGATGTGTCCTTCGAAAGTACACTATATGAGGTATTTTTAAAAAAAAGAAAGCGTGTTCATAATATTTCAACGAAAAAACCATTGCGAAAATAGGACTAATTTTGTTGACTTCAGAATCGTGATATTCTTCTCCTTCCGACGCCTGCAATAATATTTTTTTCTGCACATTGACTCTCTCATCTTGTAGCAAATTTATGGCCCTTTCCGAATATGTGGTCAAATTGAATTACACATCAAGGAAAACTGAATAACGATCTTTTTAGAGGAAAAACTTCAAATTTTTCGTGAAATCAAGAAATGTTTAATTGAAAAAAAACCGTCAACATTTCGACCAAATGTTATATGTCATTTTTGTTGCAAATCATCTGTAGATATAATCACCCCTCGAAGTTTGTCCACTTCAAAAGTAGACACCCCCTATAAAGTATTACGGTATTTGAATATCATTACAGCAATTATATATTTTTTCTTATTTCTTCCCAGATATTCGACATATTTCATACTTAATTGAGTTTTCCATTTAATGTCTGAATAATCTTTCAAACTGAGCCTGAGTGATCGTCAGTCAACCACGTTTTCGAGAGCTCGTTCTACTTAAACGAGTACTATTTCGTTTTGCCCGAATGTCTGTAATTTTCGAATTTTAAGCCGAAAATGATCTCAAATGATTGGGTTCGACTCCCTGATGACGAATCAGTGGTCAAATTCAATTCTGTCCATGGGGCTTGTTCGTCCGGCCGTTAGCACGATAACTTTCGAAGGGATTGTTCAAGAGACTTTAAATTTTCAGGGTGAGTTCGGTTCCCAAATGGCTCGTTTAAGTTCGTTAACTGGCAAAATCGTAGAGGGTGTTCCATTGAATATCGCAATTAGAAATTTTTGTTCATCAATATCTCAGAAAAAACAAATCCAATCGAAATGAAATTTGTGTGATCACATGCAAGATACGCATCATAAGCCTCATTAAAAATTTGGACATAGTATAAATGGAACTATAAAAAATTCAATGAAATATTGAAAAAAAGGAACACTATATTTCCACAATAAGATATCCGATTCGAGTGAAATTTTATTTGTGAATGAAGATTGATATACTGAAGGAAAATATCGAGATTATCACATCATAGAATCATGTACTTTTTAATTATTGATTTTTACATGTTTCATTTTTTGTTGATTTCAAGAATATAATATAATTCGTATCTCGCTGAGATTTTGCGTATACTTTGCATAAAACTCAAGTTCTCTACAAAATTATGAGGCTATAACATATTTGCTCTAGCAAGGAATGAGCGCACAAAAGCACCTGCTAAGGGCTTTTCTTGATTTTTTCAGTATAAATGAACATTAATTCCTAGGTAATCAAAAAATTTTCATTTCAATGAATTGTTCATTCATACAGGTTAGATGGGATGAAGCATAGAACCCAGTAAATATCTTTTGAAGGAAAAGGACAATATTTATGAAATTCTACCGGCAAGAACAGTGGTGCAAAATGCATTTTTTTTCGTTTATATACCTACTTCGACCGAAAATAACCTCAATTATTTTAATTCATATGGGACCTCCTGTATATCTTTGCATATGTTGAAAGAGCTTTGGATTTCAAATTCGTACATACTGATGATTTTAGTGTAAAAATTCTGCATACGGGATGAATTATTATCACACGTTAATATACTCCTTTTGAGTGTTTTGCATTACAATAAAGTCCAGTGGTAACAAATACTTGAATTGACCAAATAACGAAATCATTCCTTCACTTCAACAGAATGAGCAGGTACAACAATGTGTTTGTTTTCAACAAGATGGAGCTTTCCCCCCTATGATAGACGCGTTAGATTTATTTCTTTAGAGTCAACTAACATAAATGAGAAAAAGAATTATTAATTGATGTGAACTAATAGGTATGTGGAGTGATATTGAAAATAGTTCGATTCAATTTTGTTTGGAACATTATTCTCATAAGTTTGCTGTGAAAAAATTTTGGTATTCTAAAATTAACTTACAGTAAGTTAGGTATTCCTTGGTTTTATAGCTTTTTTACGCTAAAGACTCATGTACGATTACGAAATCCAAAGTTCTTTCAACATTTGTAAAGATATATACAGGAGGTTCCACATAAAAGAAAAAAGTTGAGGGTATTTCTGATTCAACCGAAATTACTTTATTAACTTTATTTAACGTCAGATGAATTTTGCGACATTGCACTCACCTGTGAAATGATTCGTCTAATCGGTGAGTCCAACCGAATCGTTTGAGATAACACGCGGCCCAAAAGTCGAAAGTTATGGACATTTGTTTGTGAATGAAGACCGTTATACTGAATTCTCATGCAAAATGTTGTGGCCACAGTGTCAACAGAACCATAGAAAATTCAATTGGAATGTTGAAGATAACCGATTCAAGTGGAATATATTTTGTGAATAAAGACTGATATACTGAATATTCATGCAGAATTTCAAGAGGATCACATCATCAGAATCATAGAATTCAATTTTTCATATATTAAATTTTTTGGATGATTTCCAGAATATAATTCATATTTTGCTGAGATTCTGCATTTCAATATTTGGTATCAATTTCAAATAGGTACAATATAAAATTTTGAGGTAGGTAATAGTCTTATTGCTCCACCGTAGAATGAGCGCTCAAAAGCTCCTGCTCAAGGTTTTTCAATTTTTTTTTTATTCATGAGTTGAATTTGGAATATTCTAATAGTGAAAAGTGTTACATATTTGTTTGAATCGTTATAATCACTTAAGACTTATCCTGTATAGCTTCAAAAGATCTCACCTTCTTTGCTTCTCTGGCTTACCTAATGCATCATAAGTAATGATGCATGATTCATTACAAATCTGACACTATTCTTTCATAAAGGTGAGCGCAAATCGACAAGAAAAGATACAAAGAGTGGCTCTTAGCGAAATTATTTCATTAACTTCTGTGCCACGATAAAATGAAAGATAATTGCATAGTCAAGATCAAGCAAGTGAGCTTTATCTGTTGCGATTTGCATATATTTTCGTTATATTGCCCATAAGCTTAGAACCTAATCTGGTTTCCCTATAAATTATCGATAGCCAGCACACTTAATGTCCGATTGCTCCATATTTCGAAATAATTTCTTTATCTGCTCGGAATTGACTGAATTATATTTATATATACCTGTTCGTAATATATAAGGCAAATTCGAATACTGCCGATTAATCTAAGTCCACTCCCACACCATAAATACAGTTAGAATTCGCTGGTCAGTAGTTGTGTTCAGTGAGCAGCTCTACCTGTTTTAAAATTCCCAACGTATTTTTCGGATTTGCGTTCTATATATTTCTAAAAGCTGTTATTTGTTGAGCGATGATATTTTTTAATCGATATACCTGTTCTTGATATCGTACTAGTTTGTTAGTAGTATCTAATGGAGGTTTTATTTTCGAGATTTATGAATCTGGTGAACCGGGAACTGCGTTGAAGTAGTTCTTGTTCTGCTCCAATGAAAAATGGCTTAAAGGTGGACTCAATTTAGTTCTGAGTGTCTTCAGAGTTTCACTTAAGGTTAATCCAATTCGATCGTGATCGGTTTTAACATAATGTTTTATCTCGAAAACTATCAAATTAGATTGACCAATTTTTCAGTACTCAAGGTTAACCTCTTTTTCTGTTTTCGTTAATGGATAAGGATTTCCTATTGAAAAAGTCACTAAATTCTGAATGTTTATAACTGAACTGGCATCTCTATAAGAAGGAAAATGGGTGAGACGGGGCTGAACCTAATTAAATTCTGCTTTTGAACAACATAATAATTTCTCTTTTAATTCATTTTTTATGCAATAAAAAGTTTGAAGTTCAAGGATCAATGACCTATTCAATACAGGATAACCCACCGGATTTTAATCAGTAAGAATGAACAGTTTTGGTGAAACAAATTTATCAAACTGACTATGAGACACTCAGTGCGTCTCTGATTTGAAATTTTTTAGATATCGATTGAAATATATTCTGGGAGGATTCTGCATTCCTGAAAAACTTTATAGGTTCTCACTCCCAATCTCTGATACAGAAATAATTTCAAAAAATTTCAATTGAGATGGAATGTTCCTGCGATAATCTTTGAACTGATTTGTCAGGAGCAAATTGGTATTGAAAAAATTGTTGCCTAACACTAAAACTTAAAACACCTGAATGAAAAGCATCATGTAACGTTTCGGTGTCTATATCAGACACCTTCTTCAGGCAAACTTGTAAAATCTTCAGAATTGTGTTTTCTCATTTGCAGTGTAGTTGACATTGAAAGTTGTCAATACATAGAGATTTTGATTTATTTAATTTTGAAATTTCCTGATGTCATTTCTTTCTTCAATAAATCAATCCAAATACGATCTATTCCAACAGAACAATGAGCCAAATTATCTACTTCATCTATCAAAATACATGAGGGATCCCTTAATTTTCTTTTTATAATTATCAGGTTCCGGCATTAGGATCTTTGTGTTATTTCAGTTCATCATATGATCTCCGCTTTTTGAACATACAGGATCAGCGATTCATGATCTTGTAATGTCTCTATTTTTGATGATCTTCGTATGTTCCCGTTTTCCTATCTCTAAAGGTCTTGATGTCTCTCCAGTATAAAATTTTCCACATATACAGGGAATATTGTAAACACAATTTTTTTATTTTTGTGTCTCATTCATTGGTTTCGTTCTGGTCAGAATGGATCACAAATCATTTTGTGTTTCGAAAACAGTTCTTATGTTGAATTCGGATTTAATTCTTCTTATTTTGTCTGAAAGGCCAGGAATATAGATTTTTAATTATTTTTGTTTCAGATACTGGTGGTGAAAACCTAAAAAGTTTTTACAAATACATGGAGCTAATCAGCTCCGATCATAGCCTAAAAATTTCAAGTGCATAGCCTTTTCGGTATCAAAGTCAGAGTGAGTACAGCCGTACAGAATTGCCTATGGCCTCATATTATTCTCAGTGAGTCCAACCGATACGTTTGAGACCGCTCCCGACTAAAAATTCCATATTTGAGCAAAACTATTCCACACTGTTCCCCTACAGGAACCAGAGCGCATAAAATAAATATGAAGTGATTAGAAGAAATGATTTCAGATGTAAAACGACTCGAATTATGATAATTTTTCCTAGTCTTGACCTTAAGAAACAGTGGTAAATTACTAGTGGGAGCGAACATAACCAAGCGATTAACAATTCAAACTCAGGTAATGTAACGAACATAAATATCTGGCGAAAGAATATTAATATCCGAAAGAACGAGACCCAGTGAACCTGATTTTCATTTTAAAGTTTCACGAATACATCAAGTAAACATGACTTCTCGGTAAAGCACAGTTTACATTTTCCGCTAGACATTTGCATAACAATTAAAAACTTGTACTGTCAAAAACCCACGTTGTATTTATACTCGATATAAATTATTATCGTGAAGACAAGACAATTGGGCAAAACGAAGAATGGAAATATGGCGTCAAATGCGCTCCAAAGGAAGTATTATAATGGAAGTTCGAAATAACTGAGTTCTTTCAACTTTGAATAACCTATTATTTAGTGACCATGTTGGTCGAATAAAGGGTTTTTCAATAAGAGTGTTATTTTGAATAGCCCGCTTTTTCGGTAGAAGTCACATTTGAAGCTGTCCTTTTTTGACATTCGACAAGAATAAACTACGCCATTGATAAAAATGGAACGATACACGCTTCAAGAACGCATTGAAATTATTAAAATTCACTATAAAAATGATGAAAATTTGGCAGAGACGGTTCGTGAAACTCGAACATTTTTGGGTCGTCGTGAAGCAACTTGTCGAATCGCAATAAAGAAATTGGTGGAAAAATTCGAAGTGTTGGGACAAGTAAGTGATGTGAAGATTAAAACCTGAACGTCGCTCAAGAACAGCCGAGAATATTGCTGCTGTAGCCGAAAGTGTTGAAGAAAACCCAGGTTTGTCCATCCCTTGTCGTTCTTTGGAATTAGGCATTTCACAAACGTCATTAACCGTATTTTGTACAAAGATTTGGGTCTTAAAGGCTTATAAAGTTCAGTTAACACAAGAACTCAAGCCGGCTGATCATCAACAACGTGGGGTCTCTGCTGATTGGGTCGTTGAAATGCATGAAAATGATCCGGAATTCCATCGAAAAATCATCTTGAGTGATAAGGCCTATTTCCACCTAGGTGGCTTCGTCAACAAACAGAATTGTCGCATCTGGGGCTCGGAAAAAACCCAAGATCTCTTTTCTCGAGGGGTTACTGTTTGGTGCGGTTTATGGTCCGGACGAGTCATTGGGCCTTACTTTTTCGAAAATGAGGCTGCAGTAACAGTTACGGTGAATGGATTGCGCTATCGAGAGATTATTAATGACTTTTTATGGACGAAATTGGATAGTATTGATCTGGACATAGTTTACTCTCAACAAAACGGCGCTACGTGCCACACAAACAACGAAACCATTGATCTCTTTCGAAAAAGTGATCAGAGAGATCTTGTGATTTAACACCTTGCGACTTCTTCCTTTGGGGTCATGTGAAAGAGCCCATCGTGAGGCTATCTAGAACATGGGGCAGCTACTTTGCGATTTGGTCATGGAAAATTTCATCAAAAGGTTATGGTTTTGTAAGCGTGGTCGTAGTGGTCATTTGCCTGATGTTATTTTCCACTATTGACGGTATTGCTTCTTCTTTATAATGAAATACACATCCGGTCATTCAAATTGAATTTATTTTCTCTGAATATCAAAATAACACCTCTCAATGGAAAACCCTTCACTTCCCAAGTTATGATGATTTAAATTCTTTTCAATATTTCCAAAACTAGAAATCTTATCGATTCCAAATTTTACATTTAGGTTTCAATGATGATTTGAAGATTCGAGCGTAATTTCGCGAGGGTCTCTGGAATAAAAATTCGACTTTGTGGAGGAATGATATGAAGACAAGAAATTTTCAGGGTCGAAATACTTCGACTGAAGAGACTCATAGGGGTTTGAATTTATATTACTCGCATATTTTCGAAGGTAAAATGAGGAATTGTATATTTTAGAGCTAGATTTTGTACAGATTCTCACTCTTGAAAATGAAAACAAAATTCATATTTTATGAACTGGGCGCTGAAAATATTACTGTACGAAAAGAGTATTGATGAAATAAAATATAAAAATCCAAACTTACAGCTTGTTCATAACAAGATATTCATTTTTTTGCTGTATTTGGTCACAGCGAATGTATCATTTGATGGTTCTTGATCTACATTCGCATTCACTGTGTAGTAGTGAATATCTGAGATTAATTGCTTCAAAATTATAATCACCTGCTCTAGGTTTATAAGAAATTATAGTTACACAATAAATTGGAAAAAAATATTCACGGAAATTGAAAAAATCGAAAAATTTTAGTATCAAGCCATAATCAAGTACCTACCTGTATTTAAAAGGGTTGAGTGGTAAGCAGATTTACGAAGATATGCTTAACTAGCAGACCCAACAGACGTTATTCTGTATACACAAAAATTCATTCAATTCGATCGAGCCGTTTAGTTGCAGAGTAGATGAATAACCTGAATAACGACTTCAGCGCCATCTGTTGATCTGATGTGTGGTCATAAACATACGGGCATAGGCAATCCAAAATACATTCATACAAAACATCCCTCACACTTCGGTACCATCTCCTAGCCGCCTTGTGCCTACCTCGGAGACATTTTGATGCGATTTCATCTTCAACCTGCCATATCTTTTGATGTATTCATCATGGCTGATTTTGGTACTCATATTTATTATCATTGAAGTTATAGTAGGTTTCCTCAAATTTCTCGGGTGAAAAGTATAGCCTATGTTACTCAGGGATAGTGTAGCATTCTGAGGGTGAAATAGTTATTGAAATCTCTAGTAGCTTATGAGTAAACTCGTATCAAACCCTCAAACGCACAAACATACAAATCTGTCCTCTTTATAATATAGGTATAAGTATAATATTAGTAAAGATAGAGATCAATTCTCTACAAACGCCCTATTGACCACTTTTTTCTATAACCTATCGTTTTGAAAATATCTCGAATAAAGTTGGGAGGAGATGAAAAATTCTATTTTTCTCCAACCATCAAAAAATGTTGACATTTTGTACTCTTTTCAGGTGCAAAACTCATAGATTTTCTTACCGTACAAAAATTCACTCGTTACTTAGCAACACTTTTAATCCTAGGATTAAAAACGCAACGCTACTTTTAATCCTTGTAAATGCATTTGAAGTCTACTTGACAATCACTGTCATGATTCTGTGTTCAAATTCATAACCAAATTATGAACGATTTTTCACTAAAACCAATTTTATTGTAATTTTGACTTGGTTGGAGAAAAAATAGTATATATTATTCGGATTAAAAGTGCCTATTTTAACTCGCAATTTTGCATTCGCTCGGCTGCGCCTCGCAACTGTAAATATTGCTCGTAAAAAAAGATGCACTTTTAATCCTTATAATATAATATACTATTTTTCATCTTCTAATGAAAATAAATCGGTCTGTGCTCATTCGATCAGGACGATTGATACCTCATTTTATAGGTTAATTAATTCTCTACAAACGCTCTATTGATCACTTTTTTCTAAAACCTACCGTTTTGAGCAGAATCCGTACCAACTTAAGACACCGGGATCTGAATAAGATCAGTTTTCAGAATATGAAGAAAAAAATGAACAAAAAACTTTCCAAATTCACGAATTATAAATGACATTCATTGAAATTTCCTGAATATGATAAAAATATTTTCATTTATTCGAAGTTTTTGAATGACACTTGAATAATGTATTCTCTATTAACAAATACTCGTAAATACTTAGCACTAACATCCATATTTATACAACTTCATTGATATATTCCAGGATCAACAAACAAAGACATCGAAGAAATTTCATTTAAAATAGTTAGTTGATTGCATTTTCAATGAAACTTGCGATTAATTGCATTATTCCAATCATTCCCTCGAGTTCTAACACTTCATCCCGCAAATGCAATGGAAATTCTCCGCTGTGACGTCACATCTCGGTGGGCGTCGGCATACCAGTGTTTGTGTATATCGTGCTCGGAGACGCAATTCGATTTTGGTGCGATTTCATCTTCAACCTGCCATATCTTTTGATGTATTCATCATAATTGAATGATGTAAAAGGCAATTTCGTTCTATATTAAATACTGGATATGAAGGACGTATTTAATTGGATAAAGATCAATAGCGTATTCATAAAAAAATACTCCCAAAAAATGCCTAATTTTGAGAAACATTCGGATACCTTTAAAAGGTGATACCGAGTAAACCTTGAAAGATAGATATATGCTATCGCGGACTTTTTTGTAGAACTATTGAAGAGGTACATTTCCGTCATACATTGTTTCCATGTACGTCTTACGGTTTTCGCAGCGCACCTGAAAATAGCTGATTTTGGTACTCATATTTATTATCATTGAAGTTATAGTAGGTTTCCCCAATTTTCTCGGATGAAAAGTATAGCCTATGTTACTCAAGGATAATGTAGCATTCTAAGGGTGAAAGAATTATTGAAATCGGTCCGGTAGCTTATGAGTGATGTCATATCAACGCCACAAACACACAAACACACAAACATACAAATCTTTCCTCTTGATAATATTAGTATAGATACCCTTGGTGATCAATGTCCTTTATATGCGACCGTGAAAAATTGGAATGCAAGCTTCAAAAGAGGTACATTTTTCATCGAAGATGATGACCGATCGGGAAAGCCAATTTCTGTGTCAGTCCCCGAAAATGTCGATGTAGACTTCTTAAACCCAATTATTTCTATGAATGAGACTTGAGTAGACCCAGAAACGAAGTAGCAATCGATAGAATGGGGACATTCTGGTTTTTTCAGACGCGGAAAGCTATCCAGAGGTGTTTTTCTGCAGGACAACGCCCCAACACACAAATCTCATATTGACATGCAAAAATCAGTTAGGGTTAGAATTACTAGGACACCTCCTTCTTTCACCAGATCTGGCTCCGTCCGACATCTCTTTCCCCAAATTTTTCTCTAACGAGGAGGTAATAAAAGCTGTTAAGGTTATTACAGAGCAAGAAGAAACATTTTTTTGAAAGGTCTAGAGACGTTGCAGGTTCGCTGTAGATTTGTACCACTGATTTGCATAAAAATTAAAGAAAATAACTCATATAATGAATCACTACATTACTTCATAATTAAAATTTAAGTAATTATTGTCCTTGAATTGGCGAGCGAGTTGAAAGAGTATTAACGAAATATCTTATTTTCCCATAAAAATGACTCTACCACCCTTATGAATGTTGTTATTTTTTCCTAATTGCCAACGGTGTTCCAATAACTAATATTTTTTGCATAATTCACTGCACATAAAATAACAATGGATAATTTTGATGTCACCGATTCACTAATCCGAGGACATGTTTATCGATTGAAATGGACCTCTAGTAATTGAATTTTTTTTCATTATCACATAAATAGCTTCCTGCGCTGATTTATAAATTTCAATGAAGTCTATTGTAGTTTAGTCTTGCTACTTTTGAACTTATATGCAATTTTTCCAAGTTATCTTTTGTTCAAAAAATAATTCTTGTTTGTAATCTTAGTCTAAGTTTGTAATAAACGTCCAGTCTGACCCATCTTTTTCTAATTGGAAGTGGAAGATGTTAACATATTTTTTGCATGGAATCACAATGAAAATAATTTTTTCTAGTTTTGAAGCTACAATGAAATTAGTAACTGAAATACCTACTTCCACTTGAAATTTTTTTTTCTGTTTTCGTGAAAGGGTGATTTTTTCTAAACATTCATCAGCCGTCTTCTTAAAAATTTTTGCTTCGTAAGATTAAACTATTGTTGATGGTATTTCTTTTCTGAAGTGATAAGTAAGCCTTGATGGTGTTTTAAATAATGTATTCACAACGAAACCATTACTTTTAATTTTCTCAGATCTGTCATTAAAATTAGTTTCACGTCATATCTGATTGCAAGGATAACCCTTTTTTGAAGGACTTTGTTGTTGTTTTCAACAAGAGTTGTTTTTTGTTCTTTTTATAATTTTATACAAGAACACTGATATAGTAATTTATACAAGTACAAATGGCATTGGCATTTTTTATTGATCGAGTGGAAGAATGAGCCGTTTGTACTAGTGTCATATTGTCTCTCGTTCGCCGAATTTATAAAAACAGAATTGAAAAAACGCATAAATAACGTTTAGTGTCTTCAGCAATGCAAAATGATGATGGGAACAACCTTTTTTGGTGTCAATTAGTCATTCACAAAACCAATGGCATGATATTTGTGCATAATTTGTTAGATGAGTTAAAAACAAGTTCATAAATATTAACCTCAATATAATGTATTAATTGCAATAAATAACTATAAAGATATAATAATTTGTTATAAAAGACAATACTCTTATGCGATTACATACATACCTAATAAGTAACAATAAGTAAAAATAATAAAAATTGAAAGCTTGCATTCTACATAAATTTCAATTACTTTCGATATTTTTTTAGATTAGAAAAGAAATATAGCTTTTCACGAAATTTCTTCCCCGGGAAAAAAGTGAGTACTTTTTTCCTGGATACATAGACACTCACTTTTTTGACAGGGTAAAAAGTAATTTCGTAAAAAGTTATATTGTGAACTGTCAAGAGATATAAAATGTCAACATTTTTTCCTGTCACAGAAAAAATGTATTTTTCTTATTGCTTCGCAAAAGAATGAATGAAACACTGAGGTTACCTAATAGTTGAAATTACGACCGGAGAGTTCCGAACGATTTTGCCTGAGAAGGTACACCTTAATAAACGGATTCACCTAAGAATTAGATAGTTTACTGAACGTTTCTTAAAAAAATTGGTTCCTAAAGGTCCCAAAAGACCATGAACAAAACATTAAAAATCTCCTACCGTCTTGCAAAGTTGACCAGCTACTTCAGTGTCTTATTCTTAGATGGCTAGATCTAGCTGGCGCCACTTGTTATCTCATTCAAGGTGGATTCGTGAATCGACACACCTTGCATTGTTATACTCGTATAATAATCATAGGTAATAAAATTGTTAAACGCTACGTTCCGTCTGACCGATCCAATATGCCTATTTGTAAATCATTATTGTTTTTGTTAGGAGTCGATTACTGCATGAATTAGTGTATTCACCTCTATCAGTTGTCAGATCGTTTCATAACAACATTCGAAAATTATCTTGTGTAGCTCTTCACTGGTCCCTGGTCTATTGTGGAATTGATTCATCATTTTGTATGAGAGGACTACGAATGAATCGAATATCCTTGATTGTTCTCATGATAACAATTGTTATGTTTGATTCGAGAAAACTCTTTACCGACGTAACTGATATATCATCTTATAACTGATACTTTTTGGATGAACAATATTCGAATAATTCATTCAACTACCTCCTAAGCTCATCTGTTCGAGAGTTGTTCATTCGACCTAAGATTTGTCTGCTCCAAAATATACTATATACCAACTATAGCACGTTGTTCACCTAGAAAAAATCGCGAAAAAATATAAAAAGTGTTCGACGTGAAATTCTTGATGATGGAACATTCACTGAAATATTATTTAGGCTATTTCCAACATATTTGTTCTTTTGTTCAAAGTTTCGTCAAGAAAATACTCAAGACTCTAACTTTGGGAAAAACAACTTTCTTCACTCTTTGAAAATGTTCGTAATTTTTTATACAATCATCGATGACTTTGATTTGATCAGTGTCAAAAAATACTCTTGATCTTTTTGATCGTTTTGCCCATTTGTCTGGTATTTTGGAATAATAAGCCGAAAATGGTCTCAAACGATAGGGTTTAGACCCCTATGAAGAATTCGTGGTCAAATTCAATTCAGTCCGAGGGGCCGTCCGGCCGTCTGTTAGCCCAATAACTTTCGAAAGGATTGTCTAGAGACTCGAAATTTTCAGGATAAGTTCGGGTCCCAAATGGCTCAGTTGAGTTCAATAACCAGCCAAAAGGTACAGGGTGTTCTATAAAATTATGCCCTTCAATTTTTCGCTCCTCAATATCTCAGAAAATTCGAAACTAATCGAATAAAATGTTACGGCCATAGTTCTAACAGAACCATAAAATATTCAATTGGAATATTGAAAGAGAAATCTTTATACTACTATAACAGAATATTTGATTGGAGTGACATTTATTTTGAGAATGAAAACTACTATATTATGGAATGTTCATGCAGAATTTCAAGAGAATCGCCTCATCAGAACCATAGAATTTAATTTTGTAATTATTTATTTTTTACATATTTCATTTTTCGAATGATTTCGTTTGTGCTGAGATTCTGCATTTATATATTTGGTATCAATCTCAAATCCCATATAAAATTTTGAGCTTATAGTCTTATTGCTCCACCAAAGAAAGAGCGCTCAAAAGCTCCTGCTCAGGACTTTTTTTGATTTTTTTAAAGCTTGATTCAATTATTAGAGCCAAGAGGTTTTTGATATAAACAAACTGATGGGATTTTCGGTTATTGACATGAAAGTACTTCGTTCAATTTTCTACATCTCAGTTTTTTTCTTTCAATATTATGGAAGCTTCATCCAAAAGTCTTCATTCGAAGCATGTTAAACAAGCATTGACTTATCAGTATCTTCAAATTGATATTGTTTTTTATGTTCTTTGATTCGATTATTCAAAAGAAGTTTAGTGTTTCCAATATAGTCTCTACCGCACTAACAGGATACTTCATATATGAAGTTTTCGGTTAGTTGATTTTCATTATCAGGTTCTATCTCAGTCAAATCAGCCCTGATAGTAGCTATTTTTAATTCTTCAATTTTTTTAAGATAACATTTCAATATAAAGTATCACGAATTTGGTGGTATCAGTCAAGAAACGACATAAAAGAACGCTATTCCTTCAGCTACATTTCGGCACCTTTATTGGGCCTTTTTCAGGCTGAAAAAGAGAAAGGCTCATAAACAGCAGCATAATATACGAATAGAAACAAAGAAAGAGAAGGAGGAGGTTTCTTTTTTTCGTTATTATTTTGATTCAAGATAAATGTTGACTTCCATGAAATTACATTAAGATTCATACACGAAAGGCAAAATAGAGCAAATTTAGATTAGAAATTTTTGGACTTTTTCGTTGTTATCATGAGCCGCCATTTTGTTTTCAGCCAACGCTACCATTTCTTCTAGGGAAACTGTAATTTTCTCCTCCAGAAGTCTATCCAACACTGGACCTTTTCCTAGCCACAGAAAAATTTATCACGTAGACAAATATTCAGCTCGTTACCAAATTTGCATCGAACTGCCAAACCACGAATGCGTGCCGCCCATTCCTTTGGTGACTCCTCTTCTGTCTTCTTAGCTTGATAGAATCTATACCTTTCAGTTAATGGAATCTCTTGAGGTAGCATTTGATTATCGAAAAAGCTAATCAAACTGTCGAACGATTTTTGCTCCGGTTTTTCTGGACTGCACAGACTGTACATCAACTTGTATGCTTCTTCATCCAGCATATTTAACAATATTGATGTTCTCTTCGATTCACTCCCCTCACTGTCCAATCCATTCGCAGCAAAATAGTTATTTAATCGCGCTCTATAGATTGACCAATCCGTTCCGAGACTGAAATCTCTCAGTTTGCCCACAATTGAATGACTTGATTGATTTGTTAAAGTTTCTTACTTACGTTTTTACTGAATTAGGAATCTAATAAAACACCGTCTGTTCATGACCCATATATTACAACAACAACAACTGAAAAATCTGAATTCTAATACCAATGTGCACCTTACTTTCAGTACTTATCTATCTATGTATACTAGTCAACACATTACAATTTTAGGCGAATACAATGTTCAACCTTAATACATCACAGCCATGATATTATGGCGAAGGATGAACAGCTAGCACAAAAGATGATATGTCATTCGAAAGTACACTAAATGATGTATCCTCACTGAAAAAAAAACTTGTACATAATTATCTATACGAGTATTTCATCGAAAAAATCATTGCAAAATAGGACTAATTTTGTTAACCTCAGAATCGCCCGCAATAAGAGTATTTTCTGCATATAGACTCTCTTATCTTGTGAAAAATTTATTGCCCTTCCGGATATGTGATCAAATTTGGTGAGACTACAAGGAAAACTGAATAATGATCAATTTAGAAGTAGAACTCGAAATATTACGTGAAATCAAGAAATGTTAAATTGAAGAATAACCATCAAAATTTCGACCATGTGTTATATAAAAATAAAGAAGGAAAAAGAAGTACTTCAGTGTGGTAAATTTATTCTGTAAGAAAAAATAAAACTTAGTGTTCTCAACCTATTTGTTGATCTCATGTGTTATATGACATTTTTTGTCGCCCTTTGAAGTTTGTCCACTTTAAAAATAGACACCCGTATAGCTCATGGTTCCATACACGATCAATTTCGGTATTGTCCTGCGTATGCCCGCGGCTTAAACCCGGACATGCTCATAAAAGAGACATTTCGGTTAAGCCGTTTCGTAATACTCCTACCTAACCCTCCTTACGTCCCAAATACGTTTTGTCGCGTTTCGGAATTTTCGTGTAAATCGAAAATCGTGACAACGCAATTTAACGATTCCGCTTATCTGTTTTCGGATCTCCATTTGCCATGGGCCGTCCCAGTTCGCTGCGAAGCGTAGAGACTGCATGCGGAGGTGTTGCCAAAATCCGGCGAACGACCTTGCCTAGTGACCTTTGCCAAAGTGCATGAAATATCGATACGGGCGATAAGAGGAACAAGAGATGGAGGATGGTACAGAGTGAGATTTCACATTTCATACGACAGACACGTATCAGATGGAATGGTGTGTTTGCGACAAACGGTTCTTTCAAGATGTTGTGCCTGATAAATACTTGTATAGCATCACATGTTAAGGAGCCTTTATTTCGGTATTTTGGATAAAAGTGTGATTTAGACTTTGAAATAAGATTATCTAAAAAAAATAATTCATTTTTTGAAACTCATCAAGGTACAGCCTCTAGAAGGCGATGACGAATTGACAGTTTTTAATTATTTTACAGCTTCTTAAAACACTGAGTCATAAAACTATACATAATATTAAGCACTAAGTAGATGTAACTCACAAATTTTTAAGATCTCCTAACTTTATTATTAGGGATTGAAAACAAACAACCCACAATGATTTTCGTTCAAAAATTGTTTTCGTGGGATAGATTTTTGAGAAATAAAATTCTCTTATGGTTTCCGCTCAATCCTGGAGAAAAAAGTTTCCTGCGAAATTTCGATACAGTCGATACTTCTCTCGGAAAAAATTAAAACCTACAAACAGTTATGATCACTGTTCATTCCATTGCTTCGTATGAGTGTTCCAAAGAACATTTATACTAAAACTTCATACTCCTAACTCCCAGAAAAGCAACTGCCATCAATCTTTGAAACTTAGTACACTGAAGCTTCAAATTTTCAACTAGATGAAAATCAAGGACTTTTGAATGATCACCGTGAGTAAGAGGTAATCAGATGATTTTATAGCACATTTTCACAATCTGTATGTGTTTAGGGAATGTTTTACAATAATGATTTGACTATAAAATAATTCTATATCATCATTGAAAATCAATTCACAGATTATGAGCAATCTGGAGTCGATTTTACCTGGTGGCAATAACTGTCATTAAAAACCTTGTACTTATATTAATTTGAACGCTTTTTGTAAACGAAATATGAAGCTAGCACAATGAAAGAAACCTGCGCTTATGTCATAAACTTTTCGCACCTGATATCTCTAAATTAGCCGTTGGCATAATCTTGCGATTATGTTTATGTTCTAATCTGAGTATAAAATATCATTACTTTATACTGGAGTTTATCAGAAAACATAGGTTGCGCCTGACAGCCTTGAAATCTTGAAGGTACTATATATTATCTATTATATTATTAATCGATTTTGTATATTACTCGTTTTTAAAGAATCCATAGTACTAGATCAAACTTCCTTGTTGAGAAAATTGTCGGTAGATTCATATCATCGAAAAAGCTTTTCAATATTCCAATTGAATTTTCTATGGTTATGTGTACACTATTGCCACGAAATTTTGCATAAAATTTATTATGAGCATCCTGCATGTGGCTGCAACATTTCATTGCGATTGGTTTCGTTTTGTCTGTGATATTGAAAAACGAAAATTTTGAATGGCCATATACACCCTGTATGATTTGGCTGGTTGACAAACTTAACCGAGGCATTTGAGACCCGAACTCACCCTCTCAAGTCTCTGAGAAAATCCCTTCCAAAGTTATTGTGCTAACGGCCGAACGGAGGGCCCCATGGAAAGAATTGAATTTGACCACGGATTCGACATCAGGGAGTTGAACTTGAAATTACAGACATTTGGGCAAAACGATAAGCAATCGTTTAAATAGAACGAGCGCTCAATGATGTATACATATTTCGTTTTTTAATTCAAAGTATTGGATTTCTTGATAATCAATTCATCAACCAGATGCTAGAAACTAATTATTTCTTGTTATCCTCTTCAATCAACTCGTGTAATTTGTAAAACTATAAAAGTACAATTTGAAAGAGGAATTCTGTCAACTATGAAATCCATCGCTCTTTACAGTTTCACCAAATTTCTCTAACATTAAACAATATTGCAAGTTCATTTCTCAGTATAAATGGGAAAAATTTTAATTTTGGATCCTACAAAAACACTGAGACAAAAATCTAACAGGAACATAAGTGTACAGGCCTAGAGTTCCCATTCTGTTTGTGACTTTTACCTCATTCAGTATATTGTGTGGACAGCGTTCAGCAGATTGATTGATTTGAATGGCTCCCATCTTTTATCGAAAGAGACCTCTGTATGTTCTATAACATTCTGCATTCCGTTATATAATTCTTGATTCTATGGTGGCTGTCTTTGTCATCTTTCAAATTGCGAAAATATATTTTTATAAACATACAAAGAGGAGAAAGTTAAATGGCTTCACCCTACCCACCTACTTCCATATCGGAACGCTGGGAAAATAAAAATACTACACTCTTGATTGACTGTGATAAATATTTTTCAATCAAGACAACGTTGCATCTGAATGCATCCCTGACACCACAACATGCCAAGTTGTCATTCCTTCAAAGTTTCGCGTATTTTGGCGTAAGTTACGCGCCCAACGCAGGCTTTATTTTTGCGAATAAAAGTTGACAACCTGTCTTTCGCTCAGAGATCTCAAGATTCGCGTCTAGAGATAAGCGGGAGGCATTCGGTGTCACTGGTGAGCAATGTTGACCCCCAAACAAGAAAGCAAGATGCTAGAACCGTTACATTGTACCTTCCAGGTCCGAAGGGAACAATTATTATTGATTATCCTATTGAACCTATTGGTCTAATTGGGCGACGTTTTCTTATTTGGTGCGCACAGAGCGTGATGGTGTGATGTTCTATCGAGAATGCCGTTTCAGCACAATAAAGGGTGTTAATTTGAATAGCCCGCTAATTCGTTAGATATCAAGTTCGAAGCTGTCATTTTTGACATTTGACAAGTATAAACTGCGCCATTAATGAAAATGGAACGATACACGCTTCAAGAACGCATTGAAATTATTAAAATTCACTATAAAAATGGTGAAAAATTGGCTGAGACGGTTCGTAAAACTCGAACATTTTTGGGTCGTCGTGAAGCACCTTGTCGGACCGCAATAAAGAATTTGGTGGAAAAATTCGAGCTGTTGGGCCAAGTTATTGTTATGAAGAATAAAACCCGTGCACGTCGCTCAAGAACAACCGAGGATATTGCTGCTGTAGCCGATAGTGTTGAAGAAAACCCAGGTTTGTCCGTTCCTCGTCGTTCTTTGGAATTAGGCATTCCACAAAAGTCATAAGTTAATAAGACCGTATTTTGCATAAAGATTTGGGTCTTAAGGCTTACAAAGTTCAGTTAACACAACAAGAACTCAAAGCCGGCCGATCACCAACAACATCAACAAGTGAAGAGTCCACGGAAGAAAGGCGAAATGGCACATTTTTATTGATTTCGAGCTTGACACGGCAACATGTAGGTTATTTGTAGTATAGTTGCATCCCGTAATCAAAAAACGAAAAAACTCGAAGCATCACATCTTGAAGTTCGTTTGAAAATATCCCCTACAGCGAAGAATGCGAAATGTCCATGCAAAAAGTGGAGAAAGGCGAAATGTTTACATTATCAACTAGAAGCTGATGCATGCTGACGCTAACTTGCCCTTTTAAAACGTTTGGTATAGGTACGTTTGTCTTTTGTATGTGCATGGTATGTATTGCGATGTTGTTTCTCATAAAACATGATAGGAAAAAGATAAATAGAATAGTTAGCAAAAATGATCCCAATGATCCTTATTTTACTAGGCCAGTACCTACAAGCTTTGAAGTTTGAAATTTGATTTTCTCATAACAACTGTTAATAGACATTCCACCTTTTTTCCGTGGACTCTTCAAGTCTTTGCTGATTGGGTCGTTGAAATGCATGAAAATGATCCAGAATTCCATCGAAAAATCATCTTGACTGATGAGGCCTATTTCCACCTCGGTGGCTTCGTCAACAAGCAAAATTGTCACATCTGGGACTCGAAAAACCCAAGAGTTATGGTTGAAAAGCCTCTCTACCCTCAACGTGTGAGTGTTTGGTGCGGTTTATGGTCCAGCGGAGTCACTGGACCTCACTTTTTCGAAAATGAGGCTGGAGCAACAATTACGGTGAATGGATTGCGCCATCGAGAGATGTTTAATGATTTTTATGACCGAAATTGGATAGTATTTATCTGAACAACGTTTACTATCAACAAGAAGGTGCTACGTGCCACACAAGCAACGAAACCATTGATCTTTTGCGGGAAAAGTTTCCGGACCCTGTTATCTCTCGAAGAAGTTATCACAGTGGGCCACCGAGATCTTGTGACTTCTTCCTTTGGGGCCACGTGAAAGAGAAGGTCTACGCCAATTGCCCAGCGTCGATTCAAGATCTCAAAGATGAAATTGGTGAGGCTATCGAGGACATAGGGCAACCACTTCGCGATTTGGTTATGGAAAATTTCATTAAAAGGATATGGTCCTGTAAGCGTGGTCATGGTAGTCATTTGCCTGATGTTATTTTCCACTATTGACGGTATAGCTTCTTCTGATGAAATAAACATCCTTTCAATTATATTGAAATATGGTATTTTTCTTCAAATATCAAAATAACTCTTCTTATTGGAAAACCCTTCTATAACATCGTTGGTGATTTCTAGCACTGCTACGGAACACTCAGACATCTTTCTCTAAATTCTAAATCAATTTTTCGCAAATGATGCGCTTCAGGAGAATGTAATCGAGTAGTTTCATGGATACATCAGGAAATAGTACGTAGACAGCGCACCATATTATAATTATATGGTCGGAGATATTCCATCCCTGAGAGTTGCCAAAGTTTATCAAAATGCTAGAACTAAATGGAAACTTAAAGGACATAATACCATTGCACAGGGTGTTCTGATTTGTTTCCGACAAACTGAAATGGGTAATAGATCACATCATTTTAAGCAAAAAAGTTCCTATGAACATGGGTCCGGAAATGCTTCGTTTCCAAGATACGGGGTGTTGAAGTTGAAAAAATAAATCGCGTTTTTTTTATATCTTTCCCAACAACATATTTCAGGAAACAGAATATTCAGAACACTTAAAAACAACAATTACATAGCCTACCACTTCTACCTGTAAGAGGGCAATTGAAAATCAGCATGCATTTAGCCTTAGAAATGTTCGAAATGAATTTAAATTAAATATTTGAATGGAAATAATTTTCGGAGAGGTTTGGGACCCTTTGGCTCTAAATGCATTTTCTCTGAAACGATTGATCCTAGCAACTTCAAAGAAGTGTACCTTTTTCAATTGAAAAGAATGAGAGAATCGATTTTTCAAGTCCAAAATGTCGTACAGTGTAGCACAAAGAAGTTGCAACGGTTTACATGAAAGGATTTCGAAGCAGTCAAAACATATGGAAGAAAACGCGAATTATTTTTTCAACTTTAACACCCTGTATCTCGGAATCGACCCATGTTCATAGGAACTTTTTTGCTTTAGATGATGTGATCTATCAGCCATTTCAGTTTGTCGGAAACAAATCAGAACACCCTGTATATGTCTTCCTTCATCATATTGTGCTATGAGTAGGTCAGCTCAATAGATACGTAAACCTGCAGCACCACCAAAAGTAAACCTGTTACAAAAAAAAATATAGAACATGAAGCTAGAATATTTAGTGCTTTTTTTCATTTTATAAAAATAATCATTCCAAACTGAATACCGTGAAAATTATCTGCCTAAATGCTTTCGTTTATGAAATATACTCTATATTTAATGGTTTATTCCAATATAAATGAAAACTGGTTTCGTTAATGCATACGGAACTCGTAGAATATTGTCTCAGAGGGTTCGAATTAATTGAGTTAACTGTCCCCAAAAATTTCAATTTTCACCGATTTATTCTCGGTAGAACTGATAATATGTACTTCGAAATGACTGTCAATTCAACTTAAGCTCGCATAGCCTAAAGGTAAGCGATTCAGGCATGAGTGCAAGAGATCTGAGTAGGAATTTCAACCCAATCTTAAATTTTCTCTATTTAATTTTAATTTTTGAGTTGGATATTCTGCAGATTGTTTTTTTTATAATATAATTGATGTCAGAAGCTTTTCCGCGCTTTTTCATTTTTGAAGAAAACGATAAATCAAATTTGAGAAAGAGGTGATAGTTATTAATTTGATTCTATTCAATTATGAATTCACCTTTTCTGTTCATATCTTAAATCTTCCTTGAAAATTTGAAATTAGTTAACGACCAGCCGTTAGCGCAAATGTTTCTGACATTTTATCAGAGCTTCCGTCATTGCTTTTAGGTATTGATTGTCGAAAGATGGCAACTCTTAACGTGATATCTGCTCAGATGAATATCAAACCCTTCTATCACAAAAATCCTTATAAGCTTGTCAATTAGAAATGTTCAATAAGATGAGTACCACATGAGAGTGGCCACTGCTTAAAATACACCGAAAATCACTTCCCTTTTTGAGCTATATCGTTTTGACGGAGGTCTATAATTTTCTTAATTAGTCTCATGACGAATCCGTGGTCAAATTCAATTCTGTCCGTGGGGACGTCCGGCCGGTCGTAAGCACGATAACTTCGAATGGATTGTCCTGGAGACTTGAAATTTTTGTTTCTCAATATCTCAGACAAAACGAAACTAATCGGAATGAAATTTGGCGGCCACATGCAAGATGCTCATAATAAGCCTTATGCAAAATTTTGTGGTCATAGTGTTAACAGAACCATAGAAAATTCAATTCAAAGATCGAAAAGAAAAATTTTCATATTTCCATAACAAGATTTCCGATTCGAGTGACATTCGTTTTTTGGAAATAAAATTTATCTTTATTATTGTCCATAAGTGTATGTATTGTGCTTTCAGAGATATATTACGAATAACAACATCTATTGAATTCATTTAACGCAGAATAACTTCGTTAAAGCTTTAAATAACCTGGATTTCTTTTTATTATTTCACTATAACCTGTATTGTTTTATCGGATTCAAAAAACTGTGAAAGGTGTTTTTTTATAAACACATAACCCCTTGCACATCCTCAATGAATATTCTTGATTTTACACTTTTGTTCTTTAGAACTAATAATGCTATTAAAAGAACGAATAATTAACCGGCAAAATATTCATATACAATTGTGCTGGAAATTGAATACAAATGTGGTCATTGCACTCACTATGACAAAAAACTCAATGGAAATTATAAATCAGAATTTTGTATACTGAATAAGCAACAGTGGCAATATAAGAAAGTAAAAATGCGCTATTCTTATTCCTTAGGTAATCGCTCATGAATATTTAAACTGATTGAATTATCGAGGGCACGGAAATGCTTTTATAGGGCAAATCAGTTCATTTTCAACAAAAGTTGACTCATCGAATGTGAAGGTGCACAGGAAAGAGGTGAATTCTCGAATTCTCTACTCAATTTTATAGGCATCAAGCCCTGTCTTACCACTTGATGTTGAAGTAATGGTGGTATTCTGCTTTCATCTGTAAGTCAATCTGTAACTTTTCATAAGCTTACAGGAAAATTGCAATTCTGGACCTTTTTAAGGGATCAGTAGCTTACAGAAATCGTTAAATATTTACGAGTACTCGACGGGTGATCGAAAGCATTATCTAATGACATATTGTGAGGTTACGTTTATTTTATGACGAATACCAACGTTTTAATAAAAGGAACTCATGATGATAAAAAATAAAATGGCTTTGTTTATTGGATCGTTATCGGAAGAAAATCATAACTGTTCAATAATATACATGACCTGAAAATCGTTCCTTTTAGGCAAAGGTTGTGTGACCAAATAATTTTTTTTTGCTTTCCTGTTTTCAATTCATTAGAAACGAACGCAAATTACATTCAGATAATTCTATTTTCAAAATAAAATCAAAACCATTTACTCATAATACATAAAGTTCCATGATCAAATCTTACGATTGAAGGTTATGTTTTTCGATGAGTAGTTCAAAAGTGACACTGGGAATAAGAAAGTTACAGGAACCATTCCAGAATTGCATTATTAACGAATCTGTAAGTCGACCAGTTACAGATCAATCGTACGCTACAGTATCGTAACTTACAGATGAAAAGCAGAAGACCACAATAACTGTTGATAGCTATACAGGTTTGTAAAATTCACTCGGAAACATAGGATTTATCGTACAAATCTCCAAGTCGCTCTGGCTCCACTAGACCAGTGATAAGGCCCGTTTACCCGAACACTTTTCCTGACAGTTTGGAGCATTCGCTCCATTTCTTAATTCCAATCTTGAGCGTGTGAATGCTAGACCATCGTGAGTCCAAAAGTGTGGATTTGATACGACGTGCCTAATTTGCTGGTTTGTGATTTCAACGTTGTATTCACACGCACACTCCGATCTACCGAGATATGTAGCAGAAGATGCTAATAATCGTTCTCTCGAATTTTCGCAGTTGGAAATGTTTATTTATCTTTATAAACTTGAATTCGGCTCATTTTCTCCAGAACCTATATACACAATGTGGAAAAGGGATAATTTAGAATTATTTATAAACATGTACAAAAGCTTTCTGTGTTTATGGAAAATAAAAAGTTATGTCATCCATTCTTAAGTAATTTCTGAAGTCCTCTGGATAATTATCTCGGAGTTCCCTTAATAGAGGGGACCAAAACGCTCTCTATTCAACCTCTACTGCTTAATCTAAATTTTCCGAGGAGTTTTCTTCTCATCTTCATCATGAATCAAAGCATGAGTGCGATGCCATATCAAATAATAATCTGGTCATCGCGAACTGCCGCTGTCAAGTTGTTAGGGGGTCGACCTGCGTGCGCTAAGGAATCAGTCGGTTTGAAAATTAATTATGTTCAGTTTACAAGAAAAATTGAAATAATAAAATGGTTTTTCGTTGCTCAATCAATTCAGGAGACAATAAATTCATTCATTGTTGCCTTTGAAGATAGGACGATACCTTCAAGATCCGCGATTTCGAATATATTAAAAAAAGAATCGAGACATGTGGATGTTTACAACGATGAAGTCATTGCAGAATTGATAAAGGCACCAAAACCTTAAATGCAAATAGTCTGAATAGAGAGGTAGATGTGTGTGCTGCTGTTGAAACCAGTGAACCTTGTTCGAGTAATCGATTTGCCGAACAAGTCGATATGAGTGATAAAACCGTTCGGGATATTTTGAAAAATCATGCAAAAAATCCGTTAGGCCTAGTTTTTAGAGTGTGAATACACTGATACTAAGCGCTTAGGAGTTCGTGACCTCAAGTCAGCGCCTCTCTCGTAATTTCAATTAACCCAAAAGTAATCCTATTGTATTAAACTATGATATTAATGATAAAATAACCTGTATACGCCTATGAATTTCATAATTCTGGATACTACATACATTTTCCACTTTCTCTTGGACGAACAAAAAAACAAAAAATATCACTTGCACCTCCGATGCTTCATGGATTTAGCTTTGATATAATATTCTTTGAATTGGTATTTCCTCAGTATTCTAAAGTACTGCAACTAACAAATATGGGAATACGCGAATAATAGCAATCATTATACGCTCGTTGCATAATATACTATTTCAACTGTTCTGGTGTCTCTTCATCAATTTTAACTTCATTAGTAATTTTTTCACTTCAAATCATGAAAACTTTCAGAACAAAATGTGTATTCACATACTTCATGCAAGTCAACTGACTGAGCTTTGAATTCGAACACCTTCAGAAACAAATTCGAACATTCTGACTATGGGGTCATCGTTCAAATGCTTATTTTGAAACAGTATCAAAAATTTTAAAATTGAGCGCCAAAAAACAGCTAAAACCAACATTGATCGACTTTGTAGACTCACAGTGTATACACTGATACCAAGCCCAAGCGTTCAGAACTGATAACCCCAAGTTAGTCGAATTTCAATTACCCCAAAACTAATGCTATTGTATTCAACTATTATGACAACATAACCTGTATACGCTAATGACTTTCAGAATTCTGGATACTCGATACGTTTTCCACTTTCTCTTAGCCGAACAAACAAACAAAAAAATATCACTTGCACCTCAGAGTTCGGAAAGGGCAGACAACTTGGTTCCCATCTTTCAAGTCTTAGTAGATCAACCAATTCAACAATGTGAATAGGACCTAAGTTATAAAGATTCATGAAAATCACAAGGCGGAAAATAATTTTTCTCGTCATTAGCCGGTTGAAAATCGGAGACTCTCGTAGAAAACGATCATACAACAACGGATCAAGCGCAAAAAAAAGACCAATCTGTTAGGTCTACACTTTTTACAGTGTGAATACACTAATCCAAGAGCTTAAAAATTCATGACCCCAAGTCACCGCCTTTCCCAAATTTCGAAAATAATTCTATCGTATTCCACTGATCACTTTTATGATGAAATAACCTGTGCTTGTGAATTTCAGAATTCTGGACATTGATGGAGACTACAAAGTCAGAAATATTTTTTTTCTCGTCATAAGCCGGTTGAAAATTTATTTAATAGTCGCAGATATAATTAATAAATATCACACAATAACAAATCAAGCTCTAAAAAAGACCAATTCGTTGGGCCTTACCTCTTTAGAGTGTGGATAAACTGTTACCAAGCGCTCATAGATTCATGAACCCAAGTCACCGCCTCAAAATTTCAATTAACCCAAAAATAATCCTATTGTATTCAACTATTATGTCGAAATAACCTGTATACGCTTATGAATTTCAGAATTCTGGATACTCGATACGTTTTCCACTTTCTCCTAGCCGAACAAATAAACAAAAAAATATCACCTGCACCTCATAGTTCGGAAAAGGCAAGCAACTTGGTTCCCATCCTTCAAGTCTTAGCAGATCAATTCAACAATGTGAATGGGCCCTGAATTATAAACACTGATGAAGATTACAGATTACAGGGTCACAAGTAATTTTTTTCCGTTTGAAATTATATTTCTAAAAATCGAAGACATTCGTAGAGAACGATAACACACATTAACGAATCAACCGTAAAAAAGACCAATCCGTTGGCCTACAGTCTTCAAAGCACTTAAAGGACGACCCCAAGTCACCGTCTTTCCCATCTTTCTTAGTAGATCAACCTATTAAAACATTACCTATCCTAGTTGTTTCGAATTTAATTGAATTATTAGTTCTCAACTGTTCTGCGGTCTTTTCATCAATTTCAACTTCATTTATATATTTTTCACTTCACATCATGAAAACTTTCAAAACAAAATGTATTTACATATTCCATGCAAGACAACTGACAGCTTTGAATTGGAACCCCTTTAGAATCAATGATTCAAATATTCTGACTATGGCGTCATCGTTCAAATGCTAATTATAAAACAGCTCCAACAATTTAGAATTAGAAATGCCAAAAAACAGCTTAAGACCAACATGGAGGTACTTTTTAGACTCACAGTGTGAATACACGTACTTATACCAAGCCCAAGCGTTTATGAATGGATAACCCCAAGTCAGTCAAATTGCAATTACCCCAAAACTAATTCTATTGTGCTCAACTATTATGATGAAATAACTTGTATAAGCTTATGATTTTCAGAATTCTGGATAATCGATATGTTTTCCACTTTCTCTTGGCCGAACAAACAAACAAAAATATATCACCTGGACCTCAGAGTTCGGAAAAGGCAAGCAACTTGGTTTCCATCTTTCAGGCCTTAATACAATAACAGATCAAAACACCAAATCGGTGGGCCTAACCTGTTTATAGAGTGGTTAAACTGTTACCAAGCGCTCATAGATTCATGACTCTAAGTCACCGCCTCAAAATTTCAATTAACCAAAAAATAATCTATTGTATTCCACTATTATGTCGAAATTACCTGTATACGCTTATGAATTTCAGATTTCTGGATACTCGATACGTTTTCCACTTTCTCCTGGCCGAACAAACAAACAAAAAAATATCACCTGTACCTCATAGTTCAGAAAGGGCAAGCAACTTGGTTCCCATCTTTCAAGTCTTAGCAGATCAATTCAACATGTGAATTCGCTCTGAATTATAAACATTGATGAAGATTACATCAGGGTCAGAAATAATTTTATCCGTCATAAGCCGGTTGAAACTTTTTGTCTAAAAAATCCGAGACATTCGTAGAAAACGATATCACACAATCTGCTGTCTCATCATCAATTTTAACTTCATAAATATTTTTTTCACCTCACATCTTGAGAACTTTCAGAACAAGATGTATTCACATACTTCAAGCAAGACAACTGATGAAAGCTTTGAATTTGAACCCCTTCAGAATCAATGATTCAAAACGAATTCAAACATTATGACTATCAGGTACGGACATTTCAGAACAGTTGTAGAAATTTCAATTAAATTGGAATACATTTCCAAAAAATGGCATAAATTATTGATGAATTTGACTTGAAAATATCAGGCAGTATTTTTTGCGTGCTTGTTTCGAGGGTTTCGAGGATCGTTTTACCCAATTGTCTGTAATTTTAATCCGATCAATGTCGAACTTATTATGAACTAGATCATTGGCGATCATATTCCTCTTACATTTTGTCAGCATCGCAACATCAAAAGGTTTTGAAAAATATGAAAATTCTGGCTAATATTCTTGGTCTAGAATTGAACACAGATAACCTTCGGAAGGAAAATCAAAGTTCAAATTTTCGTGATAGCGGGCCAGATAGCCAATTCAATAGTTTAAAAGTTATTGTCACTGGAATATTTTCCTCATCTCAATAACTGCTTATTCTGTCGATATGAAATCCAGAATTAAAATGCGAAATCATGAGGTGCTCATGTCTGCTAAATTTCATGAAACTGGATAATTTTGGGATTTTGAAAAAAAAATTGTTTTTGCAGAACACATATCTAAACTTTTAATAATTCGAAAACTTACTGTGATAATTTTCATGGCGATAATATTATTAGTTAATATCTTTAATAAATTTCTGTTATAATCGTCATATACGAGCCAAAAGTCTTTTCACTTTTTTTGTATCGAAAGAACCATAAAATTTTTTCAGAATCTTGAAGACGGAGAGATGTGTTGATCTGGTAAAAACTTAAAATAGTATCACCACAGAATTTCAGTTTATTATTTTTAATGTTCTCAGAAAAAAATATTGAATCGAAAACCAAAAATCACCCCTTTCCACTATCGGTTTTCCAAGCCATCAATGCACAGTTGGCAATTTTCCAAACCCCAAAATTTAGTTTCGACCCGTTCCTTCTGACTATAGCGTCATCGTTCAAACGCTACTTTCAAAACAGTTCCAAAAATTTTAAAATTGATGAACGCCAAAAACCAGCCTAAGACCAACATTGAGCGTCTTTTTAGACCCACAGTATGAATACCAAGCCCAAGCGTTTATAAATTGATAACCCCAAGTCAGTCAAATTTCAATTACCCCGAAACTAAACCTATCGTGTTCAACTACAGGGTTATCCATTTTGCGGTTTCAAAAGTAAACGTAAATAAAACACATAAAAAATATTTTTATCATGATATTTCTTTTTATTATAAAGTTTGAACGTTGACATTATGTGTGAAACACTACATCATTTAAATGACAACCACCCGAATTGTTGCAAGCATCGATTCTTTTGAGGTAATTTTCAACCACTTTTTGTCACATATTGGGCAGTATCTCAGCCATAACTTGACGAATATTGGTTTTTAACTACTCAAGAGTTAAAGGTTTATATGCACAAACACGGTCTTTCGCGTAGCCCACAAAAAAAGTCAAGCAGTGTCAAATCGCATGATCTTGGTGGCCAGTTGATATCGCCGACCACCGCCGGTTGTTCAAGCACCCATTCGACGTATCGACGATGTTGATGTGAATGGTCGGCTGACTTCAGTTGGTAAGTGAGCTGAATTTTATATGGGTGTAGTTGTAGATCTTAATGCAAAATATGCCATAATGTGCCGCAAGACAGTCCTAATTCCTGAGAATGACGAGGAATCGACAGATTCGGGTCTTCGGCAACACTTTCACTTACAGTAGCGATATTTTCAGTGGTACGAGCGAAACGATGATGCACAGGGCTTACAATATCTGTAACCGATCCAGTCTCTTCAAATTTCTTCACATTTTACCAATCACTTGCGTAGTTGGACGAATATGTAAACCAAATCTGCTCTTAAAGCACGATATGTGGCTGTGGCAGAATCGCCATTTTTGTATTAGGTTTTTACAATTTTCATGCGTTGTGCGATAGTCAAGCGATCCATTTTCATAAATGTCAGACTTTCAACTGAACAAAAAAATTTTTTTTAAAACTTCGTTTGACAGATGTCGAATTCCAGCCCTATACTTTTGAAACCGCGAAATGGATAACCCGTTATTATCATTAATAACCTGTACACGCCTATGAATTCCATGAATCACCTGCACCTCAGAGTTTGGAAAAGGCGTGCAACTTGGTTCCAATCTTTCAAGTCTAAGTATATCAGCCAATTCAGCAATCTGAATTGGCTGTCAGTTATAAAATTGATAAAGATTACAAGGTCAGAAGTAATTTTCTTTCTCTCATAACTCGATTTTTTTGAAACGGAGACATCAGTAGAACAATATCACACAATAACGGATCAATCGCCAAAAAAGACCAATCCTTTAGTCCTTGTTTTTAGAGTGTGAATACACTGATACCAAGCGCTTAGAAATACATGACCCCAAGTCAGCGCCTCTATCGAAATTTCAATTAACCCAAAAATAATCCTATTGTGTTCAACTATTATAAATAACCTGTATACGCTTATGAATTTCAGATTTCTGGATACTCGATACGTTTTCCACTTTCTCCTGGCCGAACACAACAAACAAAAAAATATCACCTGCACCTCATAGTTCGGAAAGGGCAAGCAACTTGGTTCCCATCTTTCAAGTCTTACTAGATCAATTCAACAATATGAATGGGCCCTGAATTATAACACTGATGAAGATTACAGGGTCACAAGTAATTTTTTCCGTCATAATTCGGTTGAAACTATTTTTTCTAAAAATCAAAAACATTCGTAGAGAACGATAACACACGAATCAACCGTAAAAAAGACCAATCCGTTGGCCTACAGTATTCAAAGCACTTAAAGGACGACCCCAAGTCACAGTCTTTCCCATCTTTCTTAGTAGATCAACCTATTAAAACATTACCTATCCTAGTTTTTTCGAATTTAATTGAATTATTAGTTTTCAACTGTTCTGCGATCTTTTCATCAATTTTAACTTCATTTATATATTTTTCACTTCACATCATGAAAACTTTCAAAACAAAATGTATTTACATATTCCATGCAAGACAACTGACAGCTTTGAATTGGAACCCCTTCAGAATCAATGATTCAAACATTCTGACTATGGCGTCATCGTTCAAATGCTAATTATAAAACAGCTCCAACAATTTAGAATTAAGGAATGCCAAAAAACAGCTTAAGACCAATGGAGGTACTTTTTAGACTCATAGTGTGAATACATGTACTTATATCAAGCCCAAGCGTTTATGAAGGATAACCCCAAGTCAGTCAAATTGCAATTACCCCAAAACTAATTCTATTGTGCTCAACTATTATGATGAAATAACTTGTATAAGCTTATGATTTTCAGAATTCTGGATAATCGATATGTTTTCCACTTTCTCTTGGCCGAACAAACAAACAAAAATATATCACCTGGACCTCAGAGTTCGGAAAAGGCAAGCAACTTGGTTTCCATCTTTCCGGTCTTAATACAATAACAGATCAAGCGCTGAAAAACACCAATTCGGTGGCCCTAACCTCTTTAGAGTGTAGATAAACTGTTACCAAGCGCTCATAGATTCATGAACCCAAGTCACCGCCTCAAAATTTCAATTAACCCAAAAATAATCCTATTATGTCGAAATAACCTGTATACACTTATGAATTTCAGAATTCTGGATACTCGATACGTTTTCCACTTTCTCCTGGCCGAACAAACAAACAAAAAAATATCACCTGCACCTCATAGTTCGGAAAGGGCAAGCAACTTGGTTCCCATCTTTCAAGTCTTAGTAGATCAGCCAATTCAACTACCTGTCCCAGAATCCCGCAACGGGCCACTCTATTAACTGATGGGAATCGTCACAAATACTCGGTTACACACCTTTTATTTCGATTCTCACCCTAACATTACATATTAGAAGCAAGATGACGGGTAGAGATGCTGCTAGGAGAACTTGTCGTTCATGAATATAATATGGGCTTTTGTGTCTTCGTAGATTTGTTACATTGTCCTTTGGACGTCCCGTCTCGGAAACCTGAAAGTTGAATCTGTATTTTTGTGTATTATGTAAATTATATTGAGTGAGAGTGTTCGGTTTGAGAGATATGCTCGAGATGAACTGATTCTTGATGTCTCTATCAGATGTGGGTCTATAGAAAATTAGGTATCTTTCAGAAATACATCTACAACTTTTTTTACTACAGCCTGTTTCAGTTCAATTGGAGAACGAGGTATCAGACGTCTAACATTTCGAAATGAAAGATTAATGTGTCGGCAGATAAACAGGGTATATTTGAATCAATTCAAAATATTTTGGGAGTTTTCATAAATGTAGGTCTTAAATGAATTGTTTCTAGGATACAGGGTATTGAAGTTTCACTTAAAAATCACTAAAAAATGTCCTACGCCACTGAGATATTTGAAAACCAACAATTATTTTTGAATTCTTCGATCAATTTATGGCGAATGGTTTCCCTTACATTTTTTAATGTGGTCCCGTTCTCATGTGAGAAAATAAAATGTCTCAACGTATCTCTATCTCAAAAGATTGTGTTCAAGTAGCGACAAATAGGCGTTAAGATGTTTCATTTCATTCGTAAGAACAGAGCTACTCTCGAAAAATATGCAGAAAAGATTTTTCGTCGAAGAATTCAAAAATATTGGTGAGTTTAAGATATCTCCGTGGCTTACCCCTTTTTAAGTCAGTTTTCAATACAACTTCAACAAGCTATAGCTTACAAAAGTGTATCTATATTAATAAAACATGATCTATGGTTACCGTCGAATTGCCATATCTTTCAAACGACTGCACCAAATTGGATAATTTTTTTTGTTGTGTTCAAAATTGCCAAGGCAAAGTTTGAACAACAAAATATTTCCAAAAAACTTGTTTAGACAGAAATAAAAAGCTCTTCTTTTTTTACGACCGATCCAGCAGTCATAGACTATGTACGTACAGGTTATAATGATTTTGAAATTTGTACAAAAAGTGAAGTTACATGGAGGGAATCGAAAATTTTAATCAGAAATAACGTACTAACTAACCTAGTATACAACAATTTTTTACTCATACCATATCTAACAATTTTTAAACTTAGCAAAACTAGGTTTGCCGGTTCATCTAGTTAAGTACAGGGACTTTATAAATGATTGTAACAGCGCAGTTGGCTTTGGATTGCAAAATACCAATCTCTAACCAATCAGAGCATAGCATGATTAAAGAATTCTGTGCTTTGCATAATCCAAAGCCAACTGCGCTGTTACAATCATTTATAGAGACCCTGTATAAATTATATTCAGCGAGAGTGTTTGAGATGAACTGATTTCGGAGATGGATGAAAAAATTCTTGATGGCTCTACCAGATGTGGGTCTATAGAAAATTGGAGATCCTTCAGAAATACATCTATAACTCCAACAACATTTGGAAATGAAAAATTAATGTGTCGCTGAATATTCAGGGTGTTTCTTAATGATATGGCTATATTTAAGAGGCGGTTCCTTGGTACACGTTTTGACTTCATAAAGATACGTTTTTTGATGAACAATTTTTTTTCACCAGTACGAGTGAATTATTAAGAGTGTTTTCGAAATTCTTCTTCCTTTCAAAACAAATTTTATTTCTAAATTCGGTTTTCTTCATAAAAAACCACACGGACAAATTTTCATGGGGTGATTTGAATATAGCAAGCATGTATTGCGATATGGAGCAGCTAGTAAAATTTCGTATTTTAATTCTCATTCGGGTTTGATTTGAATAAAACTGCATTCAATTTTAGCCGGTACACTTGCAATTTTCACGAGATTTTAACCTATGACAGATTTAGCCATTTGTGAAATAAAACAATTTCCATTTGTTCAGGCCGAAATCATACGCTTATGTACCGATTTTGTCCTCTTACAAACACATACAGGAGTCGTATGGATGTTTCAAATCTAAAAAAAGTCCCTTATTCGTTCCGTTCGGGAGTAATTATTGTCTTTTCTTCATCCGTGAGTCGAACCAAATTTTCGGAGACTAACGCCAATTCCAAATTAGGAAATCGCAGACATTTAGGCGAAACTATACCACGCTGTTGCTTCGGAAGAAGCGCGCTAAAACATGTAAATCATATTACACGTTACTTCAATTAAGTCAAATATTTTGTAACATTTCTTTACTTTCGAAAATTTCAGCTTTATGGAATAGAATTTGAAATTCATACATTCAACAAAAGTTTCCGATCCTGCCAGGATTCGAACCTGGAATCTTCTGATCCGTAGTCAGACGCGTTATCCGTTGCGCCACAGGACCTTATTATTTGTATTGCATTTCATTAAGAACTGAGGTAAATATAAACAAGAATCGTATCATGAGCAGAGTTTCGTTACGTTCTGTTTATATATATATAGATCGCACTCTCGGCGATCTGCGAATAAAAGGGGCGCCATAGGCGGCGGTATGAATATCCCATTAATAACATGCATCTTCTGGAAGAACAACAGCATCAAGAATGCTGTTGAAAAAATTATACCTACGCATTGCCAATCTGCTAGCAAAATGTTTCATTCAAATGTCTAAAAACGTTTCATGACCTTCTGAGTGATTCGTTGATTTCAATAGAAAACGTCAGTCCACCATATTGAGTAGAGTACAGGTTCTTCTATTCTGAACTGAAGAATGTAAGACCCTTGTAGTTCCACCTATAATTTTCCTGTCTTAGACATTTTTTCCACAGGCTCGAAATGAACGCAATGGCGAGGCATTCTGTAACGAACTGAACTGTTTTCTTCATTTCCGCACAGAATCTGAACTCGTCAGTTTCTGTTGTGCCAACTGCCAATTCTCGTAATATTCTTCCTGAGAAAAGAGTTACCTGTTAGAAAGCCAGCACTTATTCTTGCTGAGGATCAAATACTTTTTGGACCTCTTTTGGAGCTTAAAAGTCCCGAAAAAACTTTTTGGAATGATCCATTTCCACATTGCTACACTTCCTCCAAAAGCTTTTTCATATACACTCACCGGCAAAATTATGGATCCACTCAAAAAATCGATGAAGTTTGATAATTCATAAATATGTTATTTCCAGTTCGATTCGATTGAATTTTTTCTAATTGTAGGTTTGTTTTTCAATCACCAGTTTTGAATTCAAAGAAAATTCGGCATACATCATTTCATACAGGTGAAACAAAATCTGTTTTTTTTCCTAACTTTAGAACCACCCCTGGTGTGTTCCAGTTGATTCACCTTGTGATTTCTTGTTTTATCATCAAGACACATCTTCTCTTGACACTTTAATTCTTCATTTATAACAATAGTTCAATTTTTGTTGACGATACAGGGTTTTGAGAGCAACATTAAACTCCACAATTCAGCTATGGCTATGAAAGTACTTTTACAGATTTCCGATCGTTATGAAATAAAATTGAAAACTAAGTAAAAGTATGAAGCAAGGGAAGTTTTAGGGCGACATGTTGTTCGTATGCAACGTTTATTGGAGACGATTTCTGGCTAATTATTTATAATGGCTTAACGCATCAACCGCATGTGGCTAGGATATCCAGGGAGTATTTAGCAGAGGTTGATATCCAAGAATTCAACTTTCCGGTTCTAAGCCCAGATTTGAACCCAAATGGGCATGTTTGGGTGCTCTTGGAAGGAAAATTCGATTTCACGTACCATCTGCTGAAAATTTGCAACAGCAAATCAAAACCGTAATGAGGACATGCCGAGACGAATCGCACCTGTTATCCCCGTCTGGACTGAAAACATATATTATGGTTTTGACTTAATTTTCAGTTTATTTTCATGAGGTCAGAATTTTAGGTTGAATTTGTTGAAGTACTGTTGTGGCCTTAGCGAAATATAATGTTTTACTGAAACCCCCATATTTTTAACAAAAATTAACTATTGTTATTAATGAAGAATTGAATTGTCAAGAGAAGATGTGTCTTGATGATGGAATAAGGAATCACACGGTGGAACAACTGCAATACATCAGGGGTGATTCTCAAGTTATGGTAAAAAATAAATTCTGTTTCATCCTGGATAAAATGACGTACACCGAATTTTCTTGAAATTCAGAATTGACGCTTGGTTAAGGATGAACATTGAACATACCTACAATTGAAAGAAAAAATTCATTCGAATCGGACTCGAAATAACATATTTATGAATTAACAAACTTCATCAATTTTTTGAATGGATCTATTATTTCGCCGGTGAACGTAGATGCATTTGCCTGTACCCAAAAAAGTTCTGAAGTAAGTGATGTTTGTACCATCTTCCTGGCTGTAGTGTTTACTCTCATTATTTCTTTTCAGCCCTGAGTGACCAAGAACCCAGACTAAAGACACCTTTGACTCTGGCTCTAGAGACTCATCGATTCGAACAGGAAAGCATAAATGGATAGAATGAACCAATAGCTAGCTAATACAGTATTAGCACTTGAATAATCCATTCCTCAATAACGAACGAGCACGCAATACCATCTCAGGACTTTACCAAATTTTTTCATTTATGCACGTATAATTCGGCTTTATTTGGAGGGACTGAAATGTTGAGGATAAAGCCGGGTTCTCAGAGCTTCGACGTGTAGCTCGCTACACTTATTCCAACCAATCAGAGATTGATTGGTCGGAATAAGTGTAGCGAGCTACACGT
Source organism: Propylea japonica (assembly GCA_013421045.1). Taxonomy (NCBI): domain Eukaryota; kingdom Metazoa; phylum Arthropoda; class Insecta; order Coleoptera; family Coccinellidae; genus Propylea; species Propylea japonica. Next base: position 45,882,223 of record CM024246.1, read on the forward strand.
CGAAGCTCTCTGATTGGTTGGAATAAGTGTAGCGAGCTACACGTCGAAGCTCTGAGAACCCGGCTTAATACTGTAAGTTTACAACTCGACAAATGGAAAAATTGTTGAAGCAATGGCATTATCTCATAATTGTAAAAGTTTTATATTTATTTTTCGTTGTTTGGTTTTCTTGTGCTCTTTAATCTATAAATTGTTGATTGAGGTTTCTTGGGTTTTTCTAGCACTTACCAGTAAATAGTTATTTACTTTTCATGAAAGATATATTTATCCCGACATATTTTTCGGCCCTATTATGGCCTTTTTCAAGGAGAACACAACTATCAATAATTCCTGTAAAATACAAATAGTAAATATCATATAAATCAATTTAAAATTTTTCTTACACTTACTATTTTCGTCAAATACCTATTACATTTCATCAGTTAAAAGCATAAAACGCAAGACAAGTTTTCACAGATAAGACACAAACAAAATGACATTGGTATAGTTATGAACGTCAAATTAAATTCTCAAACTCAAGACGAATGAATATTACGACATCTGTATGGATTGATAAGAGTGTATATTGTTAAATTTTGGATAACTGTCTTATTCGGGTTTATACTTACTTAATTTTTTATTTTGTTATTTACCATGTTTTGTTTGCACAGTAGTTAAAGTTCCCTCAGTTGTTTATTATAAATGTATTTGAGTTGGGTTTATAGATTTAATAATCTCAACCCTTGTCGTTGTTTAAATAAATAAATAAATAAATAAATACTCATTGTTGTTTCTGTATATGGAGTTACTTTCAGGATTTTATTTGGAGTTGTTTTATTTTCTTTCATTTTATTAGAATGTAGTACTTATATTTGCGCTAAATTTTTGGTATCCGTTTTGTCATTCATAGCCTCTTTATTCTTCTGTATGTGAATCATCTCCAATATATTTCGGGTTTTACCATTTTTTTCTTTTTCTAAGATGGAAAATTTTCGAAGTTTTATATTTATATACATATTTATATTTCCGAAAAAAATCATATTATGTGTTTCTCATTTCCAATAGGAGTTACCTAAGCATCAACGTGAGATTGGCAGTCATGAGAAGAGAACTTTTCGGACCAGTTTTACTAACCGATCACTTTTATGCTGAAGAATTCATTAGATAAATCTAAGCAACTTGACAGACATATTTGATAATGCACCTATCGAACAAAATGCACCTATAATTAGAAATAGAATGTCTGGTTTCGAATGAATGGCTGCCCAGCACATAATAGTCGTAATGTCAAGATTTATTGAATGGATATATTGGAATATAATTGATTCGAAGATAAGGTCAAAAGACCACCGAAGAACCCCAACCTAACGCCTTTGGATTTTTATGTCTAGAATATTTTAAAAGAGAAAGTATATCTAATTCGCTTTCAGATTCGGAGGATTCTCATCGACAGAATAGAATTGTGTTGTACATCAGAACAGGATTAATGGCCTCGATTTTAAAATTTAAATTCAAATCTATATATTTGTGTTTATGTTTATGTTTATATTTGTGTTTATGCTTCATTTCTGCTTTTCCACTTTTGGATATACACTTGTATGTTTTATGGCGTAATGTAAATGTGTACAATTTTAACTGATTATAACTGAATCCATGTATGCCATACGCTAAATAACTGCGTCAAAAATGCAATGAACTTTGCAGAGTTGTACCTTCACTACTGGATCTGGATCTTGGTAAGCAGCAATTACACCTCCTCACTGGCTTTCTTACAGGACATTGTCGCCTCAGGAAGCACCTGTTGAGGATGGGATTATCGGACACTGACGAGTGTAGGTTCTGTGGGGAGGAGGAAGAAACCTCCATTCTCCTAGTCACGGAATGCCTTGGTATTGCGAGCCTAAGGAAAGAATGCCTTGGACGAGAAACTTGTAAGAGTGAGGAACTAGCCTCGTTGAAGCCTTCACAGTTATTAGATTTCTTTATATTTCTGGAACTGGAAGCGCGAGCTGTGAAGGGTTTGTCCAGAACAGCTCTGTAAGGGGGCACAATAGACCTTAAGGTCGCAGTGAACTGTAACCCCTCTTTAAACTAAACTAAACTAACTAAACCTTCACTACGAAAACTATGTATCAAAAGTATAAAGAAGGAGTTCTTTTTCAGTTATTATTCTGATTCAAGATGATAAATACTTGAAAGAAAAAGTTTATCTGATTTCTTTCAGACTCGGAAGATTCTCATCGACAAAATAAAATTGTATTGTGCAGAACTGCGTAAGAAAACGATGTATCAAAAATATTGAAGACGGAGGTACATTTTTTCGTTATTTTTTTGATTCAAGATGAATTGATGACTTCCATAAAATATATTAAGATTCAATCACGCAGGGCATCAAAATAGAGCAAATATAGGTTCGGAATTTTCAGACTTTTTCAATGTTATTAAGTAAGCCATGATATTATGGAGGAGGATCAGCAGCTAGCACAAAATTGGATATGTTGTTCGAAAGTACACTAAATGGGGTATTTTCTACTGAAAAAAACGTGTATATAATTATTGATATTTCGTCGAAAAACCCGTTGGAAAAATAGAACTGATTTTGTTAACTTCAGAATTTTGATATTCATCTCACTACCACGCCCGCAATAAGAGTTTTTCAGCACACATACACTCTTATCTTGTAGAAAATTTATTGCCCTTTTCAAATATATGATCAAATTAGATGAGACTACAAGGAAAACTGAATAATGATCATTTTAGAGGAACACTCGAAACATTTCGTGAAATCAATTAAATTGGAGAACAACCGTCAACATTTCGACCATGTGTTAGATGACATTTTTTGTTGCAAATCACTAGTATTGTCCCCCCTTCAAGTTTGTCCACTTTAAAAGTACACACCCTGTATAATTATTGAAAAATATTCCATCATCCAAGTTCTACAGCTACGGAACGGCCTTCTACTTTACCGTAGAGTTCTAATATCTACAATCTCGATTTCTCTTCACAAGCTTCGACATCAGAGTGAAAGAAGGATTCTTCACCTGCATATTTCGCATAACAGGACAAGTGGTTCGTTGTTGTTCATTGAAACTGGCCATTTTATGAAACAGCTTTTTAATAATGTCGTTCGATAACTTAATAAAACTGCGAACTGCGAATGCCTCTTAGACATGGACATAAATTAACTTTTATACCTTCCAATGGGGCAACGGTCATCCATATTTAACGACTCGCCCAAAGCTCTCCAGAGATTATTTCTGGGTCATTTTCACCCGTCCTGCTTGCTTGGATTGTAGTTTTGTTTTTAGTTTTCTAGTTTACGGAGCTTAGTTTGTTTTATCTTTGACCTCTTACTCTAGAAAGGAATTTCTTTATTTCAATCATATACCCTTGTCATCATTTTTCTCATTCTCTCATTTCTTCCATTCACTTCCAGGAGGAAAATTGCAATAGGGTAATAAAATTCTTCACAATGTTAACTTCTCTTTTCTTCCTGTAGTTTGCATAATGAAATAGAACATTAAACAACAATTTTTTGTCGGCGATTCCGTATATTCTCATAAAAATTTATTGAGGAAATTACTTTTCAGCTGTTCCGTTTTCAGTTTGATTTGAATTCTATGATCTGTATAAATGAATCAAGTTATGAATTTGCTGAAGAGTTCTTCGAAAATAGACGTCTACTAATGTTTATCCACGACTACTATGTAATCTAGCCATTTTACGTCTGTGAGCTCGGCTAAAATAATATCCATTAATCACAAGTGAGATATAATTCACTTAACTTAACTGCTGTCAGATGCTTCATAGATTTAGATTTGATATAATATTCTTTAAATTGGTATTTCTTCAGTCTTTTAAGGGACTCAACTAACAAATATGGGTATACCTTATCTATCGAGGGCCAAATCTACTTTTATTATATCAACTAAAGCATTTTTTATTACTAAATATACAATGAGCAGTTCTTCAAAAATTTCTCATGTGTCAACTTGACTTTTTTACGCTTGTCATAGAAGGGTCTTGTCACGGTAGCGAAATGTTGAAATCTTCAAGAAATATATTCAGTAGTCGTGGATAAAGTATAGTATGCTATTTGCGTATAATGGCTATTATTCGCTCGTTGCATAAGATACTATTACAGCTCAGTGTCGGATCTTAAAATTTGTAAATCTCATATTTTTAACTTTTTTTAGAATAAGTTAAAAATAATATTCAATATTGTTGGAAGAACTATGTAATCTTATTATTATTAATGAAATTTTGGAGCAGACCTGACTTACTCTTCTGGGTGGAATAACCCTTACATTATCCGAAATAAGAGCTAAGTCTCCTAGGCAAATAACAAATCTAAAAACTTCGCAAGGACATTCCTCAGAAAAATAAAGCTGTAGTATGGTAACGCACTGAAGCCCCATTGGTCGCAGTGAAGAAATAAAGTGATAGTGCAAGTCAATTACATACTAATCTTACTAAGTGAAAGCTTCGGAAAAAAAATAATTTCGAGATTTCAATAACTATCAGTTCATGCAATCTCGATTCGAAATACAGTGGAAGTTCCTTATAACTAAAGCACTAAATCCGCCAAAAAATTCGTTATAAAAAAATTCCGTTATACAGAAAATTTGTTTCTATAGTCGCCAATCTCGCGTTCGACTTTACTGATAAATTTAAGTTTATTATTCAAACTTAAGCACTTCCTTTCTTTTAGACATTTTCGCAAAACTTTTACACAAGCGTGATGGTAAGATTGAAACCAAACAGCCAGGGGTGTATTTAAAACTGTTTCAGAAGGATCTCTCTGCCCGCCGCAACGTTGCAACGGTTTAGTTTAAGGTCAGGATTTATTACGTACGTCCGGAAAACTCATCCTTATACCTTCTTATTAATACCCATTCAAAGAGTGATGTTCTTCGAATATTTCGTTATAAAGAGAATTTATTTCGTTTTAGAGGGTGTTTTTAACATGGAAGTTGGATTCGTTATATAGACGTTCGTTATAGGGAAGTTCCATTGTAGTTTAGTTTGACCGAATTTGTTTTCAATATAATGAATAATTGCCAAAATGTATATTCTCGACAAGGTTCCGAAAAATCTACTCAACGTTAAAAAATTAATCAAACAAACAAATTGAAGCTATGTTGAAAATTTTAATCCTCTCACACCAAAAAAATCCTTTTAGTTTATGGTTTTGGACTTGGATTCTTTTCACTGTGTTTAATTTGAATTTATAAATGCCATTCATGCTTAGCCATAGTTCAAAGTCCTATAAGGATCATATACGAAGGATGATGAACTTACCGAAAAAGTAATTCGCAAATAAAATCGAGACCCTCATCTGATATTGTCACCTGACGTAGATAAAGGATCCGCCCTCAAGATTTCTTCAATGTTTACACCTTAAATCATCTTTATCATCGTAAACACAACTAGAGCTCTTATCTCTAAACCACATTGTCTGTAATTTGTTCAGATGGTCCGACCAAATTCTACCTTCGTTGCTCACCAAAAGAAAGAATGACAATATTCTTATCGACATATTTTGCTTTATCAGTCAACACGTTTAGAGATCATGATGGGCAAAATAGAATAAATAATTTATTGACTATTGACCTGAGCGATATTTATTATTGGAATATTTGGACATGTTATTTCTTGTTGATTTCTATTGTGTTAGTTAGTAGTAAATTTCTCGGAACTGAGGATATCTGAAAGCATTCATGAATTTTTCGGATGCGTCAGTTATATACATATTCCATATTATCTGTAAAGGGTGTTATTCAGATTATATCTTTGATTTAACCATGAATGGGAGAAACACCCACCTTGAAGTCAGAAACTTTTACGCGGTTATTCTCATTGAAAAAATTCCAAGAAAAGCCCTAAGCATTAGCTTTCGAGCTCTCGTTTTTTTTGTGGAGCAATAAGAATAATACCTCAAAATTTTATATAGGATTCGAGATACCAAGTATACTCCGTTCACGAAAGGTTGAGCCGTCGGTTGGCCATGGAAATTTGGCATATTCCACTGTGTAGGTATATTAAAATTTTAGGTAGTTATTTCTTATTTCTTGTCAGATTGATACGCAATGTTGTCAATTTTGCATAGAGTTCTCTGATAACTCGCAAGCTCGTAGGACGAGACCGGGTACATTCGGCAACGTTGACTTTATTTTACTTATGACAGTAAATACTGCCAACTTCAGATAAATAAAGAAACGCCTACTATGCGCTCAACCTTTCGTGAGCGGACTATATATAAATTCAGAATCTCAGCATACTCGGAATTATATTCTGAAAATTATTCAGAAAATGAAAAATTTAATTGATTTAATTCCCTTGAAATTTTGCATAAACATTCAGTATAGTAGTTTCATTTCAAAAATAAATTTCACTCGAATCGAAATTGCATTCTCTACGGTTCTGTTCACACTATGGCCACAAAATTTTGCATGAAGATTCAGTATATCAATCATTCTTTATTCGCTGAAAAAATTTCACTCGAATCGAATATCCTGTTATGGAAATATAAATATTTTTCTTTTCAATATTCTAATTGAATTTTCTATGTTTCTGTTTGAAACGAAATTTTGGATGAACACACAAAATAAAGTTCACTCGAATCGGATATCTTTTTATGAAAATATGAAGTCTCTTTTTCAATATTCCAATTGGATTTTCTATGGTTCTGTTCACACTATGGCCACAAAATTTTGCATGAGGATTTTTATCAGCATCTTGCATTTGTCCGTAATATTTCATTTTGATTAGTTTCGTATTTGAGATATTGAGAAACAAAAATTTTGAATGGCCATATTTTATGGGAAAACCCTGTACGATTTGGCGGGGTAACAAACTTAACCGAGCCATTTGTGATCCAAACTCATCCTGAAATTTCAAGTATTTAGGACAATCCCTTCGAAAGTTATTGTGCTAACGGACGGTCGGTTGGCCCCACGGACAAAATTGAATTTGACCACGATTCGTCATCAGGGAGTCTTACCCTGTCGTTTGAGACCATTTCCGGTTCAAAATTCGAAAATTACAGACATTTGGTCAAAATGATATAGCACTCGTTTAAGTATAGAACGAGCGTTCAAAAATCAGGAAAAAAACCCTCGGCAAAAATAAGGTGAATTCACTTGTTTCCAATCGAAAAAATGTCTGTATAATGTTTTTTTTCAAGTTTATAATACAAACATGAACGAAGATAATATCCAAAGTTGAGATTGCCCCAATGTCAATTTCGGCTTTTGATTCGAAAACAAATAAAAATAAAAAGAAGATAGAGCAATTCGGTTGACGACATTATAGTTTATCTAAAAAAGATGAACGTAATATGCCATTCATTTATCTTTATCTCTTAAGGTTAGAAAGTTGTAGTTCAGGGGCCCATTGCATCAAAATACTGCCAAATTTCAAAAAAGTAAATTGATTATATTGCACAACATTACTCCCAATATTTAATTTCTGCGAAGTCTTTTTCACTTTGCACTCGACTTTTCAAATTGTTCTTTTCAATTATTATGAATGCGTTTCGTGCAATGTGCAGATTCATTTGAAGAGTAAAAAGTGCGAAGTGAAAAGATGCAAAGAATTTGGTGGAATAGGCCTTGGGATCACAAATTCTAGTCACCCAGTACACAGACCGCGGCAATTCAAAATTCACCTTTTCTTCTGAACAAAAATTTATAAGATTTCAAATTTTTTGTGTTTTCGATCCTCGTCTTCGGCAAATTCTCGAAATCTCTAGTTCCATACTAATCGTCTTAAACGTCTCTGTTTGTCTGTATTCTCCCATTTTGCCGAATTGTTAATAAACGCAATTGTGAAAAAGGGTGTGTAACCCAATATTTGTAGCGATTCCCATGTATAAAGTTGCACAGGAGGTTGCTTCTTTTGTCAAACAGGTAGTCATTCATATGAGAGTAAAGCGAGAAAGGAACATCTACTCATGGCATGTTTGGTAAGTTCTCGACTTGAAGAATTCTTTGTTTCGATTCTATGGGAAGGAAGTGAGTGAACAGGTTGAGTAGGGAAGTAGATTTTGCAGGGTGGGAACAGGAAGTTTTGATCGGATGTGTGTAGATAACTGCACTAAAATACTTATGAGGCTATGAGCACTTTGAAAAGGTCAATTTTGTATTGATTTTACTTGTACTTGAATTGAAGGGGTTATTGTTAGAATTTCTAAGCCATAGAACTATAATTTCGAGAAATCGATGTCTCCAAATGTACTTGAATCTGTTAAATCAAAGGAAGTGTTCTTACTCTTGAGAAATAGTAATTCTTGGGTGGCTTGTCACACTTTAACTGGTCAAGAATCTATCAAAATCTCAATGCGACAGATAGTTTGGCTTATCATATTGTTACATTAACCCCTTCAATTGAGGTACTATGATTTTCATTCCGCTCAGTGATATTGTATCAATTGATTAATTTAATCACCATAATTATGCAAAATCATTATTGACTATGTTTTAGAATTAATGACCTAATGTGAAGTATGCTTATTTAATAAGTGATCATTTCAAAACTGAAATTATCCAATTATACCTAATGAAATTCAGTAGAAACCTGTAAAATTACATAAAAATGGAAATGCACTCACAGGCAAAATAATCGATCCATTCAAAAAATCGATGAAGTTTGTTAATTCATAAATATGTTATTTCAAGTCCCATTCGATTGATTTTTTTTTTCAATTGTAGGTGTGTTCTTCCTCAATCGAACACACCAACGCCATTTTATACAGGGTGAAAAAAAATCTATTTTTTTGCTCTACTTTCAGAACCACCTCTGGTGTGTTTCAGTTGTTTCACCGGGTGATTTCTCCTTTCATCATTGAAGCACATTTTTTCTTGACAATTCAATCATTCATTTATAACCATAGCTCAACTTTTGTTAGAGATACGGGTTTTCAGAGCAACATTAAACTCCGTAATTTCGGTATGACTATGAAAGTACTTTCACAGATTGAACCTCAAATCCGACCGTTATGAAAATAAACTTGAAACTGAGTGAAAACATAACAAACAAGAGAAGTTTTAGCGCGACATGTTGTTCCGTATGCACCGTTTATTGGAGACGATTTCGTGCTAATCTATATCTATACTTCTATACTAATATTATAAAGAGGAAAGATTTGTATGTTTGTGTGTTTGTGGCGTTGATATGACATCACTCATAAGCTACTGGACCGATTTCAATAATTCTTTCACCCTTAGAATGCTACATTATCCTTGAGTAACATAGGCTATACTTTTCATCCGAGAAAATTGGGGAAACCTACTATAACTTCAATGATAATAAATATAAGTACCAAAATCAGCTATTTTCAGGTGCGCTGCGAAAACCGTAAGACGTACATGGAAACAATGTATGACGGAAATGTACCTCTTCAATAGTTCTACAAAAAAGTCCGCGATAGCATATATCTATCTTTCAAGGTTTACTCGGTATCACCTTTTAAAGGTATCCGAATGTTTCTCAAAATTATGCATTTTTTGGGAGTATTTTTTTATGAATACGCTATTGATCTTTATCCAATTAAATACGTCCTTCATATCCAGTATTTAATATAGAACGAAATTGCCTTTTACATCATTCAATTATGATGAATACATCAAAAGATATGGCAGGTTGAAGATGAAATCGCACCAAAATCGAATTACGTCTCCGAGCACGATATACACAAACACTGGTATGGCGACGCCTATCGAGATGTGACGTCACAGCGGAGAATTTCCATTGCATTTGCGGGATTGAAGTGTTAGAACTCGAGGGAATGATTGGAATAATGCAATTAATCGCAAATGAAATTTCTTTGATGTCTTTGTTTGTTGATCCTGGAATATATCAATGAAGTTGTATAAATATGGATGTTAGTGCTAAGTATTTACGAGTATTTGTTAATAGAGAATAAATTATTCAAGTTTCATTTAGAAACTTCGAATAAATGAAAATATTTTTATCATATTCAGGAAATTTCTATGAATGTCATTTATAATTCGTGAATTTGGAAAGTTTTTTGTTCATTTTTTCTTCATATTCTGAAAACTGATCTTATTCAGATCCCGGTGTCTTAAGTTGGTACGGATTCTGCTCAAAACGGTAGGTTTTAGAAAAAAAGTGGTCAATAGCGTTTGTAGAGAATTAATTAACCTATAAAATGAGGTATCAATCGTCCTGATCGAATGAGCACAGACCGATTTATTTTCATTAGAAGATGAAAAATAGTATATTATAAGGATTAAAAGTGCATCTTTTTTTACGAGCAATATTTGCAGTTGCGAGGCGTAGCCGAGCGAATGCAAAATTGCGAGTTAAAATAGGCACTTTTAGTCCGAATAATATATACTATTTTTTCTCCAACCAAGTCAAAATTACAATAAAATTGGTTTTAGTGAAAAATCGTTCATAATTTGGTTATGAAATGAACACAGAATCATGACAGTGATTGTCAAGTAGACTTCAAATGCTTATACAAGGATTAAACGTAGCGTTTTTAATCCTAGGATTAAAAGTGTTGCTAAGTAACGAGTGAATTTTTGTACGGTAAGAAAATCTATGACTTTTGCACCTGAAAAGAGTACAAAGATGTCAACATTTTTTGATGGTTGGAGAAAAATGTAATTTTTCATCTCCTCCCAACTTTATTCGAGATATTTTCAGAACGATAGGTTATAGAAAAAAGTGGTCAATAGGGCGTTTGTAGAGAATTGATCTATATCTTTACTAATATTATACTTATACCTATATTATAAAGAGGACAGATTTGTATGTTTGTGCGTTTGGGGGTTTGATACGAGTTTACTCATAAGCTACTAGAGATTTCAATAATTATTTCACCCTCAGAATGCTACACTATCCCTGAGTAACATAGGCTATACTTTTCACCCGAGAAATTTGAGGAAACCTACTATAACTTCAATGATAATAAATATGAGTACCAAAATCAGCCATGATGAATACATGGCAGGTTGAAGATGAAATCGCATCAAAATGTCTCCGAGGTAGGCACAAGGCGGCTAGGAGAAGGTACCGAAGTGTGAGAGATGTTTTGTATGAATGTATTTTGGATTGCCTATGCCCGTATGTTTATGACCACACATCAGATCAACAGATGGCGCTGAAGTCGTTATTCAGGTTATTCATCTACTCTGCAACTAAACGGCTCGATCGAATTGAATGAATTTTTGTGTATACAGAACAACGTCTGTTGGGTCTGCTAGTGCTTTATAATTCCAAACCTTACCAACCGCATGTGGCTAGGATTGCCAGGGAGTATTTAGCAAAGGTTGATATTTAAGAATTCAACTGGCCATCTCCTAGCCCAGATTTGAACCCCATTGGTCCTGTTTGGATGCTCTTGGGATGAAAATTCGATCTCGCGTACCAACTCCTGAAATTTTGCAGCAGCTCAGTGATGCTCTAATTGGTTCAAAACCTTAATGAGGACATGCCAAGACGAATTTCACCTGTTATCTGTGTTTCGGCGGCGGAAAACACGTTGTTTTTGACTTTCAGTTTATTTTCATTAGTTCAGAATTCAGGGTTGAATTTGTTGAAAGTACTGTTGTAGCCTTAGCAAAATTTAAATTTTTACCGAAAATGCTGTATTTTCAACAAAAATTGATCTATTGTTATAAATGAAGGATTGAATTGTCAAGAAAAGATGTATCTTGGTGATGGAACAATTGGATCACTTCAGGGGTGGTTTTGATGTTATGGTAAAAAACTGATTTGGTTCCATCCCGTATAAAATGACGTACGTCGAGTTTTCTTTAAATTCAAAACTGGTGATTGATTAAAGATGAACATACCTTCAATTGAAAAAAACTCATTCGAATTGGACTCAAAATAACATATTTATTGAAAAAATAGGGAATGATTTACAATTTGTGATTAAAAACTACTACAATCAGACCATTATCTTTCCTTATTATAACTAAGGGAAATTCACGAATCCGCGAATTTTTTATTTCAAAGGCAGGTCTTTCTGTGCTTGTTTGAATACGAAATCTCTCAACCCCTTCTCCCCACCCCTTTTTTTAAATAGTGACATATCGAATGAAATGAGTAGTCAATCGAATTATCTTTCAGTCGATCGGATATAGCACAATCCATATGTGCATTTCTATTTGAAAAAGTTGGAGTGTGTGAGGCATAGAGTGTGAGAGATTTCAAATACAAAAAAGCATATGGAGACCGGCTTTCAAAATTACAAATCAATTGATTTGTTAATTTTCCTTAATAAATACTAGCAAAAGAATGATGGTTCAATTGCAGTACTCGTCAATAACAAATTGTAAATTATTTCCTATTTTTTATTAAAAAAAAGTCAAAAACCAATTGCGGCCACATCGCTGAATAGGTCATGAAATTACCTTTTATTTGATAAATCACAATCCATAATTTCCCATTTGAAAAATCAAAGGAGAGGGGGTGAGAACTTTTGAATTCAAAAAAGCATATTATTAATTACTTTGGAAATTGAAAATCGACAGGCACGAGGCTTTTCCTCAATAATTTTTGGTACAAGAATTATTGACGACTTACCTAACTTTTTTGGTACACTGTAAAAACTTATAACGTTGATCCAAGCATCATACTGCTGATACCATTTCGTATTTTTCCGAGGTGAAAATATAGTATTTTCGAAAATAAAACAATGATTTTCTGGGTCTATTACATTCATTCGAAACACCTTATTTTTTATTTCGTTTTCACGGGCGTATGTAGGTACCTACATACAGGTGCATTAAATTATTCCACAGTGTAAAACTTCATTATTCATTTCACCGAGAAAAATCTCTCTTGACATAAATAACTCGTTGACATTAAAATGTGTATAGGTACATATATTCCAAAAAGAAATTCCCTTCGGACAGTAACTGTTATTTAATGCCAAGTGTAAAAGTGCAGAACAACATTGTACTGAAAAATAATAAACCTTGTACAAAATTCGCAGAAAGGTGTTTTTGATGTATCAAAGTATCTTCTGGACCGGCACTGATATCATTTACCTGCTGTTCTGCACTGACTAATTAAAATTATGGCTGTTAAATTGCAATCAACGTCAATTTTTACGTACTAATAAGAAGTGATGGTACCCAAAATGGGGTCGCGTATAGAGTTTTATGGCTCCTACAATCGCAGGGTCTCAGTTTCACCTTCTTCAGATTTCAGCGTTTTGAGGTGTGAGACCTCCCAAATTATTTTTATATTGCGTGGTAAATATTGAAAATAGGTATTTTCATTGATAATTCAGAGACAAGAATCAGAATCAGGAAGGAAGTCTTAAAATGATTCGTGTAATTTGAGACAGGTTTCTGTTTTTGATTGCGGTTGTTCTTCGGGATAAAATCATTGAAAACAGGGGCGTGACTACAAGAGGACAGACTATCATTCCTTGTAGTGCTCAATAATGGAAGGTCCCTGGATATATAATAAATAAATAGGAAAATAATTATGAACCGACACTGATATCATTCACCTGCACTTCTGCACTGACTAATTAAAATTATGGCTGTTAAATTGCAATCAACGTCAATTTTTACGTACTATAAGAAGTGATGGTACCCAAAATGGGGTCGCGTATAGAGTTTTATGGCTCCTACAATCGCAGGGTCTCCGTTTCACCTTCTTCAGATTTCAGCGTTTTGAGGTGTGAGACCTCCCAAATTATCTTTATATTGCGTGGTAAATATTGGAAATAGGTTTTTTCATTGATAATTCAGAGACAAGAATCAGAATCAGGAAGGAGGTATTTAAATGATTCGTATAATTTGAGACAGGTTTCTGTTCTTAATTGCGGTTGTTCTTTAGGATAAAATCATTGAAAACAGTGGCTTAACTACAAGAGGTTAGAATGTCATTCCTTGTAGACCTCAATAATGGAAGGCCCCTGGATATACAGGGTGTCTGTAAACAAATGCGAGGGACTTTGGGTGATGATATCTCAATGATAATAAGCAGGGGTAGATCATATAATTTTTTTTCGAAATCGACTCCCCTTCCAAGATACAGCCTTCGGAAGGCGATGACGACATGACAATTTTTAATTTTATTTTTTTCTATTACGGTTCTTAAAAACACTGAGTCATAAAACTATACATAATATGAAGCGCTTAGTAGATGTTTCTCACACAAAAAAATTATAGAATTTTTTTTTTCTTCTGTCGAAATCGATTTTGAGCATTAACAATATCTTAGAATATTCATTCTAAGGAACATACGATGAAACGGAATGAACAGTGATCATAACTGCTTGTAAGTTTTTATTTTTTCCAAGAGAAGTGTCGACTGTACAGAAAATTTGCAGGAGATTTTTTTTCTCCAGAATTGAATGGAAAACCATAAGAGAATTTTATTTTTTCAAAATCCATCCCACGAAAACAATTTTTGAAGGAAAATCATGAGGGGTTGTTATTTTCAACCCCTAATAATAAAGTTATGAGATCAAAAAAAGAAATTGCGTGACTAACCTAATGAATTATATTATGTATAGTTTTATGACTCAGTGTTTTTTAGGACTTCTCAAGAAAAATCAAAATTGTATCTTAGAAGGGAGGTCGATTTCGAAAACAAAATCTGAATTACCCCTGCTTATTCTCATCAAGTAATCATCTCCCAAAAACCCTCGCATTTGTTTACAGACACTGTTATCATTCACCTGCTGTCCTGCACTGACTGATTAAAATTATGGCAGTTAAATTGCAATCAACGTCAATGTTTACATACTAATAAGAAGTGATGGTACCCGAAAATGGGGTCGCCTATAGAGTTTTATGGCTCCTACAATCGCAGGGTCTCGGTTTCACCATCTTCAGAAAATGAAATTATCTTCAAATTGCGTGGTAAATATTGAAAATAGGTACTTTTATTGATAATTCGCATAATATGAGACATGTTTCAGTTCTTGATTGAGGTTCATTCTTCAACATGAAAACATTAAAAACAGGAGCGTAACTAGTCATTGCTGGAAGCCCTCAATAATGGAAGATCTGGAACAGATATTATTTACCTGCTTTTCTGCACTGACTAATTAAAATTATGACAGTTAAATTGTAATCAACATCAATGTTTACCTACTAATAAGAAGTGATGGTACCCAAAATGAGGTCGAATTTTATTGCTCCTTCAATCGCAGGGTTTCCGTTCCACCTTCTTCAGATTTCAGCGTTTTGATGTGTGAGACCTCCCAAATTATTTTTTTTATTACGTGATAAATATTGGAAATAGGTATTTTCATTGAGAATTCCAAAATGATTCGTGTAATTTGAATCAGGTTTCAGTTCTTGATTGAGGTTCAATCTTCAAGATAAAACTATTGGCAAGGGGCACACACAACTCGAGGGGGTGAATATACATGTAATTTCAAGAAAAAAAATTTAAATAAATATGGGTCCGTAAAAGCTTCGTTACGGAGCAACAGGGTGTTGAAATTTCCACAAAAAATTGGTTTCTTTTTCGTAACTCCTGCAGTTTTTGAGATATTCAGTCTTAATTTGGAATGCGAGCTATTTTCAACAGTCTCCATCATTGCACGTCCTCAATCTTAACTGGAATCTACAGCCATGTCTCCTTTTTCCCTCCCAAACTTTTTTGTGGTACGCCTCTCATCAGCGTAAAATCAATTTTTGATATATTTGTTCAATTTAAAAACTTTTTTGACCCTAGTATTTTTTTCGTATCTCTAACCTTTTACGAGTAGAAATTATTGAACGATTGTAATATTAAATAAGCATAAGTTGAGTCTCAGATGATATACTATCAAAATAAAAGCAAATACCTTTCGGTATTTCTATTATTTTTTTTATTTAGCGAATAACATACAATCGTTCAATAATTTTTCACTCGAAAACGGTTAGAGATACGATAAATTTACAGGAGTCAAAAAAGTTTTTAAATTGAACGAAGATATCAAAAATTGATTTACCGTGGCGTACCGCAAAAAAGTTTGAGAGGGAAAAAGGAGACATGGCTCCGAAAAAAAATGTAGATTATACTTAAGATTCAGGACGTGCGATGATGGAGACTATTGATAATAGCTCGCATTCTAATTTGGACTGAATATCTCAAAAACTTCAGGAGTTATGAACAAAAAATAATTTTTTTTGGAAACACCCTGTAGTTCCGTAACGAATTTCTTGCTGGTAAATGTTTATATGGATTTTTTTTTCTTGAAATTATACGTAGATTCATCCCCTTAAGTTTTGACATACTATTATGAGACACCCTGTATAACAAATAAATAGATAGTTCTGAACAGACACAGATATTATTCACCTGCTGAACTGCACTGACTTATTGAAATTATGGCAGTTAAATTGCAATCAACGTCAATTTTTACGTACTAATAAGAAGTGATGGTACCCAAAAATGGGGTCGTCTATAGTGTTTTATGGTTCGTACAATCACAGGGTCTCCGTTTCACCATCTTCATATTTCAGCCTTTTGAGGTGTGACACCTCCCAAATTATCTCTATATTACGTGGTAAATATTGGAAATAGGTTTTGGTGATGAAAGCTTCCATAGTATGTTCGAAATATTAGCAGGTCTAAGTAAGAAAAACACACTTATTTTAAAAATTTATTCTTTGGCGATCGATTTCGGTTTTCTAAAAAACCATCATCAGGCCAGCTGAAAGGTACCATTTTAATTATACAAATTCAGGTGTGAACGTGAAATCAACTCACCGTACAAAGAGGTATTCCTTCAATTATAATTACAAATAATGTAAGCATTCAGAAATTTAGATGTTCTTGAAGGAAGAAAACAATTTCGTATTATTTCAAACTAGTCTCATACAGAAATGAAGGTCAGTTTGTGTTGTTAGCAGTCATGTTGTCAATATCTGGTGGTATGTTCGGGAAATCAATTAGTCTGATGAGGTTGTTTTCTCTAAGGTTAAAGTCTGAAAATTTGTTCAGTAAATGTCTATTATCTTTGTTTCTTAGGATTTGTAATTGTTCTAGTAATGTCAGTTTGTAAAAGTTATGTCCTTTATGTAATATTCTTAAGTTATCAAATTCTATGTTGTGTTTACATTCGTCTATGTGGCAACCCAATGCTGATTTTGGTTGGTTTCTACGGTGTTCATTAAAACGTTTTTTCATGTTTCGTGTGGTCATGCCAATGTAAAAGGAAGGACAATTAGCACAATTTATTTGATATATTCCGCTTTCTTCCTCTTGTTTAGTTTTTGTTCTATTAGTGACTAGAAAGTTTTCGATAGTTTTATGTCGTGTCGTTTTATGTGTGTCAGAAAACTGTTAATAAACATGACTACACACTGATAAACAAACGACATAAAACTATCGAAAACTTTCTAGTCAATAATAAAACAAAAACTAAACAAGAAGAAGAAAGCGGAATATTTCAAATAAATTGTGCTAATTGTCCTTCCTTTTACATTGGCATGACCACACGAAACATGAAAAAACGTTTTAATGAACACCGTAGAAACCAACCAAAATAAGCATTGGGTTGCCACATTGACGAATGTAAACACAACATAGAATTTGATAACTTAAGAATATTACATAAAGGACATAACTTTTACAAACTGACATTACTAGAACAATTAGAAATCCTAAGAAACAAAGATAATAGACATTTACTGAACAATTTTCAGACTTTAACCTTAGAGAAAACAACCTCATCAGACTAATTAATTTCCCGAACATACCACCAGATATTGACAACATGACTGCTAACAACACAAACTGACCTTCATTTCTGTATGAGACTAGTTTGAAATAATACGAAATTGTTTTCTTCCTTCAAGAACATCTAAATTTCTGAATGCTTACATTATTTGTAATTATAATTGAAGGAATACCTCTTTGTACGGTAAGTTGATTGCACGTTCACACCTGAATTTGTATAATTAAAATTGTACCTTTCAGCTGGCCTGATGATGGTTTTTTAGAAAACCGAAATCGATCGCCAAAGAATAAATTTTTCAAAGAAGTGTGTTTTTCTTACTTAGACCTGCTAATTGGAAATAGGTATTTTCATTGATAATTCAAGAATGACAATCAGGAAGGAAGTCTTTAAATGACTCTTGTTATACGACAACGACACAGTTTTCAATTCTTGACTGCAGTTTATTCTTGACTAACGACCCGCCCCGGCTTCGCACGGTACGCATTCCATTAGAAACCTCAAAAATAACAGTACTTCTCCACTATTTAGTGGATACAAATAAACCTTACTCTTGAATCACTCTATCTATTAAAAAAACGCATCAAAATCCGTTGCGTAGTTTCAAAGATTTAGGCATACAAAGGGACAGAGAAAGCGACTTTGTTTTATACTATGTAGTGAAGATAAAACCATTGGAAACAGGGGCGTAACTACGAGGGGGCAGCTAGTAATTTTTTCTAGCCTTCAATTATAGAAAGCCCCTTGATATACAGCGTGCCGAAAAAGTAAAGTACCTAACGTCAATATTTATTGTACGAAGAATTATGGATAATCCTTGCACCCGTCGATTTTTTATTTTCGAAAACAATTCACCCTATGTTTTTGTGAATTCGATATTTCTCATCATCTACTTCCCGCACTCCTCCACTTCATTTTTTTAAGTGGTACCTATATGGATTGTGATATATCAAATGAAAGGTACAGTGAAAACCTATGCAACATACAAAGAGACCTACTCTTTGAATTACAAATCTACGGATTCGAGAACTTCCCTTATGGGTCGATTACATTGAGATACTTTACAAGCTGCTACAGAGCGAATTCAGAAGCGAGTGAATTAGCTTGTGAGATTATGATGATTACACACAAAAAACTGTATACTCGCTGAGTAGCCAACAATCTAGCGATCCACGTGAGGTTTATGTTTGCATCGTTGTCAAGGATCTAAGATAAATGTCAAATACGTTTTCAAATTTAAAAACCAGAAACCACCGAGTAGATAAGAACTCACAGATTGTTTAGAAGCAACTGTGATTACACAAGGTTTTTTACATGCCAACAAGTCAAAACGCCAGCGATTTCACGTGTAAAGTAGCTTTCAACTTTAGTCGCAGTATGGCTTGCAAATACGGTTACACTGAGCGAATTTACAATCAGCTACTGAATTCGCTCAGGAGCAGCTTGTAATGTATCTCAATGTAATCGACTCATTAGTAATAATTAATGAAAGTATAATGGGCTGACTGTAATGTAGTACTCTCCAATCAAAAATTATAAATTATTTCCTAATTTTCAATAACAAAAATTTCTAGTTTTAGCCACATCGCTGCATATATATAAAAATTGCCTTTCATTTGATGTATCACAATCTATATATGTATTCCCATTTGGAAAAATAAAGTACAGGAGTGTGGAGGGTAGGGGGTGAATGATATCAAATCCAAAATATCACAGTATGAAACATCGACGGATGCGAGGATTTTCCTTGGTTATTCTTCGTACAAGCATTATTGACGAGTTACGTTACTTTTTTAGCACAGCAGATGTAATTTAGTGGGTTTCAAGAAGTATTTATTGCGCATTTTCTGAAAAACAATTGAGACACTATTGCTAAGACAAAATTAACAACCAACATTGATACATTTGGAACAGAATACGTATTGCTATAGCTGTATTGTTGGAAATTAAGCCGAAAACTTTTAAAACAAGATTTATAGTAGTAGTAAAGCAAACTTCCCCATAATATTTCTAATTGTCATCATAATTCATAATCATACGCATCGAGAACAAATTATTTCGCATTGTGACCTGAATGCAAATCACAACATTTCCGTTTATTCCGAACAACACATCGTCTCGCAAAAACCAATACCCTTCAGCCATAAATTCTTTAATTATTTATAACTACCGGAAGGTTGAAGATCATCTGCATAATTTAAGGCAATATAATCAGGTACAAACCTCTAGGACCGAATATTCACCTCTCGAATTAAAATATTTCGGAAACGTTTTCGGCAGTAAAAAACCAATAAGAAACCGATGAAATACATTACCAGGTGTAACACTGCAGGTACACCAATTTCTTGTGCCTTACCTTTTGTAATGTGAACCCTTGTATGGGAATTTTAAGCGGTGCTAACGAGATGTACAGGGTTGGATTTGTTTTCTGAGTTGACCCAATTCTTTGTTACATAGAGAGTAGTATCCACTGAATAATTAGTATTCAGATTTTATGAATGAAGTCGTATTTTAGGTATACACGGTGTTGATGAATAAGTGCGACAAACTTCAGCATGCTAGGAAAAAAATGACATTATGCTATACAGAGTGTTCAGGCGATTGACGTCAATATTTTTTTCGGATTCCTCTAACCTATACTTATCCAAAAATACCCCATATATATTATGCGATTTTTTGTAATTTTAAAGTTATGATTTTTTGAGTGTTTTTTCAATTTATTTTGCCAGCTAGGTTGGAAAAATTCATATATTTCTATGCGGTAGAAAAAACTATTAAAACTATTTGAATATTGAAAAATTTCTCCTTCATTTAGTCCAACCGAAAACCCTCTAAAAGATGCCTTCGGAATTCTGAATCTGAAACGGAAAAATTGAAGCAGAAAAAAGGAATAGAAAATAAGATGATTGAAAC
The DNA here is from genome assembly GCA_013421045.1 of Propylea japonica. Taxonomy (NCBI): domain Eukaryota; kingdom Metazoa; phylum Arthropoda; class Insecta; order Coleoptera; family Coccinellidae; genus Propylea; species Propylea japonica. The sequence continues at coordinate 45,902,792 of CM024246.1, forward strand.
TCTATCAAATCGATTTAAAATTAACAACCCAATTCAAAAACGACTCGGTAACTTCATGTATAGGCCTCAAGCCATCCTGAAATTTAAATATGGAACAATTATTTATCAGATGTCCCTTCTGCTTTCCCGCAATCGCAATTAGGACTCTCAACCGAATTCCATTTGAAAAGCATGCTATTACAACGGCCATGACCTGTTCTTATACGATTAATAACTGTCCGAATTTTCCTTGGAACATCAAATCCAGGAACTTTATTGGAGGGATCAAAAATTAAATCTTTGTTTTGAATACTACATGTGTTCTACTCGGGTTGTCAGGTCAGAAAATAATTGGACCAAAATGGTTTACGTGATTTTAATAGAGGAATCTTTTTATCTGGAATATAGTAAAGTATTTGATATGCATTTGTAGAAAAATCAAATTTATTCCAAATTTTCAAAGTTAGGACATGGCTGCGGATATGTGGAGGAGCAATGTTTGAAAGAACTGGTAACCATGGTGTTGGTGTTGATTTAATTTTTTCAGTTACTATTCTCATGGAAAAGTTCAATTCTGCATCAATATTATGTACATGGGTATTGTTGAGCCAAACAGGGCAACAATATTCGGCAGTAGAGTACACTAAGGCTAGAGCTGCCGTACGAAGAGTTGTTGCGTCCGCACCCCATGAAGTTTTTGAATAATATTATTTCTAGTTTTCCATTTCATACTTGGATCATCCAAATAGACTTTGAAATTCAGATAAGAATCTAGTTAAACGCCTAGATATTTAAGATTGAAATTATGTTTGAGAGGATAATTACCGAAAGTACGTTAAATTTTTTATATGTTTGATGATTATCTAAATGGAAACCCTAGACTTCAGTGTTATTACTATTTGGACATAGACGCCAATCAAAGAAATCATGTTTAAAGACTTCTGCAGAAAGATTATTCTCTATATAATTCAATGAGCAATATGAAGCGCATAGAAGTTCCTAAGTTGGAACAAATTTTCCCTAGATTCCAAGTTCAAGAAAGGTACATTGATACATTCTGAATCAATTAGATATTTTCAATAAACAAACTGCAAGTCTCACATTCTCTTCTACATCTGGTGAAACGGCTTCAGTATCCAGTAAAACCTAAATTTGTTACCCTGTATATTCTCCATAAGCCGTATCATCACTCACGAACAATATGGGACAATACTACCAGCCATTCTTAAAATATTTCACGGTGACTCCGCGTCCAGGTCATTTGCATCATCTTTTTGTACTTTTCAGTTACATCTTCGGTGTTCGGGATCGAAAAGTCATCAAAGCGAAATGCATAAACCTACTTAAAGGTTTATGACTGCCATTTTGGGTCAAACATGATTGTGTATGTAAGCTCATCTCGTCTGGTTCAACGCAGGAGAATGAGAGTGGTCATTTTCTGGTACATACCTTTGGTTGGAAAGATTCCATAGATCACGAAAAGAAGAATATTTTAATGGCTTCATGCTGACCATCCACATGGATAGGACTATTTAAACAAAATTGTCGAATTTCAAGTTCTTTTTTTAGAAAAAGCTACACTCACTCCAATCAAATTAGTATTTTCAAAAAATATTGCCTATGTTTAATGGAAAACTGTCGATTTTCTTCACATCAGAGTTTAAAAGTTACCTATTTATTATGATATTCAATTTGCGAAAAGGGTAAATCTGTTTGTTCTGTTACTTTTATTTTTCATTTGTTGTTGTTTCGGTAATCTCAATAAAAATTCAACGAGACATCCGCTCAGTGAATAAGTTTTATTTCGGAAATAACTCGAGCCTCTTCGACACAAACTATCAAATTTTTTTTCTCGGAAACCGTGGAGATAAGCAAAAAGCCTAAAGCAGAGATCCTTATTTTTAGAGAATAGATCAAGCTATCGAAAATAATTTTTTTATTCGTAAAATATGAATATGGATACGTAAAAGCTTCTTACGGAACAATGAGAAGGGTTTTCCAATAAGAAGTGTTATTTTGATATTCAAAGAAAAATGCCTTTTTTCAATATAAATGATCGGATGTTTATTTCACAATAAAGAAGAAGAAACTATGCCGTCAATAGTGGAAAATAACATCAGGCAAATGACCACTACGACCACACTCACAGGACCATATCCTTTCAATAAAATTTTCCATAACCAAATCGCAAAGTAGCTCCCCTATATCATCGATAGCCTCACGAATTCCATTTTTGAGGTCTTCAATCAACGCTGGGCTATTGCCGTAGACCTTTTCTTTTACGTGGCACCAAAGGAAGAAGTCGCAAGGTGTTAAATCACAAGATCTCGGTGACCAATTGTCATCACCTCTTTTAGAGATAACACGTCCAGAAACTTTTCCCGCAAAAGACGTTGTTGATGATCAGCTGGCTTAAGTTCTTGTGTTAACTGAACTTTATAAGATTTAAGACCTAAATATTTATGCAAAATACGGTGTAATGACGTTTGTGGAATGCCTAATTCCAAAGGACGACGAGGAATGGACAAACCTGGAATCTCTTCAACGGCTACAGCAGCAATATTCTCGGCTGTTCTTGAGCGATAAGCACGGGTTTTATTTTTCACATCACTAACTTGTCCCAACAGCTTGAATTTTTCCACCAATTTCTTTATTGTGCTCCGGCAAAGTGCTTCACGACGACCCAAAAATGTTCGAGTACTACGAACCGTCTCTGCCAAATTTTCATCATTTTTATTGTAAATTTTAATAATTTCAATGAGTTATTGAAGCGTGTATCGTTCTATTTTTATTAATGGCGTAGTTTCTACTTGTCAAGTGTCAAAAAATTGCAGCTTCAAATGTGACATCTACCGAAATAGCGGACTATTCAAAATAACACCTCTTTTTGGAAAACCATTCATTTGCTTCTTTTACCCCTACAATAATTAACCGAAAACAATCGGGTTCTCAGAAAAAAATTGATTTTCGAGTAGTGTCTTAACGGGACTCTAACTAAGTGAGAATGCTTCACAAAAACAATGATATGTGAGACAAGAAATCACCTCTAATTTTTCTCGCAACTATTCATATACAACCTGTATATTAATGCTATTTCCTTTCAATTTTCTTCACTAAGCATCTTCCCCAAATTTTGTACAGAATTGCTGCTCAATGGATAAATTTTATTTCGGAAATAACTCGAGCCTCTTCGACACAAACTATCAATTTTTTTTTCTCAGAAACCGTGGAGATAAGCAGGAAACCTAAGGCAGAGATCCTTATTCGTAGAGAATAGATCAAGTTATCCAAAATCAATTTTTTTATTGTAAAATATAAATGTGGATACCCAAAAGCTTCTTACGAAACAATGTATTCTCTATTTCTACCCTTTACAATCATTAACGAAAATTTTCTGGGATACCCGTTCGTTCGCATTAAATATCTGCTTGACTTCATTCTTCACTGTAACTAAGTGACAGTGCCTCAGGACAAGAAATCACCTCTAATTTTTCTCGCAACTATTCATATACAGCCTGTATATTATAACTATTCCCCTTCAATTTTCTTCACTAAGCACTTCAGCGAAATTTTGTACAGGGTGGCTAGAATTGGTGATCCCTAACTACAACTTTTTAACCCTATGAAATAGAGCGGTAGACTTCCTCCGACTCATTTGACATTTCGGCAGTTTCAACTTTAGTCAGTATCTCCGTTCCTGTTCTATGAATTTTAAACAAAAACATTATGCATACACTTTTTTGATAGGAATTCAATGACTGAATTAAATTTTTACTGAGGAATTGGATGGGTGAATGTTAGCTAAATTCTTATGGCCTATGCTAAACAAAATTGTTCCGATTCATTCATTAATATCTCCAGTGAAAATGCTGGGTTTCTCTGGCTCCCACCTAGCGTCACCACTGATGTGAGGATGATTATGTTATGTTAATCGTTTTTCTAGTTTTGAAAATAAACATTTGATGTTGTTCTTATGTTCCCGTTTTCCTATCTCTGAAGGTCTTGATGTCTCTCCTGTATAAGATTTTCCACATATACAGGGAAAATTGTAGACACATTTTTTTTCATTTTTGTGTCTTATTCATTGATTTCGTTCTGGTTAGAATAGATCTCAAATCATTTTGTGTTTTGGAAACAGTTCTTATGATGAATTTTGAACCGATTCTTTTTAGTTTTTCTGCAAGGCCAAGAATATAAGGGATGACGTTCAACAAATTTGGGAGTGAAAACCTAAAAAGTTTTTCAGAAATGCAGAACCCTTCCTGATTATATTTCAATAGATAACTATCACAAAGTATCGGACTACTCTACCGAGTATTAATAATATCAGATTGATACACTTATATCATTGAATCAAATTCTCTGCTTTATCAAATTGTGTTCCATACTCAGTAAAACATAATAATCACAATCAAGGTATTCAGAAAGGAATGGTTTTGGAGTTAATGGAGTGGCCGATCTTAAAACAGAATGAGACAAATCTCCTTATATTCGTTGGTATACGCTCGATCGAGTTCCGTGCTAAGTGGTCATAAAATATCAGAACGGAAGTCGATATCATATAAAATAGTAGATTTCACTGGTAGATCGCTACCGCATCGATTAACTTCTTTCATATTCGAGCGATCGCTGGTGCCATCGAAACAGTCCACCTGTGCCACCGAGTGTGGGTGCGATTGTTCAACTTTCGCTCGGTATATCTCTACATACTTGTTCCTATATTTCCAACTCAGATTTCTCCTTTGTATTAACGACGATCGAGAGCGCTCTTTTCCTAGTGGGAATTATTTTATACATAAAACCTTTAAGGAAAGCCCTGACCAGGAGCTTTCGAGTGCTCGTTCTTTGATGGAGCAATAAGACTATCATCTCGAAATTTTATATGGGATTTGAGATTGATACCAAATATATAAACGCAGAATCTCAACACAAGCGGAATTATATTTTGAAAGTTATTTGAAAAATGAAATATTTAAAAACTAAATAATTACAAAAATTAAATTATATGGTTTTGATGATGCGATCCCCTTCAAATTTTGCATGAATATTCAGTAGAGTAGTTTTAATCTTCAGAATAAATTTCACTCGAATCGGATATTCTGTTATGGAAATATAAAGATTCTTCTTTCAATTGAATTTTCTTTGGTTCTGTTAACACTATAACCACAAAATGCATGAAATTTCAGCATATAAATCTTTATTCACAGAAAAATTTTCTCTAGAATTGGATATCTTGTTATGGAATGATAAAGATTTTCCTTCCCAATTTTCTAATTGAATTTTCTATGGTTTTGTTTACACTATGGCCACGAAATTTTGGATGAACATTCAGAATATCGATTTCCATTCATAAAAAAATTTCACTCGAATCGGATATATTTTTATGGAGATATGAAGTTTCTTTTTTTCAATATTTCAATTGAATTTTTTATGGTTTTGTTCATACTATGGCTACAATATTTTGCATGAGGTTTATTATCAGCATCTTGCATTTGGTCGTAACATTTCATTCCGATTGGTTTCGAATTTTCTGAGATATTGAGGAACAAAAACTCTGAATGGCCATATTTTATGGAATACCTTCTACGATTTGGCTGGTTAACAAACTTACACAAACCATTTGGGACTCGAACTCATCCTGAAAATTTCAAGTCTCTAGGACAATTCCTTTGAAAATTAATGTGCTAACGGACGGCCGGATGGTCCCACAGAGAGAATTGAATTTGATCACGAATTCATCATCAGGCAGTCTAACCTTATCGTTTGAGACCATTTCGGCTTAATTAAAAAATTACAGATATTTTGCCAAACCATATAGCACTCGTTTAAGTAGAACGAGCGCTCAAAAAGATGGATCATTATCAAGCAACTTTTCCTCATTTTTGACGCTTGAACCAGGAGAAGATGCGCATATGCAGGATTTTCCCGAATTTTGATTAGATCACCTAATATACGTCTAACATCCATTTCACATCTAAATTCCAAAATAATTCCCCTAGAACGCAAAGAGCATCCTGTATATCATGTACATTCATTCCAATATTTCTAGACCACCTATAGCTACGTAGTTTTCTGAATTAAGTTAAAAACGAAACGTGCAAGCTTCTGTCGGTACAGAAATGATATGAGGTGGCCAGGAGACCTAGTGAGTATGGTAAGTTCTAATTGCTGCGTGTAACTTATGACAGAGCGCAGAACAAAATAGTTGAAAATGGAAGTACCTGCTCCACACCCATTTTGCACTAAAAAGTTAGCTGTTAGCTAATTGTTCTTCTAGCACATTTATTCAAATATTTCAAGGCCGCCTAATACACGTTTAAAATACATTTCACATCCAAAGTCCAAAATGATTTCTTTAACGCGTATGGAGCATTATGTATATCCTGTACATTCATTCCAATATTTCTAGACCACCTATAGCTACGTCGTTTTCTGAATTAAGTTAAAAACGAAACGTGCAAGCTTCTGTCGGTACAGAAATGATATGGGATGGCCAGCAGACCTGGTGAGTATAGTAGGTGCTAATTACAGAGTGTGAGTTATGACAGATCGCATAACAAAATAGGTGAAAATGGAAGTACCTACTCCACACCCAGTTTGCACTAACAAGTAAGATGTCAGCTAATTGTTCTTCTAGTTTTTTTATTCCAATATTTCTTAGTCACCTAATATACGTCTAACATCCATTTCACATCCAAGTTCCAAAATGATTTCCCTAGAGCGCAAGAAGCATCCTGAATATCCTGTACATGTATTCCTATACTTCTAGACCCCTTGTAGCTACGTCGTTTTCTGAATTGAGTTAAAAACGAAACGTGCAAGCTTTTGTCGCTACAGAAATGATATGAGGTGGCCAGTAGACCTGGTGAGTATGGTAGATTCTAATTGCTGCGTGTAACTTTTGATAGAACGCAAAACACAATAGTTAAAAATGGTTAGCTGATTGTTCTTCTAGCACGTTCACTCAAATATTTCTAGACCACCTAATACACATCTAACATCCATTTCATATCAAAATTTCAAAATGATTTCCTGAGCACGCAATGAGCATCCTGTATATCCTGTACATGTATTCCAATACTTCTAAACCAACTATAGCTATATCGTTTTCTGAATTAAGTTAAAAACGAAACGTGCAAGCTTCTAATTGCTGCGTGTAACTTATGACAGAGCGCATTTATTCCATTATTTCAAGGTCACCTAATATACGTCTAACATCCATTTCACATCCAAATTCCAAAATGATTTCTTTAGCGCCCAAGGAACAGTCTATATATCCTATACATGTATTCCGATATTTCTAGACCACCTATAGCTACGTCGTTTTCTGAATTAAGTTAAAAACGAAACGTGCAAGCTTCTGTCGGTACAGAAATGATATGAGGTGGCCAGCAGACCTGGTGAGTATGGTAGGTTCTAATTGCACCGTGTAACTTATGACAGAGCGCAGAACAAAATAGTTGAAAATGGAAGTACCTGCTCCACACCCAGTTTGCACTAAAAAGTTAGCTGATAGCTAATTGTTCTTCTAGTACATTTATTTCAATATTTCTAGGTCACCTAATATACGTCAAACAGCCATGTCACATCTAAACTCCAAAATGATTTCCCTAGCGCGCAAGGATCATCCTGTATATGTATTCCAATATTTCTAGACCACCTATAGCTACGTCGTTTTCTGAATTAAGTTAAAAACGAAACGTGCAAGCTTCTGTCGGTACAGAAATGATATGAGGTGGCCAGCAGACCTGGTGAGTATGGTAGGTTCTAATTGCACCGTGTAACTTATGACAGAGCGCAGAACAAAATAGTTGAAAATGGAAGTACCTGCTCCACACCCAGTTTGCACTAAAAAGTTAGCTGATAGCTAATTGTTCTTCTAGTACATTTATTTCAATATTTCTAGGTCACCTAATATACGTCAAACAGCCATGTCACATCTAAACTCCAAAATGATTTCCCTAGCGCGCAAGGATCATCCTGTATATGTATTCCAATATTTCTAGACCACCTATAGCTACGTCGTTTTCTGAATTAAGTTAAAAACGAAACGTGCAAGCTTCTGTCGGCACAGAAATGATATGAGGTGGCCAGCAGACCTGGTGAGTATGGTAGGTTCTAATTGCACCGTGTAACTTATGACAGAGCGCAGAACAAAATAGTTGAAAATGGAAGTACCTGCTCCACACCCAGTTTGCACTAACAAGTTAGCTGGCAGCTCATTGTTCTTCGGTCCATTTCGCCCGTGGCTACAATGAATCACCCACATCGGCTGAGTTTTCGCTTTGGAAAGCGCCGTGCTCGAGAGGCAGACAGCGTACTTTGATAGTAATTATCCTATAAACCTGGCGGCTGTTTATTTGCACCCATAAAAATAAATCAGAGACAGACAGCCATGGTCTGAATTCAATACCAACTTCCTTATTTACGACAACAAAGCATTTAGGTTACCTACGTTACGTACAGGTATTGAACTGAGGAGTATGAATATTAAGAACTGCACACATGGCCATATCCATATGACACCAATAAATTGATGACCATAGCTCATTTTCGAGATACGGTGGTTGTTAAAACGATTAATTTATACCACGAATGTAAGGTGTTATTGAGAGACTGCAAGGCTTTGCGTGATTTTTTTAATTGTATATCTTCACAGTCCAAATTTAAATATTACAATTTTTTTCTGTCCAAGAAAAATTAAAATATGGATTTGACGTGAACGAAATTGATAATAATGACCCATTTTATACAAAAGAATTTTCGTGGAATATAAGCAGAATCAATCCTTTATTAGAAGGTCAATTGGAATTTTAATAAAAAGGTCGCGAATATGTATTCAGAAGAGAGGATATCATTTCGAACATTCTATATGAATTTTGTGTTGCTCAGTTTTTCCTTTAATAATATGTTTCGAATGCTCATTCTATATTAGTTGTTGTTGTAGATTTTTTGGTTTACGTAGGTACGTATAAGATCTTTTCAGGATTGAAAGATTTTATACATCTTTATAAATCACAATATAAGTGATGATATAATTGAATTTCGACTTTGGAAAACCTACTTTAGGATTCAGGCAGAGCTTCGTATAATTGGACTATACAGCTTTATTATCCAGTTCAAAATATTCTCACTGCCTTGGAGCCAAATTACGACAGTGTTCGTCTTTGAACATTTTTTCTGGGAAAACTGTACGTGTGCCAAAAAAAAATTAAAACTCTCTTGTAATGTGAACTCATGATAGAAACTGAAGCAGGTAGCGAATTATTGAAGAACGGAATGTACAGGGTGTTTTTTTAACCAGCAAATTCGATATGAACTTTCATAATTCTTACCCTGTATTTTTGAGAAAGCGTGTACTCAATCAAATTGTATCACCCAGAAAATTTCATCAAGTTTGATCAAGCCATACAAATGTTATGAATAAAAGAAACATCGTTCAAATCAGACAAATCACCCTGTAGACTATCAATAAAGGTCCCCAACCATAAACCAAAAATTGTGTCGAAACTGCCTTGACCAGGGTAAACTTCCGCTAAAATCTGACAGTCTCCTCCGGAATGACCCTGTATATTGTAGATAATGTATTAAAAAATAATAGTCTTCATTCGAATAAATACATCGTTTAAAAACCAAGGTGATATCTAGCAATTAACTACCCAACAAAATCCCTAAAACGCTCAAAGAAATTATCTGCTAAAAATAAATTGTGAACGACTTACTCAACTTCTGAAACACCAATTCGACTTCTATGAAACTATGGCTGGTGAATCAGAATAAGAAAATGGAGATCAGATATCATTATCCCGAATGAAATCAATTTGCCAATCAATGTTCATCTCCAAAAACTAATCCATAAATTCGCAATAATACAAACATAAAAATATTCTTGTGATTTTAATATGCTTATTTCCAGAGAAAATGTGAAATTTTGATATTATCCATTCTGCAATATTATTATTGTAGATCACCTTCAACTTCAAATAGGTAATTACTTTAGCTTTATCTATTGCCGATTATACGGTGCAAAATATGGTTTATGTTTCAGTTCCATTACACTAGCTACATGATTATGTACTCTCTTTCTGTATACGTAGAAACAACTCTATTATTGTTGCCTTAAATATGGTCCATTCATAATCATATACTGTATTTCAACTGATCTTTACTATAGAAAGAGAATAAGGTATACTTGTGCTCAATACCATGTAGTTATGATAAATCTAGCTTCTAGCAGATGATATCTGAAATAAACCCATTACCTTCGGTTCACTACTATAATTTAAATATAGCGAATAGACGAAAGAGCTCAAAGTATCTTTCATATTTGTTTGGTGTCATATGCCGATCAATTTCACCACTGTATTTATTAATTCATATTTCAATTCTTATACTATCTACATTACATGCAGAATGATCAGGTTTCGAAGTTTTAGTTCTACTTCTTCTAGAAGGTTGACTTAAGGGATTTTAATTAATTGACATTAAACCTACCTCTTTAAATTTTTTTCATTTTAGTTTTTCTTTTTATGAAGTTATGAAAGTTTGAAAAATGCTATGGTCTTCATTTTGAGCTTTTTGAACATTCTTTGATTTGTCAGTATCTTCCTGTTAAGCAATTTTTTCATGTTCATTGATGGAAATAGCTCATTCATTTCAATAAATGTTTCTTCATCAAGGAATTTACGTCAACAATCAACTTATATTCCTGAAGACTCCTCCGTTCATTTCATTGAACCATTTTCTCCCACAATGGTAGCGACAAAAAATCGTTCAATCCATATAGCTCGTAAAATAGATTATCTCAAATCTCTCAATTTCTCACTAAAGGCTGTCCAGACATGGGCGGTCCTGAGGTGAATTTCTAGGGGTAATTTTTCCCAATAATCTAAACTCGGTGTTGTTGCTAACAAACTTGATAATTTTTTTCACTTTTATTAGTTGACAATGTTATATTTATTTTCCTTTCTTCTCTTTGATTTTTTCAATTCTAGTATTATATAATGGTTAGTTTAATGAATGGTTGAGCTTTTCTGGGGTGGAGGGGGATTAACCCCTCTACACCCTTATTAATAATAATCAGTAAAAGAATAATGGTCTGATTGCAGTACTCTCCAATTACAAATTGTAAATTATTTTGTAATTTTTAACAAAAAACCGGCAGAACCAATTCTACTTTTAACCACATCGCTGAATAGGTAATCAAATAACGTTTCATTCCATGTATCACCACCCATTTGAAAAAATTAAGTAGAGGGGTGAGAAATATCAAATTCGAAAAAGCATAGGATAAATTGGTATTGAAATTTAAAAAAATTAAAAAAAAACCCTGAGCAGGAGCTTTTGAGCTCTCGTTCATGGGTGAATCAATAAGTCTTTTACTGAAAAAAAATTACATGGGACTTGAGATTTATACCAAATGTATAAATGCAGAATCCCAGCACAATCGGAATTATATTGTGGAAATGATTCCTGGTGATGCGATCCTCTCTAATTTTGCACGAACTTTCAGTATATCAGTCTTCATTCACAAAATAAATTCTAAACTGTAACCGTATATCATGTTATGGAAATATGAAGATTCTTCCTTTTAATTTTCCAATTAAATTTTCTATTGTTGCTTTAACACTATGGCAACAAAATTTTACATGAAGACTCAGTAGATCGGTCTTAATTTACGAAAGAAATTTCACTGGAATCGGATATCCTGTTATGAAAATATTTAGGTTTTTATTTCAAATATTTCAATTGAATTTTCTATGGTTCTGTTAAGACTATGGCCACAAAAAATTTCATGAATATTCAGTATATCAATCATAAAATGAATTTCTCTCGAATTGGAAATGGAATTTATGGAAAAATGAAATTTCTTCTCTTCAACATTCCAATTCAATTCTCTATGGTTCTGTGTATACTTTGGCTATAAAATTTTGCATGAGACTCATTATGAACATCTTGCATGTAGCAGCAACATTTCATTTCGATTGGTTTCGTTTTGTCTGAGATATTGAGAAACACACATTTTGAATGGCCATACTTTATAGAACACCCTGTATGATTTGGCTGGTTAACGAACTTAACTGAGCCATTTGGATTCCCCCAATAATTCTTCGTACAAGAATTATTGACGAGCTAAGTAAGTTTTTGGCATGCTGTAGAGTTTTTTCAATGTTTTACAGTATCTTCATTTAAGCCGCCCCCAAACTATTACCAAATCATCTTGATAAGAATCTATCACCTTGAACAAAACGAAATTTGTGCTCTACTATTCGAATTTCGAAATGTTTACCTGTTCTATCATTATAAATTTTCAAGACACCACAATTGAGTTCATTACACACCAAGAATGGACCCAACCCAGAAGCGACCCCATTGTAATTATGCATACTCCCGCGACGCCTCTGGCATCGATATCATTACATAAATTTCACTCCTGCGATAATCCAATTAATAAATGATTCATCTAAAACGAATAAAAGGCTCCTAGAGCCATGTCGAAAATGTGTTGTAAGTTCTTAAATGATATATAGATCCAATATAAATTATATCGGAGCTCATGTTACCTAACACAGGACAGAGCGAAAATATGGAGCGATCCAATCAAAAAAGCACGATGTATGTATGTGAAATGGTTCTGGAATTCTGATATGTCACCGAGATATTACCAGCGCTGGACCTGAAAAGCGTTTTTTGATTGATATTAATGGTTCAACTACGCATCATTCGTGAGTCAGGTAAGGATGTGAAGTGTGCCCGGGGATTAAACGTTTAAAATCACTTCGATTGAATCTTAGTGGTTATTTATGATACAAGAGCAGAAACCACATTTATAACTATGAGAGGAGATGGGTTTTTTCAATACATATAGTCCGTTCACGAAAGGTTTAGCCGTCGGTTGGCTATGACAATTTGGCATATTCCACTGTGTATATTAAAATTTTAGGTTATGTTCTTCATTTTCTTGTCAGATTGATACGCAATGTTGTCAATATAACATATAGTTCTCTGATAACTCGCAAGCTCGTCGGACGAGGCCGGGTACATTCGGCAACGTTGACTTTATTTTACGTTATGATAGCAAATCCTGCCAACTTCAGATAAATAAACAAACGTCTGCTATGTGCTCAACCTTTCGTGAACGGACTATATGAGATATTTTTCCTGTCACAGTATTAAGAGTAGTGTCAAATGAATATACCTATTCAATGATTATCCCAAAATTTCAAGTGATTATTCCTCAATTAAATATTGAAATGAGGTTTTCATTCAAACGCGCCATGATGACGTACGGGTAAGCATAATAAGTGGCGAGGGCGCATCACAAAAGAGAGGTCAGTTCACATCGTTGTAAACTGTGATTCTACATGATGAAATGAATTCTAACGAGTACATCACACTCAGCAGCCATTTCTAATCATTTGGTTTCGCTAGCTCATTCGGAGATTTCAATATTTTTTTCTCAAAAACCTCACTACTAAACAAAAACACTATAATTTTCTGAGGGTCCATTATTTCTGAAATGATTCTCTCAGGAAATCAATGAAAATACTCATTCAAAATATAATAAGAGAAGGATAAATAAAATAAAAGTAGGTCTGTAACTCTGGGGAAATCAAACTTCTTCAGAGTAATACATTGGCCGGACGGCCCCACGAACAACATTAAATCGACCACGAATTTGTCATCAGGGAGTCTAACCCTATCGTTTGAAACCATTTTCGGCTCAAAATTTAAAAATTACAGACATTTGGGCAAAACGATATAGCACTCGTTTAAGTAGAACGAGCGCTCAAAGAAAAACAAGATCATGTCCTCTTTGAACGAGTACATCTCATCAGCGAACGTACCTAATGATGTTATGATCGAAAGAAGTGAGCATCAAAAAGAACCTCAATGCTATGGGAGAAGGAAAAATTGGGAATAGAAATACACTAACCAAAACTTCATAGTAAATACCGTCAAATAGTCTACTTGATATTTGATAGTTAAAAAAGGGGTTACAGTTCACTGCGACCTCAAGGTCTATGGTGCCCCCTTACAGAGCTGTTCTGGTCACATCTTTCACAGCTTGCCTTCCAGTTCCAGAGATCCGATGAAATCTAGTATCTGTGAAGGCTTCAACGAAGTCAGTTCCCCACTCTTACAAGTTTCTCGCCCAAGGCTCTTTCTTCCTCAGACTCGCAATGCCAAAGCATTCCGTGGCTAGGTGAATAGGGGATTTCTTTCTCCTCCCACAGAACCTATACTCGTCAGTGTCCGACAATCCCATTCTCAGCAGGTGCTTTCTAAGGCGACAGTATCCTGTGAGTAAGCCAGTGAGGAGGTGTAATTGTTTTTTACCAAGATCCAGATTTCTTTTGGATCTTGCTGTTTCAAAGCTCCGAAGGAATCTAATGGAATGATCCATCCTTGGGAGATTCCGCCAGAGTTTTTCCCATTTTGCTTTCTCCTTCTCCAGAAACTCCTTATAGGTACATTTACCTATACCACAGAAGGGTTCTGGGCAATGAGTGACATTCGTGCGCCTCTTCGGCAGTGTATTGGCCTTTCGTTCTTTTACTCCCGAATGGCCAGAAACCCAGGTTAAAAGACCTTATTCTTCTTGCTTACCTCATTGAGTTTGTTCCGGCACTCCCAGATCATCTTTCAGTCGATGACGTAGGGCAGCTGTGCTTTTAGCATGGTCTACTTACAGACAGTTATAAAATCACTACGGGGGACGATGCTGGAGTATATGGACAAGAACAAGGGTAGATTATCATTTGGCTCCCGAGTGTTTTCGGCAGAAATGCTTGCAAACCAAATATGCATGGATAGAGACCTAAAAGGAATTTTTAAATTAAAGTGATCCATTCTGATAATAGAGCTGCTACCAAAGCAATGATCTCCTATATGTCATCGACTCCAAACTGATAATAATATGGGGTGACGAAGAAAACGCAATAATGTAACTGAGAACAATAAGGTCTCTTCAGTCTGACTTCCTGGTCACTCAAGAACCAAAGTAAACGAAGAGGCTAGAACATTGGCCAGAAAGGAGTCACAAACACTACTAAATGGACGTACAACCCTTTTGTGTTACAGGTATATGCCCCTTTGAAAAAGAGGGCAAGAGTATTCTTCAGGCCATATATTCCAAAAAGTTCCGTTAGAACTTAAACTTTCTTCTTCTTCTTCTCGTCTTCCTCTTATGCTCGGAGCCTATTTTCTTCGATGATCTCTATTCGGTGGGTAAGCTATCACTCCAACTCTTTCATTGTCGACCGATACTTCTTCTTCCTGAAGGTGATTTATCCCTTGCCTTCTTCACCATTCTGTCTTGCTCCATTATTTCTATGTATGCGTTCCATTCTTCCTTTCTGTTGTTTTTCCACTTCCCGATTTTTCCCACTTCACACAACTTTCTGATCTCATCACTCCTTTCTTTGTCATGCAGGGTTTTTCCGGAAATTTTACGAAGAATCTTCATTTCCGCTGTCTCCAGCATACGTCTTGTCCTCGCAGTATCTGGTCTGGTTTCAGCCGTGTAAGTCATGATCGGTCTTATGGTACCTTTATAAAATCTTGCCTTCGTTTTTTTGTTCAGATGTTTATTCCTCAATATGGTGTCGTTAAGGCAGCCTGCAATTTTATTTGCCCTCATGACTTGTTGAGATACCTCATCTTCAATGCAGCCATAACTAGATAATTCGATGCCTAAGTATTTGAATAAACTTAACTGGATGGTCCACAAGTATTTGAATCTTAGTAGGAATGAGTTAACCCTCCTGAATGAGTCTTCAGCAGGACATTGTCACTTTGGTAAGCATTTGATGAGAATCGGGAAAACAGGGTCTGACATGTGTAGACTCTGCTGGGAGAAGGACCAAACTCCTGCTCACTTAGTTGCAGACTTCCTCGCTATTGCGAGCCTGGGCAAAAAAATGTCTTGGACAGAGGAATTATAGGATCTAGCTTCCTTGAAGTCCTCTTAATTATTGTAGTTCATTGAAGCTTGAGGGCGAGCTGAAGAGTTGTTGCGATAATAGCTCTGATGGGGGCATTTGAGGCCGTAGTGGAATATACTCCCCCCAATAGATCTACAATCTTGTTTCATGTCACTGAGTAATTATGCCTTTATACTCATAGATGTACAAACCTCTTCATCTCTCTGAGCGTCCATCTACACAAGGTCGTCGCGTGAAGGATTCGCCGTCCGTTCTGTAGCAAGAAATCAGATCGAGATTAATAACGACATTCATTTTATTATCTCATGATTTGAAAAATCACTACCATAAAATCAGGTGTAAGTGTCGCCGGCCATTGTTGACTGATATTAACTTACACTTGGACGCTGTAACGGGAAAAGACCACACACCTGGTTTAGAAATTCACCTTGTTTTCAATCGGCAGACAGTTATTGTTTGATATCTGATAAGAAACAGTCCGAACGGTATGTTCACTAATGTATGGCTCAAATTGCTCTGAATCAAGCTATTATCAAGTTCGTATGCGACTTCGGTACTGGACAGCATTCCTTTCCATTGTCTCTGGCGATTTTTACGAAATCTTTTATTCGCTTTAATGAGAAATTGAGAGATTTGAGATAATCTACTTTACGAGCTATTTGGTCTTTTCGATAACGATTTTTTTTGTTGCTACTATTGTGGGAGGAAAAGGTTGAATGAATGAACGGTATGGTCTTGAGGAATTTAAGTTGATTATTTCAATTTCGCCTTAAAAATTTTGACGTGAAATTCTTGATGATGGAACATTTATTGAAATAGTATTTGGGCTATTTCCATCGAAGAAATGAAAAAATTTACGATTACGATTTTTACGAAATCTTTCATTCGCTTAAATGAGAAATTGAGAGATTTGAGATAATCAAGTTTACTTGCTATTCGGAGTTGTCTTTTTTAACGATTTTATTGTTGCTACTATTGTGGGAGGAAATGGTTGAATGAATGAACGGTATTGTTATGAGGAATATTAGTTGATTATTTCAATTTCGATATTCGATTGTTGAGGTGAAATTCTTGATGATAGATTATTATTCATTGAAATTGTAATTCAATCAACTATAGTTCGTTCACGAAAGGTTGAGCACATAGTAGGCGTTTCTTTATTTATCTGAAGTTGGCAGTATTAACTGTCATAGAGTAAAATAAAATCAACGTTGCCGAATGTACTCGGACTCGTCCTACGAGCTTGCGAGTTATCAGAGAACTCTATGCAATATTGACAACATTGCGTATCAATCTGACAAGAAAATAAAGAACATAACCTAACATTTTAATATACACAGTGGAATATGCCAAACTTCCATGGCCAACCGACGGCTCAACCTTTCGTGAACGGAGTATAGGTTATTAAAAACAGCGACTAATGGTCAAGATATTAAGTTAATAGTTCGAGACCATTAGTCGCTCGATTGATAACCGAGTTGATTACAAGATTTTTCCGACGATCTCAATATGAATTGTGTATGAATTCTTGATTGGAATACATTCACATTTTGCACAAGACATACATTTGACGTAATAAAATTTCTATGTATCTATGTTCCAGTAGAGTTTTCACACTCGTAGTGCTTCTGAATACTTTGTGAACGGTTGTCATGAGGATTGCACATTAAAACTGGCCGAAATTGAGCATTAAAATGGGTCATTAATGATCAATTTCGTACACATTAAAATCACTTTTTATTTCGAGGTCGGCGGAAATAGTATTTTTTCCGTCATAAAACATGAAAAATTAGCTCAACAGAATGATACTGGCTAATTAAAGCTTGCTCAAATTGGTTTGATTTGAAATTATTAATCAACAAATAATACGTCTGAGTCCTAGAGGTCGGAATTATTTTCTACTCAAAATGCATTAATTAGGCGGATATCAAGTAGAAATCTTATTGAGAACTGGGACAAATATTTAATACATGTGACAAAAAAACTATTTTGAACGTTGCACATATTTAATATTTTATAGAATCAGTAGAAGACACGCAGAAAGGTCAAGTGATTGGAGAATACTGCAATCAGATCATGATTCTTTCACTAATTATTACTAAGAGAAATTCCCGAATCCATGGTTTTCTATGTTCAAGAGTCTTGCTGTACTTGTTTGAATTCAAAATATCTCACCCCCTACGCCGCACAATTTTTTTGTTCGAATAGGAATATATGGATAGTTATAGTTTTAGTTTAAAAAGGGGTTACAGTTCACTGCGACGTCAAGGTCTATTATGCCCCCTTACCTACATAGCTGTTCTGACCACATCAGAAAAGCATAGGGAAACCTGCTTTTGAAACTCAAAATCAATGGATTAGTGGGTTTCCCTTGATAATAATTAGTAAAAGAATAATGGTCTGATTTCAGTAGTCTCCAATCACAAATTATGGATTATTGTCTAAACCGACACAACCAATTCTACTTTCAGTCCCGTCGCTGAATAGATAATAAAATTACCTTTCAGTTAATGTATCACAATCCATATATTCCCGCATGACGTAGAGGGTAAGAAATCAAAAATCGGATTCTAGGATTTTCTCTAACAATTTTTCGCACGAAAATTATTTTAATCAGGTTGAAAATATTCGAGTTTCTAGTTCAATTTTGGCAATAAGATTTTTGAATAGAGAAAGAGAGGAGACCTTTCACATGTACAGGGTGGGCATATTTCGATGTTTTAGCACTACAACTTTCAAACCATCTTCTTCTTTTCTACCTATTTTTCTGAGAAAATAACAAGGGCTTTATTCATTTTTGGATATCTTCTTTTGTTTTCGAGCTATAAGCGAAAATTGGTAAAGTGCTATGTTATGTGCTCATCAACAGTTGAAACATTTGACAAGAAAATATTGAGACTCAGATGAAAAAAGGTTTTTGACCATTTTCTAAACTCATATTAATTAATACAAACCATACAATGTTATATATTTTTGAAATCAGAATATATTTTGAGCTTTCAGAAAATGGCACAAAAATCTGGTGTTCCCATTTGAAAAAAACATAACTTTGGGTCATAGCTTCGTAATTAAAAATGGTGCAAAAAAGAAGAACACGCCACCGGATTCTACGTGAGAAAGTGCCTCTATAGTGTTTTAATTTCAGAGCTCTATCATCAGTATTAGCGGAGATATGAATTTTTTCATATCGCCACCTTTCCAATTTTCGTTTATAACTCGAAAACGAAAGAAGGTAGCCAAAAATGAATGTTTGTTTCTCAGAAAAAGGGATCAAGAAGTCGGTATCAGATTTTGGAATCTCCTCTGGCTTAAAAGTTGTAGTGCTAAAACATCGAAATATGTCCACCCTCCACCCTGTACAGGTGATACTTCAAGAATATACAGTAACCGAGATAATTAATTCATTCCATTTCCTTTCCCCAGACTGCTTTATCTTCCCGAAATTAAGAAAACACCCAGTGGAATGTTTCATCCGGTTTTTTAACCTTTCGCCACCTTTGTTGAGATGTGTTACTTCTTCGTTGTACAACGGGCATTCTTCGCACCGTGAACATCTTCGTGTGGTCGAAATGAACTTTATCAGTACTAGAATCATCTATTTAGCCGTAAAAACATCAAGAAACCTCTGGCATTTCACATTTCACCGTGTAGGCGATCTCCTCTGAATTCATCAATGTCGCCGAGGCCTCCTATGGTGTGTCATGTAGTGCAGAAAATGAGACGGTCAAGTGTAGGTAAATGTAAATATCTCGTTTACGGACTTGGTAAGTCATCCAGCAGTGCGCCGGGTTGTATTTACTTCTTGATTTACTTTCGTTTCAAGCAAGTCGCTATCGTTAAATGAGGTAATGGTGGCCATCGATCATATATTATGGTGAGGTGGATTTGATCAGCACTTGGTTTCTTTATAATGTTTTTTTGGTAAATAAATCGTGACGGATTATTTATGGATCGATGAAAGTGGGAGTCATGTCAAATTTGAGTTAGATTACACGCATTATGGCAAAATAAAGGGTTTCCAATAAGAGGTATTATTTTGAATAGCTATTTGGTTAGATATATTATATTATATATTATATACTCTATAATCTATGGTTTGAAGATGTCATTTTTTGGCATTTGACAGATAGAAACTACGCCATTAATAAAAATGGAAAGATACACGCTTCAATAACGCATTGAAATTATTAAAATTCACTATCAAAATAGTGAAAATTTGGCAGAGGCGGTTTGTAAAACTCGAACTTTTTTGGGTCGTCGTGAAGCACCTTGTCAGACCGCAATAAAGAAATTGGTGAAAAAATTCGAGCTGTTGGGACATGTTAATGATGTGAGAAATAAAACCCGTGCACGTCGCTCAAAAACAGCCGAGAATTTTGTTGCTGTAGCCGAAAGTTTTGAAGAAAACGTCATTACACCATAATTTGCAGAAAAATTTGGGTCTTAATGCTTATAAAGCTCAGTTAACACAAGACCTCAAGCCGGCCGATCATCAACAATGTCGTGTCTCTGCTGATTGGGTCGTTGAAATGCATAAAAATGATCCGGATTTCCATCGAAAAATCATCTTGAGTGATGAGGCCCATTTCCACCTCGGTGGCTTCGTCAACAAGCAGAATTGTCGTATCTGGGGCTCGAAAAACCCATTTATTATTGAAAAGCCTCTCTATCCTCAACGTGTGACTGTTTAGCGGAGTAATTGGACCCTACTTTTTCGAAAATGAGGCTGAAGCACAGCACAGTTACGATGAATGGATTGCGCTATAGAGAGGTGATTAATGATTATTTATGGTCGAAATAGAATAGTATTGATCTAGACTCTAGACAACGTTTACTTTCAACAAGACGGCGCTGCATGTCACACAATCAATGAAACCATTGTTCTTTTGCGGGAAAAGTTTCCGGACCGGGTTATCTCTCGAAGAGGTGATTACAATTGGCCACCGAGATCTTGTGATTTAACACCTTGTGACTCCTTCCTTCGGGGCCACGTGAAAGATAAGGTCTACGCCAATAGCCTAGCGGCGATTCAAGACCTCAAAGTTGGAATTCGTGAGACTATCGAGGACATAGGGCGGCCACTTTGCGATTTGGCTATGGAAAATTTAATTGAGAGGATATGGTATTATAGTCCTATAAGCGTGGTCGTAGTGGTCATTTGCCTTATGTTTGTCACTATTAACGGCATAGCTTCTTCTTTATAATAAAATAAATATCCGATCATTTATATTGAAAAATTGCATTTTTCTTTGAATATCAAAATAATACCTCTTATTTGAAAACCCTTCAGTTATTCTTGAATATCTGTGATGGCTCCAATCAATTCCAGTCGGATTCCCAATAAACACACACACGTCGTCAAAAGTCTTGGATTTCCAATGACAATTTTTTTATGTGAAATCGAATTTTTAATTATTTCTGTTTCAGAGACTGAGATTGAAAACCTAAAAAGATTTAAAAAAATGTTTCTTGTTCGGAAGAATACAGGAATATTCGAAGTTAATCATTTTTCAGCGAATGACCAAAGTTGTAATATTGAGAATATTCCTTGGAAAATGTCGGGACATCCAATTTTCCAGATTGTCCGGACAATAATAGTAGACATTTTCATCAGTGCCTTCGAGGCCTTCTATGGTGTGTCATGTAGTGCAGAAAATGAGACGATAAAGTATAAGTAAATGTAAATTTATCTCATTTACGGACTTGGTAAGTCATCCAGCAGTGCGCCGGGTTGTATTTACTTCTTGATTTACTTTCGTTTCACGCAAGTCGCTATCGTTAAATGAGGTAATGGTGGCCATCGATCATATGGTGAGGTGGATTTGATCAGCACTTGGTTTCTTTATGTTTTTTAGGGAAATAAGTCGTGACGGATTAGTTATGGATCGATGAAAGTGAGTGTCATGTTAAATTTTAGAAAGATCACTCGCATAATTGCAAAATGAAGGGTTTTCCAATAAGGGGTATTATTTTGAATAGCTATTTGGTTAGTCGCTACCGTTAAATGAAGTAATGGTGGCCATCGATCATGTGGCAAGGTGGATTTGAGCAGCACGAAGTTTCTTGAAAATGTGTTTTTTGGGTAAATAAGTCATGAGGGATTACTTACGCATCCATAGGTAGGGAGCTACTCAAATTTGAATTAGAAAACTTTCCTAATGAGTATGAAATGGAAAGGTTCAAAATAACTAGTTATCAACATTGAATTGTATAGCACTGAAATTTATGATAGATAAAGTAATGATTCCTAACCTATGAACCACGTTCCGCCCAAATATCTTTAAATTTCGAGCCAAAATGGTTTCGAACCTGCAACCTTAATATAACGAACCTCAATATAACGACTTCCTCGATTTAACGAATTTTTCATAATCCCCTTGAATCTTCCATAAGAGTCAATGTAAAACATACCTCTACATTACGAAAACTTTTTACGAACAACCTCTTTATAACGAATTTTCAACTACCAAAAAGAGTGTGAATACCTCTACTTAACTCAAAACCTCTATATAACGTTTTCACCAATAACCAGGTATGTATGTGATTCAGCCGGTCAGCAAGTTTCGACGCGTATTACGAAAATTACGAAGTTAGTTGATGGAAAGTAATTGTGTTCCTCCTCACTTTTTTGCAATGGCTCAGAAACGTAAAGGCGTTCCTTATCTGTCGCAGAAAAGCGAAGCATCATTAATTATGTTGACAAAAATCCTTCCTCAAAAAAAATAGACTTAGCTAATAAGTTCGGAATTCCCGCAAGTTCATTGGCTACAATTTTAAAATCTAAAGATAAGTTTTCCGACGAAATTGGTTTGCCTTCAAACATCAGAAGATTGAAACCGTGGGAAACAAACTACAATTTATGACTTTTTTTCCAATCAAGATGAATAAAATCAGATTTAGGCTTTTATACCAATTTGTTGATTTTTCACCTCTTTTTATTTTGTTCTGCGAATTTTGGAAAAAAACCTACCTACTCACTTTATTGTTTTGAAAAAGAAAATGTAAATAAATGAGTAATTTGATAAAATGAGTTTTCATTTATATGAGCAAAATTAGTTCGCTATAACAAGATGAGTACGTAATGTCGAGGTGAATAAAACCTCGGTATAACAAATTTTGGACCAACCTCACCTCAATATAACAACCTCAGTTTTACGAATTACTTGATATAACGAATATTTACTGGTTCCCTTCCGATTTGTTATATCGAGGTTCCACTGTATAAGGTTCGACTAACTGGTGATGAATCCTGGACAAACTCAATTCAATTCTGTCCGTAGGGCCGTCTGTAAACACTATAACTCTCGAAAGGATTGTCCTAGACTTGAAATATTCAGGGAAAATTGGATTCCCAAATGCCGCGGTTAAGTTCGTTAACCAACCAAACCGTGAAGTGTGTTTCCTACAATATGGCATTAAAAATGTTTGTTCTTCTATATCTCAGTCAGAAAAAGACCGATGAAAATGAAATTTTGCGGCCACATGCAAGATACCCTTAAGAAGCTCCATACGAATCATAGAATATTCAATCACAATATTGAAATAAAAATTCTAATATTTCTACAACAAAATATTAGATTAGAGTGAAATTTATTTTGAGAATGAAGATTTTTATATTGAATGTTCGTGCAAAATTTCGAGAGGATCCCATAATTAGAACCATTGAACTAAATTTTTTTTGAATTAATAATTTTTTCAAATAACTCAGAATTTGTCAATTAATATAGAGCTGAAATTTGGCAGTGAAATTTTCGATACCAGTTCTAAGCTGTACTCAAAAACTTATAGAAGTGGCGTTAATACAGCAACAGAAAAATCTAGATATCGTAATACCAAGGAAATTCTAATATTCTCATGAAAAATTTTTTTCCTGAAATGATCATGCTAATTTTCAAAAGGAATGTGAAATCAAAACAATTGAATTTTATTATTTTTAATTATTGATTTTTACATATTTCAGTTTTCAAATAATTTCCAAAATGTAATTCCGATCGTGCTGAGATTTTGCAGTCATATATTTAGTATCTATCTCGAGTCCTATTCAAAATTATGAGGTAATAGCCTTATTGCTCCACCAATGAACGAACAAACAAAACACTAGCTCAGGGTTTTTTTTTTAAATAGGGCATTCCGTTCTTTGAAAAAGGTATCATTGACATGAAGTCAGGAAAAATCCTGACATAAATATAGTGTTGCAAAAACTTCCACGTTTTTCATATTCACCTACTATAAGTACAGGGTATCCCATTTTGGGCACTTTTACGGTATATCTCCGTTATTTTTAACGTTAGCGGGATGCGGTTTTCGCGACAGTGTGCTACTTTTTTGTGAAACTTAAGATGACGCAATCAGTTTTTGCATAGCCCTCTTAGTTTTTGCTATACAGGGCGGAAATGAAAAGTATCACTTTTTAATAACCCCCCGTATCTCAGTTGTGCTTAAACTTGGTGAAATGGTTGAAACGCATTCCTATAGATTTTTTTCCGTAGAATCCAGTGGCGTAGTCAGTTCTTCAATTAAACTGTCCGTTTTTGAGTTATTGAGCAAACATGTTTTTTTTAAATTGGACACCCTGTATATTATTTTTCATTCTTATTAAGCACAATCTCAACTTTTCAAAAACATATTATTTTATGAATTTATTTTCAAAACCAATCTCAGAATTCAAGATTTTTTGATTCAATCGTCAATAACTAAGTAGTAGGCTATGACTGTTTATTAAAAACAAAAAATAAATGTCAAGATTTCGTTAGAAATCGAAAATAATGTTAACATAATAAATCTACATCACAAACAAGCATGTCATATTTCTCGTAATATTCGTAAGCATCCGTAATGAGAAAAACTCAAAACTGAATCATTAATATATATAATTAATAATAAAAACTGAGAGAACTGTAAACTTTTAAACCAACCGACAGAACTTTGGCATTTTTTTTGTTTTTAATAAACAGTCATAGAGCCTACTACTTAGTTATTGACAATTGAATTACAAAATCTTGAATTCTAAGCTTGGCTTTGAAAATAAATTCAAAAAATAATATATTTTTGAAAAGCTGAGATTGTGCTAAGTAAGAATAAAAAATAATATATAGGGTGTCCAATTTAAAAAAACATATGTTTGCTCAATAACTCAAAAATGGAAAGTTTAATTGAAAAACTGACTACGCCACTGGATTCTACGGAAAAAAATCTATAGGAATGCGTTTCAACCATTTCTCCAAGTTCAAGCACAACTGAGATACGGGGGGTTATTAAAAAGTGATTCTTTTCATTTCCGCCCTGTATAGCAAAAACTGAGAGGGCTATGCAAAAACTGATTGAGCCATCTTTAGTTTCACAAAAAAGTAGCACACTGTCGCGAAAACCGCATCCCGGTAACGTTAAAAATAACGGAGATATCCCGTAAAAGTGCCCAAAATGGGATACCCTGTACGTACTCCATTTTCACAAATCTGTTTCAATACTCAGAAATATGTAAATTCCGAAATCATTTTAAAAATTCAACTCGAACTAAAAATCCTTCTTGACAATTTCAAGTTCTTAAAGGCATTTTTACCTGAATGTTAATATTTCAAAGCTTCAATTTGCTAATGTTTGTAAACCAACCCAATGATGTATATTAATCACACATCAAGAAAATTCGAATGTTTGTATCAATTCACCCTTAATGATTTTTTTTTCGGTATAGTTTGTATTCACCTGTACGTACGTGTAATTAGTCCCCGATATGGTTGACGGTCACCACAGAATGGAGCATATTCCAATGCTCATTCCGGTCACCTGTTTCCTTCTATGACATTCCTTGCTCCTTCCGACTTGGCCGAAATGAAAAATCGAGCAGCTGTCACTGAGGCTATTTCGGCGGGGGATGGATGAATCGAATGAAATATTGTAATTATAGAGCACAAGGTATCTGTTCGCCATGTCAACAATGTCAATATGGGGATGCATTTCCGCATTGGTGAAAATTAGGGCGATTCAGGTCGAAGGTGGACTATTGTTTCCTATACCGTGACGAGAAATGCTAAGTTTTGTATCCGAATTTTTAATAAATGAAGTTTTGGGAATATAATGGTATTTTTGCGCGCTTTTCCCTAGCCTAAGATAACTGCGTGCCATAGTTCTGTTGAAATATAATATGTAGTTTTCCTATTTGATCCAAAAGTCCTCCACATATCCGCAGGCAGGCGAATATTAAATCCATACTTCGGAACTAATCCCGTCAACGCACAAAAAATAAATTTAATTCTTCTACAAATTCATATCAAATACTTTCACCCCGGTGATGTTAGCTCCCGGCCAACCAGCTCCAAGCGCGCCTATTCCACCACGGTCGATGAGGTCGCCCGGCGTCGGCTGATTTATTTTACGGTTAATTCTGAGGAATGCTACATCGGAAGTGATCAAATTCATACCGCAAGCAAAGAATTGAACAATTCAAATATATTTAAACTTCCTTTTATTCAATTTCTATCACATTAGGGGAAAAATCGGTATCTACTCGTACGAAACAATTTATTGAAGTTTCATTAGTTTGAGATATCCGGCCAAGAATTCTGATGAATGGAATGGACTAGGCTTCATTCAACGTACTTTGGAGTAAATTTTCAATCATTTCTACCCCAGCTCCAAAGATCGAACTTGGGGTTTTCAAGTTTTACGGTTAGCACGATCGAATAATATTTTTTTTGTATTTCGAATGTCCGGCCAAAAAGTCCGGTGGATGATATAGTTAGGACATTATATAAACTATTTCCAGAAAAAATGTTGTTCGTTTCTGAGAACCCCATACCCCCAGCTCCAAGGATAAAAGCCGACACTCTCTCGTCTAGAACTAGATATGACAACATTTCATTTTTTTGTGCTTGTTTCGGGAACCCGGCCAAAAATTCCGTTAAATGGTTTTCATCGTAAATGATATGAGTTATATTGGAGAAAAATTTCGTTAGATTCTGAGAACCCTGCAACCCTATATGTGAGGATCGTTCTCAACACTGTTTAGTTTCGCTGTTAACTCGAAGGCAAAAATTCATTTTTTCTTCTATTTGGGATGTCCGGCCAAAAATTCTGAAAAGTGGATTCGATAGAGCATTATACAAATTACGTCTGACATAATTTTCATTCGATTCCTTGCACCACACACCCCCAGCTCCAAGGATCGAACTTGGGGTTTTCAAGTTTTACTGTTAACACGATCGAATAATATTTTTTTTGTATTTCGAATGTCCGGCCGAAAAGTCTAGTAGATGATATCGTGAGGACATTATATGAGCTATCAGGAAAAAGAGTTTTGTTCGTTTCTGAAAACCCCATACCCCCAGCTCCAAGGATAAAAGCCGACGTTGTCTCGTCTCGGACTCGATATGACAAGATTTCCTTTTTTTGTGCTTGTTTCGGTAAACCGGCCAAGAATTCCGTTGAATGGTTTTCATCGTGTATAATATAAGTTATATTGAGGAAAAATTTCGTTGAATTCTGAGAACACTGCAACCCTATATGTGAGGATCGTTCTCAACACTGTTTAGTTTCACTATTGACTGGATGGCAAAAATCCATTTTTTCTTCTATTTGGGATGTCCGGCCAAAAATTCTGAAAAGTGTATTCGATAGAGCATTATACAAATTACGTCTGACGTAATTTTCATTCGATTCCTCGCACCACACACCCCCAGCTCCAAGGATCGAACATGAGATGTTCAAGTTTTACTGTTAACAATATGGGATAAATTTTTTTTTTGTATTTCGAATGTCCGGCCAAAAAGTCCGGTAGATGATATAGTTAGGACATTATATAAACCATTTCCAGAAAAAATGTTGTTCGTTTCTGAGAACACGATACCCCCAGCTCCAAGGATAAAAGCCGACACTCTCTCGTCTCGAACTAGATATGACAACATTTCTTTTTTTGTGCTTGTTTCGGGAACCCGGCCAAAAATTCCGTTAAATGGTTTTCATCGTAAATGATAATATGAGTTATATTGGAGAAAAATTTCGTTAGATTCTGAGAACCCTGCAACCCTATATGTGAGGATCGTTCTCAACACTGTTTAGTTTCGTTGTTGACTCGATGGCAAAAATCCATTTTTTCTTCTATTTGGGATGTTCGGCCAAAAATTCTGAAAAGTGGATTCGATAGAGCATTATACAAATTACGTCTGACATAATTTTCATTCGATTCCTTGCACCACACACCCCCAGCTCCAAGGATCGAACTTGGGGTTTTCAAGTTTTACTGTTAACAATATGGGATAAATGAGTAGAATGAACTGATTTCAGTTTTGAAAGGAGCAAAACAGGGGCAAAACGCAGATACCTCACTTGCTAGGGCGGGACAAGAAAATATTTTTTTTTCAAAAATCTTTCAATGTATAAATGGGCAAAATAAACAGATTGTTGTGCAAAAAGAGACCTTTCGAATGACACATGTCGGCAAGATCCGTTTGTGGTTTAACGTCACACCAGCAGGGCACTTTGAACTGTCTATATCTCGGTAACGAAAGATCGGAAAACTGATTTCAGTTTTTGCAAGAGGAAAACGGGAGAAAAACGAAGATACATCATGCTAGGGCGAATTTCACCTTGGGAGCTGAAGGTGCACTGTGTTATCGAATTCAACAGTAAAACTTGAAAACCCCAAGTTCGATCCTTGGAGCTGGGGGTGTGTGGTGCAAGAAATCGAATGAAAATTATGTCAGACGTAATTTGTATAATGTTCTATCGGATTCAGTTCAGTTTCAGAATTTTTGGCCGGACATCCCAAATAGAAGAAAAAAATGATTTTTGCCATCGAGTCAACAGCGAAACTAAACAGTGTTGAAACGATCCTCACATCTAGGGTTGCAGGGTTCTCAGAATCTAACGAATTTTTTCTCCAATATAACTCATATCATACACGATGAGAACCATTTAACACAATTTTTGGCCGGGTTCTCGAAACAAGCACAAAAAAAAGAAATGTTGTCATATCAAGTTCGAGACGAGAGAGCGTCGGCTTTTATCCTTGGAGCTGGGGGTATGTGGTGCAAGGAATCGAATGAAAATTATGTCAGACGTAATTTGTGTAATGCTCTATCGAATCCACTTTTCAGAATTTTTGGCCGGACATCCCAAATAGAAGAAAAAATGGATTTTTGCCATCGAGTCAACAGTGAAACTAAACAGTGTTGAGAACGATCCTCACATATAGGGTTGCAGGGTTCTCAGAATCTAACGAAATTTTTCTCCAATATAACTCATATCATATACGATGAAAACCATTTAACGGAATTTTTGGCCGGGCTCCCGAAACAAGCACAAAAAAAAGAAATGTTGTCATATCTAGTTCGAGACGAGAGAGTGTTGTCTTTTATCCTTGGAGCTAGGGGTATGGGGTTCTCAGAAACGAACAACATTTTGTCTGGAAATAGTTTATATAATGTCCTAACTATATCATTCACCGGACTTCTTGGCCGGACATTCGAAATACAAAAAAAAAAATTATCCATATTGTTAACAGTAAAACTTGAACATCTCATGTTCGATCCTTGGAGCTGGAAGTGTGTGGTGCAAGGAATCGAATGAAAATTATGTCAGACGTAATTTGTATAATGCTCTATCGAATCCACTTTTCAGAATTTTTGGCCGGACATCCCAAATAGAAAAAAAATGGATTTTTGCCATCGAGTCAACAGCGAAACTAAACAGTGTTGAAACCATCCTCACATCTAGGGTTGCAGGGTTCTCAGAATCTAACGAATTTTTTCTCCAATATTCTCATATCATACACGATGAAAACCATTTAACACAATTTTTGGCCGGGTTTCCGAAACAAGCACAAAAAAAAGAAATGTTGTCATATCTAGTTCGAGACGAGAGAGCGTCGGCTTTTATCCTTGGAGCTTGGAGCTGGGGGTATGGGGTTCTCAGAAACGAACGAAACTTTTTTTTGTGATAGCTTATATAATGTCCTAACGATATCATCTACTAGACTTTTTGGCCGGACATTCGAAATAAAAAAAAATATTATTCGATCGTGTTAACAGTAAAACTTGAAAACCCCAAGTTCGATCCTTGGAGCTGGTGTTGTGTGGAGCAAGGAATCGATTGAAAATTATGTCAGACGTAATTTGTATAATGCTCTATCGAATCCACTTTTCAGAACTCTTGGCCGGACATCCCAAATAGAAGAAAAAATGGATTTTTGCCATCGAGTCAACAGCGCAACTAAACAATGTTGAGAACGATCCTCACATATAGGGTTGCAGGATTCTCAGAATCTAACGAAATTTTTCTCCAATATAACTCATATCATATACGATGAAAACCATTTAACGGAATTTTTGGCCGGGTTCCCGAAACAAGCACAAAAAAAAGAAATGTTGTCATATCTAGTTCGAGACGAGAGAGTGTGTTTTATCCTTGGAGCTGGGGGTATGGGGTTTTCAGAAACGAACAACATTTTTTCTAGAAATAGTTTATTTAATGTCCTAACTATATCATCCACCGGACTTTTATTATTCGATCGTGCTAACCGTAAAACTTGAAAACCCCAAGTTCGATCTTTGGAGCTGGGGTAGAAATGATTGAAAATTTACTCCAAAGTACGTTGAATGAAGCCTAGTCCATTCCATTCATCAGAATTCTTGGCCGGATATCTCAAACTAATGAAACTTCAATGAATTGTTTCGTACGAGTAAATACCGATTTTTCCCCTAATGTGATAGAAGTTGAATAAAAGGAAGTTTAAATATATTCGAATTGTTCAATTCTTTGCTTGCGGTATGAATTTGATCACTTCCGATGTAGCATTCCTCAGAATTAACCGTAAAACAAATCAGCTGACGCCGGGCGACCTCATCGACCGTGGTGGAATAGGCGCGCTTGGAGCTGGTTGGCCGGGAGCTAACATCACCGGGGTAATACTTTCCTAGATTCCAGATAATAAAGTTCCACGATTGAAATCACGTAAACCATTTTGGTCCAATTATTTTCTGATCTCGAATGAAAGCACTAAGGCAATTTTGCATTGCGAGTGGAACACACGTTATTTTGAAAACAAAGATTTAATAACTGATCCCTCCAATGAAGTTCCTGGATTTGGACTGTTCTTAATCGTATAAGAACAGGTCATGGCCGTTGTAATAGCATGCTCTTCAAGTTGAATTCAGTTGAGATTTCTAGTTGCGAATACAGAGAAGCAAAGGAGATTATAAACATCTGATAAATAATTGTCCAATATGTAAGCGTCAGGATGGCTGAAGGACTATAGTGAAGTTACAGAGTCGTTTTTTAATTTTAAATCGATTCAATAGAGTTTCAATCATTTCATTTTTCTGATCCTTTTTTCTGCCTCGATTTTTTCGTTTCAGATTCAGAGTTCCGAAGGCATCTTGGAGAGGGTCCTCGGTTGGACTAAACAAAGAAGAAATTCTTCAATATTCGAATAGTTTTTAAAAGTTATTTCTGTTGGAACGGTGAGACAAGGTTTTTTCTACTGGGGTTTTTCCCTGAGCTCTGGTATCATACGAAAAAAAGTATGGTACTCCTTTTTGCTCTCGATTTCAAAAGAATATAAATATACATATAGGGTAGGATGCATGTTAAGGAAAGTTTGGATAATATTGTTGGTGGGCCAATTGGTTGAATAGTTCTCAGGGTATGATTCGTTTTTTCGAATATTTTCAAAACTAGAAATTCGATTAGGTTCAAATTTAATATGTAGACGCTCAAGGATGTTATAAGCTAACATAATACAATACATAAAACCAAAAAATGCCTAACCGAGGATAGTACAGAACAGGGTACCATACTGTTCTACATATGATACCAGAACTCAGGGAAAAAACTTCAGTGAAAAAATCCGGTCTCGCCGTGTTTTACAAAATCGAAACTTGAAATAATATACCCTCGAAATGCTCTCTGGCCAGGAGGGTTTTTTAAGACAAGTTTGGTCTTCCAAGCGATTATCTCTCTGATCTTTTGTTTTTCAAATATTCTAATAAGTTATCTCACATAAGTAGGATTTCGTTGTTATTATTCACTTTTGTTTGTATCTCCCATATAATACGATATTGTTCATTCATTCCTTTTCTACGGAATTATCTACCTATCGAGGACAAGATTATCTTTTACGAGTTTACATTGAGAATAATTGTTTATTCATCTTGAACTTCATGGGGTTCAAAAATTGGGACATTTCATAGCTGAAAAAAAACGATCGGTTCATTCATCACGAATTGAATTTTTGAATGATGTAACAACCATTTCACACATGGCTTCTGCTCAGAAGAGCCTTGTCATCAATGTTCAATTATCGGATCACATGTTTCGATCGTTAGAAAATGATGCCAACATATGGCATCAAGATCACCAGGGGGTGCACACCCGAGAATAGGTGATGAAATCATATTTATACCTGAAATATTTGATGATTGATTCTTCGCAATGAGAACCTTATAATTTTCGGCAAAATTGTCCACGTGTCATCCCTGCGGAAGACAATTAATGTGATTCTTCATATAATCGTTTTTTTTCCTTTCGGAATCTTTATTTTCTTGTCCCATAAGAAATGAACCTTCCATCTTCAGAAGATTTTTGATAGGAAGTGACTTAATTCGATATTTATTTTCACTCAACAAACTGGACAGGGACAATACTGAACTTGAGTGGCAACTTTGTTCCGTAATAACAATTGATATATTGTTTGTTCAAAATTGAGAAGCCTCAGCTCTCAGGAAATATGTGACAAGAACAAGAATTAATCATGAAAACTGAAGACATCTGCGAATCTTTTGCGAGGCTCCTATTGGGTTTTTTAACATTTCAATATTTTTATGAGCATCAAGGAGTTAGCCCGATGCCTCAACAGCGTTTGATTTCAGAGTATCGTTCTCTTAGGTGAATTGCTTTCTCAACAGCTATTAAACTTTACCTGCCAGCCTGTTGATTAGAAGATCAACAGCCTGTTGATCTTCTAACTACATATATTTCCTCACACAAAAATCGCATAACACATCAATTATTGTATAAAATTTGTGCTATGGGATCAAAAGGAATATTTTTATGCGATGTTTGGAATTCTTAACTTGAAATACCACATTATTTGAAGTAAATAATGAAGAATATCGACTTGGAATTTTGACATACTACTGACAATTAAATACAGGTGCTAATGTATTGTCATGTGAGTATGAGTATGTTTTCTTGTTGGATATAGCTTTTACAGTTTTTGTTTATTCAATTGTTTTAACACCACCACCTCAGAAAAGTAATTCCTGGTCCTATGGAATATCCGAACTGAGGATGCTTAGCTACTTACTCTCCTGCTACCTGCTTCAATCTCCTTATAGTATGTGTAGCTGCAGATAGATTTTTTCTGGGTTCTCTGGTTATTTCCAAAATTTCAGGTTTGGTTTCAGATATATTCCCAAGAACTCCAGAGTGATTTCTGTTCTTCGACCAGCATCAAAAGTCAAATATTGAGTCTTTTGTTAATCAATTTTCTGTTTATTAGCGCGAAATTATATTTCAGCCTGTGTTGAGAGTGTCACTGATTATAGAAATGCAGCAGTCTTCACCTTTCGAGAGTTGATAAGGCTAAGCTGTGAGTATTTCAAAAACTCACGCTCGAATAAGTTCCAAAATGTTTCTGATAATGAAATACATAGGTGTGAAACTGATATATTCTCGCAGGCTCAATTTTCTTGTTCTTTTATTTTGAAGATGGTACATAAAAGAGTACAATTTCTAGTATCGATTTATAAAAACTAAATGTAATCATGAAATTTGTAAGTAACTCAAGTATGCTCACACTATTTTCCTCTTCACGAATGACAGAGTTAAAGGATTTGCCACGAAAAACGCAGTACCCCTGTGTAAATGAAGATTTCAGATGCTTGGAGTTGGAGTTTTTGGAGGAATAATCTGAGATACTCATATCTGAGACCTTTTTCAGTTGAAACAAATTCTCTTTTTTCCGGATGAGTGATCGCTCAGTAGATTTCCACAGTAAAAACGTTTCTGGCTTCAACAAGCTTTCGTGGCCTATTTTCGTGGTACATTCAAACGATATACCTACATTGGAAAAACCGTGACATTGAAATACGAGGAATAAAACACGAGAGATAATGAGCAACGTTAAGGGGAATAAAACAGATCAACTTGTAGCAAATTCATACGCTGATACACTCCTAAGATAGAAAATTATCAACGAAGTATGTTAATCATATGAGACACTACCTATATCCATACCATTAATATTCTAATCTGACATTGTCTGGCTCAATTTCATGAAGAAGCACTCCGGCTCGAGACAAGTCGCGGTGCCGATAAAAATCCACGACGTGAAAGCAGTCCGGGAGATACTTTGCCTATGAATAATAGAGGAATACCGAGCTGTGCCAACCATAACTCTCGGGTTCAAATATACTCAATGACATAGAAATAAACGACTCAGCACAATAATAATTTTTCGGCAATCGTCCGGGATATAGCATTTTCCGGCCTGGTCCGGAAAGTAAGTAGGCCAAGAAGAATCACGTCGTTGTTGATAATTTTCTTAGAAACGAAATAACTGCTTACAGTTGATATGAAATTAGTTTTAACCCTTTACCGCATCCTGAGCCATATATAGCACAAACCCAGTAGGTAATTCTCGCATTATAGTATATGTCTGACGAACCATACGCCCTTCTAGAATCTAGATACAAAGATAGAGCCATAGCAAATGCTCTTTGTACAGCCGGAAAACCAACTAGACAAAACAGGAGAAGAACGAGTGCAACACATGTATGAAAATAAACAGAGAAAAGGAACAACAAAGAAAATCCCCCAAGATGACGTGCGAAAGGATGGTCTTGATGATTTACCGCACTCGCTGGAATCAGATCGCATGCATAAGTATAGAATTTTTTGAGTATTTTTAGGTTCAACTTGAGATCAAATCCTTTGGGACTTAATTTTTTCATAGAAAAATAAAAACTCATGCAGTAAAGGGTTGAAAGTTTGATCGTTTTTTGAATCGAAATACACAATAAAATATGTCGTCTCACTGCCATTTCATCGACATACAGGACGAGCCCACAGCTCGTGCTGGAATTTTGTCCATTCATCCAAAAAAGCTCTTTTTTCCGGACTTGTTACGTAAATTATTATTTTTGGCGACCGTCTAGGATGTATCTACCTCCTGGGCCGTTTCACTTTGAAAAACAGTAATTTTCCGGCCTAGTAAGGAAAGTACATGGTTCCGGGACTAGGCTGCTGGAAAGCAGCAGTGAATGTATTAATCTACACGGTTGCAGAAAAAATGTTGAATAAAAGACACCCAACATCGTTTTTTCGGACTCATTGACTTCCAGAATTTTGACATGTCAATTAGACTACTAACGAAAAAGAAACACAATTCCAAATATTTTACAAGTTTGTCAAAGGAAGGAGTCTGATATAGATGCCGAACCGCTACATTATCATTTTGATTTATTTCCTTTTTTCAGTTTAACTGTTAGGCAATAATTTTTTCCAAACCAATCTGCTCCTGACAACTTAGTACGAAGATTTAAGCAGGAGAATTTCATCTTAATCGAAAAAGTTTTAAATATTTCTGTTTCAGACAATGGGAGCGAAAAAGTTTTCTAGAAATGCAGAATCCTCCCAGATTATATTTCAATCGATATCTGGACGAAAGGTATTGGCCTTGTTCTATCACTAGTTTCAGAGAATTGGATGAATTATATAAGAAATTCTCACACACAGAAAGTAGCCTCAATTTTGTCTATCCGTCTAAAAGAACCCTATTTT
Organism: Propylea japonica; assembly: GCA_013421045.1. Classification (NCBI taxonomy): domain Eukaryota; kingdom Metazoa; phylum Arthropoda; class Insecta; order Coleoptera; family Coccinellidae; genus Propylea; species Propylea japonica. Next base: position 45,938,494 of record CM024246.1, read on the forward strand.
CTGGACTTGCTATATAAATTAGTATTTTTTCGGGATAAGGACAAAGAAACATCATCAAATTCCAAAATACGCACATCGTCAAAAGTCTTGGTCCCCTTTTATTCTGAAGAAATGAACGATTTATGTTCTGGAAATTAAATGAATATGTTCCTGTATTCCAACTGCACTAAATAGGGTTTTCCAATAAGAGGTGTTATTTTGAATAGCCCGCTATTTCGGTAGATAGTCACGTTTGAGGATGTCATTTTTTGACATTTGACAAGTAGAAACTATGCTATTAATAAAAATAGAACGATACACGCTTCAAGAATGCATTGAAATTATTGAAATAAGTACATTATAAAAATGGTGAAAATTTGGCAGAGACGGTTCGTAAAACTCGAACATTTTAGGGTAGTCGTGAAGCCCCTTGTCGGACCGCAATAAAGAAATTAGTGGAAAAATTCGTGCTATTGGGAGAAGTTGGTGATGTGAAGAATAAAACCCGTGCACGTCGCTCAAGAACTCGTCGTTCTTAGTTAGAATTAGGCATTCCACAAACGTCAATACACCGTATTTTGCATAAGGATTTTGGTCTTAAGGCTTATAAAGTTCAGTTCTCTTGCGGGAAAAGTTTCCGGACCGTGTTAATATCTCTCGAATAGGTGATCACAATTGGCCACCGAGATCTTGTGATTTAGCACCTTGAGACTTCTTCCTTGGGGCCACGTGAAAGAGAAGGTCTATGCCAATAGCCCTCAAAGGTGGAATTCGTGAGGCTATCGAGGACATAGGACAGCCACTTTGCGATTTGGTTATGGAAATTTTCATTGAAACGATATTGTCCTGTAAGCGTGGTCGTGATGGTCATTTGCCTGATGTTATTTTCCACTCTTGACGGCATAGCTTCTTTTTCATAATGAAATAATCATCCGATCATTTATATTGAAAAATGGCATTTTTCTTTGAATATCAAAATAACACCTCTCATTGGAAAACCCTTTATTTGTGAGAAAATGAATTCCAATTTGATAGTCTATATTACATTAGAATACGTATTATGTGGCTCTTTTTTCAGTCAACTACCCAATACGCTTAGGCGCTTTACTGAAATCCGTGGAATAAGATAAGATTTATTCACTGAACATGCAGTAACAGTCAGGGAGTCAATGTATATAACAAACATTATAAAGATTCGTACATTATACGAACAATAAAGAGTAATACATTATACACAATAAATAAAACAACAAAAAAAGTTTCGAAAATCACCAAATAGTTAATGATAGTCGCGAAAGACACAACTAATTTATTGATCATCTTTCATCATAATGTGAATAAAATGAATATGTTCCTAAGAACTATTGATTTTTTTACTGGGTTGTCCTTTTTCAACGTCAGCTAGTATATTTTCATAATCAAGACATACCGCCCCCAAAATATGATCTAGATAACTCGAGATAGGTATTCTAGGTCAAGAGAATCGTACATGATTCTAAGTATCATTCCAACAGCTTTTGCAATCCTAGTTCTATTCTATTGACTGCTAATGTGTACATTTTTAACGGAATATGAATTGAATTTTGAACATACCTACTTGGTGATTTGATAGGTATCTATTATCAATGGGTCTGGAATGAAATAATTGTTTAACGAATATATATTGTTGAGATGAACTATGACCCTGTCTACGTTAAATGATTTTTCAACCTGTAACTGTTTTATTTTGAATTGCAAAGTAATGATTCTGAACATATTCAGAACCGAAACCAATGCGAAAATAACGGGATATTAGATCGGTTACAGCTCATCAAGATTCACAAAAAAACGCTCGAAAGTAATTTCGGTATTTTAAATGACTAGACTAATCCACTTTTGGTTTTTTAGCCTTATAATAGCATTATAAGGGTCGAAGCTCAGGGGAAGGAGGTACAAATAGAAGGATTCTCCATAGAACGTAAGAAACCTCAGCGGTTTGTTCCCAATGAGAAGCGTTGGGTTACCCAAGATTTAAGAAACATATCATATCATGATATAAGAATACATGTTTCTTATATCATGTTGTTACCCAAATGCCTGTTAGTTTAGTCCATAACACGCGTTACTTCCAAACGATAAGCAAACGCTTTACAGGATCATATGGGGTCGGATAATCAAGGCAGAGTTCGTTAAGGTTGACGCTCACTTGGACGAGACGAGACGAGACGAAGCGACGGGTTAGTTAGTTAGTTAGATTCTGATCTTCGCTTCGCGCCTCCCCAAGTGAGCGTCTACCCATTTGATTCAGTGCAAATCGTGGCCTGTGGAAAACAACTCTCGCTTCGTCTCGTTTCGTCTCGTCCAAGTGAGCGTCAACCTTAATAATTTCGAACTCTCATTGTTAAAATGACCCTCAAATCGTGCGAGATAAGATAATACGCTTTGAGTTACATGGTTAGAATTCTGCAAATAATAAAAAATTTTATGAAAACAGGTGTTTTTGATACTAAAAAATTCCATTTTTTAATATAAATGATCGGATGTTATTTCATTATAAAGAAGAAACTATGCCGTTAATAGCGGAAAATAACATCAGGAAAATGACCACCACGACCAGGCTTACAGGACCATGTCCGTTCAGTGAAATTTTCCATAAACAAATCGCAAAGGGCTGTCCTATGTTCTCGATAGCCTCACGAATTCCACCTTTGAGGGCTATTGGCATAGACCTTCTCTTTCACGTGGCCCCAAAAGAAGAAGTCGCAAGGTGCTAAATCACAAGATCTCGGTGGCCAATTGTGATCACCTATTCGAGAGATAACACGATCCGGAAATTAACATAAAAAATATTAATCATCTCTCGATAGCGCAATCCATTCACCGTAACTGTTCTTTCAACCTCATTTTCGAAAAAGTAAGGTCCAATGACTCCACCGGACTATAAACCGCACCAACAGTCACACGTTGAGGATAGAGGCTTTTCAACAACTCTGGTTTTCCGAGCCCCAGCTACAATTTTGCCTTTTGACAAAACCACCGAGGTGGAAATGGGCCTCATCACTCAAGATGATTTTTCGATGGAATTCCGGATCATTTTCAAATATTTCAACGATCCAATCAGCAAAGACACGACGTTGTTGCTAATCGGCGGCCGGCTTGAATTCTTGTGTTTACTGAACTTTATAAGACTTAAGACCCAAATCTTTATGCAAACTACGGTGTAAATGAGGTTGTGTGGAATGCCTAATTCCGAAGAACGAGGAGGAATGGACAAAACTGGGTTTTCTTCAATATTCTCGGCTGTTCTTGGCGACGTGCACGGTTTTCATTTTTCACATCCTAACTTGTCCCAACAGCTCAATTTTTTCACCAATTCCTTTATTGGGGTCCGACAAGGTGCTTCACGACGACCCAAAAATGTTCGAGTTTTACGAACAGTCTCTGCCAAATTCCACCATTTTTATAAAGAATTTTATTGATTTCGTGCGTTCTTGGATCGTGTATCGTTCCATTTTTATTAACGGCGTAGTTTCTACTTGGCAAATGGCAAAAATGACGGCATCAAACGTGACATCTACCGAAATAGCGGGTTATTCAAAATAACACCTCTATTGAAAAACCTTTTATATATGAATCAACAAACTAGCAATCCAAATCAGTTACCATTTTACAATTTCAGTTACTTTTTTTGCAACCAGATATATACAAAGCATAGAGACGTTCAGGACCTACTTCGATGTCAATCGTTCTCAGATAGATACACGTTAACCAATTTTGCATTGTCATTAACTATTCTCGATTCCAACGTACACCAACAGAGATAATGGTAATGCAGACATAATTGGGCCACTTATTTGTTCAATACCGCACTGATCTCCCGCACTATGTCTTAACGCCGATAAAAGTATTTATTACAGGCCGAGTGTCGTAGGATTCAGTTGATGCTTCAGGAAACGCCGCTCCTGGCTTCGAGACTGACCCGTTTTCCTTTCGAAAAAAAGATCGACCCCCACCGACCTAGTCAGTGTCTATTGTTACCACTTATTGTTTGTTTATATGGGTTTATGTATTGAAGTCGTGAACTCTGGCTCTCTCTTGATAGTCCTACGTTCTTTGAGCTAGAAGAAATATTGGCTCAAACCTTGATTCCGAAGCGAAAAATTCGAATTTACTCACCTTCCTCATCGATAAAATTGTGCAAGTTCACATGTTGAACTAGGAATGTAGCTGACGAATAACCATTGTTTTTGTAGTGGTCTTGGTAGCGGAATTGATGATGAATACAAAAAGCAATTTCAAATCAAATGGAAAGGGATAAAGAAATCCTGTTTTCAAATAATAAATGTAGTTTAATTAATTGTTAATACTCATTTCCTGAATCAAATGCTAATATTTGTGAGGGCAATTTTCCAATCCATTTCAAGAAAAAAACTTCAGTGAACATTTGTCATAAATCCTTTTGATATTTCTATGAAATTAGTACAGTTATTCACAGTATCAAGAAATATTTTGATGTACAATCGATTTCATTTTATTCATCAGTAGCGTCTGTATGACTATACAGTCTGTAACTGGACGAGAAACTAGTGATTTTATAGGGGTATTGGAAGCGGAATTGATGGAGTCCTTTGCAAGCAGCATGGATTAGGATGAAAAATTGTTTTTAGGAAAAATTGATATCTTATTGCTCAAATCCTGAATAACGTGATAATATCTAGGGGGTATCTATTGAAGCCCTTTCAAAAGAAAACTCTATACTTATATGGATAAATATGATCGTTTCCGGACATGCTCACTCTTGAAAATAAAAAATATTCTACTCAACACGCTCTAGAGAAGTTTTTTTACTTGCAGACTTCCAGGGTCCGCATAAGACTCGTTAAAGAATTTTGTCTACTCGTCCAAAAAAAACCCTATTTTTCGGACTCATATCAGAAGAAAATCAGAAAAGCTTTTGCACGCATATTGGGAGAACCAGTTGAACATCGTGAGAATTATTGGTCACATTTTATTCGATAACTTTCGAAGAGAACGACTTAAAAAAATCTAAAATTTACGAAGTACTGGGTTGAAAAACACGAATGAATGAAGGAAACCAATAGCTTGTAATAGTAGTTTATAGTTTTATTGTGCCCTCTTATAGAGCTGTTCTGGCCACACCCTTTATAGCTCGCCTTCCAGTTCCAGAGATCTGATGAAATCCAATATCTGTGAAGGCTTCAACGAGGCTATATCCTCACTCTCATAGGATTCTTGCCCAATGTATTCTTAGGCTCGCAATGGCAAAGCATTCCGTGACTAAGTGAATGGGTTTTTTCTTCCCCCTCCCCACAGAAGCCACACTCGTCAGTGTCCGACTATCCGGACTATCCCAACCTCAACATGTGCTTCCCGAGTGTCCTGTAAGAAAGCCAGCGAGGAGGACATTAGCTTCTAGGATAGTCGAACTTCAATCGTGTTCCAAGCGCTCGAGAGCTTCCACTTCACGTTATGGATCTCTTTAATGTACCGGTGTCCTAAATTCGTTGTCTAGTGAGGGGATCTCAGAAACCCGATGAGTTAGAACGAAATGATTGGTACATTCTTGGGCTCGATTTTTGAGGGAATTCATTTGGTGAAAACCGCAACTTCTAAGTCAAACCGTTTTCGTGCTATTAGAGAAAATTGGAAAATGGCGTCAAATGAAAAGTTCCCATACCTTCTTTATTACTGAAGTTAGAACATGAAACTGAAAATTATAGATTCACTTTTTTCAGTAGAATTCATTGAAGTAATCAAATTTCTTTATTACATTTTGTTCTAGCTCATCTAGCTCACTAGACAACGAATTAGGACACCCAGTACTATTTCACAATTAGATAACACTTATTGAAACATGCACTTGGAAGCAATTGTCATCTTTTCCAATCAAAATAATAAACCCAATATTATACAGATACTTTCTTTTTACATCAAATAACGATAAAAACCATCAGGAATCAAGTTATCTTTTATTGATACATGGTAAAACACTTACATCCAAATAGGGAGGTACCGCATACGAAATGTACTCAATCGCTTGGCGACATAAACTTTCCAAGTTCGTAAGTTTCGATCTGGTGTTAATTCGAGAACCCATTATCGGGTGTTCCTTGAACATGATTGTACCAGGGTTCTCTTTTATATTTCGGGATATAGTACAGTATATTTGAGCTTAAAAAAGAACCCCTAGCGCGAAAGTTTGGGGTAGTTTTGATAACTTCCATGTTTTTTGGGGTGCTGAATCCTAATCTGAGGTTTGTTTACAAAATTTCGTGACGGAACATAGAAAAAAATACAAAAAAAGATGAAAAATCTCATTCTTGGTCAGTTTTTCGCTTATTATTGGAAACTATCAATTTTTCGTGAAAAACCTTTCCATACAAAATGAAAGTACATTTAATTTTCTACAAATTGTACTACCACAGCTTGCTCTGCGACAACCTGTTCTGGCTCAAATCATAGATTAAAATAAGGTATTTCCTATGACTTAATACTAGAAAAAAATTAAATTCTATGGTTCCGATAATGCGATCCTTTTGAATTTTTGCATGAACATTCAGGACTCCCTGATGACGAATCAATCGTGGTCAAATTCAATTATGTCGGTGGGGCCGTCCGTCTGGCCAGCCGTGAGCACGACAACTCGAAGAGATTGTCCTGGAGATTTGAGATTTTCGGGGTGAGTTCGGTTCCCAAATACTGCGGTTGAATTCGTTTACCAGCCATATCGTACAGGATATGTTTCTGAATATTTCAGACAAAATGAAACCAATCGAAATGAAATGTTGCGGCCACATGCTACATGTTCATAATAAGTCTTATGCAAAATTTTGTGACCATATCGTCAACAGAACCATTGAAAATTCAATTGGAACATTGAAAAGAAGAATCTTTATATTTCCATAACAAGATATCCGATTCGAGTAAGATTTATTTTGTTAATGAAGATTGATATACTGACAGTTCATGCAAAATTTCAACAGGGTCGCATAATGGGAACCTTAGAATTAAATCTTTTTAATTATCGATTTTTTACATATTTCATTTTTTTAATAAATTGCAGAATATAATTTCGATCGTGCTGAGATTTTGCATTCATATACTTAGCATGAATTTCAAAATGCTGTGTTAAATTGAGAAAAGATTAAAACTTTGAGTCAGGGGCAGAGAATTTGGAGGTGTCTCTGTTCAGCCATTTTCTTAACGGTGCTCGATTTTGATATCTCTAGCCATTTTAAAAAAACATACACCTAAATATTAGAAAACATAAATGGCAGGTTTACGTAACAATTTTTTAATTGAATGATCTAACACCCACAAATTCCACGTTGCCGAATTGAAATTATTATTCTTTTCTCAATTTTCCTGGTTATTTTGAAGTGGTTTAATGAATATCAAATTAAATTTCAAAATAATAAAAAAAAATTCTTGAACTTTAACTTCCCGTAACTCGGTGACGAAACAGTTTCGGACACATAACTATATGAACTTTTCTTCTCAAAACAAGCTGGGAAATCTCCCGTTCGCGCTTGATGGCGTCATTCGTCATTCTGAAACACTTTGTGTATCTTTATGTAGAATAAGTATTTGGAAAAAGCATTATAGCTTTTTTCGATAATTTACATTCGTTTTTGTTCTGTATTGCCGAAATATTAAAGGCAGCCCTCGTATGAAATGTTATTACAACATTTATGTTCAGTTGATCTTTTCATCTGTTTTCAGTGGGATATCTAAATCTGTATCTGATTTACACCTTGAGCGTTCACCTGTTGTGAGAGCAGAGGGCAACCAGGTCAAAGCGTCACTCGCGTGTGGGCGCCACGGAATCGAGGAAAGAACGGAGAAAGAATAGATCCATCGCAGCAGCATCATTATCTGATCTTAATAGGAACAGGGTCGGATCAGGCGACTGAATACATACAGAAACAGGCCGATTCTTTTACTATTGTATAAGGAGAACAAACAATGCTTATACAGTCAACTCTCGATTATTTGACACTCGATTATTTGAATCTGTTGATAATCTGGAGTTTGTTTTCTTCGGGACTTCTGAATAACAATCGATAAATTGAAAAAAACAATGGGTTTTGGTAGCTTCGATAATTTTAAGTTGTAAACCAGACATCGGCAACCTACGGCCCGCGAATAGAATTTTGTTGGCCCGCCGTTTTCACACACGACAAATTAGCTTTTTGAATATGTTATGAGACCGTATAGCAATTGCAAAAGAATATAATTTAAGGAGACATTATACTACCAAACATTTGCAAAAATTCGGAAGTTGGACTGGACAACTTAGAAATGAAAGACGCTGAAGATATCGTTCGGGCAAGTTATATCGTTAGCAAGAAAAAAGCAGAATACTCGAAGATATTTTCCAAAGGTGAATTTATGAAAGGGTGCTTGATAGAACTCGTGGATACTTTGAATCCAGATGAAAGAAAACGTTTGCAAAAGTAAGTCTATCAAGAAGAATAGTCGAAAGAAAAATAGATGCAACAGCTGTAATTATAAAAGTCGCTTTTGGAAAAGTGGTGGAAACATCTGTTGCTTTTTCCATAGCATTGGATGACATAATTGCGATCTTCATTCGCGCAGTAGTTCAAAATTACAGAAGACTAGCTTGCGCTAAAGCCAACCTAATAATGAAAAAAACGCAAGGTGTCTCATTAGTTGAGAACTCCTGACTGATGAGTGACCGAATTTTTTTTTGAATTATTTGATCAAGTTTTTTTTTCATCTCTTCCATTGTGATGATATAATTTGAGATTAATTGTTAATTGAAATTTTGTTTGATACATTTTCTTACTGTTAGAATTTTTTTTTTCCCCGTGGTCTACGAAAAATGTTCTATTTGGCTGCTTACAAAAAAAAGGTTGTCCATGCCTGCTTTAAACAGTAACATGGGCTCGTCCACACTCTTTAATTCAAAGTAAGAATTTCAACACACAACATAATTTTAAGTCAGCCTTATAGAATTTGCGCAGTTTTCATTAGAGTTGTTTATTAAATATCAGCAAGAAATTATTTAATAATGATATACATATACAGGATGTCTACACTTAAAGAGGACAAACTTCGAGGGGTGATTATACAAAATTTTGCAACAAAAAATGTCATATAACATATGGTCGAAATGTTGACGGTCATTCTTCAATTTAAAATTTTTTGAATTCACGAAAAATTTCGAGTTTCTCTTCTACAATGATCATTATTCAGGTTTCCTTGTAGTCTCATCAAATTTGACCACATATTCGGAAATGTGAATATGTCCAGTATAGCACTGTCCAACTGCACGGCAAAATACTTTTTCTAATATCGTATGTTTTCAATGTGAATTTCCGAAGCTGTATAGAGATTCTTATTTTCATTATTCGAAATTGAATTTTCTATGGTTCTGTCGACATTATGGCCACAAAATTGTGCCTACTATGAGCATCTGGCATGTGGCCGCATAATTTCATTTCAATTGGTTTCGTTTTGTCTGAGATATTGAGAAACAAGAATTTTGAATGGCCATATTTTAAAGAACACCCTGTACGATATAGCTTGTTAACGAACTCAACTGAGGCATTTGGGAGCCGAACTCACCCTGAAAGTCTCAAGTCTCTAGGGCAATTCCTTCGAAAGTTATCGTGCTAACAGGCTGCCGGAAGGCCTCACAAGCAGAATGGAATTTCATCACGGATAGGTCATCAGGGAGTCGAACCCTATCGTTTAAGATCATTTTCGGCTCAAAATTAGAAAATTACAGATATTTGAGCAAAACTTTATAGCACTCGTTTAAGTAGAACGAGTGCTCAAAAAGATCAAATGAAGTTTTTGATAACTGAAAAAATCAGAATTATTAATTTCGACTCAAAATTCGAAAATTACAGACATTTGGTCAAAACGATATAGCACTTGTTTGAGTAGAATGTGTTCTCGAGAATGATTAAACTATCACAATAAAGTTAAAGTGAGTAAAAAATATATAAGTTAAATAACGCCAAATGACACGATAATTGAAAAATAACTAGATACCTTGAATATTTCGATGAATTCCACTTTATTTTTTTCTAATCTGTTAATACGTTAATTAACAATCATACTTATGAAATGAATAAGTGGAATATCATCATATTATGTGCTTCAAAAGAATGAAAAAGTGTGACAGCATGTAATTTTCTTCAATTAAATCGTAAGAATCAATTTCGATCATAATCATCTCACTCACAATCAGCGAGAAACTCCAGTCTAGCTCATATATTTCTGGCCTCATTTCGTGTTTTATTAATTAGAGCATTATATACTGAGCATAATTCGGAGCACTTTGCTTGATTCTATATGGATATTACGCCATCTGGTGCCGCCTGCACCAGCACTTTCTTCACGATCTGGCCCGGCCTATTCATAAATGTATCCATAAAGGTGTTTATTAGTGACGTATTTATAATCTCTATTCATTAATCTTGGTCAATAGTTCATTTGCCATAGATTTTTCAGCATTAGTCCAAGTCGCAATTTCGAACAATTGTTCAGGAACAAAGCCCGATTTGTAAAGGTTCCACCATTATAGTTCTTGTGTAACATTGAAAGTCCTCGAAAATTACTTTCGCTGGCGATACACTTCAATGGAATTCTTCCGTTAAACGCAAAAAACGTCGGTTTGAGTCATAAAAATATATATTAAAGAGAACAAAAATGACCGACAAAAGATTTTAATTTTCTTAAATTAACAATATGATGAGTTAGGATGAACTATATGAAGATATTTTTACTGCGGATGGAAGTGGCCACCCAAGTCATGGTAATGTTGAAGTATCTACTACCACGGTTATAGTAAGGTAGCATATTTAAATTTTATATTCAGATCACATAAAATTCCTAATTGAGAGACTGAAGGCAGATTTTTTGTTCAATATTTTTCTCATTTCTAGATTCGCATTTCGCAAAACACGTATATACATACAATATAGAACATTGCGAACTGATTGAATTTTAATTGATCCATTAAAAATATTCATTATCTGAAATCATTTAAGTCTACTATTACTTTTGTCAATACAAAACAACTCGTTCATTGGTGGAGCAATAAGACTATTACCTCAAAATTTTATATGGGACTTGAGATTGATACCAAATAAATATGCAGAATCTTATCACAATGGAGTTAATATTCTGAAAATAATTTGAAAAATCAAATATGCAAAAAAAATATATCATCAAAAAAAATTAAATTCTATGGTTCTGGTGACGCGATCCTCTTGAAGTTTTGCATGAACATTCAGTATATCAGTCTTGATTCACAAAACAAATTTCACCCGAATCAAACATCTTGTTATGTAAATGTGAAGATTCTTCTTTTCAATATTCTAATTGAATTTTCTATGGTTCTGTTAACACTATGGCCACAAAATTTTGTATGAACATTCAATCTTCATTCACGAAATAAATGTCAGACGAATCTGATTGCTTTTTATGGAAATATGAAGTTTCTTCTATTCAATATTCCAATTGAATTTTCAATGGTTCAGTGTACACTATGGCCATAAAATTCTGCATGAGGCTTATTAGGAGTATCTTGCATATGAGAAACAAAAATGTTGAATGGCAATATTTTATGGAACACCCTGTACCATTTGGCTGGTTAACGAACTTAACTGAGGCATTTGGAAACCGAACTCGTCCTGAAAATCTCAAGTCTGTTCTAAAAATCCCAATCCCTGAAGCTATTGTACTGATGGATGGTTGACTGCACGGACCAAATTGAATTGGACCTCGGATTCGTCATCAGGAGTCGTACCCCTTTGTTTGAGACCATTTTTGGCTCAAAATTATAAAATTACAGACATTTGGGCAAAACGATATAGCACTCGTTTAACTAGAACAATCGCTCAAAAATACACTCCAAATGAGTGAGTAGAACAAATTCAGCAATTTGAAAACACAAATATTCTATTTCACTATTTGTTACTTTTCAGATATATTGAGCAGTTCACCTGTGCATTCGAAAAAAAAAAGATAAGTAAAACATAACAAATTAAAATAAATAAATAATAATAAAATAAAATAAGAGAAGCCCTGAGCAGGAGCTTTTGAGCGCTCGTTCTTTGGTGGAGCAATAAGACTATTACCTCAATTCTCAAAATTTTATATGGGATTTGAGATTGAAACCAAATATAGAAATTCAGAATTTCAGCACAATTGGAATTATATTCTAAAAAATATTCAAAAAATGGAATATGTAAAAATATGTAGTTGCAAAACATTCAGTATACCTAGTAGTTTTCATTTTCAAATGAATTTCACTCGAATCGGATATTCTGTTATGAAAATATAAAGATTCTTCTTTCAATATTCCAATTGAAATTTCTATAGCTCTGTTAACACTATGGCCACAAAATTTTGCGCGAAGATTCAGTATATCAATCTTTATTCACAGAATAAATTTCATTCGAATCGAATATCTTTTTATGGAAATATAATTTTTTTTTCAATATTTCAATTGAATTTTCTATGGTTCTGTTCACACTATGGCCACAAAATTTTGCATGAGGCTTGTTATCAGCATCTTGCATTTGGCCGTAATATTTCATTCCGATTGGTTTGTGTTTTTTCTGATATTGAGGAATGAAAATGTTGAATGGACATATTCAATGGTACACCCTGCATGGTTTGGCTGGTTAACGATCTTAACCGAGCCATTTGGGAACCTAACTCGTCCTGAAAATTTCAAGTCTTTAGGACAATCTCTTCGAAAGTGATTGTGTTAATGGACTACCCCATGGACAGAATCGAATTTGACCAATAATTCGTCATCAGGGAGTCTAACCCTATTGTTTGAGACCATTTTCGGCTCAAAATATACGTCTAGTCTAAGATTGCTTGCAAAAATAGGTTCCACTTAGTCAAAGGAACCTAGATTTTATTGTACAAGCCCTGTAGGTACAAACATCAAATATTTTGTTTGTATCGAAAGAAAAAATACGAAATGTAGCAAGGTGGAATATATCATAAGCGCATTTTCTAAAGTGAAACTACCAACTTCCTCCTCGTGGCATTCACCTGCCCTTCCTTCCTGTGAAAGCTTTCAAGCACGATGAACATACACCTATTCCATAAGGTCTTTTCCTAGTTTTTATAATTAGGAAATTAGAATTTCCGCGCGATGTCCAGCACACGACTCTCGCCTTATCTGTAATACTTTGGACATGGTTGAACTGGAACTGACACCACCTGTTACTTTGGAGGGCACTAACCATGAAAAGTCGTTGGGCCTTCTTAAGGGATGCACCAGTCGTCTACCTTCATACATGATATGGTATGTTATTCCGCTATGTGCGGAAAAGTATGCGTATTTTATTCCAGGATAGGATTAATTTCTTTTTGAATAACTATTCATTTTGCGTTCCCGTATTTTTCTTTCAGATTCATTCTGACGAATTTTCATCATTATCGATGTATGTTTTGTAATTTTGGTTTCTATTGTTTTGTCTTTTATTACATATTTCCGAATATAACCCTTCTTGTGAACTAATTAATAAAAATGCAAAATTGTTCATTTTCAGCATGATGTTTTTGGAGATCTCGTTCTAATAGAAGAGTGATATTTTGACCAAATGTTTGTAATGGTCTCAAACGATAGGGTTCGACTCCCTGATTTTGCCCTGAGTTTGCCTGTGGAGCCATCCGTCCGTTAGCACGATAACTTTCGAAGGGATTATCCTAGAGTCTTAAGATTTTCAGGTGAATTCGGTTCCCAAGTGCCGCGGTTGAGTTCGTTAACCAGTTAAATCGCACAGGTGTTCCATAAAATATGGTCATTCAAAATTTTTTGTCCTCGATATCTCAGACAAAACAAAACCAATCGAAATTTAATTTTGCGGCCACATGCAAAGATGCTCATATTAAGGCTCATGCAATATTTTGTGGCCAATAGGTGAACAGAACCATAGAACTTTCAATTGGAATATTGATAAGAAGAAACTTCATATTTCCATAAAATATATTGTTTTCGAGTGAAATTTATTTTGTAGAAGATTGATATACTGAATATTCATGCAAAATTCAAGAAGATCGCATCATACCATAGAATTTTTTTTATTAATCATCAATTTTTTACATATTTCGTTGTTCGAATAATTTCCAAAATATGATTCCGACTAAACTGAAATTTTGCATTCATATAGTCAGCATGAATCTTAATTCCTGTAAATTTTTTGAGGTAATAGCATTATTGCTCCACCAATGAACGAGCGCTTGAAAGGACCTGCTCACTGCTCAGGGCTTTTCTTAATTTTTCTATTTTTAAAATTTATACAATTCATTCACAGTAACTGTCGCAATGACAACAACTATTATATACAATTAGTTTATCCTTATGAAATATCTGAGGAAACAGATTATCATTAATTTCCTTCATCATATTGAAATTTTTCTGAGATCTTCTTTCTCACTTATTCTTCTCTAGACTTGAAATTTTCAGGTTGAGTTCGGGTCCCAAATGCCTCAGTTGAGTTCGTTGACCAGCATAATCGTACAGGGTGTTCCATAAAATATAGCCATTTCAAATTTGTGTTCCTCAATATCTCAGACAAAACGAAACCAAAAGAAATAAAATGTTACGGCCTCATGCAAAATTTTGTGGCCATAGTGTGGACAGAACCATAGAAAATTCAATTGGAATATTGAAAAAAAGAAACTTTATTTTTCCATAAAAATATGGGAGTGAAATTTAATCCAAAATTTCCTGGTCATAATATTAACAGAACCATAAAAAATTCAATTGGAATATTGAAAAGAAGAACCTTTATATTTCCATAACATATTATCCGATATCCGATTTCAGTGAAATTTTTTCTGTGAATAAAAATTGGCATACTGGATCTTCATGCGAAATTTTGTGGACATAGTGTTAACAGCACCAGGGAAAATTCAGTTGGAATATTGAAAGAAGAATCTTTATATTTCCATAACAGAATATCCGATTCGAGTGAAATTTATTTAAAGAATGAAAAAAATATGCTGGCAATTCATGAAAAATTTCAAGAGGATCCCACCATCAGAACCATAGAATTAAATTTTAAATTGATTTTTTTACATATTTCATTTTCTTAATCATTTCCAGAATATAATTCCGATTGAGCTGATATTCTGGACTGTATATGTGGTTGCAGTCTCATATGAAATTCAAGGTTATAGGCTTATTATTCCACCAATGAACGAGCGCTCAAAAGCTCCGGCTCAGGGCTTTTCTTAATTTTTAAATAAATCAAATGAATTTTTTTGACAACTGCATATATTAAAAATAGATCAAAGCCATCCATAACTGTTATCTGAGAACTGTCGTGAATAATAACATGTCCAAAGAGTGACGAAAGTTGCTTTTTTGAAAGTTAAGAGTCTTTATAGTGTTTTTTCTCTGACGACGGCTTACGAATACTGACCGAACAGAAATGTTGAATAGAAGAAGCAAAAATTATGGAAAAATCCCAAATTATGTACTATACAGGGTGATTTTTTTAAGTGTTTCATTAGACGTTTTCGAGGAAGGAATTGTAATACAGATTCAAGATTTTGGATTTTCGTTTTAGAGTACATGAACTTCAATTGTAAAATATTTTCGAGAGGAATCTACTTCCGGTTTCACCGGAAACGAATGTAACTTCGTTATTTCAAATGCAACACCCTGTATATTTATACATATTCGAATTCTTCGTTCATTTCTACACTGATTTGATGCATGATATGTGCAACCACTCAAGCGGTTCTTGAATTATAGCCTGATTATCAAATTTTTTGAAAAAAAGGTTGTCACAAATTAGTGTCCATATCTTCAAAATCCCTCATTACAAGAATTTCTTTTTGCGAAAGTGGAACAAAAGAAAGTACGCTGATACTGTTTCTTGTATAACTTATGAGGAAATATTATACAGGGTGTCTGACAAAGGGCCCCAAAGTGAGCCTCAATAAAACTATGAAATCTCACTTTTTTCAAATGGCAACCCTATAATTTTGTAATTCCAATCGATGGCTCGTCAAAAACCAGTTAGGGTGTTCCGAACATTTCATGCCTCTAAAATCAGTAGTTTTGCCGTTATTGAATAAAATTCGAATTTCAGGAAGGAATCAAGGTTTCTTAGTCTAACCAAAGATTTATTAGGATAGAAGTTTTCAAGAAGGCTATGTCTGTTGATTTATAATGCATTTTAGAGAACTGTCATTTATACTTTTTTGATTAATCGGGCACTATGCAAAATATGAATTACAGTAACAGTGATGTATTGAATATGTTCTTCATTTATGGTGAATGTAACAAAATATTAGAAAGGGCAGTCAGAACTTTTAACGAAAGAAATCCACATTTACCACCTTTAACAAAAAAAGTCAGTAAATGTGAATTTCGTTCGTTGAATTTCTAATTACCTTTTCTAGGAATTTGTTACATTTGCCGCAAATAAAGAACATACCCTTGATATATCATTCCAGTGAAATTATCATTGCATGTTTTGCTTAGTGCTTGATCTGTAAGAAAAAGTAAGAATGACAGTTCCTAACATAGCCTACTTCAAAAATGCAAGCTTACAAACTGTGCGAAACCTGTCTTTAATCGTGAAATTCGAATTTTATTGAATAACGGCAAAAATACTGATTTTAGAGGCATGAAATGTTCGGGACACCATAACTGGTTTTTGACGAGCAATCGATTGGAATTACAAAATTATAGGGTTGCCATTTGAAAAAAGTGAGATTTCATAGTTTTATTGAGGCTCACTTTGGGGCCCTTTTTCAGACACCCTGTATAATATTTCCTCATAAGTTATACAAGAAACAGTATCAGCGTACTTTCTTTTGTTCCACTTTCGCAAAAAGAAATTCTTGTAATGAGGGATTTTGAAGATATGGACACTAATTTGTGACAACCTTTTTTTCAAAAAATTTGATAATCAGGCTATAATTCAAGAACCGCTTGAGTGGTTGCACATATCATACATCAAATCAGTGTAGAATTGAACGAAGAATTCGAATATGTATAAATATACAGGGTGTTGCATTTGAAATAACGAAGTTACATTCGTTTCCGGTGAAACCGGAAGTAGATTCCTCTTGAAAATATTTTACAATTGAAGTTCATGTACTCTAAAACGAAAATCCAAAATCTTGAATCTGTATTACAATTCCTTCCTCGAAAAGGTCTAATGAAACACTTAAAAAAATCACCCTGTATAATGAATATATGTTCGTTTTGTGCAAATGCCAGTGTTTCAGATTGAAAATAAATAGGAATTATTTGGCATTCGATCATAAATCATTCCAGAATAGTCTTATTATGCGAAGCTAAAATGATCGTGTGATACCAGAACTCAGAGAAAAACCTCAGTACACGAAATCCTGTCTCGTCGTTTACACAAAATCGAAATTAGATAGAGCAAAATACCTTCCATTCTTTCTTCTTTCGCCAGAAGGTGTTCTTACCAAGTTTGGCTCTCCAAATGATTCTTCCAATCTGATACACTGATACAGAAAGGAAAATAGATCGGATAGACGCAGTTAGACCTTTTAAGAAATACTTGATGGTTTGTCTATTCATATTTGCATGCTTTAAGTATTAGAGCTGGAATTCTGAACGCAACAGATGGTGGAAAATGATAAACCTCATTGTTAGAATCATTTCTTCATCAAAGTCTAGATTTTACAGTATAATGAAATCTATAACTTTTATTATGGTGAATATGGCAAGAGGAGTAATGAAAGAGTTCATTTTGTGGAAATACCAGTTTTATCGAATAAAGAAAATATTATTTGCCATTCAGTAGATAATAATTTCAGAACGGTCTGATTATGCTAAATCCAAACGAACTGGCTAGTTATAAATAAATAAACGTTATAAGCAAATAACACTACTATGTAGACTTTCAATTTCATTTCATAAGGGTCTAAATTAGCCTGCTTATAGATTCAAATTAAAACCGTACATCCCTGTCTCGAGCGTAATTGTACCATAACACCCCTATGCAGACACACATGACTCAAAAAACCTCCCCAAAACAAAGCCCTGATATATCCTCCGACAATAGCTCTTGCACGAGCTAACAGAATAGTGGAAAATGTCAGGTGTCACCTGGCGCGCACGATCATGGCACACTCCGCACTTTACCGGAATCTACCACCCGGAACAAAACACCATCGTCGTGTGCTATGGCGGTTGAGGTAGGAGGCGGTGGTGCATGGGCTTAATTAACCAACAGTAACGTACTGTAGCTTATGGAGAATTGAATTGAATCAATTTGAATAAATATACGACTTGGGGATCAATTAATTTGATGGATTGCTGGTTTGATTGTTATCTGGTAACGACTTTTGAGTTCGAGATGGATAAAGGCGTTTCTTCTTGTGGAAACTCAACTTGGTATACTTACTGAGCTAAGAAACGAATGCCGAATAATACACTGCATGCAGAAAAACTAACGTTACACAAAGAGTTTAGCGAAAACCCTCGCACCGGCTCGTTCTACTCAAACGAGTGATATACCGTTTGGCCCAAATGTCTGTAATTTTCGAATTTCGAGCCGAAAATGGTCTCAAACGATAGGGTTAGACTTCCTGAAGACGAATTCGTTGTCAAATTCAATTCTGTCCGTGGGGCCGTCCGGCAGTCCGTTAGCACAAAAACTTTCGAAGCGATTGTCCTATAGAGACTTGTAATCAGGATGAGTTCGGGTCACAAATGGCTCGGTAAAGTTCGTTAACCAGCCAAATCGTACAGGGTGTTCCATAAAATAGCCATTCAAAATTTATGTTCTTCGATATCTCACAAAAAACGAAACCAATCGAAATGAAATGTTGCGGTCAAATGCCAGATGCTCATAACAAGCCTCATGCAAAATTTTGTGGCCATAGTGTGACCAGAATCATAAAAAATTCAATTGAAATATTAAAAAAAAGAAGCTTCATATTTCCATGAAAGGATATCCGATTTGAGTGATTTTTTTTTAATCAGGATCGATATTCTGAATGTTCATACAAAATTTCGTGGCTATAATATCAACAGAACCATAGAAAATTCAATTGGAATATTGAAAATAAGAATCTTTATATTTTCATTACAAGGTATCCGATTCGAGTGAAATTTCTTCTGAGAATAAAGATCGATATAATGAATCTTCATGCAAAATTTCGTGGTCATAGTGTTAACAATATCATAGAAAATTCAATTGGAATTTTGAAAAACGAATCTTTATATTTCCTTAACAGAATATCCGATTTTAGTGAAATTTATTTTGGAAAGAAAACTAATATACTCAGTGTTCGTGTAAAATTTCAGGTGGAGTGCATCTTCAGAACCATAGAATTAATTTTTTTATTTATATTTTTTACATATTTCATTTTCTAAATATGTTTCAGAATATAATTCCGATTGTAACGAGATTCTGCATTGTTATATTGGATATCAATCTCAAATTCCATATAAAATTTGAGGTGATAGTCTTATTGTTCCACAAATAAACGAGCACTCAAAAGCTTCTGCTCAGGGCTTTTCTTCAGATATCATACGTAAAAAGTATGGTACCTCGTTTTGCACTTAACTTAGCTAGAGATTCTTTGTTTTATGTATTGTATTTTGTTAGCTCTTGATTCCATAGAATATATTTAACTTTTCAAATCAAGGCTCAGAGCAAAAGTTTCTCAGATCAAATAATCTAGCTGTGCAATGTTTCTGTTCAGAGATATAACGAATAACGAGTAAACAATTCCTCAAACTGCACAATAAGTTGGATTCTTCTGACTAGTTTTTTCGATCAACTTTATCACTTACCTACCTTGCATGAGTAAATCGTGTGGCTAGAGGGTTAGTGATATGAAACTCATTTCAACACACTAACACGTCCTCCTGTAAATAAAATTTGACTTGTTCGAGTGCTTTCTCATCTCAAAGATCCAAATATGAAAGTTATTGATGGAATACTGAGTCATGCTGTGAATAAAGCGATGAAAAATAATACACTCTTGCAGGAAATTGAATTGCCATTCCAATAAGATGTTGCTCAACCCGTTTTCCTTATTAACAAATGAGAGCTCTTGAGGGTTGCGGCTAGCGGGTTAGTGATATCAAACCCATTTGAACACCCTTATTTGTTCCCCTTTCAACAAAATTTGACCTGTCCGAGCGTTTTTTTTCGTTATTTCATCCCAAACCTCAAAATCGGGGTGGAAAGTTATGGATGGCTCACCCTATATAACGAACGACTAGTTAACAATTTCTTCAAACTTCACTATCAGTCAGGATTATTTCTTACTATACATATAGTTATCTCCATCAACCACACCACCTAACCTATGATAACCTACCAAAGATGAAAACATAAGCTAGCCCTCAAGAATTGTACCAAATTTCGAAAAAAACTGATAAGACTCAGAACTTCAGTTCCCCAGATCCAATCGAACGTATAACCAGTAAACAATTTCCTCAAACTAAGACAGAATTTTTATGACTATTTTCTTCGATCAACTTTATCACCTAACTTATCCCTAGGACATAAGCATAAAGTAGCCCCCAAGAATTATACCAAATTTCCAAAACAACTCAGGGCTAAGACCGTCTAGATCAGATAACCAACTCTGGCACGTTTCTGTCAAGAGATAGAACCAACAACAAGTGAACAATTTCCTCACACTCCATTTTCAGGATTTTTCCGACTGATTTCTACCATCGACCTTATCGCGGCATCCGTAAAAAATCACGTACCAGCTTCCCGAGATATTATTTTACGCCCGAGTAACGGTTCTCGACCACACAGCTGGTTTAGAAATTCGCGTTTAGACATAAATCCAACAAAATTAATCATTCGATTACACGAAGGACTGATTTCAGATGTGTAAAAAGTCAAGTTTATGCTTCACCTGTAACTCGATCTGAGTTATTGAGTCAGGTCGATGTTAGATCGATTATGTTATCAGCAAACGATCGGTAATAAAAATATTGCTAATGAGTCCGATCGATCGAAAGATTCAACTTCTTGAATCTTCGGACGGTAAATCTTGTGTAGGATTTCGATATCTACCTGTAAAATACTGATGTTGATTGAGTAGAACTGGTACTGTTTATAGTTGTATTTTATCACAATTGAGGACAATACTGATGTGGTGTGTTTGTGTTTGTATTATTATTTTTCTTCTCTACGTTGAAAAGTTAGACTTCGAAATACTACAAGTAAGTTATTATCTTACTTGAAGAAGACTCCATGATCAAATGAAAATAATAAAGAAAGTAGGCATGAGCGGTAAAAATGTCCTTCAGTATACAACTTTTAATTTTTTTGTCAGTTTTATATCTCAAATCAGGTTGCTCGTTTTTTCACTTTATAATCAACAAAAATTAATCATTCGATTACACGAAGGACTGATTTCAGATCTAAAAAGTCAAGTTTATGCTTCACCTGTAACTCGATCTGAGTAATCGAGTCAGGTCGATGTTAGATCGATTTATGTTATCAGCAAACGATCGGTAATAAAAATATTGCTAATGAGTCCGATCGATCGAAATATTCAACTTCTTGCATCTTCGGAATGTAAATCTTGTGTAAGGATCTCGATATCTACCTGGAAAATACCGATGTTGATTAATTAGAACTGGTGCTGTTTATAGTTTATATTTCTTTACAATTGAGGACAATACTGATGTGTTGTTTGTGTTTATTTTATTATATTTCCTTCTCTACGTTGAAATGCTAGACTTCGAGATACTATAAGTAAGTTATTATCTTACTTGAAGAAGACTCCATGATCAAATGAGAATAAAAGTAACTAGGCGTGAGCGGAAAAAATGTCTTTCAGTTATACAAATTTTGATTTCATTTTCGGGTTTTTTTCAATTTTTATCTCAAATCAGGTTGTTCGTTTTTTTTCACTTCATAATCAACACAAATTAATCATTCGATTACACAAAGGACTGATTTCAGATGAAAAAAGTCAAGTTTATGCTTCACCTGTAACTCGATCTGAGTTATTGAGTAGGTCGATGTTAGATCGATTTATTTTATCAGCAAACGATCGGTGATAAAAATATTGCTAATGAGTCCGATCAATCGAAAGATTTAACTTCTGAATCTTCGGACGGTAATCTTGTGTAAGGATCTCGATATCTACCTGGAAATACTGATGTTGATTAACTAGAAGTGGTACTGTTTATAGTTTATATTCTTTACAATTGATGTGTTGTTATTGTTAATGTTTATATTTTTGTTTTCCTTCTCTACGTTGAAATGTTAAACTTCAACATTCTATAAGTAAGTTATTATCTTACTTGAAGAAGACTCCATGATCAAATGAAAATTAAAGTAAGTAGGTGTGAACGGTAATAAAAATGTCCTTCAGTTTTATAACTTTTGATTGTATCTTTCGGGTTTTTTCAGTATTGTATCTCAAATCAGGTTGTTTGTTTTTCACTTCATAATCAACAAAAATTGATCATTCGATTACACGAAGGACTGATTTCAGATGTAAAAAGTCAAGTTTATGCTTCACCTGTAACTCGATCTGAGTTATTGAGTCAGGTCGATGTTAGATCGATTTATGTTATCAGCAAACGATCGGTAATAAAAATATTGCTTATGAGTCCGATCGATCGAAAGATTCAACCTCTTGAATCTTCGGACGGTAAATCTTGTGTAAGGATCTCGATATCTACCTGGAAAATACTGATGTTGATTAATTAGAACTCATGCTGTTTATAGTTTATATTTCTTTACAATTGAGGACAATACTGATGGGGTTTTTTGTTTGTATTATTATTTTTCCTTCTCTACGTTGAAATGTTAGACTTCGAAACACTACAGTAATTTTTATCTTACTTGACGAAGACTCCATGATCAACTGAAAATAAAAGTAAGTAGGCGTGAGCAGTAAAACTGCCTTCAGTTATACAAATTTTGATTTTCTTTTTCGGGTTTTCTCAGCATTATATCTCAAATCAGGTTGTTCGTTTTTTCACTTCATAATCACAAAAATTAATCATTCGATTACACGAAGGACTGATTTCAGATGTAAAAAGTCAAGTTTATGCTTCACCTGTTACTCGATCTGAGTTATCGAGTCAGGTCGATGTTAGATCGATTTATGTTATCAGCAAACGATCAGTAATAAAAGTATTGCTAATGAGTCCTATCGATCGACAGATTCAACTTCTTGAATCTTCGGACGGTAAATCTTGTGTAAGGATCTGGATATCTACCTGGAAAGTACTGATGTCGATAAATTAGAACTGGTACTGTTTAGGTATAGTTTATATTTCTTCACAATTGAGGACAATACTGATGTTGTGTTTGTGTTTGTATTATTATTTTTCCTTCTCTACGTTGAAATGTTAAACTTCGACATACTACAAGTACCTAAGTTATTATCTTACTTGAAGAAGAATCCATGATCAAATGAAAATAATAGTAAGTAGGCGTGAGCGGTAAAAATGTCCTTCAGTTATACAAATTTTGATTTTAATTTTCGATTTTTTTCAGTATTATATCTCAAATCAGGTGGTTCTTTCTTTTCACTTCATAATCAACAAAAATTAATCATTCGATTACAAGAAGGACTGATTTCAGATGTAAAAGTCAAGTTTATGCTTCACCTGTAACTCGATCTGAGTTATTGAGTCAGGTCGATGTTAGATCGATTTATGTTATCAGCAAACGATCGGTAATAAAATATTGCTAATGAGTCCGATCTATCGAAATATTCAACTTCTTGCATCTTCGTCGGACGTAAATCTTGTGTAAGGATCTCGATTTCTACTTGGAAAATACTGATGATGATTTATTTGAACTGGTACTGTTAATAGTTCATATTATTTCACAATTGAGGACAATCCTGATGTTTGTGTTTGTGTTTGTATTATTATTTTTACTTTTCTACGTTGAAATGTAAGACTTTGAAATACTAACAAGTAAGTTATTGTCTTACTTGAAGAAGACTCCATGATCAAATGAAAATAAAAGTAAGCGTGAGCGGTAAAAATGTTTTTTTCGTAAGTAATATCATAAGGGCATCTAATTTTTTCGAAAAGAATCAAAAAAACGCGTTGCTAAGTAATATTTTGACAAGAAGTATGAGTGCTGGTGGCAACAAAAATCCGAGTCGAAGACGAGGATTTTTGCACCTGCACGAATGCTTTTTTTCAAAAAATATTACTTTGGAATGTGTTTTTTCGATTTTTTTCACAATTCCTCAATATCTCAGAAAATACGGAACCAATCGAAATGAAATGTTACGGCCAAATGCACGATGCTCATAACAAGCCTCATGCAAAATTTGTGGCCATAGTGTGAACAGATCCATAGAAAATTCAATTGGAATATCGAAAAGATGAAACTTCATATTTCCATAAGAAGATATTCCATTCGAAAGATATTTATTTTGTGAAAGGAGATCGATATAATGAATGTTCTTTCAAAATTTCGTGGTCATAGTGTTAACAGAACCATAAAAAATTCAATTGGAATATTTAAAAGAAAAATCTTTATATTTCTATAACAGAATATCCGATTAGAGTGAAATTATTTTGAGAATGAAAATTATTAACTGAATTTTCATGCAAAATTTCAAAGGGATCGCATCATCAAAACCATAAAATTTAATTTTCGTTAATATTTATTTTTTACATAATTCATTTTTTGAATAATTTTCAGAATATAATTCCGATTGTGCTGAAATTCTGCATAATATATACAATGTTTGGTATCAATCTCAAATCCCATATAGAATTTTGAAAGAATAGTCTTATTGCTTCACCAAAGAACGAGCGCTCAAAAGCTCCTGCTCAGGGCTTTCTTAATTTTTATTTTTCCCTAATTGATGGATATACATTCTTTATATATAACATGGGTCCAGCGACCCTCACCACTCCTCTTTTGGGGTTTCCGTATGTTTTAATGAAAATTAATGTGTAGAAAAAAATTGAATCCTCTCGTAGTCCATCAAACGAGTCTGGGGACTCAGGTGGATCTGGGGCCGTTGCTCTGTCGGCATGATCGTCGTCAGTCAGGTGTAGCCCACACCTTCGTGCGATTTGTTTAAATCACACAACACCCACTAAGGTATTTATTATACGTTGCACTGAACTCCTCTGCCCGATGCTTTCTACCTTCGTATCATTTTATTCTCGCAAGAAGAAAATTCCGAGATGACAATTGTCATTATTCCATTGAAACCGCCCTGCAAAAACAACTTGTTAGTTCTTGTGTTGTGTGGATGAAATGCGTGAAATATGCCCGGACAAAAGCTTTTGTGCGAGGTGATCTGTGGATTTATATTTTTATGTCTCCACTATAGGCACGACTTTCTGCTTTTAAAAATAGTAAGCCCGTTAACATCAGAAAATGGAAAAAAAATAGAAAAGATAAATTTACTGAAATTTGTTGGTATTTTTCACGAGTTAGGTGAACAGCAGCTTGCAAATTGATTATTGTTAATTGAAAAGTACGCTTATCAATCTTTATTTTTTATCCGCTCTTCCTTTGGGAAAGAGGGTACTTTGATTCTGCGGAAATTTCTCACACAATTTTTTTCAATATTTTCAAAACTGTTATAATAATCTCATGCGATATTCTGATGAATAATTGATATACATACAGGGTGTCCCAAAACTCGACGTCAACCCGGAACCGGGTGAAAAAGTTTCACGATTTTAAAATAATGGGCATTTATAAAAACACGCAAAATTCCACACCCTGTGACAGTCTTTTCGCTCCTGTTGCCACAAATATCAACTTTTTTCAATTTTTTTTTGCTGTTTAACCTTGAATAATGCTTGTCTAAACTGTAATCAAAATTTGGATACCAGCTGCTCTAGGTTTCATAAAAATAGGGTTTGCTTCTCAGAAACAAAATTCAAAATAAACAATTGCCTAGTTTCAAATGACTGTATTGAAAAAAAATGTACTACGCAAGTTTGGCATGTTTTGTCAAAAGTTGGTGCATTTAGTAAGGATTCCAAAATGGTGGAATAATTGTTGAACTGTAGCTGCCGTAGTTCTAATTTATTTTCGATTGCCTTTGAATACACTTTTTCTTAAACTGCTTCCCAGTAAAAAAGTCCAATGGATTCAAGTCCGGTGAACGGGCCGGCCACCAGATTGGACCAGTACGTCCGATACATCTTCCAGAAAAAAAATTTCCAGAGAAAATAATTTCTCCAGAAAAAATTTTTCCTGAGAAATTTCTTTGGAAATTTTTTTTCTGGTAACATTTTTTCCCGGAAGATGTATCGGACGTTCTGGTCCAATCTGGTGGCCAGCACGTTCACCGGACTTGAAGCCATTGGACTTTTTTACTGGGAAGCAGTTTAAGAAAAAGTGTATTCAAAGGCAATCGAAAAAAAAATTGAACTACGGCAGCTACAGTTCAACAAGTATTATACCATTTTGGAATCCTTACTAAATGCGCCAACTTTTGACAAAACTTGCCAAACTTGCGTAGTACATTTTTTTTTCAATACAGTCAGTTGAAACTAGGCAATTGTTTATTTTGAATTTTTTTCTGAGAAGCAAACCCTATTTTCATGAAACCTAGAGCAGCTGGTATCCAAATTTTGATTACAGTTCAGACAAGCATTATTCAAGGTTACACAGCAAAAAAAAAGTTGGAAAAAGTTTATATTTGTGGCAACAGGAGCGAAAAGACTGTCACAGGGTGTGGAATTTAACGTGTTTTTTTAATGCCCATTATTTTGAAATCATGCAACTTAGATTTTTTTTATATTTTTCTGACAACCAGCATTACTTGCCTTTTCACCCGGTTCCGGGTTGACGTCGAGTTTTGGGACACCCTGTATAGTGGAACTTCCTCATAACGAATTTCTTCGTATAAAGACATTGCACCTTGAATCCAAATTCCATGTTAAAAACACCCTCTGAAACGAATTAGTTCTCTCTATAACGAAATATTCAGAGAACATCACTCTTTGAATGGGTATTGGTAAGAAGGTATAAGGGTGAGTTTTTTCCGAAAATTTTTCGGACGTACGTAATATATCCCGACCTTGAACTAAATCATTACGGCGCCGACGGGCAGAGAGATCCTTCTGAAACAGTTTTAAATACACCACTGGCAGTTTGGTTTCAATTTAACCATCACGCTAGTGTGAAAAGTTTGAATGATAAACTCGAATTTATCAGTGAAGTCGACCGCGACATCGCCGACTATAGAAGTAAGTTTTCTGTATAACGAAATCTCTTCATAACGTAGGTATTTTTACGGATTAAGCGCTTTGGTTATAGGGAAGTTCCACTGTATTTTATATCGACCTCTAAATGAAAGGTGGGTTTAACGTGTAAAAAATTGATTGATAATGGCCCATTTATTGCTTAATTTTTACTATTTCAATGTACAATCGTCATGGCCAACTGAACATAAAGTATTCAGAAGCATTAC
Source organism: Propylea japonica (assembly GCA_013421045.1). Classification (NCBI taxonomy): domain Eukaryota; kingdom Metazoa; phylum Arthropoda; class Insecta; order Coleoptera; family Coccinellidae; genus Propylea; species Propylea japonica. Next base: position 45,965,878 of record CM024246.1, read on the forward strand.
GTGTAATGTTACAACTCTACTGAAATATTGAAACATATGCCTACATTTATATTAAGTCAAAAGCAAAATAAAAATGTATTTACAATCTAGAATTTATACTCAATTCATAATGCGGTCGACGGAAAAACCTGTTTATTAATCTAGCTATTAATAAACTAGTTCGTCCTCATTCAGGTGTAGCCCACATCTTCGTGTGATTTGTTTGAATCACACAACATCCACTAAGGTATTTATTATACGTTGCACTGAACTCCTCTGCCCGATGTTTTCTACCTTCGTATCATTTTATTCTCGCAAGAAGAAATTTCCGAGATGAATATTGTCATTATTCCATTGAAACCGTCCTGAAAAAAGGTCTTGTTAGTTCTTTTTTGCGGTGTTGTGTAGATGAAATGCGTGAAATATGCCTCGACAAAAGCCTTTTGTGTAAGGTGATATGTGGATTTTCATTTTTATGTCTCCACTATAAGCACGATATTCTGATTTCGAGAAATCGCAAACTAGTTAACGTCTGAAAAATAACGTATTTTGAATAAGATGAAATACACAAACTCTTGTTCTTTTATGGAACTTTTCACGATTTGACTGAAAATCTTGAAAACTGATTATTGTTAATTGAGGGTACGCGTATCAATCTGTCTTTTTTAACAGCTGTTTCTTTGGTCAAGAGCGTACTATAATTCTGCGATAAATATTTAATATATTTTTCCGTCTACCTCCAAATAAATAATGGGTTTGAGGTGTACGAAATTGATCATTAGAGACCCATTTATAGATTAATTTCTATCTACTATTTTAATGTAGGGGAAAGTGAGGTAATACGATCCCTGGGTCAAATGATCCCCCGCCGTAAATCAGAAACAGTTTGTACCATCTATCCAAATACACATGAAACACGTAACCCTGCGCCCCTGCGAGTTACCTGTAAAATGTCAATGCGGTGCGAGTGCTTGACGTGATTTTATTAAAAAATAATCAAAAGTGTGGCTCTGATCTAAGGTAAGCATGTTTTTGGACTTTCGTTTTTTTTACATGTAAGTGTTCATTGAAATGTTGTTTCCTTTGCGGGTATTAGTAGCAGTTAGCTAATATTTAAGCAATGTTCGATCATCGCACGCGGTATGTTAAAGTTTTGTTTTGATCGATATTTTGTAATTTGGTATTTGGGGTGAAATGATCCCTTCTGTGTGTCTGAAATGATCCCTGGAATCATTTTACCCCATTAATAGATTTTGTTTACAGATCATGCCGAGAATTTATAAACGTAAAACTAATCGCCAAAAGAGGCCTGAAGAACAAAGTGCAAAAGGCACTAGAGATGGTATGTCTTACAAAACCGCGAGAAGAGAATTTGACGTTCCTGTGATGGTATTAGAAAGAAGGTAAAAATAAAATAGCTGTAGGCTCAGCTAAAAAGTTAGGTATAGCAAACAAACAGTGTTCAACCTGGAACTTGTTGACATGGAGTCCAGAATACATAATATACGGGCTGACCACTCAGGATTTCTTAACCTCAGCTCACCAAAAATGACAGAAAGAAATAATTTACCGCATCAATTTTTCGAAGCTAAAGGAAGAGCTGGACTTGAATGGCTTCGTGGATTTAGACATAGACATCCAGACATTACAATGCGTGCGCGAGCTTTTAATAAGAATGTGGTGGATGTATTTCTACCGACTTTGAGAAACGCCCAAGAAAAATATTATTTTTCAACCCATCGAATATTTTTGCTTTGTGTAACTTGCTTACATACTTAAATTGTTATGAACAATACATATTATCATTTAAATAAACAGCAGAGTTCTTTATTCCTTTTTTTATATTTATTAACTTATAGTACAAAAATGATCCCTGGGATCATTTTGCCCCTACCCCAGGGATCATTTTATCCACAGGGGTGTATAAAATGATCCTTTACTAAACTTTAACAAAAATGTCTGATACAGAAAAACTACATAGATGATATGAAAAATAAGTAGGCAGATACAAAGTTAAGTAAATTCACTACCTTCAAAAATTGAAATCTTGCGGTTTTGCCTACAACTTTAGCCACAATTAAAATTTTCCCTTAAGGGGATCATTATACCTCACCTTCCCCTACAATTGTCATGGGCAATGTAACATACAGTATTCAGAAGCAATATGATTAATATTACGATTCTACTGAAACATAGCAATATATTCATTTAACTATATGTATTATGTTTAATGTATATCTTGTGTTAACTGAAAAAGTGTTTCAATCAAGACTTGATACTCAATTCACAATGCGGACAACGGAAAAATCTTGCTATCAACTCATTTATTAATCTGGCAATTAATGAACTAGTTTCAGTCAGGTGTAGCCCACACCTTTGTGCGATTTGTTTAAATCACACAACACCCACTAAGGTATTTATAATACGTTGCACTGAACTCCTCTGCCCGACGCTTTCTACCTTCGTATCATTTTATTCTCGCAAGAAGAAATTTCCGAGATGACAATTGTCATTATTCCATTGAAACCGCCCTGAAAAACAACTTGTTAGTTCTTCTTTGTGTACTTTTTGGAGTGTTGTGTAGATGAAATGCGTGAAATATGCCCTGACAAAAGCCCTTTGTGTGAGGTGATATGTGGATTTACATTTTTATGTCTCCACTATAAGCACGATATTCTGCTTTCGAGAAATCACAAGCTAGTTATAACGTCTGAAAATTGAAATATTTTGAATATGATGAAATTTAAATCAATATATAAAAATTAATTTCAAACTTCAACTTGAAGATCCTGATTGTTTTGTGATGGTAAAAATTTGCCCAAAAGGAAATTTCTGAAAAAGTGGGACATAATGTAGCTTTGCATGGACATATATAGAGTTCTGCTTATTAGAACTATTTTATGTCCACTTTCAACTAAACTATGTCCTTATGGTCAGAACTATGCTATGTCCACTTAATCGCTAGATTGTAATATCACGTGTAGTCCGGTCAATTTAGACAATTGAAATAAAGAAAATTCCGACAAAGCCAAATTTTTGTAGAGACTTTAGGTTTACCACAAGGAATAAAGTCTCAAAAGTCCCCATCAGTCCCATGTGAGCTTAGGGACTTATTCGGGGTCAAAGGTCAAAATTTTAGGTATTTTGGATTGTTCTCGAAAACGGTAAGTTTTATCGAAAAAGTACCTCAGAGCAAAGTTGTAGATCTTAAAATTCTCTATAAAAATGGTTCCCATGATTTTTTTTCTAAGACCCACTATTTCCCAGATATTGCGCTTGTAAGAATCATGTTCTACATAGTATGCACACATATGCCACGTATATACATATTTAGGTACTCAAGCAAGCAAAAATGCCTACTCGTGTCTCTTCTATGTATACATTATACTATTCTAAGAAAATTTACTCTAAAATGACCGCCGGTCCCTTACCTTTACGTAATTTTTGAAAAATATGTTCAGTATTTACGTAGACATTATGGTCATACAGTTACGGTAGTATTTGATGGCTACAGTGACACAACAAAGAACATAAAAGCTGCAGAACAACGTCGTCGTGCTACAAAAACATCCTCAGGTACCGACATAATGTTTGACGAATTTATGACAGTTCCAGTTAATCAACAACATTTTTTTGCAAACATTTATAATAAATCTCGTTTTATTTCTATGTTGAGTAACAAATTAACAGCTGAAAATATTGCCGTGAAACAAGCTCCTAATGACGCCGATGTCCTCATAATTGAAACAGCAATAGAACAATTTAATGCAAGAAATACAGCTATTGTAGTGGGTGAAGATGTTGATTTATTAGTACTTCTCACTGCAAGGACTCCATCTGATAAAATTATTTACTTTTCAAAACCTGGGAAGGCGCAGCAACGGACAGAAATATATTCTTCAAAAAGTTTATCAGCTTATCCGAAATGCCAAAACTTTATTTTATTTTTGTTGAAGTGAACTCGTGAAGTTCTTCAATTGATATAATGTAGCACTGCAATTTTTATAAGTGTGCTGATATTTTGAATGTCAAGTTTGATTAATATAAAATAAAAAGTCCAATTTGTTTGCCACATATTTTTGCATCATTAAAATAAGAACTATAAATATTTTTCTGTAAGGGTTGATCACTTTTACTTTAACATGGTAGCAGAGCGTGGTTACTGGATTAGAAAACAGATTTCTACATCTGGAAATATAAAATAATAAATTTGGTCACAGAAAGTTTAGAAGATGGATACAAGCAAAATTCAAATTGGTTTGCTAGATGGAAAGTCAAACTGGTCGACCTGGAAGTACAAATTGTGCATTTTGTTAAGGGGAATTAAAGGCAGCCTAGAAGTTATCGAAGGTAAATTGAAAGCGCCTATATCCTTACCAGAAGATGCTACAAGTACTGAGAAAACCAGGTACGAGAAAGACTTATCCGTTTTAAATCAAGCCGATAATAATGCTGTACTAATTCTGAATCTAAGTATGACACAAGAGACTTTAGAAAAAGTAATGCGTTTCACATCCGCTAGAGAAGTTTGGCTGGAGTTGCATAGACTTTATGATGGCAATGTCGAGGACAAGACATATGACTTATGCATGCAATTCTTCAGCTACGTAAAACAAGCAGATGATGATATAGCTACACATACATCAAAACTGAAGAATCTTTGGAATAAACTTCAGAAAGATATCTTGAAGGACAAATTGACAGCTGGAAATAAGTGTAAATGTGATTTACCCATAGACATAGAATGTCTATGGATTTACCTGAAATTTTACTAATTTGTGAAATATTAGAAACTCTACCTTCTGATTACTTCTCGTTCAAGTCAAGTTGGATGTTCATTCCAAACAAAGAAAGAACACTAGATAACTTGACAAATCAATTGGTTGCTTATGAAAAAGCATTATCAAGCCAAATTGAGACTAAACAAGAAGTTTCGTATACAGTAAACAAAAGAAGCAATTTATCTTGCAAATACTGTAAATCCCGAGGACATAAAATAAAACAATGTCTGAAATGGAAGGCAGATGGTAAATCATCAAAACCTGACAAAACTAATTGAGCAAGCGATACAAATGTGCAATGGGGTTGACCAGAATAATTCAATGAGGGAAGGTGTTGAAGCCTGACGTCTTTTAGACATTGAATATTTTCTATGTCAACAGAAATCTTGATCAACATAGTAGTTTTGGGAAAAACAAATAGTTTTGAATGAATAAAAGTCTGTCATATACGCAAAACCAAAATTTATTATTTTAATTAGAAAAGATCTATTAATTTTACTTTAACATGGTAGCAGAGCGTGGTTCCCAGAAGACAGAAGAATATTAGTTTTGTGTTTTTGGAGTAAGGAGAAAATTTTGTTTTGACAAGACGAAAAATAATTTGTCATCAGAAGAAATTTTCAACTAAATAGTGAAGAAAAGAATAATGGATGCAAGTAAAGTCTCGATTGGGTTATTAGAGGGTAAAACCAATTGGTCTACATGGAAATTCAAACTCTCTATTCTACTTAGGAGTGTACCAGGTGCAAGTGAAGTGTTAGAAGGCAAATTAAGTAAGCCTCAATTATCATCTGGAACAAACTCATCAAAAGAAGATAAAGAGAAGTACGAAAAGGACCTACTATATTATACCCAAGCAGATAGCAATGCATTGTTATTACTCACTATAAATATGACTCAAGATACTTTGCAGAAAGTAATGAGATGCTCTACAGCTAGAGAAATGTGGTTAGAACTTCATAGACTATATGATGGAGCTGTTGAAGACAAAACATATACTTTGTGTATGGAGTTCTTCAGCTTCCGGAAAGATGTCAAAGATGATATTGCCACACATATCTCTAAACTGAAGAATTTGTGGAGTGATTTACAAATTGAAGTTTCTAAAGACTTATCTGCTAAAGGTAATGTGTGTAATTGTAACTTGCCAGAATTGCTACTAATTTCCAAAATACTGGAAACTTTACCAGAGGATTATTTTTCATTTAAATCAAGCTGGCTGATGATGGCAAAATCAGAGAGAACAGTAGAAAATTTAACAAGTCAACTGTGTGCTTTTGAAAAAGCTCTGTTGAATAAAACTGAAAATAATCTGGAAGTTTTAGCATTAAATGGGAATCAGTCTAGAGGTAATTGTTCAAAGTCAAAACAGAAGAAGGACTACAAGTGCAATTATTGTCATTTGACTGGACACCGAGTTAGACAGTGTTTTAAATGGAAAGCAGATGGACGACCACCTAAACCAGAGAAAACAGACACTAGCAGTGGAAACAAACAAAATTGTCAAACATTGCTGATTCAAACGTCGACTGTGTTAACTGTTACTGTTGATTATGACCACTGGTATGTTGACAATGGTGCAACCAATCATATTTGTAACAGAAGAGAGCTCTATGAAACTTTTGAGGCATTCAATGAAGATTATTTAGTGACCACTGCAAATGGTGATGTTATAAAGGCTTTAGGAAAGGGAACAATTTTGGTAGAAGCTTGTGTAAATAGAAAAACTGAGAAATACAGAATGGAAGATGTGTGGTATGTTCCTTCGATTACCAAGAATCTATTCTCAGTATTAGCAGCACAAGACAGAAATCCACAAGGTGAATTTGTTTCTACAGCAGAAATTTGTCATTTCAAGATTGAAAATAAGACAATTCTAATTGGAACAAGAACCAAACGTGGTGGGTTATACAAGTTGAATATGAGAAATGTTTTATCAAAACAAAAACCAGATGTTATGATTTACAAACCAATAATATTCTACAACTTTATCACGAGAGATTTGGTCATCAAAATAAGAGGCATATACGGAAAATTCTAAAGAGAGATTTTGAACTTGATGTTTCCTTGGACAGCGAATTATGTGAAGGTTGCATCTATGGCAAAGCACACGTTCAGAAGTTTGGCAGAAGAGAAAGAGCCCAAACAACGGGTGAGCTTATCCATTCAGATGTTTGTGGGCCTTTTCAAAATTCTGAAAGTGGTTACAAATATTTCTGTCTCTTCAAAGATGATTATACCAAATATCGTAGAATTTTCTTCATGCGAGAAAAAGGTGAGGTAGCAAGACACTTAAAGACATTTTTAGCAGAAGTAAAAGTAGCTGGGCATGTCGTCAAAGAATTCTTATCAGACAATGGAGGAGAATTTGACAATAGGGAAATTAAAAATATTTTGAATGCACATGGAATTCGTCAAAGATTGATAATGCCCTATACTCCTCAGCAAAATGGCTGTGCAGAACGAGATAATAGAACGATAGTCGAGACAGCGAGAGCTCTTTTACATGCTAGAGATGGTCTACCTCAAAGTCTATGGGCAGAATGATCAACACAGCAGCATATATATTAAATAGAACGGGAGTTTCAGGCCAAAGTGACAAATCGCCCTATGAAATTTGGTATGGGAAGAAACCATGTTTGACACATTTTCGTGTAATTGGAAGCACATGTTACGCCCATATTCCTAAATCCCAAAGAAGAAAGTTAGATAAAAAAGCTGTGAAAGGAATACTAGTAGGATATGACAATGATGATGGTTACAGAATTTGGTGTCAAGATACAAAGAACTTGATAAGATCCAGAGATGTTATCTTTGAAGAAAAATCATTCTCAAATCCAGAAACATCACAACTATCACTTCCAGATTCTGAAAAGGAAAATTCAGAAAATCAAGAAAGAAGGTATAGAACTGAAAACGATGTTCTGGATGATCTTGAACAGAAGATTGAAGAGGATGATATCACTGGTTCTAGGAGTACAACTTCTGAATTCAACGGTATTGGAGATGGAAATTCAACTGGGAGAAATTTACGAGATAGAGCAAGCTTGAGAAAACCAGCTAGATTCGAAGATTTTGTGATGACAGTAGCAACTGAAATACTTGAACTTGTAGAGCCAAATACTTATAAGGAAGCTATCCAAAGCAGTAATAAAATCCAATGGTTAAATGCTATGAAAAGTGAAATGGATGCACATAGATCTAATAGCACATGGATTATGGAAAAATTACCTGCAGAAAGAAAAGCTATTCCTTCTAAGTGGGTTAAATAGAGGTTCAGAAAGTAGAAGGCAGTAAACAGATTGCTGATCTTATGACAAAAGCCTTATTCCGGCCGAGATTAGTTCTCTTAAGGAGTTTGATGGGTTTACGTTCAAGAAACATTATATCAATTAGGGAAGGTGTTGAAGTGAACTCGTGAAGTTCTTCAATTGATATAATGTAGCATGCAATTTTTATAAGTGTGCTGATATTTTGAATGTCAAGTTTGATTAATATAAAATAAAAAGTCCAATTTGTTTGCCACATATTTTTGCATCATTAAAATAAGAACTATAAATATTTTTCTGTAAGGGTTGATCACTTTTACTTTAACAATTTTTACATGCGATAACCGGATGCGATACTACGTCAGCAATGTTTAGAAGGGGCAAAAATTCAGTATTAAAATTATTTGAAAAAAATGATTACCACCTCAAATACTAATTACTAAAGGAATTCGGTTTCTTCTTGCGGTTTATGGAGCTCCAAAAAAAATTGATTGCATAGATACGTACAGATATTTAACATTCGTAAAAAATACACGAAACAAAAAGCAAGTACAGCTATCTTGTCTTCCTCCAACATCGGCATCTGCTACTCAACATTTGTTTCGAGTATACAACTATCAAGTTCAGACATGGCAAGGCAATGAACTGAACCCTGAAGACTGGGGTTGGAAATTGATAAATAATACTTTGGAACCGATTCGAACTTTACTGCCCCCTGCTCCAGAAAAACTTCTTAACACTATTTTTTGCAATTGCAAGAAAGGTTGTAGTGCCAAATGTGGCTGTAAAAAAGTAGGATTGCAGTGTTCTCCAGCGTGTACCAATTGCCAAGGTGTCTCTTGCTCAAATGTTCAATTAAATACAAGAGAGGAAGATTCATGTGATTTTGATGAAGAAACAACTGATTCATCTTCATTTGAACAATTTCTAAGCGTTCATCAACAGGAAGGAGAAGAAGAAGAAGAACAAGAAGAAATTAAAGAAAACATGATTGTTGAAGTTGAATATGAAGAGTATGAGTCAGATTAAAGTAATAAAAAAAAATTAGAACGACAGTTAAACTCAGTAACCCATATCAATAATCTTCATACTATAAATAATTATTGTTCCTGAAAATAACGTCATAAAGGTTCGTGGAATCGGCCTACCGTGGATACCACGTTAAAAAAAATGCGCCGAGTACACTACCTCACAGGTGGTGTGGAAATGTGTGCATATTATGTAGAACTTGATTCTTACAAGCGCAATATCTGGGAAATAGTGGGTCTTAGAGAAAAAATCATGGGAACCATTTTTATAGAGAATTTTAAGATCTACAACTTTGCTCCGAAGTACTTTTTCGATAAAACTTACCGTTTTCGAGAAAAATCCAAAAAACCTAAAATTTTCACCTTTGACCCGAATGAGTCCCTAAGCTCACATGGGACTGATGGGGACTTTTGAGACTTTGTTCCTTGTGGTAAACCTAAGGTCTCTACAAAATTTGGCTTTGTCGGAATTTTCTTTATTTGATCACTATTTTTATGTCTAAAATGACCGGACTAGTGAGTTTATATGAAATTGAAGAAGTTGCAATACTTCTGCATCAGATGGAGTGTAGTATCAAGCATCTTTCTACCTTCGTATCATTTCATTCTCGCAAGAAGAAATTTAAGAGATGACAATTATCATTATTCCATTGAAACCACCCTGAAGAATCAACTTGTTAATTCTTCTTTGTGTACTTTTTGGAGTGTTTTTTGTCTTGACAAAAGTCATTTGTATGAGGTGATATATATGGATCTACATTTTTATGTCTCCACTACAAGCACGATATTCTGCTTTCGAGAAATCGCAAATTAGTTAATGTCTGGAAACGAACTAACGAACATATTTTGATTTTTGAATAAGATTAAATATCAAACTCTGGTACTTTTAAGGAACTTTTGGCGATTTGAATGAAAATCTTGAAAATTGATTATTATTGATTAAGGGTACGCTTATCAATCTGTCTTTTCTAACCACTGATTCATTGGGCATTGGCATTTTGCGGAAATGTCTATGATTTTTGAAATTTCGCAAAATTGTCCCACACAATGTTTTCAATATTTTCAAAACAGTAATGAAATTCTCATCTGATTTTCTGATAAATAATTAATATATTTTTCCGTTGACCTGAAAATAAATGATGGGTTTAAGGTGTACGAAATTGATCGATAGTGACTCATTTATAGCTCAATTTCTACTATTTCAATGTGGCAATTGTCATGGGCAAAGTAAATTACAGTGTTCAGAAGCAATATGAGTAATGTTACGATTCTACTGAAACACAGCAATACAGGGTGTCTGTAAACAAATGCGAGGGACTTGAAGAGATGATTCCTCAATGAAAAGTAGAAGTTGTAGTTCATATAATTTTTTTTTCGAAATCGACCTCCCTTCTTAGATACAGCCTTTTGAAGGCGGTGACGAGTTTACAGTTTTTAATTTTTTTACGGTTTCTTAAAAACAATGAGTCATAAAACTATACATAATGTGATTCATCAAGTAGATGTTACTCACACTTTTTCATCCCATAACATTATTATGAGGGGTTGAAAATAAGAACCACTTTTGGTTTTCCTTCAAAAATTGTTTTCGTGGGATAGATTTTCGAAAAGTAAAATTCTTTCGTGGTTTCCCATTCAATTCTGGAGAAAAACAAATCTCTTGCAAAATTTCGATACAGTCGATACTTTTCTCAGAAAAAATTTAAACTTACAAGAAGTTATGATCACTGTTAATTCCATTTAATCGTATAAGAGTTCCATAGAATGAATATTCTAAGATAGATAGAGAAAAAACATTTTCTATGATTCTTTCTACAATTTTCAGTTTCAGAAGAGTTCGATTATTTTTAAATAATTTGCATTCTATGGAACATACGATGAAATGGAATGAACAGTGATCAAATCAGAATTGAATGGGACAGCATAAGAGAATTTGATTTTCCGAAAAATTTATCCCACGAAAACAATTTTTGAAGGAAATTCATAAGGGGTTGTTATATTCAACCTCTAATAAAATAGTTATAGAATAAAAAAAATGTGTGAGTAACATCCACTTAATTAATCATATTATGTATAGTTTTATGACTCAGTGTTTTTTAGGACTCATAAAAAAAATAAAAGTGTAAACTCGTCATAGCCTTCGAAAGGCTGTATCTTGGAAGGGAGGTCGATTTCGAAAAGAAACTTATATGTACTACCCCCGCTGATTTGCATCGAGGAATCATTTCCTTAAGTCCCTCGCATTTGTTTACAGATACCCTGTATATGTTCATAAGTTTTTAATTGTATTTTTTCTTTGAAAAAAGGTATTCCTAACCGTTACTAATCGAAAACTGTGTATTATGATGTACTGTTGAAATAGTGATTGTTCAATTATTTCAATGTGAACTACTCATTGTTATTACACTCAGAAAAAACAACAATCTCCTCTTGATTATGGACTATACTAGTACATAAGGGTAGAAGCATGCATACATTCCAAATACAGACCATTTAATCATCCCCAAAAACAATTAAAAGGTAGGTGGCCAGAACTAAATTTGAAAAAGAGTTTCAATCCATCAGGTCGCCATGTGTTAACCCTGCAAACCTCCCTATCCGACTCATAGAGCCCGGCTAATGAAATGACCGGCATTTCAGAAAAACCTAATAATATTTATGGGTCCATCGTTTAATTGGGCAGTCAGATAATTGATAGAAGCATTTTACAACCGCATCACGTGCCTTGACCATCTGTGATGCGACTATACCGGTCCCAGGGACAACAGTTGTTGTTTCATTAAATGAGATGGGCATGGGCCCACCAAACGTGTGCCTTATTGTGTTTCAAATGTTTGGTTTCACTTTTACTACCTGATTCTGGTTTCTTTCCTCCTATTTTAAACATTAATTAGGTGGCACCTTGAGAATGTGGAGCATGATATGGAATTTTTAGCGGTTTCCCTTTTCCACCTGTTGTTAATACATTTGTTGTCTTTCTGAAGTTGATTTCTCACGAAATACCTACTGAAGATTAAAAGATACCAAAAGACAGTGCCAAATAAAGCATTTGATCTGGTCATTAACGTGAAAATATGATCTGCATCTATTTTGATTGGGGAATAAACGATTTGATAACTCAATAAAAAAGCGATTAATCCATGTATTCAATCGCTAATCAACAGCCGTTGATTTTCGCTGCTCATAGTTTATCACCTATACAGGGTGTCCAGGTGATTCAAGTCAATAAATTATTTTTAAATTCCTCAGACCTGTGGCTATCCAAAAATACCCCATGTATGTCATGCGTTTTTTTGTAGTTCTAGAGGATTTGTTTTCTAAGTTGACCAATTCTTTATTACATGAAGAGTAGTAATATCAACTGAATAATTAGTACCTACTTCTTAAGATTTCATGAATGAAGTTGTATTTATGTATACAAACTTCAGGAGGTGATTCTAAATGCTAGAAAAATAATGACATTATGCGATACAGAGTGTCCAGGTGATTGACGTCAATAAATCTTTTTCAGATATCTCTGACCTGTTCCTATCCAAAAATACCATATGTATATCATGCGATTTTTTGTTATTTTCGAGTTATGATTTTTGAGTGTTTTTTCAATGTATTTTGCCAGCTAGGTTTAAAATTCATATCTTCCTAGGCAGTAAGTATTTTGCAGTTTATATTTTTTTAAAATGCTCGTCCTGAATGTTGCTTCAATGAAAAAAATATTCAGCTTTCTGAAATCACTCCAAGCTACCAAAAAAGGCTTGAAAGCTAAAACTTCAGTTTTCAGTAGGATGTTCTCAAACGTTCATTTTCGATTCAGAAATAAAAAAGGTGTTTTTTAGCTTTTGGCTAAGTTCAAAAAAATTGCGAAGTCCTAAGCTTCGAAAGTCATAGGGAAAAAAGAGTACTTGATCCGACTTTTTTTTGTTGTAATCAGCCTCGGAAGGCGGATAGGCTGAAAATCATTCTAACTTAATAAAATTTGTTTTTCTTCTTTTTCGTTTTTATGGTTAATTAAACTTAAGAATGAGATTTTGAATTGATTTTGATTGAAATTCTTGTGAAACAAATGTAGCTCGTGTAATTTATACAATAATTTTAATCTCATCACTGATGGAAAATGTCAACATTTGTCAGAATTGCTAGTTGTGAAATACCTGCTTTGGGATAGAAAATAAAAAACACAATTTACTAAACATTACTATTCACTTCAATAATTTTTCAAGATAGGTGCCTCCAATTTGAATATATTATTGAAAACGTTCTAAAAAGTGACGTATCAATTGCTTCAAATTTTCTTGTTTTATTTTTCTCCCGCTTGTATTCTTGGATATTTACAGTTCTGAGGAATCTAAAATAATTCATTGACGTTAATCGCCTGGACACCCTGTGTGTAGGTACTCGCAAATCTAAGATTATTACATCTGATTTGACGAAGAGAAAGAAGTATTCAAAATTTTTTTTCATTTCTCAGTATTCAACAATACAGGGAAATAATGTCAACGAAAAAGATTTTCAAGAACCCAGATGTATGTTCATCTTAAAATTATCTCTAAATTCACAAAAATTATGGTATGGTTCACTCATCATTACAAACTGTTATTTCATTAAATAAGATGGGCCCACCAAACGGGTGCCTTATTGTGTTTCAAATGTTTGGTTTCACTTTTACTACCTGATTCTGGTGTCTTTCCTCCTATTTTAAACATTAATTAGGTGGCACCTTGAGAATGTGGAGCATGATATGGAATTTTTAGCGGTTTCCCTTATCCACCTGTTGTTATTGAATTGGTTGTCTTTTTTAGTTGACTTCTTACGAAAGACCCATAGAAGATCCAAAGATGCAACAAACAGCGGATTAAATGTGAAATTCCATGACTTGAATCTAATTTAATTGGGCAATCAACGATTTGATGATTCGATCAACTGACCGCTAATCAATGTATTTATTCGATAATTAACAGCCTTTGATTGTCGCTGGTCGTGGATTATCACCTATTTGTTGGTAGGTACTCGCAAATTTCGGATAATGACAAAGTAAAGGAATTGCACTGGCTCATCGGTAGGGATTCAAAACTATCATTAGAAAACAAACTTCTCCTACATAAAACTATGTAATAAAACCAATCTGGACCTATGGAATTGAACACTAGGGATGGACTAGCAAATCAAACATTCCAATAATTCAAAGAACTCAGTCCAAAATCCTGAGGATGATAGCAGTCGCACCATGGTACGTCTCAAATCAAACGCTGTAGCGTTTTCATGTATGAAGACTTGAAAATACACTACGTGAAGGACGTCATCAAGAAGGAAACTGAAAAACACCACATACGGCTTGAGGGCTACATGAATATTCTCCTCCAACCACTCACTGAATTGCAAAATTCCCGGCGTCTCAAGCGAAAATGTCCAGCTGATCTAAAAGAGATTTGAAGAGGACCTGCCACTGGACAGAGCCTTATCACGTTAGTGCGAGGGCCCAGCTCGAAGCCAACAAATGAGCTCATAGGATTAAATATTCTGATTGCTTGTAGGTACTAGTCTTAAAATAAAAAAAAGAAAAAAATTACATTAGATTTGATTTGATGAAGTGATGTATTTAGAATAGAATACAGTGAAATTTTTTATTTCTTAGTATTCAACAATACAGAGAAATAATTTCAACAAAACAAAATAAACAACAAAGCTTCTAAAGAACCCAGGGTTCATGTTCACCTAACAATTATCTTATTCACAGATATTAGATACTTATTACAATATGGTTAATACATTATTAACAACTGTTGTTTCATTAAATGAGATGAGCCCACCAAACGTGTGCCTTATTGTGTTTTGAATGTTTGGTTTCAGTTTTACTACCTGATTCTGGTGACTCTCTTCCTATTTTAAACATTAATTAGGTGGCACCTTGAGAATGTGGAGCATGATATTGAATTTTTAGCGGTTTCCCTTCTCCACCTGTTATATTAAATTTGTTGTCTTTCTGAAGTTGATTTCTTACGAAAGACCTACATAAGAGCGAAAGATACACCTAACTGCGGGTTGATGAGAAGACATTCTATGATTTAAATCTAATTTAATTGGAAAATCGACGATTTGGTGATTCGATCAAAAAGCCCTTAATCAATGTATTTAATCGACAATCAACGGCAGTTGATTGTCGCTGGTCGTAGATTATCACCTGTATGTTGAGTACTTCTGATTTGGTGAATAGAAGTACAGAGAAAAGTGGAACTTCCCTATAACGAACGTCTGTATAACGAATTTTTCTGTATAACGAATTTCGTACAAGACATTGCACCTTGAATCCAAACTACATGTTAAAAACATCCTCTAAAACGAAGTAAATTCTCTCTTTACGAAATATTCAAAGAACATCACTCTTTGAATGGGTATTGGTAAGAAGGTATGAGGGTGGGGTTTTTGCGAAATTCTTTCGGACGTACGTGATAAATCCCGACCTTAAACTAAATCATTACGGCGGGCAGAGGGATCCTTTTGAAACAGTGTCAAAAACACTCCCGGCTGTTTGGTTCAATCTAACCTTTACGATTGTGTGAAAAGTAGTGCGAAAATGTCTGAAAGGAAGTGCTTAAGTTTGAATGATAAACTTGAATTTATCAGTGAAGTTGACCGCGATATTGCTGACTATAGAAACAAATTTTCTGTATA
Source organism: Propylea japonica (assembly GCA_013421045.1). NCBI lineage: Eukaryota > Metazoa > Arthropoda > Insecta > Coleoptera > Coccinellidae > Propylea > Propylea japonica. The sequence continues at coordinate 45,981,601 of CM024246.1, forward strand.
ACGAAATTTCTGTATAACGAATTTTTTTTGCGGATTCGACGCTTTCGTTATAGGTAAGTTCTACTGTATTTAGAACACAATAAAATGCATTTGACAGTATTCAACAATACAGAGAAATAATGTCATACAAACAACAGAGATTCTTAAGAACCCAATTTTAGTTCACCTAACAATTATCTTCATCAAATATATTATGATATGGTTCATTCATTACCAACAACTGTTTTTTCATTAAATGAGATGGGGCCACCAAACGTGTGCCTTATTGTGTTTCAAATGTTTGGTTTCACTTTTACTACCTGATTGTGGTGTCTTTCCTCCTATTCAAAACATGAATTAGGTGGCACCTTGAGAATGTGGAGCATGTGTGGAATTTTTAGCGGTTTCCTTTTCCACCTGTTATTATTGAATTTGTTGTCTTTCTGAAGATCTTTGTTACCGAATAATCCACAAAAGATCAAAAAATACACCTTCATAATGTTTTGATTGATCATGTATTTTATAGGGCGATAAGTGTGAGATTTTACGATCAAAGTCTAAGTTAATTGAAGAATCAACGGTTTGATGTCGCAAAGATATTATTAATTCTGTTAGAAGATGTAATTTGTTTCAATGAAATGATATTTTTTAGTGAGAAATATGGTATGTTCATGTTATATATTCATCAGAGCCGGACCGTGGGCGTGGCGAGGGAGGCATTTGCCACGGGCGCAAACGATCTAGGGGCGCAAAATGTGGAATAATTTTTTTTATCGTTTTCTATTCATTTTGTTGATTGAGTTTTTGTTCATTACCTTTTAAGAAATATGGGAGGTTCAGTACGGAACATAGAAACAAAAACAAATATAGATGAAAAATCCCATTCTTGGTCAGTTTGTTGCGTATTACTCGAAAACTATCAACTTTTCGTGAAAAACCTTTCGAAACAAATTGAAAGTACATAAAATGTCCTACAAATTGTTCTACAACAGCTGGTTCTGCAACAATCCGTTCTGGCTCAAATTATAGTTGAAAATGAGGTATTTTCTGTGACTCAATAAATGAAAAAAAAATAAATTTTATGGTTCCAATAATGCGATCCTCTTGAAATTTTGTTTGAACATTCAGTATATCAGACTTAATTCATAAAAAAAAATCACTCGAATCGGATATCTTGTTATGGAAATATAAAGATTCTTCTTTCAATATTCCAATTGAATTGAATATCTCAGATGAAACGAAACCAATCTAAATGAAATGTTGCGGCCAAATGCAACATGCTCAATATAAGCCTTATGCAAAATTGTGTGACCATAGTGTGAACAGAACCATAGAAAATTCAATTGGAATATTGAAAAGAAGAATTTTTACATTTCCATAACAAGATATCCGATTCGAATGAATTTTTTTTTGTGAATCGAGACTGTTATACTGAATGTTCATGCAGAATTTCAAGAGGATCGCATTATTGGAATCATAAAATTTTTTTTCATTTATTGAGTTATAAGAAATACCCCATTTTCAGCTATAATTTGAGCCAGAACGGGTTGTCGCAGAACAAGCTGTGGTAGTACAATTTGTATGGAAAGGTTTTTCACGAAAAGTTGATAATTTCCGAGAAATGAGCAATAAACTGACCAAGAATGAAATTTTTTTCTGTGTTCTGTCACGAAATTTTATTAGCAAACCTCAAATTCGGATTCACCACCCCAAAAACATATAAAATTAAAGAAATCAAAACTACCCCAAACCTTTCCAGCTGAAAGCACAATTCGACTGGATTAAGATTATTCTGAATAAAAAAGTTTCTCAAAATATAATCAATAAATGTCAAGTGTAAAAAAAATGTATTTATTAAAAAATTAATTTCTTCAAGGGCGCATTTTGAAAGTTTGCCACAGGCGCTAGATTCCTAGTTCCGGCTCTGATATTCATTGGAAAAATAAACATCTTTTCTGAGTTACCATCTTATTTTGATGAGGAAAAGTATTTATTGATTCATAAGAAATATCACTCAAAGAAATCCAGAATGTTACATCTGAGATATTGTTCTCTATGTGTGGTTCACTCATCATTACTGTAGTTTCATTGAATGAGATGGGCATGGGCCACCAAAAGTGTGCCTTATTGTGTTTTGAAAGTTGCTTTTACTTTTACTACCTTATTCTAGTGTCTTTCTTCGTATTTTGAAGATTAATTAGGGTGCACCTTGAGAATTTGAGCATTTGTAATTTTTAGCGGTTCCCTTCTCCAGCTGTTATTATACCTCATCTTTCTTAATTCAGGTTTTTTTAACGAAGAATCCACAGAACATCAAAAGATACAATCAACAGCGGGTTTCCCAATGCATCGATTGCTAAATCAGGCACTTGATCGAGCGATTTACGTGGAATTCTATTATCTCAATCTGCTACGATACATGGTAAAAACTTAGAATTATTGAGAAAAATCTTAGCACCCCTCGATTTTCAATTCCAAATGCAACTCGTTCTATACTTCACCTTCTTCGCCTCACACTCCACTATAACTTTGAAATTATGTGATGATACTATTTCAATTATGTATTACCAGATCAACACACTCTCTCTTCTTCAGTATTTTGAAAAAATATGATGGTTCTTTCGATGCGAGAAAAAGCAAAAAGACTTTTCACTCGTATATGATAATTAACAGAAATCTATTCAAAAATATTAACTAATAATATCAGTTTTAAAATTATTAGAAGTTTATATACTCGTATGTGTTCTGCAAGCAATTTTTTTCCTCAGAAATTATTCCAGTTTCATGCAATTTAGCAGACATGAGCACCTCATGAATTCGCATTTTATTCTGATTTCATATCGACAGAATAGGCAGTTATTGAGATAAAGAAACTATTCTAGTGACAATAACTTCCAAACTACCTACTGAACTGGCGATCTTGCCCGCTGAAGAACTCGAATAGTCGAATGAGATATTCAGGTCCCACACCTATCCTGAAAATTTGAACTTTCAAACTCTTTCCTTCCGAAGATTATGTGTGTTTAATTCTAGATCAACAATACATCCTGAATTTTTATATTTTTCAAAATCTTTTGATGTTTCGATTCTGACGAAATGTAGGACAAATATGCTCGATGCAGACCCAGTTCATAATAAGTATGTCAGATCAAGGACCATTTGGAGCTGCAAACAGTCCCTCAAAACACTGGCGAAGTACAACAAGCTAGTTTTAACTTGGGTACTGCCCACCAGAACATTGAGGGAAATGAAAAAGCTGATGCCCTTGCAAAAAGAGGAGCAAACACACCCTTCACCGGACCCGTGCCCTCCTGTTGGGTATCACCTACACTGATTAGGGCAGAGGTAGGCGTTGGGAAAAAAGGGAGAAACACTCTTACTGGATAAACACATCCGGTCAAAGACAAGCAAAGAGACTAATTGAACCTTCCAAAGAGAAGGCTCAACAAGCTCTATCGTTGTCAAAAAACGAGTTAAGGCTGCTAATCGGCCTTCTCACAGGGCATTGTCCCGTGAGATATCACCTACACAAGATCGGTAAAGAAAACTCCGACATTTATAGGTTATGTGAATGGGCCACTGAAACCACCGAACACTTACTATGCCAATGCACTGCGCTGGCACAAACCAGACTACTCTACTAGGGGGCGCGTTATTAACGCCAGCCGACATAAGAGCGAAGTCTCCTAAGGAATTAACCAGCTTTGCTAAGGAAGTTAGATTCCTGGGAAAAACGTAGTTTTAGCATGGTAACGCACAAAAGACCTTATTGGTAGCAGTGCAGAAGGGTAATCAACGTGCCGATCGACCACTATCTAATCTAATCTAATAAGTATGTCACTGATCGGATTTAAACTACAGACATTTGGGTGAAACGACCGAAACACTGTCCCCCTAGAAAAAAGCGCGCAATCTGATCAATATTTACGCCCCTAGACGAATTTATTTAACTGCTTCGAAATTTTACCAATTGTTTTGAAAAATTTCCAATTGGTCTGAAATTGTACCAACTGCTACGAAAAACTACCAACTGCTTTGCCAAATTACCAACTTTGATCAACATCAGGCCGGTCACTGTATCAAATTTGTATTGCATTGAAATTTTTCAAACAGCTTCGAGAATTTGCCAACTCTGATCAATATTGGGCACGCCCTTAGACCAACTCCGTTGACATTTCCCAACTGTTTCCATAATTTTTCCATCTGCTTGTTTTGTCAACTGCTTCGAAAAGCTATCGACTGCTTTGAAAATTTGCCAGCTCTGATCAACCTGTATCAACTGCATTGAAAGTTTTTCAACTCTTTCGAAATTTTTCCAACGGCTTCGACAATTTTTCCAACTGTTTTGGAAATCTACCAATTGCTTTGAAAATTTGGCAACTCTGTTTAAACAATAGGGAGGAAACCTTTCATAAAAAAAACAGAGTTACTGAAAGAAGCATAAAAAAATCAGTATACAGGGTGTTTCATTGGGAAAGGGAAATACTTCACAGGTGCATAGGTGGCAACAAGACGGTTCTAGAGATACCCCATTTATTGGGTCTCACTGTCTTCGTAGCCGAGATACAGGGTGTTTTATGAATTTTGCCCGTTTCTTCCTGAGGCCGTACCAGACGAACCACCCGGTATATTTTCTTCATATTTGGCAAATATGTTCCTAATTAAGAGCCCAAACATATCATGCAATAACCGCCTCGAAAATCCAGGTCCGGGTTAAAAAAAAATTATGAATCGTTTGAATACTCGAAACAACACCCTGTACATCGGAATTTTGAAAATCTGTTTTAATATTCGAAAACACCACTAAAAACCAAACTGAGACGTATACTTCAAATTTTCGCGCAGAAAGTTTTACTGTACAAATTTTCAAGGTAAAAGTGAAATTTTTAGGAACTTGGTTACCCGAAAGTGGTTTGAAATGACTTTAACAATGAATTATCAACAATATTGAATCCATAATTATTTAAACATTACTTTGTGATTCATTTCATCATTGGTTTTCCTTTTTATAGCCGTATACTTAAAAATCCAGCTCCGGGTTAACGAAAATTATGAATCGTTTGAATCCTCGAAACAACACCCTCTACATCGGAATTTTGAAAATCTCTTTTAAAATTCGAAAATACCACTGAAAACTGAACTGAGACGTACACTTCAAATTTTCGCGCAGATAGTTTCAATGCACAAATTTTCAACGTGAAAGTGAAGTTTTTAAGAAATTGGATACCTGAAAGTTCCATAATCCATAATCCATCCCATAATTATCATATTATACGTTATAATGCAACTCACTTCTCAATAAATGAAAACTAATGTGGAAATGAATCACAAAGTAATGATGAAATAATTATGGATTCAATATTGTTGATAATTCATTGTTAAAAGTCACTTCCAACCACTTTCAGGTATCTTAGTTCTTAAAAACTTCACTTCTACGTTGAAAATTTGTGAATTGAAACTATCTGCGCGAAAATTTGAAGTGTACATCTCAGTTCAGTTTTTAGTGGTATTTTCGAATTTTAAAACAGATTTTCAAAATTCCGATGTACAGGGTGTTGTTTCGAGGATTCAAACGATTCATAATTTTCGTTAACCCGGACCTGGATTTTCAAGTATACGGCTATAAAAAGGAAAACCAATGTTGAAATTAATTACAAAGTAATGTTTAAATAATTATGGATTCAATATTGTTGATAATTCATTGTTAAAGTCACTTCAAACCACTTTCGGGTATCCAAGTTCCTGAAAACTTCACATTTACCTTTAAAATTTGTGCAGTAAAACTTTCTGCGCGAAAATTTGAAGTATACGTCTCAGTTTAGTTTTAAGTGGCGTTTTCGAATATTGAAACAGATTTTCAAAATTCCGATGTACAGGGTGTTGTTTCGAGGATTCAAACGATTCATAATTTTTTGTTAACCCGGACCTGGATTTTCGAGGCGGTTATTGCATGATATGTTTGGGCTCTCAATTAGGAACACATTTGCCAAATATGAAGAAAATATACCAGGTGGTTCGTCTGGTACGGCCTCAGGAAGAAACAGGCAAAATTCATAAAACACCCTGTATCTCGGCTACGAAGACAGTGAGACCCAATAAATGGGGTATCTCTAGAACCGTCTTGGTGCCACCTATGCACCTGTGAAGTATTCCCTTTCCCAATGAAACACCCTGTATAAAAGCTTGATGAATGATTCGACGTATCAACGACTACAACAAATAGGGTCACGCAAGTTTTCAATTATATTCCGGAAAAAACTATAATAACTCTTCGAAAATTATGATTAAAGGTGATATAGTGGACTTATTCATTCTTTTTCTTCCAATTTGTACTATTACACATTGAAGAAGAATAATTATTTTTAATAATTTTCTCTGGTGAACAAGCTGGAAGTATGAAAACCTTTACACCAGATTTTATCAATGCAATCTATATGTATAGTCCGTTCACGAAAGGTTGAGCACATAGTAGGCGTTTCTTTATTTATCTGAAGTTGGCAGTATTTACTGTCATAGAGTAAAATGAAGTCAACGTTGCCGAATGTACTCGTCCTCGTCCGACGAGCTTGCGAGTTATCAGAGAACTCTATGCAATATTGACAACATTGAATATCAATCTGACAAGAAAATAAAGAACATAACCTAAAATTTCAATATACACAGTGGAATATGCCAAATTTCCATGGCCAACCGACAGCTCAACCTTTCGTGAACGAAGTATAGGTAGGGGGGAGGCAGGCAAGATGGCATACAATCTTTTGAAAATCGATATCTCTTATGAGGAAAAAAAATAGAGCACAGCATTAGTTGAATCTCTAGTCAATCAAGTTAGCTATCAATTTTTGAAAAAAGATATGAATAAAAAAAATTATAGACAAAAAAAATCGCGATAATCTGTAACATCCGAAAAACCATTTTGCCTCACAGTGTCGGGCAAGATGGCATATCATAAAATATGAAACATTTTGAGGTGAAAAAAACAGAATTCCAATAAATAACATATCATACAAGAAATAGAAATTTATTTATATTCATATAAACAAAAAAAATCATATTCATAATTCATATGAATAAAAAAAGGTACCTACATTGAATGTTTTACTAGCAAGGGCCTATCCCATTTGTTTTTTTCTTACTGCTTCCAAAGCTTTTAACATATTATTCTCATCCCACTCTCCTCTGTTGGTTTTCCTTCGATAATTGAAGACCATCTGAAAAAATATTTTATTGCTAATAAAAAGTACCATGCCATTTTACCCAGCCTCTATGTATGTCAACTTGCCCTAACCACGTGTCAAAAAACGAATATTAAATCAACGTTTTTGTGACATCTTTTTGTCAAGGTAAATACATGAAAAGGATCAGAATAAAGGTACAATTCTACTAGGATATAAAAAAGTTTGTGAAATAATCTGTACTTACAGTAATATAGACGAGAAGAGAGAGCTTACGTCGAAGTTGTACACGCTCATACCAATTTTTCACGACTAAGTCATCAACTACCGTAACGGATCCCTTGAAACAACGTTTGTACACTGTTGTTAACTAATTCGAACATTTGCACTGAGTTCTAGGATTCCACTCGCAGTGGATTCTTCAGTAAATATGGTATGCCATTTGGCCCTACTATGCCATCTTGCCTGCCTTTCCCCTATGCCTATATTATAGTTCGAGTAGAAACGGTTAAAAACAGAATTTTTGAATTCGTATTTTCCATAAGTTAGTTGAATTATCTCGTCTAAGAGGATTCGAAGCTTATACAAACATTTGGGAAAACGAACGCTGTTGTTAAATTTTCTGGAACGAGGGTACGAAGAACCCGGCGCATACGCCATTTCGCACCGAAATTTGTACTGAGCATTTATAAACTTTATAATTTTATTAGAGGAAAAAATGCTCATTGTAAATTTACCTTATTTTTCAATATATTTGCATTATTGCGTTGCAAAAGTTCAATTAATTGTTGAAAGACAACGTTAAAGCATTTTAATACAGCGAAGATAAAATATTTGAACAATGTATAGGTGCTCATTGGGCAGATATGGATTTATCTGCATATGTGTATTGATCGAAGCCATCAATATTGATATTCGATTTTTTGTATTTGGATCACAACGATCCTAATGAGTCGCTGGTGTGTATACATTCAAATTCCGGATCTCGTTCCGTTCGAGAGTAATAGCGAACAGAATATTTGTTGGTGTACCAAGCAACACAAAATATTAGATACCAATTGACATATGATTTGAGGGGATTCTGCATTTCTAAAAACTTTTTAGGTTTTCACTTCCAATTTCTGAAACAGAAATAATTAAAAAAATTTTAATTGAGATGAAGTGCTCCTTTCGAAAAATCTTGCACTTATTTGTCAGGAGCGAATTGGTTTTGAAAAAATTTTTGCCTAACAGTAAAACGCAAAACAGAAATAAATGAAAAGGATAATGTAACGTTTCGGTGTCTATATCAGACACCTTCTTCAGACAAACTTGTAAAATCTTCGGAATTGTGTGTTCTTTCATTTGCAGTCTAATTGACATTGAAAGTTGTCAACACATAGTTGATTTATTTAAATTTTAAATTTCCTGATGTCATTTCTTTCTTCAATAAATCAATCCAAATACGATCTATTCCAACAGAACAATTAGCCCCATTATCTACTTCACCTAACAAAATACATGTGGATTCCTTAATTTACCTTTTACAATTATGAGGTTCCGTCATTAGGATCTTTGTGTTGCTCCAGTTCATCATATTATGATCTCCGCTATTTGAACACACATGATCAGTAAACACAATTTTTGTGTTTATAATATTCCCTGTACCTATATGTGGAAAATCTTATACATGAGAGACATCGAGACCTTCAGAGATAAGAAAACGGGAACGTAAAAACAACCTCAAAAATAGAGACATTTCAAGATCACAAATCGCTGATCATGTATGTTCAAATAGCGGAGATCATATGATGAACTGGGACAACACAAAGATCCTAATGACGAAACCTGATAATTGTAAAAGGAAAACCAAGGAATCCACATATATTTTGTTAGATGAAGTAGATAATTTGGCTAATTGTTCTGTTAGAATAGATCGTATTTGGATTGATTTATTGAAGAAAGAAATGACATCAGGAAATTTCAAAATTAAATAAATCAACATCTCTCTGTGACACGCAAACATTTTAAGAAGTTGCGTTAATACAGCCATAGAGAAGTCATAGAAAAAGTTTAATATTCCCATGAAAAAACTTTTAATTGAAATGAAAACGAGTTTGATATTTTTAGTTCGATTTTTTCATATTTTTTTTGAGCGCTCCTTCTACTTAAACTAGTGCTATATCGTTTTGCTCAAATGTCTGTAATTTTCTAATTTTAAGCCGCAAATGGTTCTAAACGATAGGGTTCGACTCCCTGATGACGAATTCGTGGTCATATTCAATTCTGTCCATGGGGCCGTCCGGCCATCCGTTAGCACAATAACTTTCGAAGGGATGGTCCTAGAGACTTGAAATTTTCTGGATGAGTTCGGGTCCCAAATGCCTCGGTTAAGTTCGTTAACCAGCCAAATCGTACAGGGTGTTCCATACAATATGGCAATTAAAAATTTTTGTTTCTCAATATCCCAGAAAAAACGTAACCAATCGAAATGAAATGTTACGGCCAAATGCAAGATGCTCATAACAAGCCTCATGCAACATTTTGTGGCTATAGTGTGAGCAAAACCATAGATAATTAGATTGAAATATTGAAAAAAACTTCATATTTCCATAAAAATAACTAAATCTGATTCTAGTGAATTTTTTTGTGAATGGAGTTCGATATACCGAATGTTCATCCAAAATTTAGTAGCCATAGGATTAACAGAACCATAGAAAATTCAATTGGAAGATTGTAAAGAAGAATCTTTATTAATAATTCCATAACAGTATATTCGATTTCGTTTGTTCAGAACTTCGATACACATATCACATTTGTTCCATTTTTTCAGAATGGGCAACTTCACATAGGTATTTTGTTTTCTGGGAAATATGACATGTTGCTTAGACTATTATTAATGAGTCATCAAAGTTTTCGAATACTGGTAGACCCTGAGCCTGATTGAGCTCCAATTTTTCATTGTTTCTTCCCACCATGTTTCACCTTTCATACTATACGAGGTCTAGACTCCATAATGATCCAAGAATGACCCTTGTGGGAAATTTATTCTTTTCGTAATCAATATTATCACGGAAATCAAGCATGAATGCCACCTCCTTTATACAAGAATCTGTTAGCAGTTAGTACATATTCATCAAAGGACATTATCTGTCTTCAAATCAACCAGTGTAGGGGAATAAATACATCTGTAATGCCCTCAAAGTTATGCTAATACCTTTTGGTAGACTTGGACACACAAAGACCTGCTAGGTTTGATCTGATAACGTGCCGTATCGCTATCGGTATAAAATAAATATATTCGTATGGTTCTTTGGAATAATGCTTGAGACGGAAATATTTGAATATGAAAATATACGACGGGATTCATATTGAAAGCTATTTGTTTAACTTCAACAGCAGACGAGGTACCTAATTGTCCGAAAAGATATGTGTGTGAAGTTGGCCACAAGCACTTTCGGATTTTCGGAAAAAAATTGTGGTCAGTTTTGCTTGATTTGTGCCCTAGACTATATCCCTATACAGGGTGTCTACTTTTGAAGTGGACAATCTTCAAGGAGAGATTATACGAGTGAATTGCAACAAAAAATGTCATATAACACATGGTCGAAATGTTGACGGTTATTCTTCAATTTAATATTTCTTGATTTCACGAAATATTTTAAGTTTTTTCTCTAAAAAGATCATTATTCAGTTTTCCTTGTAGTCTCATCAAATTTGACCACATATTCGGAAAGGGCAATCAATTTGCTACAAGATGAGAGTGTCTGTGTGTAGAAAACACTCTTATTGCAGGCGAGCTAAGAAGAATAATATCACGATTCTAAAGTTAACAAAATCAGTCCTATTTTCCCAATGGTTTTTTCAATGAAATATTAATAATTATGCACACGCTTTCTTTTCAGTATAAAATACCTCATTTAGTGTAAAAAGTCGAAAAAAGTCGAAAAATTCCGAACCTAAATTTGCTCTATTTCGAAGCTCTTCGTGATCTAATTTTAACGTAGTTTTATGAAAATCGTCGATTTATCTTGCATTGAAATAATAACGCAGAAATGAACCTCCTTCTTCAATACATCGTTTTCGTAGTGAATCTACAACTCTACAAAGTTTCTAGCGTTTCTGACGCATTTCTGCACAACCCAATTTTATTCTGTTGATGAGATCTTTCTGAGCCTGAAAGCGAATAAGATATAATTTCTCTTTCAAAGTATTCTAGCCATAAAAATCCAAAGGCATAAGATCGGGGCTCTTCAGTGGCCATCTGACCGTGTCTTCCAACACATTGTATCGCAATATATTCATTATATAGAACTTTGACATTACTACTATTATGTGCTGGGCAGCCATTCATTTGAAACTAGACAATTTATCTGTTAAACAGGCGCATTTCCTCGAATATGTCTGTCAAGTTGCTCGGAATTAATCTGATGAATTCTTCAGCATCGGTGAGTATAACTGGACCAAAAAGTTCTCCTCTCATGACTGCCAACCTCATGTTAGCTCATGTTGGCAATGAGAAACAATAGTCGAATGAGGGTTTTTTCTCTGCCATACATGATTTTTTCATAAATTAATCACGCCTTATTTCGTGAAAGTGGCCACGTTAGTCCTAGATATCATATGGCCCCCACTCTCCTGAATTATTCTGGTACCAACTACCAAATGTAAGTCTGGTCTCAGATAACAGATGAATTGATAATTTCCATAAAATTAGGTTCATTCACGAAGAGCTTCAAAATAGAGCGAATTTAGGTTCGGAATGTTTAGACTTTTTCGTTGTTATCATGTTAGCCATGAGAATATCCGAGAATGAGCAGCTAGCACAAAAGTTGATATGTCATTCGAATGTACCTACATTAAATGAGGTATTTTTTTACTGAAGAGAAAGTGTGTTTATAATTATTAATATTTCATTGGAAAACCATTGGAAAAATAGGACTGATTTTGTTAACTTCATAATCGTGATAATCTTCTCCTTACCACGCCTGCAATAAGATTGTTTTCTGCACACAGACACTCTCATCTTGTAGCAAATTCATTGCCCTTTCCGAATATGTGGTCAAATTTGATGAGACTACAAGGAAAACTAAATAATGGTCGATGACGAATCCGTGGACAAATTCAATTCTAACCGTGAACCGTGAACCGCCGTCCGGCCGGCCGTAGGAGCGATAACTTTCGAAGGGATGTCCTAGAGACTTGAAATTTTCAGGGTGAGTTCGGGTCCCAAATGCCTCGGTTAGGTTCGTAACCAGCCAAATCGTACAGGGTGTTCCATAAAATTTGGCCATTCAAAATTATTGTTCCTCAATATCTCAGACAAAACGAAACCAATTGTTGAAATGTTTACGAATTCTCGCTAATCAATCAAAAAATATGAAATAAGGAAAAAGTTAGCCCTGCACGTTAATTTTTCTGGCGAAAATAGTTTTATTAGATTGTGCCAACTTTTACCATTCAGATTTCGGAAAAATTCAACAGCTTTTCACTATTACGGAGTAAATTGGAAAAATCAGCAGATTGTAAGAAAATTACTAAACAATTTTCGTCGAAAAAAAATTGAGTGCTGGAGTTTCACAAAAATAAAAAGTTAACGGAGAATTTCCATTGGAATCAGGGGCGCAGCCAAGGGGAGGCCTGAGGGGCCCGGGGCCCCCCCCGAGATTTTTCTGCATGTAAACTTTTCTACCTGTATCTCAGTAGATACAGTTGAATTCAAGCACATTTTCAATATTCCTTTTAAAACAGCTGAATGGTATTCAAGAATACAGTCAGTTTTCAGAACCTAATTGATTCTGCTTTCCAACAAAAACATAATGATTCATCTTTTGAAAATGAGACTAGGTACACATATAAGGGTGACAAGGAAAGAGTATCATTCATAGTGCTAGGCGATAGAAGGCCATAAAATATGAAAAAAAAGGCCCATGAATATACAGGTTGGAAATTCACATCTGAAACATACGATATACAATGCATCAGACAGAGAATTCTTCCCTCCAGTTGCACAGATGAATAGTCGAGACAATCACGTGCTGTAACACACTGAATTCCGTTTCCTTACTTCAATTTCTAGTCTTGTCTCTCTCTTATCGTTAAGAGGATCGTAATTCTTTAGTTTGGTAGGCAACAGTAAATACTTGAATCGAGTATTACGGGCAGCCTGACAAATTAAAAATTCTATACGTGTAGTGCGAGTTCCCTACCATACTGCGATAAGAGAGAAATAAGACTAGATTATTGCAATAAGACAGTTGAATTCATTCAGTTATCGCACTTGATTATCTCGCCTATTCATCTGTGCAACTGGAGGAAAGAATTCTCTGTCTGATGCATTGTATATCGTATGTTTTGGATGTGAATTTCCAAATCGGTATACTAATATACAATGCATCAGACAGAGAATTCTTCCCTCCAGTTCACAGATTAATAGGCGAGATAACAAGTGCGATAACTGAATGAATTCAACTGTCTTATTGCAATATCTAGTCTTGTCTCTCTTATCACACTTATCACAGTATGTATGGTAGGGAACCCGCACTTCACGTATATAATTTTTAAATTTGTCAGGCTGCCCGTAATACTCGATTCAAGTATTTACTGTTGCCTACCATACCAAAGAATTACGCTCCTCTAAACGATAAGAGAGAGACAAGACTAGAATAATGAAGTAAGACAACTGAATTCAGTGTGTTACAGCAAGTGATTGTCTCGACTATTCATCTGTGCAACTGGAAGGAAGAATTCTCTGTCTGATGCCTTGTATATCGTATGTTTTCGATGTGAATTCCAAATCGGTATGTTCGAAACGGTTTCCTTTAAGAAATACAGGGTGTTGAAGTTTATTTTTTATTTTTTTTTTCCTTGAATAACTTTGGACGAAGAGGTAAGAGTTGAACAAAATGTGATATGCGTGGGTTTGTATGATACAGAATCCAAATATCCTATAAGTATTTAGATTACTAATACAGCTTTCCCCCTACCTTTAGCCTGTCCTTTTCATTATTTTGTGATCTCGATTAAGATTTTGATTTAGTTCCTTTCTGTTTTTTCAAACTGCTTTCAACAATGGTTGTTATTGTAAGTAGGTAACTTTGCCGCTTCTGGACAGTATACCTTTTTGAAGGAAAAAAGTCAGAGGAATCGCTTTTTCTAGTCCAGAATGACACACAGTGTAAGGCCAAAAAAGGTTGATTTAAAGGTGAAGGAATCCTGTAATTCGCCCTCTATTAGTAATCTGAAAAATAATAGAATATTTGGATTCTGATCATACACAAACCCCCGCATATCACATTTCGTTCAATTCTTAATCTTTGTCCAAAGTTATTTAAAAAAAAAAACCAATACAAAATAAACTTTACACCTTGTATTTCTTAAAGGAAGCAGTATCGGAAATACATTCATGGAGACTTTTTTTTTCATATTTTATGGCCCTCTATCACATTGCACTGTTCATGGTACTTTTTTCCTTGACAGCCTGTATATTGAAAATAAATTATTACCGTAAAAGTCGGACAGTAGGGGTGAAAACGGACACTCTTGCCGTCGTTTTCGTCAAAGTCACGTGAAGCGGTAAGATCAAATTAGAATGTTTTGACTATAACGAGTTAGTTAAAGTCTAGCAAAGGTACTGTGCGGATCGTTTCAAGAAGATAATCATTCTTGTAGCTTGCAGGTACGTCTTATTGAATGTAATCATTTATCCACTTTTTACAAATTCTAAAAAGAAACTCTTGCACACAAGAAATAGTGGGGAGTGCTTGCATGAAACATATTCTGAGTCGTTAAGGAATTAATCGAGAAGAAATAGCTATAAAATACTTCTTCAAATAATTCCTTCTTGATAATAAATGAAGAGATTCAAAAATTTCCCTTGTAGGGGTGAAGGCGGACACATGGGCCGGCAGTATAAAGCTAAAATTGGCATTTCATTTATGAATTACACCCATGAAAATTTACAAAAAGCTGTGAACGATGTTAAAAGTCATCGAAAAACACTTAGAGAAGCTGCCGAGTGTTATGGTATACCAAAGTCAGCGTTATATGATAAGGTGAAAGAATAAAAACAAAAAACATGGAGGACAACAAAACTGTCTGAGTTAGACGACAAATAATTGGTCGACGGAATAATCACATTATCCGAACGGGGTTTCCAATCACTAGAAACGACATTCGTCTTTTAGTAAGAGCTTTCCTGGTAGAAAGAAGTTGAGGTGAGTGAAGATTCATCAATTCAAGGATAACTATCCCGGAATTGATTGGTTTCATAATTTTATAAACAAACAGCATAATAAAATCTTGACAGAAAGACTAGCCCAAAATATAAAAAGAGCACAGGCACTGCCAAAGACTATTTCGAAAAATTGAAAAAAGTCGTTGAGAATGTTCAAGCAAGCACATAATAAAATTTAGAGAAGGTTAATGATCTGCGGAGCGAAAGGTTTCAGTTTCCTCAGTTGCCCGAAATATTAATATAGAATAAGGTTGTTTTTTTCGTTATATTCATTTCCTGTCAGAATATATTTTCTTTATACGTTGAAAATGTTGAAATTAGAATGAAACCTAATTTGTGATGTTTTCATTCATTTTCTCATCAGAATATATTTTATATTTTCTTATCTGTTTCCAATAAAAAATTTCAAACATGATTAGAGTTTAATTGATATCCACTGAAATGTCACCTCTTCTGTATAATTAAAGATGTTTTTGTGTCCGTCTTCATCCAATACAAGGCTCGAAGACGTTTTTGAATTGAAATATACGGCTGTCCGCCTTGACCCCACACATAGGGGTGAACGCGGACACTCTTTACCACAAAAAAAATAGTGAGAAGCTAAAAATTCAGGATAAAGAAATGATCAGATATATTTCTGGGGCATCATGGAATCTTAATTATTTTTTTCAGAATTTTTTTGCTCAGTTTAAGAAAGTTATTCACAAAAATATTTGAAAATCGTCCGACTTCACCCCACTTTACGGTATTGTGTGTTCCATAAAATATGGCCATAAAAAATTTTTGTCCTCAATAAGTCAGAAAAGAAAACCAATCGAAATGAAATTTTGCGGCCACATGCAAGATGCTTATAATAAGCCTCATGCAGAATTTTGTGGTCAAAGTACTAACAGAATCATAGAAAATTCAATTGGAGTACCTATTGAAAAGAAGAGATTTTTTCACAACAAAGAATTAAAAATAATTGTTGGTTCAAAAATTTCACTGGCGTAGCTACCACTTTTAGTCAGTTTTGAGTGAAACTCAATATCTTGGAAAAAATGCATTCATTTTTCGAATAATTTCCAGAATAATTCCGATAGTGATGAAATTTTGCATTCATACTTAGCAAGAATCTTAATATGAATATAGGACACACAATGTTGAGGTAATAGCATTATTGCTCCACCAAGGACCGAGCCCTCAAAAGCACCTGTTCAGGGCTTTTCTTATTTTTTTTATTTGAACCACTCCGAATAGGTTTTCTAAATAAAGTAAGTGAGAATTGAATAGTTCCTTCCTTGTGTTGTCAGTGATGTCGAAAATCAATTAATTCTTCACATTCTTTGTCGTGATTTCGAAATAGGTAGAATAGAATAATTTCTATCTGGAATTAAAAATTTTTCAAATGGTCAATGAAAAAGTTTGGGAGCCAGAATTGTCTGGTTATAGTTTGGGGTGGGTGATCGGTTAGGGAGTTTTGAACAACCTATCTAGGGATTTTCGACTTTCGAAGTTTCGAGGACAGGAAGCTTTTTCAAGGTTATCCACAGAAACTAAGGAATGTGAAAGCTCTTTGTTTATTGAATTGTTTAGTTGTTTTTAAGATTATTTTATAACTTTTTCTGGCATTCCAGGGAGAAAGTTCGGTGGAGCTTTTGTTCTCAGTGAAATCATCTTATGTTTCATGTTTATAGAAATTGTGGTACCAGAATTGTGAAGATTAATAAACCGATTACATGTGAATGTGAAATAGATAAACTATAGCAAGATGTATGCGGAAATGTACAATATTAAGAATGAAGCTATTATGGAAGCTATACTTTCAAAAAATGAAGTTATTATTCAGAAAGTCTTAGCACAATTTGAAGGTATGCTATCTAATGTTTTGATCTCCTGAATAAAAAAAAAATTGTAAATCAAAAATATCTGTAGGCATGTAGAAAAATTTCAATGTACACTTTCTTGCAGATTTCAATATACATACACCTTGTCGAGATGGCACTACTTTGGGTTGTGCTGCGGTGAAAACTGGCAATTTAAACATTGTGAAGATGATATTGAAAGATACAAATTCTGATTCAGGAAGCAAATCCCAAAAGCGAATGGAAGACTCATATTATTCTCAGTCGTTCACTGTAACAGATCCTACATTTTATTCATGTTTTTGTCGGACTGATTCTGAAAATCTCAACTATCCTTGTGAAATTCGTGGAGAAATTTTTCATTTAGATAAGTTTGGGAATAATATGCTGCATTACGCTGTTTTATCAAATAATGTGGAAATGGTCAAATATCTTCTAACAAACTATGTTGAGTTGAGAGTTGATCAATGTGATAGAGGGATGAACACCCCCTTGCATATTGCGGCAACTAATGATTATATAGAGATGGCCAAAATCTTGATAAGTTTCCGAGCTACAGTGGATTTGCAAGATTGTGAAGGCAAAACTCCACTTCATATTGCTTCTGAAAGAGGTTTACTGATTTGATCACAGTTCTTTTAGATGCGAATGCCAACATTAATGCATTAGATAATAGAAACCAAACTCCATTAATGTTAGCAACCATTTATAATCATTGCCCTGCAGTAGAAAAACTTATTGAAAGAGGAGCCAAAGTAAATTACGAAGATAACCATGGATTCACAGCTCTAAGAAGGGCTGTTTACGTTAAAAATGCCGAGATTAGCAACATTTTGATAACAAATGGGGCCAGGATTTGTGAAAGTCAAGATTTGTTACACTATGCTGCTGTACATAATCTCTTTGATATTGCACAAACTTTATTAGTTGGTGGAGCGAGATTGGAAGCACAAAATAACAAAGGTTTTACTCCTCTAATGGTTGCAGTTGAGCATAAGAACTTTGAAATGACTGTATTTCTATTAAATAATGGTAAGATGTTTTTTTCTCTTCACATATTCGGAAACGATTAAACGAAAAACATAAAACTTCTATGTTTACTCTTATTATCATTACTCAAAAACATAATTTCTTTTTAAATGTATAATCCGTTCACGAAAGGTTGAGCGCATAGTAGGCGTTTCTTTATTTATCTGAAGTTGGCAGTATTTACTTTACTGATTTTTTTCAGCAAGCACTGTCATTACTTTGATTCGTATAAGAACTTGAATTGTACCCGCAGAATGTCTCCCTACATTGTTCCGGTTCATAAGACAGTTGTTAGGGAAAAATCTGTTGAATGTATGGCCATTGGTTTCTTCAATGTTTACCATCTGAATTGCAAAAGATTGTCAATCCCAGAAAATTTAAAAAAGCTCTGTATGCATTTTTATCAAGATGTGAACCTTACAACTTCACTGAATTCAAAGAATACTGTAAGAGATAATTGTTGTGAAAGTTCTATATTGTTAAATTTGACCTGTTCCATATTTACAGTTATGTAATTTTTTGGAATCAATAAATATTATTATTATTATTATTATTAAAGTAAAATTAAGTCACGTTGCCGAATATACTCGGCCTCGTCCGACGAGCTCCCGAGTTTTCAGAGAACTCTATGCAATATTGACAACATTGCGTATCAATCTGACAAGAAAATAAAGAACATAACCTAAAATTTTAATATACACAGTGGAATATGCCAAATTTCCATGGCCAACCGACGGCTCAACCTTTCATGAACGGAGTATATGCAATGTACTTAATATCATGAAAAATTGAAACCAAGAAGTGGTTTTAACAATCTGTTTATGAAAACATTTTGTAGAGGTTGTTCTGATATTACTGCTCTTCTATGCATGTCCCCACATTCTTTCTGTGACTGCTTCTAACAGTTTCATACTATTTATAAATGGTGATTTAGAATTGTTGATGTATGCTAATGTTGAATTAAATTTCAGGTGCTAACCCTAATACATTCAATTGGCTATCCGGTACAAATTCTCTTCACTTGAGCATGTTTGATATGATGGAAGAGTATCAAGTTGTACCCTTTTTAGATGTACTAGTGAAACATGGAGCGAATATGTACCTTAAGTGTCGACATGGATTCGATGCTTTGTATTACGCCCTCCTTCACAAAAATGACATTGCTGCATGTCATCTACTAAAGCTGGGTATGGACCCAAACCATAGGCACAGAGATGCTCCTTGTGACTACATGTCATCAGCAATAAGACATGCTATGACTCCGAAGCCTATCAGGATGCTTTTGATCGCAGGTTTTGATTTAACAAAATTTGAGATGAAGAATAATGAACTCAGAAGACCCTTGGAAAAAATGAATGATAAGCAGAAATGTGTTTACAACCACCTTCGAAAAACTTTAACATTGCAAGAGTACTGTAGAGCTAGTCTCAGAAGGACATACAAACATGATGAACTAGGAAAATTGCCAATAAGTAATCATCTTCGAAAATTTTTACAGTTAGAATATGTTGATATATCTAAGTTGTAGACCAATTTGTCACATATAACTATATAGGTTTATATCGACAGTTTGATCTAGATCTATAGTCAAAGGAACGAAACATCAGAGAAGTTTACTTCAATGAATGAAGGTTGAGGGGATTGAAGTATATGTAGATTCACTTTTTATGCATCACACTGCTTTTCAGCAAATTTACTGCTAGATCTCGCTTCGGCGGTACATATACAAAAACTAAACTACTGCTAGATCTGATCTGTTCATATTAGAGTCTTAAAGTGATAGAACTATTCATATAAACGTAGTTATCTTGATACACCAAAGAATATTATTCAAATCAGGGAATTATCTTTGTACAAACAACATAGTACACCTCATGAAGCCATAACCGACAATAATATAGAAATCTCTGTATCACCCAGAAGTCTTCATAGTGAAATTATGTGCCCCATTTTTCTGGATATGTTCCTAAAAAACTATCACTCCTAAGGAATGCATACATAGATTCTGTTCAGACTGTTTAATCATGACAATGAGATTGGGTAACAAAGAATCACCCACATGCAGGAAGAAATTGTTGTCAAAACCATCACTCAGGCCAGATCCAAATTTTGATCTACTGATTGGATTTATCCAAGGGGACACAACAGTTGTACAACCGTTGAGTAAATCTGCGCTGAACGCATTCGATCAGTAAACGCGGACGTCATTTTTCTGAGCGACTCCAGAGTGCACTGATCACGGTTGTGAGCTGTTAATGTGTTGTAAGTTTGACATTTAGGTTATGTGGGCATACTTGACAAGTTTTTACCGTTCAGAAACCTTCCTACTGATCAGTCAACGCTCAGTGATCATATTTGCAACGGTTGTTTTCGCTGAACGCAACCATTGATCAACTACTCAAGTGAATTCAATTAGCAAAGGTATAAAAATGCAATCACAGAACAGGATCAAGAATGATGAATAAAAAAGATAAAAATGAAACAAATGAAGCCAGTACTGCGCCAAATCAAGAAAACACTACTCCGGCAACAAGTACTACAATCAGAATTATAATCCTTCAAGTACAACATCACCAGGTAGTCCTGTTACATCAGTACTATGTTCTCCACCTTCACAACCTCCATGTCCTGTATCAAGTAATGTAAGCTAGTAAATCATTAGGAAATAGAGCCAAAGAGTTTTGTGACGTCTGGAGTGATAAAAGTGAATCAAGTGAAGGAACTGAACAAGATGATGGTGAAGGTCAATCTGAGCCCATGACCCTAAATGAGCTGGAGTTTAAGCCTCATGCAACAAAGATGGCCGGAATGATGCTCTTGTTAAAGCTCTGAAGGAAAACTTAATATACTCTGTTCGGATATTATTGAGCAAGTAAGCCAAGAAAATTGGCATATTCCACTGTGTTCATTAAAATTTGAGGTTATATTGTTCATTTTTTGTCAGATTGATACGCAATGTTGTCAATATCAAGAAAAAGTTGCATAAATCGCGGATTTTTCACAATGTCAATTTACATCTGACAAATTCATTCAGACAGTTCTGAATACCTAACGACAGAAGATTGAAATAATGGGACTTTTTTATTTGACTGATTAACTGAATAAATCACTTCACTTCGACCAAATCGATCAATAGGAACGCTGCGTTACTGATTTTGCATCAGTTTGGAAGTGCTCGAAGGTAGCAAACCAGAGTTCTCTGATTTAAACTCGAAAGCTCTTCAGACGAGGCCGGGTACAGTCGGCAACTTAGACTTTATTTTACGTTATGACAGTAAATACTGCCAACTTCAGATAAATAAACAAAGGCTCAACAATATCCGACGGAGTATATAGTTCATTCACGAAAGGTTGAGCCGTCGGTTGGCTATGGAAATTTGACATATTCCACTGTGTATATTAAACTTTTAGGTTATTTTCTTGTCAGATTGATACGCAATGTTGTCAATATTGCATAGAGTTGTCTGATAACTCGCAAGCTCGTCGGACGAGGTCGGGTACATTCGGCAACATTGACTTTATTTTACGTTATGACAGCAAATACTGCCAACTTCAGAAAAATAAAGAAACGCCTACTATGGGCTCAACCTTTCGTGAACGGACTGTACATTATATTCAACTGCAACAGTTGATAGATTTATTAAAATTTCCATTTCTTTTCTGAGGTTTTTGTCTCTATGGCTGATAAAAGGTGAAGTATCAAATTTGAGGAGTATTAATATTCATATGCAAGTATGGTGAAAGTACAAAAATAAAGTAACATGAGGAACTGATCACTAAAATGTTTCAAAGAACTATTTATTGTTCATTTTTTCATTGATATAAATGTTCTTTTCTCTGAAAGTTTCTCTCGATTGAACATTTTTTCAGTTGAAGTTCATTGTTCTTAAAAATATTAATTGAAGATTAAAACTTCCCAACATCAGTTTATCAGATAAAATTAATTAATTTTTTTACTGTACGGATCATTTATTTGGTAATAGTTTGCAGATATATTTATTTTTGGAAATTCTTCTGGAAAATATAACCCTGATTATTTTCTCAGTACTTTCTTAAATACATTAAACAGAGATTAGACATGTAAGGCTGCAGGGAAAATGCAATCTCAACACCATTGAGTGGTACAATTTCCAATATTAAGACTGGTAAAATGACACTCAAAAAGTTTTTGGTGGACATTTAATAGCTGTTAATAATGTATCTTATAGTTTCTATTATTACTGTTTTATTATAAAATATATCTTGTCAATAACTGATTCTTATTTTTCCACTGAGAAAAACTGTTCCCATCATCTCATTCACTAGGTATGTTATTGAATTACATCAATTATTCTCCGAAAGGAATAATAAGAAAAAATTGAATCATTGCAAATTCATTTAAATTATTATTATGAAAATGTGGAGTATTTTGTTGTTATAAAGGGGATCATATCAGGATTTTGTATTGTATTTACTGTTTGACATTTTTATAAGTGGAGACTTTCTAAAGTGTGATTGAGTTTCATCGATTGATGAATCAATTTGAAAATTCTATTTGCTCATCTTAAAATGATGGATGGTGGATTATGGGCGATAGGCACAATGACTGTCTTATTCACAAGTAGTAAAATGAAGTCTTTGTAATGGTAAATATAAAGCTCTGTTGATTGGCCACCAAGATTCCCGACTCAAAGTTTATCAAAAAAGGCCGGTTAACATCAGGATCTAAAAATAGGATAGAGTAGAAACAACTAAATACATGCTGAGACCATTCGGAATTATATAGACGAGTTTTACCATCGCCTATAGGTGGTTCTTTATTCACCGATGGATTCACCTGGATGGAAACCAGATGAAATGTCAGATGGCTCATCAGATGTCGAATAAAAGAACGAGTTGATAGTTATCTGCTGTTTAGTTGAGTCGTGACAGATAACATTGACGTTTCTGCCATACAAATTTACCCCCTCCACTCGACTCATCAGAATTTCATCACATTCACCGGCTCTGAAAGTCGATGGATCCGATGAGCCACCGATGGAAAACATCGGTGAGTAAACGAACGAGTGACAGTTTCAACCGCTGAATAAACGAACCACTTGATGCAACCGTGGTGACAGCGGTGAATCCATCTGATGAATAAAAGAACACACCTTATCTAGCCAGGATTTGCAGCCTACTAGTTAAATTCAGTCGCACTAAGAAGGTATCGAAATTTTGTTTTTTGTTCTTGTTTCCTAATGACCACCTAAACTTTCAACATGAAAACAAATTGGTCTGATAGAATGTGTTTTATTATACCAGATTGCTGATAAAAATGCACTATTGTTACTGCTTTATTTCTGATTCAATTGGTGTACATACAGTATAATTAAGTTTCAAATCAGAGGATTCAATAAATCAAACAACTGAGATCAATTCCAAATATTAAGAAAATAGTGATACTTTTTTGAAATCCAGAGATGATGCATATATCAATAGTAGTCAAAAAAATTTGAAATTATTGTACAATCCTAGTTTTCACTGAATATTTTCAGAATTAGGATCGTACGTTACAAAGCATATATTTGGTTGTTGTGAGACTAGTATGTTATCAGATTTTACCATATTTTCATCTAAAAAGTCATATTTCCATCTAAAAGTAGATGGGACACACTGGTTCTTCTTCAACGTGATCCACAAGCCTCTGTAAAAAATAATACCATCAACATAATATATATAATATAACACTTTTATTATTATAACGAAAGGAAAATATAAATCCAGATGTGTTAATTATATAACTCACACCAATAATTAATATCATCTACTTTACTGAAGCGTAGAAGTATCATACAAAAGCTCAAATATGTTTTTTAAAGATCAACTAAAATATATTTTGGTAACTTCATAAAAGGTGTTCGTTTTGTAATCAGTTTTCGAGAAAAACAATTTTTTTTAAAGAGGCTAAATAATTCAAACAAACATAAATAGAGGTTGATTGTGACATATACGTCAGCAATCATTTCATTAGTTGAATGTTGAATCACAGTTTGAATACTAGGATGCCGATTGAACGCTCGTTAAAATAACAGTATATGACAAAAGACTTACTTTCATATTCTCTACTTTAGAATCTGTTAAGTCTAAAGCTACCAGAGTACCATCTGGTAATAACCCTTGTAACTTTTCTCTCCATTGGTTATACTTGTAACAACATTTATTTGCTGCCCATCTTGTGTATTCAAGCTCAATGGGTTTCCTTCTTGATCTATAAGTTGTTGAATATGCATGCAGTCGCCTTTGAAATTAAGAACATCTTGATCAGAACTAATTACCACTTCTGCTTGTGCTTGTTCTGAATCTAGCAGAGGTACTCCAATATTATCATTTTTGGGCGTTTCATAATATACGTAAAGTAAATTATCACCTTCTGTGTTTAGCACAGATATATTTTGATCTTGATTTTCCTTGGATTTTTGTTCATGTATTCGTTTATGTTTGTTCAAATTTGAAAGATCGGAGAAACCTGAAAATCCAAAAATTTGTCGATCACATAATGAAAATTAGTTGAAGTATAGTTGCTCCAGATTGTGGTTTGCATTTGGTAAAAGTTGATGAAAAAATTACAAAATTTTAATCAGTGGTTTTAGGTTTTTCTTGTAACGATCATGTCTCATCTGAACTCAAAATGAAAGAGTTGGATACTCTACTTGGTTGAAATATAACTACATCTTAAGCAGGCCCATACTGGACCCCTTCTCAGGGTGGTGGATACTGTCATAGGCAGAGGGCGCCAGCAGTATGCTATGAGGGCACAGGGATACGTCCCGGCGGCCCGCACGGGCCTGACCTCAAGCACTTTTTCACTGATCGTGACAAAAACATAAAGGTGTATTTTTTCAAGGTATAGAACAAGTTAGCATAACTGTTCAAGATGACGACCTATTTAACAGCTGTCAAGTGATTTATTCCCAGTTTGGTTTGGCAAATTTTCATGAATAGATTCACGCCTGAATAACGCTTGCAACAAGTGTAATTTTATCTCGAAAATAATGGTTCTGTGCGGAATACGTATCGGGCACTACGTCCATTTTATCGTCCACCAGAGCAGTTAATTCCATTAACCATGGAACTTTTTCGCAACCATTTACTCTTGTTTTTAACTCGCATGCCCAGAGAAGCCGCACAGAAGAAGCTATTGCTACTGTAGAGCGCATCATTGAGGAAGACCCGAATGAGTCCATCCGCAATCGAGCACAGGAATTGGATCTGTGTCCATCCACTATATGGAAGATTTTGCGGAAGGATCTTGGTTTGCGTGCTTACAAAATCCAAATCGTGCAAGAATTGAAACCAAACGATCATCAAGCAAGGCGTAGATTCGTCGAATGGGCCCAAAACGAGATTGCCGTTGTTCCCAATTTTCATAAGCGAATTTTATTAAGCGATGAAGATCTTGTGATTTAACACCGCTAGACTACTTCTGTGGGGCTATGTAAAGCCATTGGTCTATGCGAATAAGCCACACTTGACAACATTTGCCGTGTTATTACCGATAAGAAAAAGTCATCGAATATTGGACGTCCAGATTGGACTACATCCAAGCTACCCGTGGCGGTCATATGCTAGAAATCATATTTGAAATGTAATGCCACAAGATTATCTTTCGGATAAATAAAATTCATGTCAATCGAATAATCCATCGTTGTTTTATTGCAATTCAAAGTCTATACCTCTGAAAAAAACCCTTTATATCTCATATTATGCAAGTCAGTCAACCAAATTAAGGTTCAACGAATTCTGAACTAAATAGATTTAATTTAATACATGACATCACTAGTTTTATATTTTCCAGATACCAAATCTAATCAAGAGCAACTATGTAAAGTGATGGAAATTATTTGAAAAAATCAGAAGAAAGAAAAGTTTTTAATAAATAATCAATGCAACTGTGAACTAAATCAAATACAGTGAAGCAGCAAATACAACCAATGATGGAAATGTACATTTTGTAGGGTTGCAGCTTTAGGTCTTTGTTGAAAATACGGTTTTATGATTATGTTGCACATTTAAAGCGCTTGCGCGTTTCCGAATAGGAAAGTTCAGGTCACGAGAAGATTGATTATTGGTATTTCCAGCTTTTAAAACTTTTTGACCCATTCTCGAATAAGAGAGTGGAGTAAACCCTGAATAATGGAGAATTTTTTACGCGCAACAGTAGCCAGATCACCGTTTTCTCTAAAACTTTCGAGAAACGCTTCATAGCGACTGAATTCTCAAGAGCCATAGCAACCGATTGACATAACCCCGCGCCTCTAGGATTCCATGCGTTTTCACATTAAGCTTAATAAATTGAAACCTTCTTTTGAGGGACTGTTCACTCACAGATGAGGCATGAAACCCTTATAGGACTTAGTTCTCTCACCTTTTAGGCAAATATCACATAAATGTGGCCTTTCTCCAGTATGAAATCTCATGTGTTTCTTCAAGCAATACATGGCGGTGAATGCTTTGTTACATAATTCACATTTAAAAGGTCTGTCGTTCATATGTCTCCTGCAATGCTCCTTCCAACTATCTTTATGCAAAAATGTTTTTGTGCAAAATTCGCATTTCCAAGGCCGTTCACCTGTGTGTCGTTTGGTATGCAATTTCAACTGAGATGATGTTGTGAAGTTACGGCCACAAATTTCGCAACAGTAAGGTTTTTCTCCTGAAATTACATTAATGTTTCAGTGAAGATATACCTCAGATTCATGAAGAACATTGCTAGGTCCCTCAGATCAATAAAAAACATAGATACGCCCCTGCCAGATGTAAAAAGAGGCAAAAATGAGGAAAATATCTCAATGTTTATATTCCCCTCCCTGCTGTTTATAAACATAGCCTAACCTAACCTAACTTATTCTGGTAATTTTCAAGATATTTGCGCCAGTTTTCGCGATTCTACATTTTAATGTACCTAAGAGCGATTTTGAAGACATACTTCAAAAAATGCCGAAATACTGTATTGTTTGCAAGACAATTGAAAAACATGATTGTTTACGAAAATCAACATTCCAGAGTTGAGTACCGGGTGTCCTAAATTCGTTGTCTAATGCGGGGATCTCAGAAACCTGATAAGCTAGAACAAAATGAGTGGCGCGTTTTTGGGCTCGATTTTAGATAGGTGAAAACCGCAACCTTCTTAGTCAAACCGTTTTTGAGCCATTAGAGAAAATTGGAAAATGGCGTCAAATGAAAAGTTCTCATAACTTTTTTATTACTAAAGTTATAAAGATGAAACTAAAACATTATACAGGCACTTTTTTCAGTAGAATTCATTGAAGTAATACATTTTCCTTTATTACATTTCGTTCTAGCTTATCAGGTTTCTGAGATCCATTCACTAGACAACGAATTTAGGACACCCGGTACATGTAGCGTGGGTTGATTGTGGGTGGTGGGTATCAATTTTTATGTTTCTCTTATTCTGTAAATCTATAATTAGTTAAATAACGTACCGCCGCTAATAACCATAGAGTGGGTACGACTCATTTCTTTAGAAAATTCCAATTTATGAAGAAGTTATATTTATTTTGTTTCAGTACCACGGCTCTGCAATTCACTCCCTGGATATTGTGTTTGGGGCCTATTTGTGTTCTTTTATTGACAAAGCGCGATATCAATGAAATATATTTGTGGATCAGATATAGAATGCAAATGTATGTTTTGAAATTGACTTTTCAATAAAAGCAAAAGGCAGAGTGGTACAATTTTTAGTGGTAGCAAAACGAAATAAATATAATTTATTTATAGACTGAAATCAATAGGAATTTTTTCAAGAAATATGTCGAATCCACATTATGGCTATTAACAACTGTACAAAGTTGTCTACTGAAGGGATCTCGAGAACCATAGCAGCTAAAAGAAAACTGATGACACATTTTTGGGCGTTTTTTTCCCGACTAACTCAAATTTGAAAAGAGATTTTACCTATCTTTGATAGATTTTGAATTATGAACGAAAATTGAGATTTTGACATTTTCATCGATGCCAAATAACTTTGATCTCGTATTCAAAATCCTTTACATTCTGCAGGCACTTTTTTAAAAATAATTCAAATGATTTGACTGATTTTCTTAGTCCAGCCTTTTTCGAGAAATGATAAGGAATTTTTATTTTTCAAATGTGGAGTGGAAAAATATAAACATAAGGATCTTCTCCTCATATTGCCTTTTGACTGTTTACATGTGAAAGGGCCTATCTATGTTCTTTATTGACTTGAGTTCAGTGCGGATTTGCAAAAAATCATAGTCCTCTTCTTACCAGTATGTATTCTTATATGTTCCATCAAATTGCCCTTCTGTGAAAACTTCTTATCACATACTTCACAAGTAAAAGGTTTTTCCCCCAGATGCCATCGCATGTGAAGATTCAAGGAAGTTTTATGAGCAAAAGACTGACCACATCTGGAGCACACATAATTCTTTTCTCCTGTATGTATAGCATTATGACTTAAAAGATTCGTTTTTGTCTTGAATGCTGATGAGCATATATCGCATTTAAATGGTCTTTCTTCAGAGTGAACCAACTGATGTCGATGTAACAGTTGACGATGTTTAAATATTTTGTTGCATTTATTACATACGAATCGTTTTCCATTGTTGTGTTCCGCATTGCGATGGTAAACCAAGCTACTTGAATGATTGAATTGTTTGTCACAAACCTGCAACGGAAAATGAAATTCTGGTTAATACATAAAACACTATGAAATAGGACATTTCACTAAAAAAGCGCGTTGAAGTTCAGACACAATATGGTCAAATTTTTGCATAACGTTCATAAAAAGCGAAGCCTTCTGAAGAATTTATTATTGAAATACTGAATAGTTTTCCAATAAGAAGTGTTATTTTGAATAGCCCGCTATTTCGGTAGATGTCACGTTTGAAGCTTAAATTTTTGACATTTGAGAAGTAGAAACTACGCCATTAATAAAAACGGGACGATACACGCTTCAAGAACGCATTGAAATTATTAAAATTCATTATAAAAATGGTGAAAATTTGGCAGAGACAGTTCGTCAAACTCGAACATTTTTGGGTCGTCGTGAAGCAAAAAAGAAATTGGTGGAAAAATTCGAGCTGTTGGGACAAGTTAGTGAAGTGAAGAATAAAACCCGAGCACGTCGCTCATGAACAGCCGAGAACATTTCTGCTGTTACCGAAAGTGTTGAAGCAACAGTTACGGTGAATGGATTGCGAGAGATGATTATTAATTTTTATGGCTGAAATTCGATAATATTGATCTGGGGAAAGTTTTCTTTCAACAAGACGGCGCTACGTGCCACACAAGCAACGAAACAATTGATATTTTGCGGGAAAAGTTGCCGGACCGTGTTATCTCTCGAAGAGGTGATCACAATTGGCCACCGAGATCTTGTGATTTGACACCTTGCGACTTCTTCCTTTGGGGCCACGTGAAAGAGAAGTTCTACACCAATAGCTCAGCGTCGATTCAAGACCTCAAAGATGGAACTCGTGAGGCTATCGAGGACATAGGGCAGCCACTTTGCGATTTGGTTATGGAAAATTTCATTAGAAGGATATGCAGGAGCATATCCTTCGCTCACAGGAGTGAGCGTGGTCGTGGTGATCATTTTCCTGATGTTATTTTCCACTATTTATAGCATAGCTTCTTCTTCATAATGAAATAAACATCCGATCATTTATATTGAAAAATAGCATTTTTCTTTGAATATCAAAATAACCCCTCTTATTGGAAAACCCTTTATAAGAATCAGCTTTCCAAATTGAGCATTCTGTATATTGTACTCTATCAGAAAAAAACAACTTTATTATTGTTCTATGAAACCACAAACTAGTTCAATCAACATATTTGTCATACTGTGGTACACAATATCAAATTTATCATCACAATGATAAGTACAGATATTCAAAAGATGGATAATATAAATAAATAAAAGAGAGTTCCTGTTACATTATGATAAGTTTCCCGCGTACACTGCTTCTCTTGATTTTACTTATGAACATGTCCAAGTTAAACAACAAATTCCTGTATTTTGCTTATGGCAGCAATTTGTTAGAACAGAGGATCCACATCCAAAACCCAAGCGCTGAAAGAGCTGGAATCGGAAAGCTCAAGAATTACATGTTAGATTTCAACACTTACTCCAAAAAATGGAAAGGCGCAGTTGCCACGATTACTGAAAAAGAAGGATCTCACGTCTGGGGCGCACTCTGGACGCTGAATAACGAGCATATGGAAACATTAGGTATGTAGAACTGTTCATATGTTTTTGCGGATGACACTGAAAAACTATGTCGAACTATGCGGACGATACAGGGTGGCCAACTGTCGATGGTACACTGAAGTGTTACAGAGAACGGAAAGTACGAAGTTATTGAAAATTTGGTGTCTTGTACAAAAAAACCACTGCTCTAACGATCTGAAATATTTTCACAGCTGCTGTGTTGCCAGCTATATAAAAAAATACTCATAACTTTAATTTAATATGGACACCCTGTATAGGGTACCCAGAATTGTACAACTACAACTTTTTAACCCTATGAGATAGAGAAACATGAACGGCACATTGCGGTTATCTTTTTTCGAGAAACTCATTTTGGCGTTAATCACATTGCTCTATCGTCTTTTATTTCCGAGTTAGCCAAAATTAATATTTGGTCAATTTCAACTTGTGTTTGTGCTGTAAATTTGAAACAAAACATTATACAGTTCTTCCTGATTTATTTATAGAAACAATAATTTATTTTCACTTAAAAATTAACCACCGTTTTTTTCTCGATTAAAAAATATACATGTTTGGAAATTCACATCTGAAACATACGATATACAATGCATCAGACAGAGAATTCTTCCGTCCAGTTACACAGATGAATTGTCGAGACAATTACGTGCTGTAACACACTGAATTCCGTTGTCTCATTGCAATTTTCTAGTCTTGTCTCTCTCTTATCGTTGGAGGGAGCATAATTCATTCAGTATGGTAGGTAACAGTAAATACTTCAATAGAGTATTACGGGCAGCCTGACAAATAATTCTATACGTGTACTGCAGGTTCCCTACCATACTGCGATAAGAGAGAGAGAGAGAGAGAGAGAAGACTAGGTTATTGCAATAAGACAATGGAATTCATTCAGTCACAGCACGTTATTATCTCGACTATTCATCTGTGCAACTAGACGGAAGAATTCTTTGTCTGATGCATTGTATATCGTATGTTTTAAATGTGAATTTCCGAATCTGTATGTCGTTTTATCGCCCATAGATCAGTGGCAACGCTAGGAGGTGGCCAGAATTTTCAATGGGGGTTGTCATGAATAAAAAAGTACAATATTGTCGAGAATAGGCCATCAAAATTTAGGAGAGGGCCTGTGCCAAGTGTCGCCACATTAGAGCAATATATGACATGTAAGTGGAAATAAAGTATTGTGTCCCTAAGAGGAAACAAAAGTTTATGTATTATGTAAATCAGGATGGAAAACCCTCAGAAAAAATTCGATTGAGCTACTGGATTCCAATCAAAAAAGTGTCTGTATAATGTTTCAAGTTTACACTACAAACAGGAACGCAAAGTTGAAATTGTCAAAATGTGAATTTTGTAAATATTAAATCAGGATAGAACGTACATTTCCATTGGTATGAAAACTTGCTTTAATTTCGAAAACTTAACAATTTGGGTATAGAAACATGGTATATCATTAAGAGGAAATTCAATTATCCTTCATCATATCCTAAGATACATGGGCATTCCATTTGAAAAAACGCAGTTTCTATGGTTTTTGTACCTCCGTAATGTCTCAGATTTTGAACATCACTGTATGATTGCAAGGATACTTATCAAACATAAATGATACACAAAATATTACCAATTGTGCCGGAAATTTCAGCATTCTAGGAAGTTATTAATGTCAACGGAAGGTATATGTTGCATGACAAATAAGGAACTCAATCAACTGCTCTGAAGCTACTGGAGGAACAAAAAGTATAAACCAAATTACCAATATCATTGTACTTCTAGTTCTCCATAAATGACTAAACTATATTTCACGAGAGTATGAAGTGAATAAAACTTTAGCTCCTCCTTCTCACATACAACATCGTTCGTTGTCGACCTTATCCGCGTGCGATCGGAATGTGTCGGAGGTTTATTGGACTAGTAAAGAGAGATAGACGCCTACTCTGTCACATAGAGATAGGATAGTATAGAGTTGCCCTCATTAAAATAAACGTGGTATCAGATACGCCATATTACTACTACAAATTTGACAATCGTTGAATTTTCTGTGGGAATTGTGATTCTTGCGCCTTTTCTAGTTAAATTATATTTTTTCTTTTTAATAATATACAATAAAATGGTATCGTGTATTGTAACCTTTCTTCAAGCAGAGAATAGACAGAACAGAAGAAAATTAGAGAAAAAACATATTACAGAAAGGGGTGAGTACTGAACAGATCCGTATTCGAAATTTTGCTAGTCTGTCTTGGTAATCTGATATCTTTTTATATGTGCATATTATCGCCTGAAGAAAAATTGTTTATTTGATAATCGATTGACCTATTTGAGCAGGTTTTATGTTTTCAAAGACCTAATACGTCGTATTTTTTGGGTGAAATTGTGAACGAAAAAAACAGGCAACTTAATTCAACCCTGAATTTTCCGCCATATTGGTCCCCAACTTAGCCCCGCCCAGTGGTACCATTTTTCCTTATTCAATCGTATGTCATAGCGTCTCTTCTCTATTATATTATATCTCGATGGTTTGCGACGTTCACGATAGAAAGGTCCTAGCGATACGAGGGGCTTCCTTCACTTCATACTCCCGTGAAATGGACTTAATAACATCAAACGTGGGCCACCTTGATAAATATCCCTCAAACTGCAGTATCAACAGTTACGTCAAACCAATATTTCTTTTTCTCATTGAAGATAAACAAGAAGGAGTTCCCTTTCATTACACTGCAGAAACAGTCGAGGTGGAAACACCCACTGGAGAAAGAAAGTCTTGTCGAGTGTACATCCAAACTAATAAGACAGAAGCCCTTGAAAAAATTGAAGATTTACCCAGTGATCGACAACCTTCCTACATTTATCTAAGGACTATCTTAGAAGGAGCTAAGGAATCGGCGTTGCCTGATGATTACAAATCATTCTTGGATAAAATTCCCCACAACGGATACAAAGGAAAAGTCGAGATACCAGTCAATTAAACAAGATTGATTAGCGTGAAGTGCAAGTGTGTCTTGCAAATACGAATTTGCATTTTTTTCGTAAGTCTGTTCATTTTATCCATAAAGATAAGAAAAAACTAACAAAATAAATTCAATGATTAATTTTTTCTTTATGCTGTGTAAGCAAATAAGTACCAGAAATAAATGAATTTAATATATTAAATTTTTTGAAAATTAATTTTCTGTTTTCTGATCCTATGGCATCATTATGAGAAATAGAAAAACCTAGAATATACAGAAACCTTGAAGTTAAAAAGATTCTCATTCTGTGAATGGTATCATTTTATATTTATAGGAATTGAAAAGAGTGAAATTTTCTCTATACATGGTTCATGGTCTCTCAAATATTGACAGAGAACAAATCATAATATTGATCTGAAAATTTGGGTAGTGGACCTTCTGATCTATCTAGCTGAAATACTTTAAATGTTGCAACGTTGCGACTTAGGCGAAAAAAATACCTTGAACTATGTTAATTCAAAGTTTGTTCCTCCTCTACAGTCTATCCAAATCCGAGAGGCCAGCGTAAACAAACTAGAAACGCGATTAGGACGCTCTTATTGGTCGAAGCTTCAGGAACGCCATTTTCGACCAATAAGAGCGTCCTAATCGCGTTCCTAGTTTGTTTACGCTGGCCTCTCGGATTTGGATAGACTGTAATACCATCTAGTGTTTCTGTATCCCAATCCAAATTTTTAAAATACAGTGGAACTTCCCTATAACGAACGTCTCTATAACGAATTTCTCTATATAACCTTGAATCCAAATTCAATGTTAGAAACACCCTCTAAAACGAAGTAAATTTTCTCTATAACGAAATATTAGAAGAACATCACTCTTTGAATGGGTATTGGTAGGAAGGTATAAGGGTGGGGTTTTCCGAAAATTTTCCGGACGTACGTAATAATCCCGACCTCAAACAAAATCATTAAGGCGGGCAGAGAAATCCTTCTGAAACAGTTTTAAAAACACCCATTTCGCTAGTGTGAAAGTTGTGCGAAAATGTCTAAAAGGAAGTGCTTGAAATTGAATGATAAACTTAAATTTTATCAGTGAAGTCGACAGCGACATTGCCGACTATATTTCTTTATAACGATTTTTTTGCGGAATTAGTGCTTAGAAAAGGCTGATTTGTTATATATACAGGTTGTTTTAAAAATCATTGTCTTTTCATAAAAGGTTGATTTTTTCAGAAAGGTTACTGTATTTCCGAAAATACGAGTCCTTTTTTCTACACAACACTCGTTTTCTAGATGTCAGAGAATTATCTCCTTAATTTAAATTAAGTTGAAAATATTTCAACTTGACAGATAAAAGTTTTCTACCTACTATTACTAACCCCCAACTAGCAACTTTTTCAATCAACATTATTCCAGTAGATCAGTCATCTTGCCATAAACATAGCACGTAAATCTTTAGAACATACCACTCTTCAATTGGACAGTAAAGTTTTTTTCGGATATACATATTGATTACTGTATGTTTCGGATGAGAATTTCCATACCAGTATATAAAACCATATACAGGTGGATATATACATACGATATTCAATGCATAAGAGAGATTGTTTTGCCGTGTAGTTGGACAGTGCCATACTGGACAGATTTACAAGCCACGTTTCGCTTTCGTTTGACGCGATGGATGGTCCAATGAACAAATAATATGGTTGTCTCCCTCAAATCGACTAACACGGGCAGTCCGACGCATTCAGTAAATGCGTCTGGCTGCGCGTAATACTCGATGCGACTACTGCACGTTACCCACTACACTGCTCGATTGAGCCACTCCCAGGGATAGCAGAGAAAGACCAAACTATGTTATTCCAACAGGTCGTTTATTTAAAGTTTTGAATCACGAGAACCTTTTCATTATAGCACTGGTCAACTGCACGGCAAAATTCTCTCTCTGATGCATTGAATTTCCAATTTTTCCGATGTGAATTTCCAAACCTGTATAAATTAACTTTAAGAACTTACCTCGCAAGTGAAGATACCCTTCTTGTGCCTCTGTAAATGCATCTCGAATGTTTTAGCATATGAAAAACACCTATTGCATTCCGGGCAAACATATGGTTTTCCATTTCCGTGCTTGCTCTCCACATGCATGTTAAATCGGCATCATTTTGGAAGGTTTCATCACACTGATCGCAATTGAGAATTTTTGCATTATCACCAGTTACTTCAAGATTTCCCGAAATGTTTTGAAATTCTGTTTTACATTGTGTATCACTTATATTGAAGGATGAGTTTTCTGTTTTTACATCTTTTTCTTGCAATTCCTCTGATTGACGTTCTTCTTTGATTTGATTTACAATTTCTTTAGATTCATTTTCTGAATGGTTATTTTGGATATGTGATTTAAGTCTTGGATAGTTTCTGAACTCTTCCGAACATTCATTGCATTTAAATTTTCTTCTTTGCTTCCTCCTTTGAATAGCTTGAAAAAATTTTATTCAGAAAAAAAATTCAAATTTCCACTTGACTATTTTTAGATTGATGTCAATCTAGATTCATTTTTCCAAGTTTGCTCGCGTACAACTGAACGTACAGGCTGGCCAGAATTGGTGATCAATGAACTACAACTTTTTAACCCTAAGAGCGGTCACCTTTTTTTGAGAAACCCATAATGGCGTAAACCGCATTGCTCTAATCTTCTGTTTCCAAGTTACAAGCTAAAATTGACATTTGGGAAATTTCAACTTTGGTCTTTATCACAGTTTCTGTTTGTGCTATAAACTTGAAACAGAAACATTATTCAGACACTTT
Organism: Propylea japonica; assembly: GCA_013421045.1. NCBI lineage: Eukaryota > Metazoa > Arthropoda > Insecta > Coleoptera > Coccinellidae > Propylea > Propylea japonica. The sequence continues at coordinate 46,017,824 of CM024246.1, forward strand.
CCTGATAGGAATCCAGTGGTTTAATCTAATTTTGCTGAGGGATTTCCTTTCTGATTTATTACCTAATCTTCTTCATTTCTGTGGAAACAATTATTTATTTTTACTTGAAAAGAGAGAGAGAGAGAGAGAGAGAGAGAGAAAATAACTTTATTGAAACCTCCAAAGGGCTAACAACCAAGGTGTTTCTGCCCATGTTCATATTTTACAGTTAAAAGTGGTGTAGAAATAAGAGTCTGTGAGATGCATTGAAATAAAAGAATATTAAATAAGACTAAGCAAATATTGAACAATTGGTTTTTCCGGTAATTTCCTCTTAGTTTTTTCAGGATGGGATATGTTGTGTATTAGTGGATCTATGTATTGATGTTGTGTTACAGATAAATTTCTTGTTCAATCTCTGTATTCTATTACTTATTGGTTCTATATAGTTTTCTCATAATAATATTCACTAGACGGATTATGAAGTGGATGTTGGATGTCTCATTTCAGTAATCTTTTGTAGACTAGTGCGTTTGCTACTTCGATCATTTTCATGGTGCTTTTGTTACAATGACCAAGGATTGATGTACATATTCAAGGAGAAGTCTGAACTTGAAAATATTCACTGTTTTTTCTCATTTCGAAAATATATAACATGTCATATATTGCTCTTAGATCAGTGGCGACGCAAGGTGGAGCACGGTTTGCCCAGAATTTTCAGTGGAGGTAGTGATGAACTACTGGTGCAATTTTGTTTAGCATGGACCATAAGAATTTAAGAGGGTCCTTGGTCAACCCTTGCCCCCCTCGCATCAACACTGATCTAAGTGTATCGCACTCAGATCAGTATGACATGTTATACAGGATGCTCCAGATAGTAGCTCAGAAATTGTAACCACATCAAAAATAAGCCCTAGTTTGTTATACAGGGTGACCACAGAATAGTTTACATTTTGAAAACAGCAAAACGGTTTGTTAATTTTTTAAACAAAAAATCTATTACTTTTCTGACATATTTGTTAGGATATGCCATTAAATTTAACTAGCAAAAATAATGCCAGGAAGGTGACGGCCGTCTTCTCTGATGCAGTTTTCAATTCTGTTGAGGAAGCTCTGCCATAATAATAATAATAATAAATCCTTCAAATGTCCCCACAAAAAAAATCGCTGATGTTGAGGTCGGGAGAACGAGGAGGCCAGGGCACATCTCCAAATCTTGAAATGACATGACCTGGAAACTAGTTTCGCAGCAACGTCATCGAACTTTTTTTTCTTACAACTGCAGATGTTCAACTTCAACGTTGCTGCGAAACTTGTTTCCAGGTCATGTCATTTCAAGATTTGGAGATGTGCCCTGGCCTCCTCGTTCTCCCGACCTCAACATCTGCGATTTTTTTGTGGGGACATTGTGAAGGAGAAAGTTTTTCAACGCAAACCTCGTAATTTGGAAGATTTGAAGGAGGCAAATCGTGAAGAGGTGGCACTAATCACCGAGGAGACACCACAGCTAGTATGGCAGAGCTTCCTCAACAGAATTGAAAACTGCATCAGAGAAGACGGCCGTCACCTTCCTGACATTATTTTTGCAGGTTAAATTAAATGGCATATCCATAGAAATTATAATATTATAATATTATTATAATTATATCTATGGGCATATCCTAATAAACATGTCAGAAAAGTAAATAAATTTTTGTTGAACAATTAGCACCGTTTTGCTGTTTTCAAAATGTAAATATTCCCGTGGTCACCCTGTATAAAACATATGTCGAGAAATGTTTCCCTTCGAGATACAAGGTGTTAATATTATAGAAAAAAAATGTTTTTTATTAATAAACTTTCACACTACTTGAAATATTTTTATGAAATTTGAGGCATAAGTTTTGAGCGTCAAGGAGTACTTTTTGCATAATATCATTTCTTTTCTATTCTACCCGTGGCGTCCGTACTGCAGCGGGACTGATTATTTGTAGATAAAAAATGATGGTGATGGTTTTTGACAATAAAAATTACTATTTAAATCCTTATTAATTTGGAGCAAATTAGGTCTCTTGCCTTTTTGCTGTAAGAGGCACCGTTTCTGGATAAAAAAATAAAACACATTTTTATGCATGAAGAAATCGCCGAAGTTTTGTAAGGTATGTACATAATAATAACAAGACTATTTTTGTGAACGAAATGTTGGCGATTTTTTCATGCATGAGAATTTTTTTTAACCGGAAACGGGTGCCTTGTACAGCAAAAAGCCAGAAGATCGAATTTGCTCCAAATTAAATAAGGACTCAATAGTAATTTTTATTGTCGGAAAAACCAGTGGCGTATAATTTTTTTATGAAAATATTCAGTCTCGCTGCAGTACAGACGCCACTGATAGAATAGAAAAGAAATGATATTATGCAAAAAGTGCTCCTTGACGCTCAAAACCAATGTCTCAAATTTCATAAATATATTTCAAGCAGTGTGAAAGTTATTAATAAAAAACATTTTTTTTTATAATTATAACACTCCCTATCTCGGAGAGGAAACATATCTCGACATATGTTTATATGACAAACTAGGGCTTATTTTTGATATAGAATACGAGGTTAAAATTTCTTGATTACGATCTGGACCACCTGTTTAATATGGAAAGGAGAAAAAAATAAATTAGTGTTTCCATAAGAAAAAGAAAAGTTTATGAATAATTCAGGAAGTAACCTACACAGCAAAAATTAGATAAGCCACTGGATTCAAGTTCATAGTACTTATAACTCAAAAACAAAACATGATAGAGCAATGAGGTTAACGGCATAATGACTGCAACGTGCCATTCATTTTTCTCATAGGGTTAAAAAGTTGTAGTTCAGGGATCACCAGTTCTGGCCACCCTCTACACTAGTGAAATAACTGTTGGTTCGAATTAATTACACACATTTGTATGAACTCATACCATTAACAAGTAAAAAAGTGAATATAGTTTGATAAAAATATAACTTGATTTACTCACTATTTTTTCTATATCTACTTCCGTTCAAGACCCTTGTAACAACTGCTCCTTCTAATTCCTCCCCGTCTTGATTTTCAATCCTGCCTATGATTCTTTATCAGAGTTAACAGCAATGTCAGTTCCTAAAGAATACTCCTCCTCATCTATACCCTCCTTTCGCAATATATCATCTAATTCCTTTCCCTTTTCAATGAGAATTTTCACTATTATAGTCATCAGAAAATTCAAAATTTCAAGAAAATAATGAGTGAAATTGCACTTACTTGAACTGTTTCTGAAAATCGAGCAGGTACTTTTCGCTGCCTTTTTCCATCTTCAACACATCATTACTATTTTTTTTATTTTCTATATTTTCTTCATCATTTTTATACTTCCATTGGCTCTTCTTCAGTGTTCACTTCAATGCGTTGCTTTCTTGGTCTGCCTCGTTTTTTCTTTTCTTTATGCAATACGTTCATATTTGATAACATTTCATGATCTGCTGAATACAAGGGACCCTCATCTCCTATTGCATTCTCCATTACTGAAATTTTTTTTTTAATTGATATTCATTTTTTGCATGAATATTCATTAAAACTAGATCATAATCCTGTGAATATTCAATGGTTTTAAGGTTATTATATTTTTTTTATTTGTGAAGCTCATATACTATCCAATATAAAGGTTTTTCAAGGTGAGGCTTCATTGTTACATGTAGCAATGTTTTGAAAAACATCGAGAATAGCACTATTCCGTTGTAGCAATAATGCACTCAGACGTAATTCAGAACTACAAAAATTTATTATTCAATTGATAATTACCAACTGGTAGCTTTAACCACAACACAGTGTGAAACATATTCTATTAAATTACTTGTAAATCTCTAATATTACATTCTTCTACTACTCGATTACAACTGAGAGATTTGAAGTCTTCAGATAGCATAAAGTATAAATTCTACAATTCAAATGGATAAATTAGTAGATCGAATAATGCAAGCCAAAATAAAGAAATTGTTCAACAATTTTGAAGAGATCCACAAATACTTAACCACAGTTTATCATTCATTTATATAACTACCTCTTTTTATTCACTCACTCTGAATGAAATATTTCTCCCCAGTTTCAATAGAATGTACTTCTAATGTTCCAGTTTTATTAGAAATATTCTCTAGATCATCCAATTTCAATGTTTGAGCATTTTTTAGTCCATCATATACCGACTTCAACTGATTCTGTCCTTCAATGATGAGATCAAAAAACAATTTTGTTGCTTCCAATTGGATTTCACATCCGGGACATATTTTATCGGGATATTTACCATCATTTTCAACCTATATAAATATCGAATGATCTACATCGAAATAATTTATAATCATATTCACAAACTTTAGGGGAAGATATTTATTAATCAAATAGCTTAAATTCTCCACCTCTTCTGAGTAAATGTATGTACCATTTTGATTTACATTAGCGCAAAGTCTGCATAAAGAAGAATCTGATGTATGCTCGTTTTCGTCCATTTCTGTCATATTTTGGATTATATTAAAATGGGAATGATTAAATATGATTAGTTACAATAAAAAATACTGATTTTCAATTATTAAATATTAATAAAATAATAAAATAAATAGATTGTTACTTGTTAGGTTGAGGTTGACATTTGACAGTCTGTTGCACAGAAATTAAATGATGTGTCAAGTTCTTTTCATTTACAGAAGTTTAACATTTTTTTTTTTTACGACTACCTCAAATCATTAAAGTTGTCATTGTTCTGAGATATGAATATTAAAATCAATTCGTCTCAGTTCATTCAAAATCCGGGTAAGAAATCTAGTTTTAGAAAAAATACGAATACGAATTACGAATTTTATAGACATGAATAATTACTGTCGGATGTTATGAAAAGAAAATTACTTCTATGACAAAAAATTAGATCAGAGATGTTCACAGAGAAAATTGATAAAAATAATAAGTTAACCTCAAATTGATTGAGTTTCCTTTTGCATTTGGTTCGTGGTGGTGTTGTATTTGAATTGTGATTATCAAAATGATGAAAAATACAAGAAAACGCAAACATGGTGTTGAGTTCGAAGCAGATGTACCCAAAGAAAAGTATAAACCATATGATGAAAGAGCTCAGGCGGAGGATGAACACTTGACAAAATTTTATTTGGTGGTTCCTCTAATTCCTCAAAAGTTTAGAGGAAGCTGAGAAGGAAGATAAGGCAACATTGATTCTGGACTAGGTGAAACAGATAGCGATCAGGAAATGGAACATGCACCTGCTTGGAGTGATGATGATGATAAAGTAGAAGTTGGGCAAGCGTTAGATTCTCAGGGAAGAAGACTACCCGAAGGAGGCGTTAATGAGAGGTCTAACAAATATAAAAGTTTACTAAAACACAAATTCGAATCTATCAATGGAATTCCAAAATGGGCAAGGCTAAACCGACCTGAAGAAGATTCAGATGAAGATGATGAAATTTTACAAACTTGTGGCTTCACTAAAAAACAGCAGTCATTGTATCTACCTCGCTCTGTTCTGGAATATAAAAAAATTAAAGATCTAAACTGTGAAACTTATAATGAGGGTCCTTATATAAATGCTATTGAATTTCTCCAAGAAAGTACTGTAGCACTAGTTGCAGGACAAAGTGGAATTGCTTCATTATATGCAGTAACTGGTAAAAATAACACAAAGTTGCACAGTATTAATTTGCAAAATTTTCCAATTTTTACTGCTAAAGTTGTGGAAAATAATAACGAAGTATTTTTCGGTTCTCGGCATCCATTTATTCATTGTTTTGATCTTATATCTTCCAAATCTACAAGGATAAGCCTACCCCCTGGATTAACAACATGTAAGAAGTGCAGTGTTTCATCAGATCAAAATCTTTTGGCTATAGCAGGAAAATGGGGAGAAGTTCATCTGCTGTCCACAAGAACTAAAGAGAGAATTGGAGTTTTAAAACAGAACAATGATGTTACTGCTCTCTCCTTTGGTCATGGAAATGATTTGTTGTATGTTCATAGTAACTCTGGGGAAATAACCATATTTGATGTGAGCATGAGAAGAGTGAAACATAGATTTACCGATGAAGGATGTTTGCAAGGTACCTCCTTGGCTATTTCTCCATCAAATAGATTTTTAGCTTCAGGATCAGCACAAGGTGTGGTGAATATTTACGATACCAATTCAATATACCACAATGAAAACCCAAAACCAGAAAAAGCATTAATGAACTTGACAACCAGAATTTCAGCGCTGGCATTCAATTCTACCTCTGAAATGTTGGGATATGCTTCAGCAGATATTCCTAATTCTGTTAAATTTTACCACCTTGCTTCTCACAACACATTCAAGAATTTTCCATCATTCCAAACTAAACTTGGAAACATCAATGTTCTCAATTTCTCTCCTAATAGTGGATATGTTGCATTTGGGAACAGCAAGTCTACTGTTTCTTTGTTTAGGCTTAACCATTATAAAAATTATTAGATGTATGCAATATATTCTTTGTTCTGTTCATATTCTTTATTTTATTCAAAGATTCCAATATGATATTAAATTTTGGGTATAGCTTTATTTCCCTTCATATGATAATCAGGATGTTTCACTATGTTGAAAACTGCCTTATTTCTAATGAAATAATTGATTGCTGGTGGATTTTGGTTACGAGATAATTATATCAAATCTGTTCTTGGTATTTTCATATTATTATTTATACAACCACATTTTTCGGTAATGAACATGCTAAGGGGTATTTTATTGAAAGGAATAAAGCTTCTTGAGAAGAATTTTGCACATATTGGAAAAAGGAAATTTCAAATCATCATAACTCTGATAGTATTCAAACGATTTAGCGTATGTTCTTTTTGGTCTCTGGTTCATCATCTACGAGTCTGACTCGGTCATTTAGGGCCAATTCCAGCTCATGGAGGCGGTGTCATCTTCACCCCTTGGCTCCTTTCGAACGAGATGAAATTGATAACACTTGTTCCTTAAATCACATGGAACGTATCCTGTGAGTTTTATTGGTAGAGGCCATTTTCTTCAATGTGTTCAGAATAATAATAGGTTCTATGGAGGCGGCGTCGATCTCCACCCCTCGGCCCTTTCCGAAGCAGATGAGATTGATAACACTTGTTCCTTAGGTCATAGTAAACGTATCCTGTGAGTTTTATTGGTAGAGGCCATTTTCTTTGGTTATTTTTGAATGATCATAATTTTCGTTTTTTTTTCAGGGCTTTCTTTCACAGTTCCATGTGAGAGAAAAATCTGATTTTCTAGTATAATATTGGAAATCATTTCAGAAAGATATTCTAGAAATTTCAGATCGCTAGTTCATTCCAGTCAAAAGTTATGATACATTATATTTCACCCAACGCCACTGGTGAAACGGCCGCTCTCTCCGAAAAAAGTGGCTGCTATCTTCACCCCAGTGAGAAGAGAAAATAAATAAAAAAATAATAAACCCATTTTGCCACTAGCTTGTACCGGGTGTCCTAAATTCGTTGTCTAGTGAGGGGATCTCAGAAACCCGATGAGGTAGAACAAAATGAGTGGCACATTTTCGAGTTCGATTTTTGAGAGAAGTCAATTGGTGAAAACCTCGACCTTCTAAGTCAAACCGATTTCGGGCTATTAGAGCAAAGCAAATTGGAAAATGGCATCAACTGAAAAGTTTTCATAACTTCTTTATTACTGAAGTTATAATGTTATAAACATGCAACTAAAACATTATACAGGCACTTTTTTCAGTAGAATTCATCGAAGTAACCAATTTTTCTTTAAAATATTTTATTCTAGCTCATTGGGTTTCTGAGATCCCCTCACTAGACAACGAATTTAGGACACCCAGTACATAAAGTGAATTGATACAACAAATAACCACTTAATAATCTATTGAAAACATCACGTTTTGAGTTTGTGACATTAATAACATGTTACAATGGTTTCTAAACATAATTCGATTATTTAAAATCAGTCAAATTTATAAACAATTCCCTTTGTTCAATTCTTACAGTATTCAATTAAGGTTCCCAACCATCAGCTTATCAAGTTTATTCAAAACATTCTTGAAATCAAATGTGTCTCCGGTACTTTTTGTAATTTTTTTATTTTTGAGTTGTTCTTTATCATGTGGATAATTTTTATTATTCTCAATTAATCTCAAATCTATATTGGTTTCATCATTTTTTCTGTCGTATCCAAATAATAACACCGGTAATTGATTTCCAAAATGTCCCACCGCTATCATATTTTGCTTGGGATGAAATTGTACAGCGTGAATTGTTATTCCTTTGTTTTTGTAGGGAATTAAACTACCAATATATTTACCACTTTTTACTTTCCATATATTCACACAGGAATTTTCACTTCCTGCAATAATATAATTCCCGCATGGTGAAACTGAACAAGAAGTCTGATACCTAGTATTCAATCCTCCTTGCAACCAGTGCATCACAACTGACGATTCCAAATCCATTATTCTTAAGATGTTATCTCTAGAATGAACAAGAATTCGTTTTTCCTTGGCAATCAATTCTATCTGATTGATAACAATCCCTTCGAGACCCAAAATATTTATTTTTTTGTGCAAAATCCAAGTATCTGATTGTTGATACCATTCTACTATGACACCGAGGGAATCTGACGATAAAATAGCATCACCTTTTTTTTTAAATAACAAGCTTGTGATATACCCATTATGGCCTGCTAATTCTTGTTTTAAAATGTATTCTGATGAAGAGGTTTCTTTATGCCAAATTCTTATTTTTGTATCATAACAACCAGTAGCAATTGAATCATTGCTTATATCATTAGCATATACATAACTGGGATGTGGTAGAATTTGAAGAAAAGACACATTATTCACGTTCCAAACAGAAACAGAGCGATCTGCAGAACAAGCAATAATCAAAGAATCGTCTGAGGACCATCGTATAGAATAAATATGATCTTGATGTCCAGGCAAATAACAAACTTGTTCAAATGACTGAACTGAATAGATTACTATACAATATACATTATTAAGTATTAGAGCACATGCTAAAAGCGAACCGCTGTTATTAAATCTAAGAGTGAAACAGCCCTCTTTTTCGGTTTCGAATTGAGTCAGGCATACATTCGGTAGTTTAGTTATTTTATCACTACAGTCCCCCAATACATTATTTTTATCAACTGTATTCTTAAGCGAAAAAAATATTGTGTTTTTATCATCCTTTTTCGTTATATCATTACTTCTAGAAATATCTGTATTTCCACCTATTTCTTTTTCCATTGGACCAGACGATCTCAAAGCAGTTGAAATGTTCGCCTTCACAGAACTGTTCATAATTGAGACATATAGGCTTGATGGATATTTAACAAGCTTATTTTTACTCCATATTTCCCAGATCGAACACGTTCTGCTATCATCTTTCTTGGAAGAACAGTAATACAACTGCAACCTCATCTTTTTATTCAAATTCAATTGATTATTTTTTCCAGATATCTTCAAAAAAGCAAATGCTATTTTATGCCAACCACTCGATTTATTACCAATGGGCATTGAAACAAAATCTAATATTTCAAAAAATATGATAATATTGTTTTTGTGTTCAATAATATAATCATATTCTTCATTAATTAAGATTGTTTCTTCCCATGAAGGTATTAATGATCTTTTTTCTTGTAAGTTATATGGACGACACATAACAGGCACTATATAATCTAAATTATCTTCATAATAGTAAATTACAGATCTTTCCTTATTTTTTTTCAAATAATAATTTCCAGTATTGATATCAACAATGTGAACTTTGACAACAGGATGAATTACAAAGGAATTCAGCAGCAATTTATCTGTTCTATGAATTGTTATACATAAAATATCATTAATTTCTCTTTCAATATCGGGTTTTTCAGTATCACTTAAAACTTTGAGTTCATCTTCAATCTTTCTATCGGAACCTTTTTCAATATTATCTCTGCTCTTTACAGTCTTTTCAGAACTGGTAGAGTTAGATCGAAGCTCTATTGCTGAATCTTTCATATAAGACAGCTCTGTTTCATTTTGAATCTGTACATCAACAATTTTAGAATTACTATCCTTCTGATGCACAATAATATCACCAATTTTTGGTACTGAACTTTTGGATATTCTAAAAGTTCTTTGACTTAACAAATCATCTTCTTGAGTATTCATTATCTTTGGAGAAGACACTTTATATGTATTTGTACTAGATGCTGAAGAAGCATTGCTTTGAGTTTTAATATTCTCTATATGAGTTTCTTTAGGAGAAGTGACCCTGAAAGTTCCTCCACTTGAAAGTGGAGATAAAGTTACATTTTTGAGATTATTTGATTTCAGTTTAGTTCTTGGCTTAGGTATGGGCTTTACTTCATTTGTTCTATGTAAGGAATCACTTCCTTCAAAGAATTTATTAAGAATGAACTCCTTATTTTCTTCCTCACTAGTGTCATTTTTCAAGGAAGCTGATTCAGTTCTATTTTCCTCTAGGTGCCTCTGAGATGTGTTTTCTAATGCTGATTTCAAGAAACTATCAAATTTTTGTTTAGTTTCGCTAATTATACCATTGTTTGGTGAAACATGTTCTTGTGGAGAATCCATATTTTAAAACATAACATGATGTTATATAAAAGGAATAATTATAAATGAATGTTTATATACATCCATAGACTAATAAAGATCTTATTAGTCTGTGTATACATCACTAATGTATCCATGGTAACATGTATAGTTTTATGTCTTGTGGGACACTTTTTACGCCTTTGTTATTCCGGTAAAATTTTAATAAATGACCCTTCATTTCCTCATCCAATTGAGGAAAATACAAACTATGGTAATAATTTAGAACTTAAAGAATCGTTCTAAATAATTACCCAAACTATTAATTATTGCTATCGAAAAATTCGAAACAGCTAATCTCAGATTTGAATTCCCGTCATGTTTAAGTTCCAATTAAAACGAAAATCTTCGAAATTTATAAATTAATTAAAAATAAGCAAATGTAACAAAGATTGTTAAGTTACAGGCTGAAGGACCCATGGTCGATGGCCAATTGCATATGCAATAAAGAACTGTTATTATTATTATTATTATAAATTAGCAGTGATATACAGGGAAACAGCAGACTAGTCTCTGAAAGTCAGGAAATATTGAAAATTTAAAAACATATATTTCCCAAAACCACAATCACCATTTTCATTTTGTTTATTTTTGTTGCTCTTCCATATCAGAGCACAGAAACAGATCTTTTCAAGTCTGTACTCTGTGCTATAATGAAGAAGAAATGTCAACTGGATGTCACGTCATTTGTCATAGTTGTCACTTTGAAAGAAGTGTTCAAAAATCAAGTATTAAAAAAATATTGGGTTGCAAACATTATTCTCGTATTTATTTATCAAAAAATAAATTGTTCTATTATTCAAGTTAAAATAATTGTTGAAATATGGCAGATTCAATGCCGTCTCCGCAAAATACTGGAATGCAGCAGCCCACATCTTCTGTTACAATTGTTGAAACTGAAGCAGATCAGGTATGTTGACATTCTTATATCTTTATTTGCATAAAATTATCATTTGAACACTTATCATTTTTGTATAATCAAGACAACAACAACACTTGTTTTTTTCCAATTTTCACCATTACTCTGCAATGAATTACATCCGGGAGTCCACAATTAAAAAAATAATTAATTTGGGGAAATATCCGCCGATAAATGTAATAGGGCAAAGGTTTTATTGTAACTCCTCTAACAATATTTTGGAGGGAGTGAGGGTTATAGATATGACAAGAATTATAGCAGGACCATTTTGCACAATGATATTAGGTGATCTAGGGGCCGAGATCATTAAAATTGAAAAGCCAGGAACAGGTGATGAAGCCAGAAAATGGGGACCACCATTTGTAAATAATACTCCAGAATCGTGTTATTTTGTGGCAGTCAACCGGAACAAAAAAAGTGTATGTATTGATATTAAGTCCCAAGAAGGAAAAGAAGTGATTTATCAATTAGCAAGAAACGCTGATGTCCTTGTGGAAAATTATGTTCCAGGCACTTTAGACAAGTTAAAGCTTGGTTATAATGATTTGAAGAATATTGCCCCACATCTCATTTATTGTTCTATAAGTGGTTATGGATCTAAAGGACCATATATGAAAAGGCCAGGATATGATGTAATCGCTCAGTCTGTTGGGGGACTCTTGAATAAGTATTACTGGACCTATTGATGGGGAACCTGTGAAAGTAGGAGTTGCTGTGACTGATCTAGCAACCGGCTTATATGCACATGGAGCTATTTTAGCAGCTTTGTACCATAGATTAAAAACAGGAAAAGGTCAAAAGATTGACTGTGATCTTCTTTCTACACAAATTGCAAGTTTGATTAACATAGGATCTAATTATTTGAACTGTGGCAAAGATGCTCAAAAATGGGGAACTGCCCATGCAAGTTTGGTACCATATCAGACATTTAAGACTGTTGACGGCTACTTAACTTTGGGGGCAGGTTCAGATCTTCAATTCCAGGATCTCTGTGAAAAAATAGGAAGGAAAGAACTGTGCAATGATGCCAAATTCAAAACGAATGTTTTGCGTGTAAAAAATAGAGAGGAATTGATCAATTCATTGGAAAATATACTCAGTACAAAAACAAATGAGGAATGGATGAAAATATTCGATGGGAGTTCGTTTCCTTGTGGGCCAGTGAACAAAATCAATGAAGTTTTTTCAGATCCGCATGTGAAAGCAATCAATTTAGTCAAAACTGTTGAACATCCTAAAACGGGAGAAATTAAAATGGTTGGACCTCCAGTTGAATATAGTGATAGCTCGAATGAAATAAGATCTCCTCCTCCCTTATTAGGAGAACATACTGAGGAAGTTTTGAAAGAATGTCTTGAATATGATGAAAATAAAATTAATCTGCTAAAAAGCAAAAAAGTTATTCAGTGATTTTAACAACTTTTCATTTAAGTGGCCATTTTTTATAATTATAACATTTATAACAGAATATTATATTGGAACTATATGAATAATTGAGAAAATTTCTTGAAATTTCAATTAAATTTATACTATGGTTTTTTCTGTGTACTTTTCTTCACTCAAGGCTATATTGTACTATGAATTATTCCTAAGTTGTACTTCTATCATAAAATAACCTCATATTTCGATATGTTTTGCAATTTCCACGATCTTTGTTGAGTTTGCTTTTATTGGGTGACTTTCAGAACCAACCCAAGCTATTGCGCATATTTTCGCGCTTGTTACTAGGGAATAGTGTATTTTCGTTTTGTCCAAATGACCTGTAATATTCATATTTTGAGCCGAGCGTTGTTTTAAACGAGACGTTGGACACGCTGATGAAGAATATGAAGTCAAAAGTGATTCTGTGCGGCCAGCCGTCTTCAAACACCATCACTCTCGAACATATAAAGTTGGAGCTTTGAAATTTTGAGATTAAGTTTCGTACTTTCTTAGATATTGAGTAACAAAAATTTTGAATGGCCATATTTTATGGAACACCCTGTACGATTTGGCTGGTTAAAGAACTTAACCGAGCCATTTGGGACCCGAACTCATCATGAAAATTTCAAGTCTCTAGGACAATCTCTTCGAAAGTTATTGTGCTAACGGACGGCCCCACGGACAGAATTGAATTTGACCACGAATTCGTCATCAGTGAGTCTAACCCTATCGTTTGAGACCATTTTCGGCTCAAAATTCGAAAATAACAGACATTTGGGCTAAACGATATAGCACTCGTTTAAGTAGAACGAGCGCTCAAAATAAGAAAATTTGTTGATTGGTTTCGAAGTTACTCTCACCCAAACTTCGTCTCATTGATTTTTCAATATTAATGATATTATAAATCTGATCAGTGTCACTTCAGTGTGAAATGTGTGAATTAGAGATAGAGACTGCAGAATTTCATGGAAATCGTAATATTGCACGATTTAAAAAAATAATTTATTATCAGAACAATAATCCCATATCTTTGAAGAAAATTATAGTTTTTAAACTCTATGTTAGTATTAGTTGGGGAATACAGCTCTAATTCAGAAACCTGCCATAACTGAATGGTTAGAATGAATTGTTTTCTTTTTAGGAAAATGAATAGCAATAACTCTCAGAATATTCAAATTTGACTTATCGTTTTTCCGAAACGAAAAAGCGCCTGAATTAAAGTTAGTGCTTTTTGACATGATGTTAATTATACAAAGGTATATTTTACCAAGTGGTAGCAAATTCGATGCTCTCCAACATTATCTTCAAAATTATATCCGATGGAAACTTTGTTACTACACAAAAAAGTTTTTGAAACTCCTTCAATTCTTGCTATCTTTTCTATTCCCAACTTATCGTGAAAAATCTATAATTTACGACAGATACAGGGTGTCCAGAAAGGGTATCGGGTATTTGTAAGTTCAATAAAACAAAAAATATTTGTGAACAATGAAGAAATTTATTGTTTATTATTAACATATGAATTGGAATTATTTGAAAAAGATAATTTTATCCAAATGATGACCGTTGCGTTGCTGGCACTCTTCTAAACGGGAACGAAGATGGCGATAACACGTTGACACATAGCTATATTGATATTGCTGCCATTTCTGACCTGATTTTTTGCTTCATCTGGTTTCGATTCGTCGGATTATTTTGATAAAACTTACTTTTAAGGTATCCCTATGCAAAATAGTCAAACGGCCTAAGGTCGGGGCTTCTGGGAGGCCAGTTGATGTTACCCCTTCGCGAAATGACTTGTTGAATCGCTGCAGCATCTCGTTCGGAAAATCAGTCGATTAGCATAGTCCGCATCCTTCAATTCTTGAATCAATTGAATTTAATAGGTTTTTAGATGTAAGTCTTTCTCTACAATCGAAAGTAAAGACGATTTTTAGATGTTCAACGCTTGGCTTCGCTTTCGGATGGAATAAAGACGGATTTTTTGACGAACCGACGCCTCAACTTCTTCAATGTTTTCTTCTTCATCGCGAAGTAAACGAGGACGACCAGAGTTTTGAATTTTATTGTCGCACCTGTATTCTCGAACATCCTGATCCATTTCCTAATGCTATCGTCATTTGTCGCGTGGCGTGTAGATATACCGCACGATAGAGACGTTGAGCAGTCACTATTGAACCACCATTAGGATAATACGCTCCAAGGGCGCAGCCAGGGGGGGCCCGCGGGGCCCGGGCCCCCCCCAAAATTTTTCTCCATGTGAATTTTTCTACCTGTATGTCTGTAGATACGGTTGAATTCAAGTACCTACATTTTCAATATTTTATTTGAAAAAGCTAAATCGTATTCATGCATACAGCTAATTTTCAGAACCTAATTGATTTTGCTTTCCAGCAAAAACATAATGATTAATCTTTTGAAAATGAGACTAGGTACCATGCATTGTGCCAGGCGATAGAATATGAAAAACGGTCCCAGGAATATATGTCCTAAACTGCTTCTTCTAAGAAATACAGGCTGTTAAAGTTTATTTTTATTTGGTGTTTTCTTGAATAACTTTGGACCAAGAGGTAAGAACTGAACAACATGTGATATGCGGGGGTTTTGTATAATGCAAAATCCAAATATCCTATTAGTTCTTAGATAACCAATAGGGGGCGCCACATAATAATTCCTCCACAGTTAGATCAACCCTAGTTTAGTTCAAAAGAGGGGTTACAGTTCAGAGTTCAGGTCTATTGTGTCCCCTTACAGAGCTGTTTTGGCCACACCCTTCACAGCTCGCCTTCCTGTTGCAGAGATCTAATGAAATCCAATATCTGCGAAGGCTTCAACGAAGCTAGTTCCTCACTCTTACAATTTTCTCTCCTTAGGCTCGCAATGTCAAAGCATTCCGTGAATAGGTAAATGGGGGTTTCTTCCTCTTCCCACAGAACCTACACTGGTCAGCCCTAACTTTTTTGCCTGCCATTTTCATTATTTTGTGTTTTTGAAGATTCTGATTTAATTCCTTCTGTTGGTTGTTATTGTAAGTAGGTTACTTTGGCGCTTCTGGACAATTTGCGTGCATCATAAGATTTCGATGCATTTAACCGGAAACCGTTGGTCCTAGCGACTTCATTAAAGTATACATTTTTGAAGGAAAAAAGATAGAGGAATCGCTTTTTCTACTCCAGAATCACATACAGTGGGAGGCAAAATATTTAGGGTTGATTTAAATGTGGAATCCTATATGTGGCGTCCTCTATAAGTAATCTAAAAATGAGTAGGATATTTGGATCATACAAAACCCCCGTATTTTGTTCAATTCTCACCTCTTTGTCCAAAGTTTTTAAAAATCCAAATAAAAAAATTAACTTTAACACCTTGTATTTCTTAAAGGAAGCAGTTTCCATTTTTCCAACATAAATTCATAGGACTTATTTTTCATATTTGTATCCCTCTATTGCGTGACACTATGCATGGTACTTTTTTCCTTGACACCCTGTATATTGGAAAGGCATTTTAGAAAATAAATGATCACCAGATTTCAGAAAAAATATTGTGAATTTGACATTTTTATCAACCAGAAAGAGAAAGATAAAATAACAGTATTTTTTGTTTGTTTTTTTCTCCCTGAATATTTGCATCGGGCCCCCCCAAACGAAAATTCTGGCTGCGCCACTGATACGCTCATACGCAAAATGCGGGATGCGTTCCGAGTAATGTTCCATCGTGACTAAAACTCCACAAAATGGCAGACGCCACGAACCCCTTCTCGCTCCTTTTAGACGTCCCGTTTTGAATATGGCGCGAAAACAAATTACCCGATACCCTTTCTGGACACCCTGTCTTTCAAAATCGCGAATAGCTTCTATGCATGGTTTACTACCGATTTTATTGAAACTTTAAAATATCTCCGTTCGATCGATAGGCGTTTTCGGAAACTTACTCAGGGTTACTAAGTCGATCCATTGTCTCGTGACAGATTTTCTCGGATGACGGACCCAGGTTCTAAGTTTACGAACACATCAGGTTTAGGATTTGAAGTGACAGTCGTATCCAAAGATGTAGAATATCTTTGGTCGTATCCGATAACATAACCAAATATTTTATGGATTTATTTTTTCAGTCCTAGTTTATTTTGGGATTGTCTCTAGTTTTGCGTGTATTCATTGGCTTTTGTAAAATATTTCTTATAATTTCTGGTGTCCCCTTCCATGTTTAATGTTATTTTGAGTTCCTATGTTAAAGGAGTAGAGAATTTATTTATTCAGTTCCGGTTTCTTTATTGATTGTCTCTAGCTTTGCTCGGATTTATTGGCTTCTGTAAAATCTTTCTTATAATTTCTGGTGTGCCCTCGCACGTTCAATGTTACCTTTGAGTACCTATATTAAAGAAGTCAAGAAGGCTTTAGCTTTGACGCAGAAAAATCTGCATACAAAGTTATGAGGAATTCGTTTCATATTATTTTCTATGCTCATGGAACCACACATTTTACATTGAGCCAAATTCTCTTATCTTTCTATAATTTTTAGGAATAGAATATATGAAATTACTAAGAAAAGAGCAGAAGACTCATTTCCGCCTTTTTCAAATATAAAATTGAACTGCAGTGCGCATGTGGTTACTCTACGACCCTGCTCTTGTGTAGGGTTACGCTAGATCAACCTGAGTCAGTGATCGAGTTAATAGCACAGTACTTTCCGAACATGGGTTGGATTTCGGGTTAGGTAAACGAACGCGAAGGTTGGGGATCAGTTAACCCAATAAGTATCCGAAAAACGCTGGATTATTTACTTTTGACGATGCATTCTCCAACTGAGTCGTTAAGACCACTTTCGGCTCAACATTCTAAACATGTCGGACAAGCGCGTAAATATTTATTACAAAGCAAATAGCCCCCATTATCCGAATCATTAATATAGGTAATCGTTCATTGCAGAGTCAAGAAGTAGCAACAGTACGTTTGCGTCTAAGGAAGCCAGCAACAGATAAAAAAGTACAGTGGTCAACAGAAACAGTGGACAATGAAATATGAACAAGAAGAAATCAAAATGTAAGTTTATTTGTTTATTTTATTACACTTATTTTTTCTGCTTGATTCTGAATACTGAATACTCTTGTTTGATAATGGATCATAGTGGCAAAAGTCATTAGACTTTTCAATACAGTCGCTCAGCTTTCCTAGTGAACTCAAACTCTCCAGCTTTTACCACTTCGTCAGAAAATTTCGCAGGCTAGCAAAGAAATACATTTGTTCTGGCAAATATCTTTTTATTCTTCAACTTTACTTAACAAAAGAAATCAAATAAAACAACGATATAATAATAACATAAATTTTGGCAGTGGTAAAACCATCATGCGACTTCTGTTTCACTTTTCCCAACGTGAGGTTGGCAGTCATGAGGAACGAACTTTTCGGACCAATTATACTCACCGATCACTTTAATGCTGAAAGAAATCATTAGATTAATTCGAAAGGCAACTTGATAGACATATCGGTTGAAACGTACCTTCCTAAAAGATAAAGTAAATGTCTGGTTTCAAATGAATGGCTGCCCAGCACATTATAGTCGTGATTTCGAGATCTATTTAATGAATATATTGCTATACAACGGGTTGGAAGATACGGTCAGATGGCCACCGAGGAGCCCCGACCTTACGCCTTTGGATTTTGACGTCTACTAGAATACTTTGAAAGAGAAAGTATATTTAAATCGCTTTAAGACTCTGAAGGACCTCATCGACAGAATATAATTGTATTGTGTAGAAATGCTACAGAAACGCCTTAAACTTTGCAGAGTTAACTATTGTAGATTCGGTACGAAAACGATGTATCAAATGTATTGAAGAAGGAAGTTCATTTGTATTGTTATTATTTTGATTCAAAATGAATTGATGATTTTCATAAAATAACATTGAAATTCGATCACGAAGAGCTTCAACATTGAGCAATTTAGGTTAGGAATTTTTGAGATTTTTCGTTGTTATCATGTTAGCCATGATATTGTGGCGGAGGATGAGCAGCTAACACAAAAGTTGATATGTCATTCGAAAGCACACTAAATGAGGTATTTTTACTGGAAAGAAAAACGTGTGCATAATTATTAATATTTCATCGAAACCCCCATTGGAAAAATAGGACTAATTTTCTTAACTTCCAAATCGAGTTATTCACCTCTTACCACGCCCGCAATAAGAGTTTTTTCTGCACACATACTCTCTTATCGTGTAGAAAATTTATTGCCCTTTCCGACAGTGGCGGCGGCTTGTAACAGAAAAAAGTGATGAGGCACATCAAAAAAAAAATATTAATCTTATAAACTCTTTTTTGTCAGCTGCATACTTATCATTATAAAAAAATCATTACTGATAATTTGGATTTTTGAATCCAATTCAATTCTTCATCTCATTATGGCTATTATACTGACAATTTTAATTTTATCTTCACTCAAAAATCCTTCGGTATTAATGCTCCAATGATTCTAGCGTTTTATTTGTGTTAATTGCCCTGAGAAGTTTTTCAAGTCGCTTCAACCAGTTTGTCACTAACCCTATCGGAATATGTATTATTAACAGTGCCGAAAAATAATTTGATTAGAGTTACACTGCCAATAGGCCAGTAGTACTCTCATTTTGAAACCTCCGATTCGATTTCCTACCGCACCGATAGTCGCAAGATTCGGAATAGGTCATATAACTGAATTGTGCATAATTTATACTCATAGAAATGACTCAAAAACTGTTTCTGTTCTATTGAAAAATCTGCAAGCCGCCACTGCTTTCCGAATATATGGTCAATTTGGATGAGACTACCAGGAAAACTGAATAATGATCATTTTATAGAAAAAACTCGAAATATTTCGTGAAATCAGGAAATGTTAAACTGAAGAATAACCGTCAACATTCGACCATATATTATATGACATTTTTGTTGCAAATCACTCGTATAATCTCCCCTTGAAGTTTGTCCACTTTAAAAGTAGCCATCCTGTATAAAATTCTACATTCCATCAAAATAATCTTCAGGAACAAATTGAATAGCTATATAAATGAAAATGAATAAACGCCACAAACTTCTTTGCAACTTTCTCGGCATTGACAAGCAATTAAGTAAATATAAAATTGAATTAATATTTCACCAGAATCTACTTTGCAGGTTGGTGCATATACACAAAACTCGTAGCATAGACGAAGATAATTCTAGCAGCTCATCATCTGATTCAGATGATGAATGTGAGCATTGTAAAGGTCACATAAAGAAGAAAAAATCACACCATCACCATGATCATCATCATCTGGAAAATGCCCAGCAACAAAATAATGAGATTATAACAATCTCAGAAAACGAGACGGGTCCTTCATGTTCGATCGAAAACGATGAAAGTTCTAAAAATTGAGGACTCTTTTGTTTTTATCGTTGACCATTAATTGTGATATTTAATCGTATGTTCTGATCAATTATGTAGAAAACAAACGATTTACTCTTACGTATCAAGAATTTGTCAATTGACAGAACTGAACTTAACTGAATTCAAACTCATGATAGATTCAGTTCATTGATCTAAGGTTATATTCGGTAAGAATCAAACAAAGTAAGTGAAAATGTGCTGTAGGTTACACTGTTTCATGAATTATTTATTTTGAATTTTATTATCTGTAACTGACTGATATTTAATTCTGATATTCTGCCCTAACTTCATAAAAAAAATCTGAAGAATTTTTCATTCATTCAACAATTTGAGCCGACTATTATTACTTTTTCAATCCAGTGATTAGTATTAAGGTTTTTTGTTTTATTATAAAATTATTGTTAAGACTACACCTTGTTAGCAAAAATTCGCATTTGTTTTGTAAATATGCATGAGCACACGTTATTGTCTGAATTTGTTCAAAATAAAGTAATTGAAATCTTCAATGTGCTATGATTTCCGTGAAAGAAAATGAGAGTTGAACTTTCTTCATTACGATGAAAAAATTCAAAGAACCAACGAGTTTATCGATATTGGACTAAGACCTCCATATGGAGCACAATTTGGTAGACCACGCAACCAACAAAAAATTTATTTCGAACTGGGCTTCCTGTCAGCCACTGGCATTTATTATACCATTCTAGGCAGAACGAACGATTATGATCAGAATTAATGATTAAATTTGGCATTTCTGGCCGAGGTGTCTTAATTACTTGAGCTATGAAAATTTTATAATCGTAAGGCATTTTATTGAATTTATTATTCAAACTAAAATCTACAGGATCTTGCGTTTCATTATGTTCACTAATTGCATTATAATTTTCACTTCATGTTTCCGTTTCCATCTTTCCTGCTGAAATATTCAAATCTTGCCTACAAATTTTTCTGAAAAATGTCACAAAATCACGAACCGCACCCTGAGAGGATTAATACTTCGAGAGGGAATCAAAACAGCAGTTGATCTCCATCCACGATAGCCGATGTTGATTCGAGCCGACCGGACGTTCAGTTTCGGCAAAGGTGCCGTATTCTCGACAAGTGATATTCGAAAACGTATGCGAACTTCATTGCGCGAGTCCCTGTTTTACCTGCAAAAATGCACACTGGGCAATGAAGTTCGTATACGTTTTCGAATATCACTTGTCGAGAATACGGCACAAGCCTGTCGCCTAGAAGCGAAAATAATGCCGCGGAGCCGGGCCTCCGACACGTGATCCACACTGTAGATCACATTAAAATTAAATAAAATGCAGTGAAATTAGGGAAGTCTCGGCCTCCTCTGAGCAGCCGCTACTGACACAAGGTAAGTTGAGAATAACTTATAAAAGAAACTACCTCACAGACTAAATAAAAATACTATGAAGGTCTAAATTAGTTTTTGATTTAAAGTGGTCTGAATATTATTCTGAACATTGATCTGCTAATGTTTCCAAATTGGGAACCCATTTTTTTGAACCAGAGCCCCTAAATATAGTTTGCGCACAATAAAACTCCTATTGGTCAAACGGTCATAAAAACGCTTTCTTTGACCGCCCAAAGAGACTGCCAGGATTGTACTCGGAACGGACTGTGGATGGTACTGAATATGTAGAAATAGAGAAAATCTTTTGACAAAGTGTATACAGTGTG
Organism: Propylea japonica; assembly: GCA_013421045.1. Classification (NCBI taxonomy): domain Eukaryota; kingdom Metazoa; phylum Arthropoda; class Insecta; order Coleoptera; family Coccinellidae; genus Propylea; species Propylea japonica. The sequence goes on from CM024246.1 coordinate 46,039,829, forward strand.
GAACGTCCTAATGGAATAAATTAGATAAGGAATGAATAAGAGCGTGTATATTATATTTCACTTAGATGTGCTGTAAGAATTGCATTCGTATGATAATATTCAGTTAAATCTGAACGATTGAGTGAAATCCCCTGGATTCGACTCTGGACGGAAAGTAACTGTCCGAAGCGCCTCCTACCGCTGCGCCAAACTTGTTGTTATTGCTCTTTCTTACGTTTGAACAGACTATAGTTACGCCACTGCTTTTAAGTCTCACGAAAATCAGTCAAAAACCAAACACAAATTGTAAAATATTTTTACTTTCGTACATATAACAAATATTTTCGACTTCATAAAATCTAAGTACAAAAATTTTACAAATGTGGAAAAAATAACGGGTTTGTATATAAATATCATAAATGCGATAATTCCATATAACTTCTTTTTTGTACCTATGTTTCTTATAGGAACATAAGATATCAATAAACATTTTGAATATTGAAGTAATTGTTGAATGGTAACAATTTTCACATTTTCCTAGGGTTGGTATCTTCTCAAATATGTCCATAGTCTTCTAGAAGGGATTCTCCGTAGTGGGTAACAACATAATCGTGATAGTACATCATTATACAGAGTGGCTGTCCGAGAATTAGTGAAGACCAAACGATGAGATTTCCCCATCGTGGTCCGAACCTTTTCTCAACATAATTGGCGAAGGATGATAAAGGTATCTGGGACATCATACCAGTAAAGGCCCAAATTTTATATGTTTTCAGAGGGACACTAACCTGCAATATAAGGAAGTATTACGGCATACTTATTGGAGATAATTTTTATTGGAACATTTCTATATCTTCAAGTTTTTTCTCAATGATAAAAATGAGATTTCAATATTTTGAGAACTGCTTTAGGACCTCGAAATAAGTAAAAAAATCATATAAACGGGTCCGTATATGAAACATTTTGAGGATAAGAGCGATTTTCGATTATCAAATTAAATACTAGCGCAACCAAATACGATATTCTATTTATTTTCATCGTTCAGTGTTCACTTAACTCACAATTAAACTATTACTCAGTCGGTACATAAAAAACAAAGCTATTATTCTTCATTAGACATATACGTTTATAATTTTATTTTGTATTTCACATCCGACTCGAGTTGTTCAGTTTATTTCACTTGTTATTATTATTAGAACTGGGGTCCTTTTGGTAAGGTAAAGGATCGGTGACCATGGGGTTGATAAAACCGATAACCTAAGAGCCTTGGTCGTTACCTTTTGGGTATTCAGGACACCCAAACCATCACCCGAAACTCAGCTTGTGTCATCTTCAGTAACTTTTTGGTATAGGTAGGTGAAATCATTACAAATTTTTTTTGGCATGAATAAGTCCGAGAGTGGTCCTCCAGTGTTTTTCGGGAGGGTCTGGACCTCTGCGTTATAATGGTCTTTTCTAAGCCCGCAAAAACGCTCATCGTTTTTTCAGAGAACCCTTTCCAGGCCGGATTAAACTATTTTCCTCCCTAGGCCAAAAACAATTTGCCGCCCCTCTGAGTACAGAGAATTTTAAAAATTCAAATTTTCTGAATACGCGATTTTCATTGAAGTTGATAAAGACAATTTTCTATCTGGAAATAAACAATCGAATGTATCAGAGTCTATATATTTCATAGTAAAAAATTACAGTTTTCATCATCAAAGTAATAATGATTTTCTTCTCGCCTTCTTTCCCGCAAATTGTTGACATATTACTTCGAAGTCTATTTTTTTAACAACTCGGCCTTCAATGCACAAAGCGGCCAGAGAATTCAAACGCTCTTGAGATATGCTAGATCGCAAATATGGTATTATTCGCTTCAATGCTGAAAAAGACCTCTATGCTGAACAGTTCGTTGCTAAAGTGCATAAAAGCATTCGAATTGAATATCGATATAGGGAAACACTTGCGCTAAGCTTTCATCAGTTCTTATGAAGGTACTCATCTCGTGTAGAGTATTTGGAGGTTGTTGTCTCTGAGCTAAGTAGGATTTGACGTATAAACATCCATCGTGTTTTTCATCTAAATCGTCAGGAAAACTAGTGATGAGATTAGTAACCGCTACTTCTAATGCATCAGAACTAACCGACTGCGATTTCAACAAAAAGGAGAACTTCGCAGCAAAACCCTTATAGCAGTTTTTACGCTCATTCAATTCTCTTGTTAGATAGTCAATTATAACAGGATAAAACCCTACTCTGAAGTTTTTCCTCCCACTCAAAACAGTATGTCCCACTCACGTTCATCAGCAGGAACCGTTCTTGTTGTGACTCTTCATTCTTCACTTGGATATTCTCGAATCCAGAATTGATCTTCGCTCTCTCCCCAAATCGATCAAATTGATCTCTAATCCTACGATATAACCAACCAATGACTCAATATAAAAACTTTTCATCTATCTATACCAATGTCAACTTTCTGTATTGCTTCGCTCACTTAATCAAATAAAATGTGCGAAATTTTTGAAGATGACTATTTCTACATTTTCGTAGTGGAAAAAAAGAAAGAATTTTTTTATTCACCGAAAATTTGCCTCCCCTAAAATCGTGCCGCTCCTAGGCCATGGCCTATGTTGGCCTAGGCGGTAATAGGGCACTGCCCCTTTCATTATGATTCCAGGGATCTCAGTGTGAGCTGGCTGTCTGTGGTGATGTAGACATGCGAAATCGAAGATAGATGGCACATTTGCAGACCCATGTTTATACAATTTTTTTACTTATTTACCTCCCAAAATATTGGAACGTTGTTTTTAACCATCCGGCAGCTCCAGTGCGTCAAACCCTAGGGTTTCACACACCTGACAAGAAACAGCAAATATTCTAGTATCATTGAGTTCAAAACATACATTCTATCTAAGTCGAAGATAAACATTCAACTTACCATGTATTCGTGGAAAAACGCACTCAAAAAGAACACTGAGATTCCAGCAAACGTCTTGTTGAATCCCATTTCTACAACAGGTAGGTATAAATGCCTCACAGCCCATCTGTGAACTGGTAAGTTCCAATTCCTCCAGAATGTATCAATGTTATTTGCATTCCACCAATCTGCGTAGAAGTTTCTATCAGCAAATTGCAAAAGCTCTCCAATCAGATTCAGATAAGAATGGAATGTAATGTAGAAGAAAATCAACCAGGTAAGATGGTTCGGTATCTGAAAACAGAGATTGACAAATTAGACCATTTTGTTTGGATAATTTTTGAAGTTAAGTTATATCGAACGTTTTTTACAATGATACAAAAATATCAATAATTAAGTAGGACTATATTTTGTGTACTCGAATCGAATTAGTCAATGTACTCTAAGCTACGTCCATAGGCAGGAGGCTTGCTTAGCGCCTAGAGCCTAGAGAGTCATCTAACTAGTAGCTCAGTAAAACGAACGTTTTGAAATGTACGCGAGTGCCGCACTACACACGTGGTCCTATCTTGTCTCTAAAGTCTTGTTCGCACTCTTAGTCGAGTAGTGAAAAATTTAGTAGCTACTATCCATCCAATCGTTCGCACTTTGGTCGAGTAGAGTTCACAAGTGAGAAGCGCTTTGTCGAATGAACAACTCGCAACGCAAAATCTTTACGCGATTTCTTCGAAGCGAAACGAACATTTATATTCGAGGTATTTTGTTACGAATTCAAGGGTGATTTCTTCGCTCCAACGGACAGACATTTTTGGCATAGAACAAGTATTTCACCTATGGTTTTAGGTTATCTATAGGACATGTCGACTAAACTGATCGGTTCGGACCTATCTAGTCCGTGAGCGAGTGAACATTATCGCGTGGTGGGGTACTCTACTCGCACGATAAAATAGAACCAAATGGATCGACTCGACTAAACTACACACTTATCTAGGTATTCGACTAAATTCTTGGTGTTCACACACGTGTAGTAACTGAATTTTTTGCTACTCGACTAAGCTACTAGCGTAGTGCGAACAAGGCTTAAGCGACTATCCAAGTGAACATCTAGGCGCTAAGCAAGACTCCTGCCTATGCGGACGCAGCATAAGGTTGCCTGCCATACACATACTGCTTGCACCATGCCACTCACAACGAAATAGAAGGACATGTAAATTATTTGCAATGAGTCATTCAATTCGTCAGGAACTTAGCACGTAAATTCTTCGATGTGAACTTCCATGCCTGTATAGGTAAATGAAGAATAGATTTAATTTAGCTTTAATGACTTACAGCTAATTTTAGTAGCCTTTCTGTTGTTTCTGTGATATCCATATTGCTGAATGGTATCAAGGAATTTATTATCGATGGTATCATGTATTGTTGGATCACACAAAAAACTATCTGAGTCCCTGCTACTACTTCGAATATTCTTTTTATGAGGAATCGTTTTCTTATCCTCTCAGTTCTTGGGAAGTTGAGCTCATAGCAAAGCGTTGGCGCACATAAGAAGTAAAATATATCTCTTAGGTTTAGGTTGTCAGGATATTGCACTAATTGTTTCTCCTTAATTTCTACTGAGTCTGAAGAAGAATCCAAACTATTGTCTGCAGCTGAAACAAAGGTTGCTAGGTCTAATGAATGTTATATGCTCCGATTAAAGAATCAATATGGTCCACATTTTTTCACATTAAATTATCCTAGTATTACACAATATGTGAAAAACTGAATGACAACAAGATTCAGGGCACCAAATCGAGAGTCCATTCATTGTTCATAAAATTAATAATTTCAGAATATTTCTTTTTCTGATCGATTTTTCTGATTTTATCAGTTCGGTTCAAAAATGAATTGGATCGGCTCTTGAGTACCTAATTTCCACCCGTATCTCGTATATTGTTCAAATGTTTCGAAATAAAACAGATCAAGTTTGAATATGTTAATCTGAAATTTCGCATGGTCAAATTAGGAGATGTTTGAACTTCAAAATGAATCATGAATCCTTTACATAGGGAGATACGCCAATCAAGTCCTAGGATTGCTGTATTTTTCATTTTAACGCGTAGATAGCGTTAACTTTCCAGACGGCAAGTACGAGTCATCTCGTACTGTGTTCACTGGCCATAATCGAGTAGCTACGATTAAACTCGTAGTATACAACAGGGTGATCCAAATCGTGACCATGAAATTTTAACCACGTATTCTACATAAAAAATAAGCCCTAGTTTGTCATATAAACATAAGTCTAGAAATGTTCCCTCTTCGAGATGAAATTATAGAAAAAAAGTTTAAGAGAAAAAAAAGTTTTTTATCAATAAATTTCACATTGCTTGAAATATTCTTATGAAATTTGAGACATAGGTTTTGAGCGTCAAGGAGCACTTTTTGCATAATATCATTTCTTTTCTATTTTACCAATATAACGAGACTGAATATTTTCAGATTAAAAAAGGATACGCCACTGGTTTTTCCGACAATAAAAATGACTATTTAAATTTTATCTAATTTGGAGCAAATTCGGTCTCTTGACTTTTTGCTGCACGAGGCACCGTTTCCGGTTAAAAAAATAAAACGCATTCTCATGCATGGAAAAATCACCAAAATTCGATGAATAAGACGAAACGTGTAACTAATTTTGGCGATTTCTTCATGCATAAGTATGTGTTTTATTTTTTTGACCGAAAACGGCGCCTCGTACAGCGAAAAGTCAAGACCGAATTTGCTCCAAATTAAATAAAAATTTAAATAGTCATTTTTATTGTCGAAAAAACCGGTGGCGTATTTTTTTATCTGAAAATATTTAGTCTCGCTGCAGTACGGACGCCACTGGTAGAATAAAAAAGAAATGATATTATGCAAAAAGTGCTCCTCGACGCTAAAAACCTATGCTTTAAATTTCATAAATATATTTCAAGCAGTGCGAAACTTATTTATAAAAACATTTATTTTTCCATTATTTCAACACCCCGTATCTCGGAGAGGAAACATTTCTCGACATATGTTTATATGACAAACTAGGGCTTATTTTTGATGTAGAATACGTGGTTACTATTTCTTGGCTACGATCTGGACCACCCTGTATTAGCGTTTATATGGATAGATGGCTTCTGAGAACAGAAGAAGAAATCAATGCTAGCTTACATGAACGGGAAATTGATTGATTGATTGAAACAGATATTACCTACAATTTAAAAAGAACTACGAGATGATTCGTACACCCTTTTAAAAAAAAATACATTTTCTTCAAATTTCGGAAATAACTTTGTACTAAAATCAGAGTTCTGAATAACATTATATGATTTACAGATTTTGGCATTTTGGACAAGAATTCGGAAAATTGCCGTGACAGTCAACGTGTTAAAGGTGAATTCTGATTGATTGAGCTTGGTGGACAATGAACATAATTGACATAATAAAGTTTCAATCATAATCAATCACATGTTAAAATCTTCATATTCAAGCCAACTATGCGAACGTTTGAATGATGTCTTCATTCAGACACATACCTACAGTGCGGTCAGTATATAATGCTGTGTGCTAACCTCTCTGTGAGTGGGTACCCGCATTTCATATCTATTCAGAAGATATTGTGAAAATTGAGAGCTCATACCATTTTATTTAACTCTTTATGTCTAATTATCCGAATATCTCGTTCTTGACAAGAACATCAAAAACGATACCAAGACTTGAGCAACTTATGAGTTGCCTCAAGTAGAAAAGATAAAACTTTGTAACAGAATGAGCTAGATGAAGATATTGTCCGTTCACGAAAGGTTGAGAGCATAGTAGGCGTTTCTTTATTTATCTGAAGTTGGCAGTATTTACTGTCATAGAGTAAAATAATGTCAACGTTGCCGAATGTACTCGACCTCGTCCGACGAGCTTGCGAGTTATCAGAGAACTCTATGCAATATTGACAACATTGCGTATGAATCTGACAAGAAAATAAAGAACATAACCTAAAATTTTAATATACACAGTGGAATATGCCAAATTTCCATGGCCAACCGACGACTCAACCTTTCGTGAACGGAGTATATATTGGCGTTTTCGGAAACCTACTCGATCACTAACTCGGGTTACAAATTGACGGAGAAACAGTTCAATTGCTGTCAATTGTAACCCGGGTTAGTGATCGAGTAAGTTTCCGAAAACGCCATATGACGTGGTCGTCTGGGTTCAATATTGGCTGAATGATTTTCGAGTTCGAGATCAGGTGCAAAATTTCGCGAATCCTACCAAGATTAAAAGTCGAATTAGCCCTCAAAGCAATATCAATAAAGCCTAATTTTCAATTATTTCACCAAATAGGTCGAGTACCTCTCAGACTAGCGCTATATTATTTTTATATTATACGGTTTCACATCCGAATGGGATTAAAAATGATAATAACTTATCTCTGATAAATTGGAAAGTAACTTATTAAAAATAAGTTGATGTCTAAATTATTGTACCTACATCTTGATATAGTACTGAAAGAAGCCGAAGATCTCCTCAAACTGTTTCCTTTTTTCTGGTGCGCAGTTCGGCACCACATATTCACTTGAATGTAAGACCACATCTTCAGGAACAAAACTGTGTAAAATGATGTTACAACAGAAGCTCCAACTGAAAATTTATAGTGTAGTATTTATGACGGTTTTATTTTCGGTTATTTCTATTTACCCAAACTGAAGTCATCCTTCACATGTATAACAGCCATGGGTAGCATAATTAGGACTATAAATTCAAGGTATGGGTCAGCACCCCTACTAAATTTGGTATGATTTCCTGAAAATGAGGGTTGATTATTCTCAAGGAGTGACGCTGATTATAATCAAAATGGAATTCTTGGCTAGAGTAAAGTTCTACCTCGAATAAACTCATTTTCGTATAGAGAAAATGGGACTAATGATTTGATATTCCAGTTGAATCGAATTCATCATATAACCGAATCTCGATTTTTCAAGCTCGCAGACTGACAACTCGAGAATATTGGAACAATTAAATGGTGTTGTTTACATCGCTTCAGGACTGGATGAAAATTATATATTATAGAATATAGCTGAAAGGTTTATGGAAAAGAAATACCACTGGAGATCAAGACTAAAGGTTGACGCTCACTTGGACGAGACGAGACGAAGCGAAGAGTTGTTTTCCGCAGGCACGATTTGCACTGAATCAATCGATTCTGATCTTCGCTTCGCGCCTCCCAAGTGAGCGTCTACCCATTTGATTCAGTGCAAATCGTGCCTGCGGAAAACAACTCTTTGCTTCGTCTCGTCCAAGTGAGCGTCAACCTTAATGAGCATACGAAAACAATCAATAGATTAGTTTTTTTTCATGTTGAGGACAAAGAAACGCCTTTGACCGTCATATTGCTAGGAGTATCTGTTGGACCTGAAAACCGTAACACCGTAAGGCAACTGGCAAGAGGTCTTGAAGGAAATGAAAAAGCCGATGAACTTGCAGAACGTGCATCAAGGTTAACACCTGCCGGACCTGGGCCTTTCTGCGGGCTTGGAAAAGACCAAGTACACTGCGCAAAAAAATTAACGCACATTATGGAAATTTCAAATTTAACCTACAACTGAAGGTGTTCTCAATGATGATTATTTTTATCAGAATTATACATGCATATGTTATCCACTTTCAACGTTTTTCTTCAATACAGATTATTTTTCAAAGCAGGAATAAAAGAAGATGAGATTTTCAGATTTTGAATGTATTGGCTCCATTCTGAAATCAGTTGTTCTCGATCAATTCTAGTGATCGATAGTTTCTCTTTCGTTTGATTTTCTACACTCGATCGCTATGCAACGCGAAACCAGCAATTTGACCCAGAGGAATGGGCCAAAGCGGTAGCTTTGCGAGAAGAAGGGTGGACATACACAAGAATTGCAGAAAAGTTTGGAGTTTCCCATACAACTGTCCAGAATATTGCAGCGATTCAGGGAGACAGGTATGAATGTCCGCAGACCAGGACAGGGTAGACCACGAGAAAAAACACTCCATTCAAGAACGTACTTGAGAGTTTCTTCGTTGAGACAATGTTTTGCAACCGCTCGCCTCCTTCAAATCAGCTTGAGCCAACTCATCGGGTGCAAATTAGCACACAGACAATAAGAAATCGCCCAGAGAATATGATTTAAGGCCTCGTGTCGCGACAAGAGGCCCAACTCTTACCCCAGCCCATCGAAGGGCGCGTTTGGATTTTTCGAGAGAGCATATCCATTGGGAAGAGGCTGATGGGAAAGAGTTCTCTATGAGTGAGCTATGAATGCTGATAGGTATATAAGGAAAATTCTTGAAGAGCATGTAGTGCCATTTGCCCCATACATTGGTGAAAATTTCATTTTTATGAACGATAATGACAGACCCCATCGTGGTGAGGTTGAAGTCTCCCGAATGGAATGACCAGCAAGAAGTCCAGATCTCAATCCGATTGGACAGGTTTGGGACAACATCAATAGAAGGCTGAGAAGTTCAGAATATCATCCAGCTACTCTTATGACTTAGGAATCCAACTCAGAGCAATCTGGGAAGGTTATATCAGAACATTTTAAGATCACTCATTTTGAGTATGAACCGTCATTGTCGAGCTGTAATTAACGCAAGGGGTGGAAATACCAAGTATTAAATCACTTATCAGCATTCCAGTATTTGAAAATTGTTTTTTCTCTTCTTTCACATAAGATTCGGTGAAATCCTGAAATTTTCTTCCATATAATGTGCGTAAATCTTTTTGCGTAGTGTATAAGACAGCGGTCCAGCAATGGGATTCGAATAACAAAACGATCTCCTGGAGAAACACTTCTGGACTTACTCCGTCCAACAATTCGTGATGATTTCATCTTCCTATAACAGAAAGCTCCTGACGTTGTCAGCTAGATAATTATCGAACTAGTCAAGAGCGTTATTATTATTTTTAGAACTGGAGAAGTTATGACTAGGTTAGCCTTCCGGTAACTGTGACCATGTAGATCTTTCGTTTCTCTACTCTACTCATTCATGGAAACCTAAGGAGGTTTTTACCTCTTGGGCTCCACAACCGATTTCACCATATGAGCTCTTTTAGACCAGCCAGCTCTGGACCTTGCATACCTTGTGTTTCAGCTATTTCTGCTTCTGACTCACAGAGCCTGCTAATCTCATCTACTTGTGGTAGCTTCGGGAGCTTTCTGTTATAGGGAGGTGCAATCATCTAGAACTGAGTAAGTCCAGAAGTATTTCTCCAGGAGATTGTTTTGTTATTCAACTCCTATTGCTGGACCGCTGCCTCTCATATTGACCTTTCCAAGCTCTCAGAAAGACTCAGATCCCATCAGTTGTCAACCTTGATGTAGTTTTTGCAAGTTCATAGGCTTTTTCATTTCCTTCAACACCTCTGCCAGTTGCTTTACGGTGTTACGGTTTTCAGGTCAGCTCAGACCCCTCGTTAATATGACGGTCAAAAGCGTTTCTTTGTCCTCAACATAACAAACACTAATTTATTGATTGTTTTCGTATGCTCATTGGTCTTGATCTTCAATGGTATTTCTTATTCCATAAACCTTTCAGCTTCATTCTATACAGGGGTCCTGGAAAAATGTGAGAGATCTCTCGGATCAGATAGAACATAAAAAATGAATATGAGAAGTTCCCATAATTTTGTTTTCCTAACGGCCCTCCTTACGAAGATACGACCTCCTAAAAGATTCCACTGGAAATCATTTTAGTGGAATAAGTTTAAAATTAATTGATATAATTTGATGAAAATTTGATATGATTAATAGTATTGAGGGCCTCTTAAATCACCGCACTCAAATTTCAATTAGATTGTTCAGTTTACCAGAGGCGGACTGGGTTGTACATTTTAATGCTACACTTTTAACACCCTGTATGATAAGGTGTGATAAGGAATTGGGATACCTTGAACATAAGCTAAAAAAAAGTACTCTTGTTCAGTGTCGATAAAATGACCGTTTTCGAAAAAAATAAAGAAAGAACTAAGTAGTTGAAAATTTATTCCACAAAATGAATTCCAGTGGCGTCATTTAAGAGGTCGTATTTTCGTAGGGAGAGAGCCGCTAGGGAAAAAAATTATGGGAACTTGTCATCTTATTTTTTATGTTCTATCTGAATCCGAGAGATTTCTCACATTTTCCGGGATACCATTGAATTGGCTCTAATATTTTCGAGTTGTCAGTCTAAGAGCTTGAAAACTCGAGTTTCGGTAATATAAATTCGATTCAACTCGAATATCAATGATTAGTACCATTTTCTCCTTACGAAAATGAGTTTTTCGAGGTAGAAACTTTACTCCAGTCAAGATTATTCTTGTTAAGAATTCTCTGTTGCCTTAAATATTACTCTAAGAAGGAGAGAAACACCTCAGTATTTTTTAGATTCATAAAAAAAATTTCTAAACAACTCCATGACTTTTTTCTGTCCTAATTCTGTACTCCCATGAACAAACCTTTTTCTACCAGAAGACATGTTGTAATAGGAACAATTGAATCTGGAAATTCAAAGCTAGTTTAATTTAATTAATAGTAATTTGAATGCTTCATTCAATATATTTACAGAGTATCAAAACGATAGCAGGGTGTCCACTACCCCCATCATTGAGACCGGTAACTACATAAAACCATTGTAAAGGGTCCACCCTAATACCATATCTGAAACAGGCATTTAAATAGTTATTTAATTAACTAATTCATTGATGGCTAGATACGATTACAAGATTTTTCCGTCGCACGCATTATGAATTGAGTATAATTGAAATGAAATTTTTGTTTGGCATGGGATATACATAAGACATAAAATTAATTTTTATGGTTCAACAGAGTTGAACCTTATGTTCGGTTTCCCATGACAATTGCACATAAAAATAGTAGAAATGAGCAATAAAAATAGGTCATTATGACAATTGCGTATTAGTTAGACATATAGTCGTTTACGAGAGTTTGAGCCGTCGGTTGGCCATGGTAATTTAGCATATTCCACTGTGTATATTGAAAATTTCAGGTGTATGTTGTTTATTTTCTTGCCAGATTGATGCGCAATGTTATCAATGTAGCATAGAGTTCATTAACTCGCAAGCTCTTTGGACGAGGCAGGGTACATCGGCAACGTTGACTTTTTTTACGTTATGACATCAAATACTGCCAACTTCAGATAAATAAACAAACGCTTACTATGCGCTCATACTTTCGTGAACGGACTATACCTTTTATTTTGAGGTTGACGGAAAATAATAATTGAATACATGTGGGTATTTTAGGAAGGCCTTACTCACTTGATGAAATTTTCTAATAACAGCCTTACACTTCCCATGGTTAGTAGGAGGAAAGCCCAGTTCACAAATCCTGTGAAATTGTTGAATTTCGAGTTCCATGAGACAAGGAATCTCTCGGTCTGTGGCATCTGAAAACCTGACCAATTAGCCATTTCTATATCTTCTCATTAATACATGGAAAACATAAAAAAATAGCCGTCATCGTTTGTTACAGTCGAGATCTGTAATTTGGAGGTAAGTATGGGAAATGGACAGTCAAGATGCCATTGAGGCGTTGGTCTCTATTTGATATTTGTGAACAATTTGAAGGGTTATCTTCCAAGTATTTTCAGAAAATTATGTTTTTTGATAATTTTCGAAAAACATACTTATTCGTTTGATAGCTACAAGATGAAAAAAATTCACGAGTACCTACTACCATTAACGATATTTCCACTGGCGAATTGAGAGGGGGTCCAGGGGGGCCAGCCCCCCCCCCTGATGTACCTCTGGCGCCCTTGAAAGATTCTAATCGATAACTACGTATAGGTACAGGGAGACGCGGCCCCCCCTGACAGCTGAGGCTAGATACGCCTATGGATTATCTTAAAATTATTAAATATGTGAATGTAGGTATAGAATGGGTTGATATTTTTCGCCAAAAAAGTACAAACGCTGTTATCCTTGACGATTACGATAAGAAGGTGAATAGCATTTAGATACCATTATTTTACAGCAATATACGAATATAACTGGATTGGTCCTTGGCCTGTGCGATCGCCGGAATTGAACCCCCCTGATTATTTTTTGTGGGATTACCTACAGTTTTAATTAACGCTACTTCAATAGAAAATGTAATGACGAGCAAAATCGGATAATTGCTGGATATAGCACCATTGAAAATGAACCTGATGTGTTTGAAAGAGTTCGGCAATCAGCCACTGATGAGAAGAATGAATGTCTGTCCTTGTATCCAAGCTTAAGGAAGTCATTTGAACAATTATTGTAGATAAAGTACCTCAACATGGTTGTTCGATAATAAAATAGGTATTGTAGCTCTCGGAATTTTTTTTTTGACTTGAATCTTTGAAACGATGGCGTTTCTCAAAATCACCAAAGATCAACATATTCTAAGAATAGAACGAAGAACCACCCTTCAAATTAGTTAGTGAAGACGGTTGAAGAAATGGATTTAAAAAAATTTACCATAAAAGATAAAAGTTGATTTTTCTTTAAAACAGTCGACTAAGAGTACCTTTTTGTGTAAAAACATTGGCGTTTAAATTGGCGTCTCAAAAACAGTACTTTTTGAGCGCTCGTTCTACTTAAACGAGTGCTTTATTGTTTTGCCCAAATGTCTGTAATTTTCGAATTTTGAGCCGAAAATGGTCTCAAACGATAGGGTTAGACTTCCTGGTGATGAATTTTTGGTCAAATTAAATTCTGTCCGAGGGGCCGTCCGGCCGTCTGTCAGCACAAAACTTTCGAAGGGATTGTCCTAGATACTTGAAATTTTCAGAATGAGTTCGGGACCCAAATGGCTCGGTTAAGTTCGTTAACAGCCAAATGCAAGATGCTCATGTTAAGCTTGTTAAGCCTCATGCAAAATTTTGTGGCTATAGCGTGAAGTGTGAACAGAACCATAGAAAGTCCAATTCGAATATTGAAAAAAAGAAACTTTATATTTCCATAAAAAGATAGACAGAAATTTTTTTTGTGAATAAAGATTGATATTCTGAATGTTCATCCAAAATTTCGAGGCCATAGTTTCAATATTGAATATTGAAAAGAAAAATCTTTATATTTCTATTACATTGTATCCGATTCGAGTGAAATTTCTTTTGAAAATAAAAACTAATATACTGAATGTTCATGCAAAATTTCAAGGGGATCACATCATCAGAACCATATAATTCAATTTTTGTAATAATTCATTTTTTACATATTCCATTTTTCGAATAATTTTCAGAATATAATTCCGATTGTGCTGAGATTCTGCATTTATATATCTGGTATCAATCTGAAATTCCATATAAATTTTGAGGTAATAGTCTTATTGCTCCGCCAAAGAACGAGCGTTCAAAAGCTCCTGCTCATGGCTTTTCTCAATTTTTTTCTTTTATCTTGAACACAAAAAATCCAATCCAAATTATAAGTGCTCTGATGCTCCGTTTTCGGGGGCACCTTTATATGAGATCTGAGGGAGTCGTCATACAGATAAGGGAGGTAGGGAAGGTTTTTTTATGTTCTGGAGGGCACCGTGAGCTTCTGGGGGCACTGTCCCCCTGGACCCCTATTTTCGAATATGGGTGGTCTCGGGTTATAGATTTTTAAAATCTGAATGACATTTTAAATTTGGCTATTCAATAACGATATAATGAGACCAATAGTTCTCAGAATATACAATTTTTTATTATAATTTCCTCAATAGAAATAAGCGCAAAAAAGCTTCTAACTTGATGGCTTTTTAATATTTTTTTGAACATATACTACAGATATTTAAAATATCAGATATGTACTTCTATTCTATTCAAGTTATTAGGATATATTCCAATTAAAATTTCAATTTCGAATTTCCCTACTGTACGCAACCAGCATTACACTTGGGAACATTTGAAGTTGCGACAAAATGATAAAATAATGATACAAAGTTCGACCCATAACATGCAGATGAGAATTCATTCAAGACTAGGTTAATTATATATCCGATAAATAATTATATATGTAAGGATAAAAAAGTTATTTCAAACAAATGAAAGATATTTAATGACACATCGAATGTTGTCCTGAGAAACAATTTATCTTTACATTGACTTCAACTAACGATTTTATAATTATCTTGAAATAAAATATTTACGAGCAAGAATATCCATGAACTCATGAAGATAAACATTGATGTCTTTTAAGATTGGGAAATGTAAAGTGGTTCGCGGTTCAATTTCAAAAATAAACTATGCTGGAATAGGTTTCTAGGAATATTTCGCAATTTCAACTTTGAAAATTTTGTCTGATAAATCGGAATAAAAAATATAACCCATCAAATTCAAGTAATTTGTTTAACTTACGGTTTGTCTGGTTGTGAATTTCTGACTTTTTTTTCAACGGCTCTAATTTCTTCAGCACGTGTTACACTTTGAGCCCTCCTGTACCGAACTCCCCCATCTTGTTCCCTGGTCATGTTTTATTATTTTTTAAATGGCACGTATGAAACACATAACGGAAACAAATCCGTTCATATCTCCCGTAGTACTGTTCGTGGGATTGGAGTGACAGACAGACGTTGTTAAGCTGATTTACTCAGGATTTGTACGGGGGGAATTCAGATAGAACTTTGACCTAGCTAATGGATTCTTGTTGAGGTACCTAGCTTTGTTAGGAATACAATATTGAATAGTTTCGATCGAAGGGCATTTTTTATAGAAAGTTCATTGCATAATGAAGTTATTAGTATTCAGGAATTCTTTTAGTGTTCTAATCATTTTAACCTTGAAAATATTATCAACCTATTCATTAATTTGAAGAACTAATGAACTGAGTGAGAATCGACTTCTTTCTTCATTTGTATACGATTAGACTTTATACAGGGTGTTTCATTGGGAAAGGGAAATACTTCACAAGTGCATAGGTGGCACCAAGACGGTTCTAGGGATACCCCATTCATTGGGTCTCACTGTCTTTGTAGCCGAGATACAGGGTGTTTTATGAATTTTGCCCGTTTCTTCCTGAGGCCGTACCAGACGAACCACCTATATACATTTTCTTCATATTTGGCAAATATGTGCCTAATTGAGAGCCGAAACATATCATGCAATAACCGCCTCGCAAATCCAGGTCCGGGTTAACAAAAAATTATGAATCGTTTGAATCCTCGAAACAACAACCTGTACATCGGAATTTTGAAAATCTGTTTCAAATTCGAAAATACCACTAAAAACTAAACTGAGACGTATACTTCAAATTTTCGCGCAGAAAGTTTTACTGCACAAATTTTCAACGTAAAAGTGAAGTTTTTAAGAACTAAGATACCTGAAAGTGGTTTGAAGTGACTTTTAACAATGATTTATCAACAATATTGAATCCATAATTATTTCAACGTTACTTTGTAATTCATTTCCACATTGGTTTTCATTTATTGAGAAGTGAGTTGCATTATTACGTATAATGATTATGGATTTCAATATTTTGAAAATTCATTGTTAAAAGTCACTTCAAACCACTTTCAGGTATCCAAGTTCTTGAAAACTTCACTTTTACGTTGAAAATTTGTGCATTGAAACTATCTGCGCGAAAATTTGAAGCGTTCGTCTCAGTTCAGTTTTTAGTGGTATTTAAAACAGATTTTCAAAATTCCGATGTACAGGGTGTTGTTTCGAGTATTCAAACGATTCATAATTTTTCGTTAACCCGGACCTGGATTTTCAAGTATACGGCTATAAAAAGGAAAACCAATGTGAAAATTCCGATGTACAGGGTGTTGTTTCGAGTATTCAAACGATTCATAATTTTTCGTTACCGGACCTGGATTTTCAAGTATACGGCTATAAAAAGGAAAACCAATGTGAGAATGAATTACAGAGTAATGTTGAAATAATTATGGATTCAATATTGTTGATAATTCATTGTTAAAAGTCACTTCAAACCATTTTCGGGTCTCCAAGTTCCTAAAAACTTCACTTTTACCTTGAAAATTGTGCAGTAAAACTTTCTGCGCGAAAATTTGAAGTATACGTCCCAGTTTAGTTTTTAGTGGTGTTTTCGCATATTTAAACAGATTTTCAAAATTCCGATGTACAGGGTGTTGTTTCGAATATTCAAACGATTCATAATTTTTTGTTAACCCGGACCTGGATTTTCGAGGCGGTTATTGCATGATATGTTTGGGCTCTCAATTAGGAACATATTTGCTAAATATGAAGAAAATATACCGGGTGGTTCGTCTGGTACGGCCTCAGGAAGAAACGGGCAAAATTCATGAAACACCCTGTATCTCGGCTACGAAGACAGTGAGACCCAATAAATGGGGTATCTCTAGAACCGTCTTGGTGCCACCTATGCACCTGTGAAGTATTTCCCTTTCCCAATGAAACACCCTGTATATACCTACAGCTGTGTTTGATATCATTTCGTACGTCCGAAAAATAGGTGCCTTGAATTCTTGTTAATGTAACTTTTATAGCGTGGTACTCGTATATTCGAATATTCGCTTCTTTTCTTTTTTTCATAGCACAGAAAATTACGTTATTTTCCATACAATATTTTCAATCAATAACGGAAGCATGCAGGTACCAAACTCATACCGAAAACAGATAAATTATTATTAATTACAATTCTTTAAACTTTAATCATTCATTGGCTGGACTATGTATTGAATGTTCTTTATTAATAATATGGTACCTGATTGAATGATGAATGCGTATTTCATTCGTTGCAAAGCATAATACATATACTCATAATTTTTTTGGAATTTTTTCAAATTTTGATTTCTAGATAATATATCTAATGAACGTAAATAAAGTATTCAACGGAGAAAATTATACATCAGTTAAATTAATCATTTTGCTATTTTTTTGAAAAGTTTTTACTGGTTCAAATTGTATATTTTTCGTTTCAATCGTGTTTCAAGTATGGCATCCTATCAACAAAAATATAGTGACAGAATATAATTATAATCCCACGATAAATAAATTTCGTTTGGGAATTGAAGATTTTATTCGACGAATATTATTGATATTACAATATAAATTCACCTAATATGAGAGTCCCCCCTTTAAGAGTCCAGAAAACATAGCTTATAATGATTAGAAAATCCTCACGAAAGCTTTTTTTCGTTTCGAAAAAGGTTCCGGAGTTAACAAAATTTCGTGACGGAACATACAAAAAAAGAATAAAAATCACATTCTTGGTCAGTTTTTTGCTTATTACTCGGAAACTGTCAACTTTTCGTGAAAAACCTTTCCATACAAAATGAAAGTACATAAAATTTCCTACAAATTGTACTATCACAGCTTGTTCTGCGACAACCCGTTCTGGCTCAAAAAAAGAAAGAAAAATTAAATTTTATGGTTCCGATGATGCGATCCTCTTGAAATTTTGCATGAAGATTCAGTATATCAGTCTCGATTCACAACAAAATTTCACTCGAATCGGATATCTTGTTATGGAAATATAAAGATTCTTCTTTTCAATATTCCAATTGAATTTTCCATGGTTCTGTTCACACTATGGTCACACAATTTTGCATGAGACTTATTATGGGTATCTTGCATTTGGCCGCAACATTTCATTTCGATTGGTTTCGTTTTGTCTGAGATACCTATTGAGGAACAAAAATTTTGAATATGTCTTATGAAACATATAATACGGCATATAATTGGCTGGTGTTTCATTCTGTTGTTCCAGAGGAAAATAATAATTGTGCGGAAATTATGAATATATGTAGTAGATTTGTGAATTCATTCATTTCTCTTTTTCGTTATGTACTTTCACGCATTTGATGCGAATTATAGTTTAAAAACTGTACAAATAATAAACTGGCTCTTTTTGACCGCACGTATGACCGAATATGCGAATAAGCAAAACTATAGCACGCAGTTCTCCTAGAAACAAGCGCGGAAAATTTTTTATATTTTTTGACGTATTATCTTTTTACAGCAAGATAAGAATACTTTGTATTACATCAATTACACCAGGGTCTTCATAAAAAAAAATTGTCGACAAATCAAGGTGGTAGATGGAATTGTTCTAGTTGTTATGTGTTTAAACATCAGTTGGTTGATGGAGTTCAACAAATTTTACAATATTTGAGTCTGATTGTATAGTTGGAAAAATATCGAAATCTAATGGAAATCACTATGATGTCAGAAAAATAGATTGACTGCTCATTTCTAAATATCGTTGCGAACCATTTTGAAAAATTTTCGAAGACATCGACTTCAATCAAGACCATCGAAAATCTGATGTCAACGATTGTAGAATTTCCCTGGTATGTGGAGATTCACACTTGAATGCTATCTTAATTGGTAGGTACATCTTATATTATCAGTTAGTTTGAAATCTATACTTGCTGGAGTAGAGTACAGTAACAATATAATCGATAACAACCCAGCTGTAATTTTTAGAGAGAATTTAGTATCTACACCGAAATTGAAAATGGTTCAAATTTCACTCGTTCACCGATTATTAGCTTGTCAACTCTTCAAGCTCTTAACGTAGAATTTTATTTCTATTTATAGCTTGGCACCGATTGGGGTATTGTTTTGACGAAATATCTATAATTTTTGCATTTTTATGCAATATCATTACGTTAAATTGATTATGATATCTGATATTTCTGCTTTGCCACTCATGGAAAAATTTGGCTATAATCTCAAAATCTCGTTTTCGGAAAGTTGAAAATCTCAAATGAAACTGCTTTCTTCACCAATAATCCAAATGACAGTATGTTGAACGCTTTTAACTTTCAGAAAATCAGCTTTTGTCATTTTTCAAATTTTTCTTCATTTCTGATAAGAGTGGCGAAAGATGTTTCTCTAAAAGCTTAATGTCTGAAGTGTCAACAGAAGAAGCAAAAATTATGGAAATATTCAAATGTCAATATCAAGAATTTCGATTCAGTTTTTTAACCGAAATTAACGAAAATGTTCAAAGTGGGTCACTTGAACTAAAACATTATTTGGCAAAAACGGTTCATCAAAATTACCCTCTCTATGTCGTTGGAAAAACTGTTTCAAGACCTTTCAAGTGAAGTAATACTTAACCTCTCTTCCCTATTAAATTTTTAGAAGTTGAAGTGCCAGAGTAAAAAGTAAGTATGTTTATTTCTTACTCTGAGAAGTGCCCCCTCTTAGGGTGTTGCTCATTCAAACCTCAAGGCTCAAATATACGTCAAAAGATGTCCGTCAAACAAAATCTTTTGACTTGTTTCGAAAAATTTTTCCAATTACCATGGGATAGATTAGATTAGATTAGAGGAGGGGCGACAGATCAAAACCGACCTTGCGAGCACCTTGACCTTAAGATCTATTGTGCATCTCTGCGCTGTTTACCAGTCAGGCAACAAAATCTCAATGAACTTCACCACCTTTCTGGGGGCCACATCCATTACTTGTTCAGGCTTTAGGAACCCGGAGCAAAGATGCCGTAACCATTTCTGGCGAACAGCTTCACACTCACATAGCAGGTGTCTGGCTGCCTCGGTGGCTTCCTGACAGAAGTGGCATGTACTATCGGGCACCTTTCCCATGTTTTTAAAGTGATACCTCACGAGACAGTGCCCAGTGAGAGCGCCCGTCAGTTTCCTCAGTTCAATTTGCTGAGTGAGAGGACTTTCTTGGTCCAGCTCGTCGAGTGAGAGAGAAGTGACTTAGCTTGCTTTTGACCATTGGTCGTACGCCAGGACATAAGCTTCCTCTTTTGTTCCCAGTCCTTAATAGCCATTGCCCGATGACTGGCTGGGAAGCCGCAAAACGGTTCTGTTCCAGTGAAGGGGGTTGTCCCTCCTTCCCTGGCCAGTTGGTCTGCCGCTTCATTGCTGTGAATCCCGGAGTGACCAGACACCCAGATGAGATTGATCTGGTTCTTTTCTCCGAGTAGGTTAAGTGACGTTTTGCATTCCCAGAACTTTGACTTCACTCATCTGCTGTCAGATGCTTTATATATTTCCTTTCTTTTGTAGTTGCGTTCCGCACAAAATACCGTAGACCCTCTGGGGAAAACTAATTCTTTATTAGCCCATTGGTCCCGACTTGAGAATGTCGTGGTAAAGTTTTTCTGAAACTCGAGATTCAAAGGGAGGTTATCTGTGACTACATCCTGAAGCTCCTTACACTCATTTAGAATGCGGAGGTGCCCTGAGTAGTCACTATGGGATAAGGAATATACAGGGTGGCTCTTCTGAAATGGTATATCGCGAGAAGTTGAAACTACATAATATCAATTGAATTGGCTAATTAATTGAATTACTTCATTGAAACCTGAAAACCATGAGGTTGAAAATTTCAATTCATTCCTTCAGGAAACTATCGTAGAAGGTTTCAAATTGAATCAACACTTCTCAATTCCACTTTTTCTATTTCAACAAGGACGCAAACACATCTCATTGTTTTTATATTGCTGTGATGGGATAATTTTACTTTTTCAGAATCTTCCGAAGATGTGAAAAATTCACATTTGCTTTTCTCAAAACCAATTCGCTGACCATTTACGAAAGAATCAAAAACCATTTTCTGAATAAAACAAAAATTTATTAAAAATATCATTTGCATATTACATAAAAATAAAATAATATAAAATAAAATTATTATACATATAATGTGAACAGAGAGTAATGAACAAATCCCTGAACATTTGGACGGCTTCAAATAAGGCTAAAAAACATATAAACAAGTTTTAAAAAATAAGCATGGTGTTAAAAACAAAGATATACATTTAAATCAATAATCATAATAATGATGCGATCCTTGCCTTATATAACTACTTCATGTAAAGCTGTAGCAAAAAATCAATGTACAAACTCTATTCTAATACTAAGCATTTCTCAATCTTTACAATATTTATAGAGAAAAGGCATTTTTATATAGCATTTATGTAATTGACACGATTTGTAACTTATAATATAACAGACGATTAATTATCAAGTAATGTGAGTTAAAGTTCATTATAATAGTAGATATTATTAAATAATAATTGCAAATACTAATCCTTGCATTTCAGATCTAGAAATAAACAATGAATAGCTTTGCAAATAATGATCTCTTCTTCTTCTCGTCTTAATTAGGCAAAAGCCCAGTATGTACAAGTAAAAATAAGACTAATTCTATATTAATAATAATAATTATATAATATTTCGTTTTTCTGAATACACTCACCGGCATTTCAATCGATCCACTCAAAAATATCATGAAGTTGTTTCATTCAGAAATACATATATTATTTCAAGTCCGATTTTTTCGAATTTTTTTTTCAATTGTAGATAGGTTCATACGAAATCCAATACCAATTTGAATTTCAAGAAAACCCGGCGTACTTCATTTATACAAGTTGAAACAAAATCTGTTTTTTACCCTATTTAGAACCACTGGCGCAGCCAGGGGGGGGGGGCTTTGGGGCTGCAGCCCCCCCCAAAGATAAATTTCTTCCTTATTTGTTTCTCTATATTTTTTTGCAACTTTCGTTATTCACTGTATCATAAAAAATGTTTCAGTTCAGCCCCCCCCAAAATAAAATTCTGGCTGCGCCACTGTTTAGAACCACCCCTGGTGTATTCTAGTTGTTCCATCGTGTGTATTCTTATTTCATCATCCAGACACATCTTCTCTTGACAATTGCATTCATCATTTTTAACCATAGCTCAATTTTTCTTAAATATACAGGGTTTTCAGGCAACATTAAACTCAGCAATTTCGCAGATTTAACCTTCAATCCGAACGAAATGAAAATAAACTGAAAACTAAGTGAAAACATAGAACTATAGAAGTTTTAACGCCACCTGTTGTTCCTTCTGCAGCGTTTATTGGAGACGATTTCGTGCTTATGCATGATAATGCCCGACCGCCTGTGCCTAGGATTGCCAGGGAGTATTTAGCAAGGATTGATATCCAAGAATTCATTGGCCTGCTGTAAGCCCAGATTTGAACCCAATTGGACACGTTTGGGATGCTCTTAGAAGCATCCCAACTCGCCTACCCACTCCTGTAAATTTGCAGCAGCTCAGTGATTCAAAACCTTATTGAGGGCATGCCAAGAAGAATTGCACCAACTACTCGCGACTGGGTGGCAAACACGTTATGTTTTTACTTAGTTTTCAGTTTATTTTCATTAGGTGAGAATTTAGGGTTTAATTTGTTGAAGTACCTACTGTTATAGCCATAGAGAAATTAAATGTTTTACTGAAAACCCTGTAACATTAACAAAAATAAAGTTATTCTTACAAATGTCACATGGTGGAACAACTGGAGCACACAACTGGTAGTTTCAAAGTTAGCCCAGTGCAACCTACTCGGAGAAAAGAACCAGTCAATCTCATCTGGTGCCTGGTCACTCCAGGATTAACGGCAATGAAGCGGCAGACCAACTGGCCAGGGAAGGGGGCAACCCCCTTCACTGGAGCAGAACCGTTTTGCGGCTTCCCAGCCAGCCACCAGACAATGGCTATTGAGGACTGGGAACAGAAGAGGAAGCTTATGTCCTGGCGTACGACCAATGGTCAAAGGCAAGCTAGGTCACTTCTCTCTCACTCGACGAGCTGGACCAGGAAAGTCCTCTCACTCAGCAAATTGAAACTGAGGAAACTGACGGACGCTCTCACTGGGCACTGTCCCGTGAGGTATCACTTTAAAAACATGGGAAAAGCGCCCGATAGTACATGTCGCTTCTGTCAGGAAGCCATCGAGACAGCAAGACACCTCCTATATGAGTGTGAAGCTGTTCACCAGAAACGGTTACGGCATCTTGGCTACTGGATCCTAAAACCCGAACAAGTAATGGATGTGGCCCCCAGAAATGTGGTGAAGTTCATTGAGACTTTGCTGCCTGACTGGTAAACAGCGCGGGGATGCACAATAGATCTTAAGGTCAAGGTGCTCGCAAGGTCGGTTTTGATCTGTCGCCCCTCCTCTAATCTAATCTAATCTAGCCCAGAACAAAATTTTGTAAGCCAATTTTTCTTATAATTCGAAACAGTTGATCGATTTCGAATGAAGTAACCTACAATTGAAAAAATAATTAATCAAATCGGATTTGAAATAACATATTAATGAATTAACAAACTTGATCGATTTTTTGAGTGAATCGATTATTATACGGTGAATGTCGTAAAGAAGCATTGTCGAACTAGCTTATTATTCATAACAAAGTATTTCGTATTGCAGACTGAGCAGCTGCTATAAATATAGCTTCATTCTTAATATCACTGTTATTTCCTTAGAAGGAATGAAATGTTCCGGTTTGCAGAAGGCTTTCAAGACTGATGAGTGGTATTGCTTGATATATAGCACAGAAACATCGGAAAAGATTCAAATCAGAAAAAATTATTTACAAAATTTAAAAACTAAACATTGTGCGGAATATGCAATTTGTGTTATTCACTAATAATAACTTAAAACTACATAGCAGCACTAAACAATTCTGCATTTTAGTGACCTACTATATAATACTACAAAGTACGGCTCATTTCCTCATACATTAACTTTAACTTTCGATCAAGTGAATATTTCTATATAACAACATGAAAAAAGAGTCATATAAATAAAAGGTTAAATCTTATCAATAATAAACATATCATTCAGATGATTTTCGATGTAGTGATTTGTTACTATGCTGGAGAAATCCACTATACCTAACTTTAATTTTTCAAAAATTATAATATAAAATCAAATCCCAAACTCGAAACCTTAAACAATATTCAACATTTAATCTACTATGTACAATCATATTCGAAACATCTTTTTTCATGATGCTTGAATATGATATTTAGCTGCTCTGTCGGTATTTCTATTCATTGGAATAGTCAATATTTACACACACTATTCCATTAAATTTACAAAATAACTTCAATTGAACTCAGAGTATATTTGTGAAAATATAATATGTATATTATGCTGCGATAAGAAGGTATATAAAATTAAGAATATATAAAAGCTAAATAAATCGAATCGAAAAAACTCTTGAATATATAATGTTATATTCTTAAATATGTAAGATTCAGTTCTCATCGAGGCCATTAATTTTCATAGGACGAAAATATTTCTCGGAAATTTTAATAAGCGTTTGAATTTCATTTAGAGCCTTTTTCTGGAAAGGGTGCATGGTTGCATTGTCTATTCGTTGAAATGAAAATTCAAAACGCTTTCCCGAAATTCGAAAATGATAATACATTCGAGTATTTTATGCATAAACATAATCTTACATCATTATATTCAATTATATGTATATACATAAAAGGCTTCTTAGTCCGAGAGCTGGCACGAATTTTAGGGTAGGTATTTGAGGCAAGCTGAAAACTTGTCAGATTACTCTCCTATTATATCCCAACTCGGGATTGCAGACCTGGCTGGTGAGTAGCGGGGCTAAATCAACCCCTACATTTTTAATGGCCTGGCAGGTAGAAAGCCCTACCGAAATGATCTGTCTTTTTGGGAATCTTATTTTTTAGTTATAAGTAACACTCCATTAAAATTTCAAGCTGCCAAATAATTTAATCGGGGTTTTAACATTGCCAGACGCGTGCAAAAATATTTTGCAAAAAATTATAAAAAATGTTTTTGAGGCAGCTTGAAATTTTAATGGAGTGTTACTTATAACTAAAAAATAAGATTCCCAAAAAGACAGATCATTTCGGTAGGGCTTTCTACCTGCCAGGCCATTAAAAATGTAGGGGTTGATTTAGCCCCGCTACTCACCAGCCAGATCTGCAATCCCGAGTTGGGATATAATAGGAGAGGTATCTGACAAGTTTTCAGCTTGCCTCAAATACCTACCCAAAAATTCGTGCCAGCTCTCCTACTATCTGTTTTGATTAACCTACAAGTTTATATCAATTATGTACAAATTATATAATTCCTTAAAATAAATTGAAATATAAACAGAAAAGACGATTATAATTATACGAACGAATTTCTTTTCGTGCTTTTGTATCGTGCCTGCAAGCTTCTAGAATTCTCAATATTGATAAACGATACCTTCATTTTTATCAATAAAAATTCGTATCAATAAAGTCTCAATTCGCAGATATTAAATATTTTATACATACATTTCTCACTAGTGCTGGCTTATCCTTAGATGATTATACGTGATGCTACTATATGGAAATAAATTTTTGATGATGTAATGAATTGAAAAGATAAACGATGAATAAACATTTTCAAAAACAAACTATTTCCACTAATACTTGCGAAAAATCATCTGTTAATCGTAACTTTAGTTCACTATATTAATTTATTATTTACAAAAATTAAAATAATATATTAAAGAACTAAGGCAGAGAATCGATTTTCAAGTGAAGAGCTACGGAGCTAGGCCTTAATAATCTTTGTGAATACGATTAGATTACTTAATTCTGACAGAAAGAAGATACCAAACCCTTTCATTACCAATAAGTAATAAGTATCTATATGTTAGCAGTTGAAAATGATTCTGTTGTCAAATCAGAATAAAATAATTTTTGAAACAAGTGGATGGTACTGTGGAAAGATACTTATTGATAGATTCCGGGTCAGTTAATTTAGCAATTTCAGATAATAATTTAAGCTTCATCCTCGATGAACTTGAAATTAAGCGTTTCTGCGGAAATCGTTATATTGAGATTAAAAATGGTATTTTATATGTTTTTCGTGAAATAGCTAAAACAACAAATATTTAATATATCCAATTAACTGGAACCCATTGATGTTCAGTCGTAAGGGTATCCAGAGCTTCTACAATCTGGCGGAATGTTACGTCGAAGTCATTATTGACAATCACTTGGTTAATGTACTTATCGTAAGTCCGCTGCATACTCGCACTTTCTTCTAGCGATCTTCTGAGGTCCTCTTCCTAATAAACAAGGTTTCAAAATGATAATTTTTCATACGAAAAAAAATGTTTTACAATAATAATATACACACATCGTTAAAAGCCTTGGACCTCTTAGGTTTCTCAAGAAATAAAACATCTATGTTCTAGGAATGAGATGAATATTTTCATCTTTTCGAACTGCAATATATTTGAAAGAAAATTTTGAGACAAAATAGTAATGATTCGTTTTAGTCTGCTTGAACTCTCTGAACCCTTTATTGTTGACTATAACTCTGTAAACCGAATCGTGACTCGTCCGGAAAAAGTAGGTACGTGACGCAAATATGAAAAAAGTTTCTTACTAAACAATGATTATGGGTGACTTTTTCTACTCCTCGCAATCATTGAGCACCACAAAATTTTTCTTAACTGCCTCTTTGCCAGTATTAAGTACCTGCTCGATTTTATTCTTGTTATTTTTTGGTTTTCAAGAAAAGAATTTAAAACTGCTTTTCAAGCGTCTTTAGAAGGTAGTATGGTATATTTTACCCTTGAATGTTTTCACTGATTCGCTATTCACATACACCCTGTATATTAGTTGATTGACTTCGGTGACGGTTATGTCGTAATGGTTGGAAAGTGCTTTGTGGTCAACACGTCACATCAGTCCAACCAAAGCTTTGTACTGGTCGTATCAGTTGAATCTTGAAACTGAATTCATCTTTACATAAAATGAAATAATAGTTATTTAATCAACTAGATTATCAAAGACAGCGACTAAAGGTTAAGATCTTTTAGTTCGAAACCATAAGTCGCTCGATTAATAACCGGGTTGATTTTTTCGGCGATCTCAATATGAATTGTGTATAAATTCTTTATTGAAATGCATTCCCATTTTGCAAAAGACTTACATTCGACATAATAAAATTTCTTTGTATCTATGTTCCAGTAGAGTTTTCACATTTCTCCTAGTGCTTCTGAATACTTTGTGAACGGTTGACATGATGATTGCACATTAAATAGCCGAAATTAAGCATTAAAACAGGTCATTAATGATCAATTGCGTGCATATTAAAATCACCTTTTATTTCGAGGTCGGCGGAAAAGTGATTGAACTTACCTCATACAACGAAGCAAGTGACTCCAAAGTTCTAGCCCTTCTTGAACTATATCTTATCGAAGACTGACGATCAAACTGTAAAAATGTATAAATATTGATATCTTACTGGCTCAAAATCAGGAAATTCCCGACATTTTGATTCATTTTCATTAATTGGATTCTCATTCTGTCAGAAATTTATTCTTAAATTACATACCGATAAATTCCTAGAGGATAAATTTCTTGTGGAAAGGTTCCGCGTAGAGTGTTTTAAGCTATTGGTACTCCTTCCTATTGTTGCATCGTCGTAAAGCGTTTTCAATTGTTCCATTCCAGGGGCAGCGATGAAAATCACGTAAGGCAGAAATTCTGAGCTGTTATGCAGAATTTTGAGGGCTAGGGGACTACAATCTAAAATGCACATTTTTCCCTGAAAAAAAAACATAGAAATAGAAAGGAATGAAATAGAGCTAATTGAGAATTTTTCGTTCTGGGTAGGAATATTCATTGCTAGTTCATAAAATTCAGTAAATACTCAACGAATCTTCAGCTAGACAGAATACATCAACACTGTTGTATAGATTCTTTACGTATATTTTCCTTCGAGGCACCATGCATTTTCAGTGTAGGTACTGTTAAAATTTGAAAAGAAAAGTTCAATTTATGGATGAATGGAACGGAAGCAAAGGTTCCAGAATAATCAAATTTGAATGATTGTTTTTTCGATATGACCAAGCGTATAAAAGTTTGGGATTCTTAACAGAGACTTCCCTCAATTTTGTGTAATTTCGTTAGGAAACCCACACAGGAATTGCAACTTTTGTTATAAAAAATAAAGTAACGAAAGTTGTTTTTCTGAAAGTTGCGAGTCTTGAGTGACGAAGCCGGAACTTGGCGAACGCTGGCCCAAAAGTTGAATAGAAGGAGCTGACATCGTGGAAATAGGCCGAATGATATTTCAATAATAATTTATAGTTTGTTGTAGTTTCGAGAGAATTCGAAATGTTTCCAGTTTGCTCACCTGTTTTATCACATCTCTTATTGAGTCTAGATGCGTTCCATACAAATGTCCATTATATTCACCATATTCTAGGAATTTGTTGTTTTTAATATCTTCCTCCATAGTTTCTCTATCTAAGAACCAATAACTTTGTCCGTTTTCTTCCAAAACTCTTGGTGGTCTTGATGTATCTGAAAAAAATTGGATAATTCAAATTTTATTCTAATATTGTATCTGCAATATTGATATGTTTCGACAAATGGCAGAAATCATCAAAAAATCGGTTATACGAATATCATGTAGATTGTAGAGAGAGCCTTTAGTGTAGTGTAGAGCAAGAGCTCGCGACAGGCAGATCGTCTGTACTTTGCAATGATGAGAGTTTCTCTAAAAATAAACCCAACACTAAGAAGAACTAAGAACTATCACTAATATTTTCCCAGTAGGCAAAGTTTCGATATTATAACGGACGGAAAACGGGTTTCTGCCGATAAACGAAGTGATTTTCAATATTTTTATGAAGAAAATACAGTGAAATTTCCCTGTAACGAACTCCTTTATAACGAATTTATCTGTATAACAAATTTCTTACTAGACATTGCATCTTGAATCTAAATTCCATGTTAAAGATATACTCTCTAAAAGGAAGTAAATTCTCTCTATAACGAAATATTCAAAGAACATCACTCTTTGAATGGCTTTTGGTAAGAAGGTATAAGAGTGGTTTTTTTCCGAAATTTCCCGACCTTAAACTAATTCATCACGGCGGGCAGAGAGATCCTTCTGAAACAATTTTAAATATACCCCTGGCTGTTTGGTTTCAATTACGCTAGTGTGATAGTTGTGCGAAAATGTCTAAAAGAAGTGCTTAAGTTTGAATGATGATTCATCAGTGAAGTCGACCATGACATTGCCGACTATATAGAAACAAATTTTCTGTATAACGAAATTTCTTTATAACGATTTTTTTGCGGATTTAGCGCTTTCGTTATAGGGTTCCACTGTACGAGTATATAAAAACATGGTTTTATTCTACAAGTAATTTGAGAGAATATTTACCTTTTCATTACTTTTTACCTGCAAAAACACCACGACCAAAGTTATGTAGTTGGGGATGTTCTTACCTGTGAATCTGTACTGAGGTCATGTATTGAAAACTTTTGAACTTTTATAAAATAAAGATGGACTGTCCGTACGCAGGGCTCTTGAACTACTGTTTCCTATCATTAAACTATCGATTCAACAGAATTTCAAACCGAAATTTTTTAGAGGTCAAGAATTACATTCATTCCATTCATCAGTTTTCAGGATAAATCATCTTCTTTTTTATTTGAAATCACGTGAATCTATGAATAAAAATACAGCGGAAAAGGCAATTACGATTTTGTGTGCTTGTTTCACGGAAAATAGGTCGTGATTGTTCATATTGTAGTCATATTGAGTAGACGTGATTTGGTGATCTGCAGAATATTGATCGTTTTCCTTGCACGAAAGTTACCGAAAAAGTGTAAAAATTCCAAAATACGGGGGTTAAGATTGGAGGATTGATGTAGCAGTGCAAATATCCCAAATTGTATTATTAAGTAGAAGGTTTAATTAGGTGAAGTTTAATCACTATCAGTAAACAATACCTCGTTTATCGAATAAACATCTGCGGACACTTCCGTTCGAACGTGTTAAGCGTATCATACACGGTCGGGATTTCTCTGAGCTAGAATGGCTTGTAATGAGGAAATGTCTGAGCTGATAAAACGTGAGTTTGCTAATCAGACCAATATTCTGAGGGAAGAATTATCGAAGGTGAGAGAGGAGATCACGCAGCTGAGACTGCAAACGGCAGTCCAAATTAAATCGTGCGAAAATAGGATTTCTATTGTGGAGGGTGAATTGCTGGCTGTAAAGCGGAGAGCGATAAAGAATAATATTTTAATTAGCGGATTGAGTGTGAGTGATTCTGAATTGATACATTCTACCCTTTCCCAGCTAAACTCCCTTCTTTCTATCAATCTGGATGTGAAGGACATAAATAACATATACAAGTTGGGAGAGAGTAAAAAATTAATAAAAATTGAGTTTGTGTCCTACTTAACCAAAACTCTGGTAATTGGAAGCAGAACCAAATTGAAGGGCACTAACATCTTCATAAACGAAGATCTTTGTGAAGAAGACCGTAAAGACTTCAAGCTCCTCAGACATTGCCTGAATATAGCAAGAGAAAAAGATCATAAGGCATATATCAGATCAAAGTGCTTATTTACTAACGGTAAAAAATACTCCATTGATCAGCTCAGAAAAAAATCTGAGGAAAATTCCAAATACACTCACATCAAGAATAAAAACGAAGAGTCTAGCTCAAAATCTGGTAAATTGCCTGAATCGATAGCCGGTGCAACAAATGGTCCTGTCCCTGTGGTCCGATATAGTCAAACGCTGGTTGAGAACGAACATCTGAAAACCGATGAGGAATTGAAATTGATTAAGGAGACCTCTGCCACAAACCAAGTGCTGAACATAGCCAAAGACTGGGAGGAATTGGGTAGGACGAGGTCACAGTCACAATCTTCAGGAAGCAACCGGAAAGAGCAGAAATCGGCCACAACGGTAGCAAAGAGTAAAAAGGGAGGCTGAGTCGGTTGGCTGAGATCTTCTACCTTCTGTTTTTGTACGTAAGTCCAAATTGTTCTATAATTGTATAAGTTAGCATAACTTTATATTTGTATTTCATTTTTTTTCTGTGATAATTGTGTTTATTAAAATGGATCAGTTTTTGAGGGATTTTGATGTTGTGTTACATAAGTCTGAGTATATTGATAAGATGAATGATTTGAATGATTATAATATGGAATCTAGGTTCAAGGTGGTTCATAATAACATCAGGAGCATAGAAAAAAATTTTGATGAATTCAGGTTACTATTAAAAACGTATTCTGAAGAGTTTCACATTATAGTGTTGACTGAAACTTTCACTGTCTTGGATGTGGATCTTTATGGTTTAGAGGGTTACAGATGTTTCTATAGTGGTGGAACATATAACAGAAATGATGGCGTTATTGTTTATGTTCGGGATGATATGCAGTGCACTCATAAGATAATTAATATAGGAGATGTAAAAGCATTGGAACTAGATGTGAAAATAATGGGCATGACTGTTAAAGTTACGGGGATTTATCGCTCTCCTCAAGGTTGTCAGAGAGAATTTAATAAAAATTTATATGAATATATCGAGAAGACAAAATTATGGGATTACCACGTTATAGTTGGGGACATAAATATGAACTTATTATCAACTAGTGAAAATATCGATGAATACAAAAACTTGTTTAGCGTTTTTGGTTATAGCTCATACATAAATGATGTAACCAGGCCTGCTAGTAATAGCTGTTTGGATCATTTTTTTCTAGGATGTCGTCGCCCTGTTCGGGAACAAAACAAAGCTTTTATTGTTCGTACTGACGTGACAGATCATTATACAATTGTATTATGTCTTGATTTTGAGAACCCATCTAGGCGAAAAAATATGAGATATAAAAATTTTGTGGATTATTCTAACCTGAAAAATGATTTGAGAAAAATAAACTGGGTTGATTTAATTGGGGGAATGGATGTAAATGCTTTCACAGAATGCTTCATTAAAATACTGGCTCATTGTACACAGAATAACACAACCAGAATGAAACAATCATATAGAAACTCAGGAAGAAAAGACTGGATTACTCCTGGCCTCCTTAAGTCCATAAATTATAAAAACAAACTATACAAAGCAATGTTGAAAGATCCTCTTAACATAGCACTAAAAAATGATTATGTCAAATATCGAAACATATTGAACGGACTGATTAAAAATGCAAAAAGAGAACATATCAATAACTTCATAAAAAATAATTACTCAAAAACAAAGTCGCTCTGGTCCTGCGTTGACAACATATGCGGAAAACACAGGCCAGAAACGGATATCGAAATGATAAAAAATTCAACCGGACGGGAACTAAAACTGAAGGAGCAGATGGTGGAAGAGCTAAATAACTATTTCAATAACATAGGAGAACAACTTGCGAATAATATAGATGAGGTCCCGGACAGTGAAAGAGGTGAAAGATCAACTGATAAAACACTCTTTATGTTTCCTACTGATGAAATTGAAGTAAAAAAAATTATCTCCGAATTGAAAAGTAAGGGAGCGCCCGGATATGATGGTTTCAGTGCAGAACTAATAAAAAATGTCAGTGAAGAAATTGCAAGACCGCTTACCCTGCTTGTGAATCTATGTTTTGAAACAGGCGAATTCCCGGATAAACTTAAAACAGCTGTTATTAAACCAATATTTAAATCAGGGGATAAAACCGATGTATCAAACTACCGACCAATTTGTTTAATGTCACACATTGCTAAAATAATAGAAAAATTAATTAAGGTCCGTATTGTTAACTTTTTGGAAAAATACAAAATTCTATCTGAAAACCAATTTGGATTTAGGTCAGGAAAATCCACTGAGGACGCTATAAGAACACTAATAGAAAGAATATATAGTTGCTTGGACGGAAACAGAGTTGGAATGTGCGTTTTTGTAGATCTCACCAAGGCCTTTGACACTGTGTCACATGAAAGGTTGCTCCGAAAACTATACTTAAACGGATTCAGGGGAAAATCATATAAATTAATGAAAAGTTATTTGTCAAACAGGGTACAACAAGTGGAAATAGCAGGCACAAGAAGTTCACCAAAAACAGTAAAATATGGAATACCACAAGGATCAGTGTTGGGACCTATATTGTTTATTATATATGTAAACAGTTTCCTGCTCATGAAAAAAAAGGGAGAAGCCATCAGTTTCGCGGACGACACCGTTATCGTGTACGAGGGTAACACCTGGGAAGAGCTGAAAAAGAAACTGAAGAAGATCTGATAGATGTGAGTATGTGGTTCAAAGAGAATAAGCTCACAATGAATCCCAATAAAACTAAATACCTCACTTTTGCCCCTTATAAATCAGGACAGCCACACATGGGAAATCTGGTGATCGAAGATTCTATAGAGATAGCAGAAACTGATCAAGTGAAATATTTGGGAATAATAATTGACAATAATTTGAAATGGGACAAACATATAGATTACCTATTGGTGAAACTTAGATGTTTACTCTCTAAGTTCTAAGACTACCTTGAAGTCCCTCAGTTGAAAACAGTATACAATGCTCTCTGTCGCTCTCAAATATCATACGGCATTATAGGATGGGGTGGAGCATATAAGTCTCATATGAAAAGAGTGGAAGTTATACAAAAGTGGCTGCTCCGCGTGATCTATAATAAATCCCTCTTGTTTCCGTCTGATGAATTGTATGCTTTATCTGAGGTTATGAATCCTTCTCAAATGTTTGTTCTACAGATATTGTATAGTATAGGCACTGGAAAAATAAAACTGAGACCTTCTGAATGTAAATATGACACAAGAGGAATAGAAAATAAATCATTCAAACCAAGAGCTGAAAAACGAATAGGTCAGAGAAGTTTCAGCTACTTGGCTCCTCGTATATATGACCTGGTTCCCATGAACATAAAGAACATCAGGAATCCTATGGCCCAAAGAAATAAAATTAAGAATTGGGTAATGGAAAAAGGAAGAAATTACTTCGATACTTTAATAAATCCACCATGAAATAAAAAAAAAAAAACCTATCATTGAAAAATTGTAATAACTGTATCCAATCGTTCTTCGATATATGCTCAGATTGTGTATTCTGTCAAATGGACAACTGTTATTAGATAGTTTCAGAAGATTTTGTTTATTTACTTTTTTGCAAATTACTGTTTAATTTATTTGCTAAAGATGGCTACTGTAAAATTTCAGGAGTAATGCAAAAAATCATGTACAGGCTCACGCCTCCGTGAAAATGTTTATACCTGTAGCTTGCACAGAAATAAACTTTATTATTATTATTATTATTATTATCATAAAATTTAATTACGAAATGCCTTGCGTAATATAATATAATCCATCAACTATATTGATGGGTTGAGGTGTGTATTGAAATAGTATTCATTCATCTGATTCATGAATGGATACTCAGTAGTATAGCAGGAAATTAAGCATAAAAAAAAAGTTAAAGGGAAAATTACATCTCATTTATATATCATATAAGAAAAATATGATCTATTTTACTTTTTTCAATCACGTAAAAATATAAGTTGGAAATAAAGACAGCTAGATATTCAGATACAAAATAATGTGGTTTAGCTTCAAACTCATGAATTTACTTACTGACTGTTATACTAACCGTTATGCTAGTCAATTATTTTATATTATCAAAGCTGTTAAAGGGCAACATATCACGAGAAAAACTTCATGACAAGTAAAAGAGATGATTGGAAACGGAAATACACCGACTATAACCTCGAAGGAAATACCGTAAAATGGTATACAAATGTCTCCAAAACCTCTACAGGAGTTGGCGCTGGGATATACGGGCCAAGTACCAAGTGTGCACTGTCGCTAGGCTCCTGTATGAGTTTCTTTCAAGCGGAAATCTTACCTATTGAAAGATGTCTAGATATACATCTAGAAAGAAACTATCAGAAGTGTGATATAGCCATACACTCAGATAGTCAAGCTGCTATTAAAGCACTGAGCTCCTACGTCATCGACTCTAAAATGATCTGGGAGTGCCGGAACAAACTCAATGAGGTAGGCAAGAAAATAAGGTCTTTTTAATCTGGGTTCCCAACCACTCGGGAATCAAAGGAAACGAAGAGGCAAATACACTTGCCAAAGAGGGCGAACGAATATCACTTATTGGCCCAGAACCCTTTTGTGGTATATGTAAATGTACCTATAAGAAGGAGTTTCTGGAGAAGGAGAAAGCAGATAGGTAAAAACTCCTTCGGAACTTTGAGACAGCGGGATCCAAAAGATATCTGGATCTTGGTAAGAAGCAATTACACGTCCTCACTGGCTTTCTTGCAGGACATTGTCGCTTCATGAAGCACCTGTTGAGAATGGGATTGTCGGACACTGACAAGTGTAGGTTCTGTGAGGAGAAGGAAGAAACCCCCATTCACCTAGTCACAGAATGCCTTGGCATTGCGAGCCTAAGGAGAGAATACCTTGGGCGAGAAAATTGTAAAAGTGAGGAACTAGCCCCGTTGAAGCCTTCACAGTTATTAGATTTCATTAGATCTCTGGAACTGGAAGGCGAGCTGTGACGGGTTTGGCAACAACAGCTCTGTAAGGGGGCACAATAGACCTCAAGGTCGCAGTGAACTGCAACCCCTCACTAAACTAAACTAAAAACTGAGGGCAACAAAGAATTGGGTTCAGTTGGCTGCTAGGTATGTTAACATTTTATTTTGTACCTATATACGTTCATTTGTGAGAATGAATTTTTTCGTCAGCTTGAGTGTACTTCTTGTTCGAATTGGATAAATTATGCTATCAAGACATTTACTATCAAAATGTAACCTTCTATACTTCTTGAATTGTATGAACCTACACCACAAATCATATGGATCATTCAATGGTAATGAAAGTAAATCCCTGAAGTTATGATCGACATTTTTCCGAATGTACCATTTTTAAGAATAAAATGGAGAATGGCTATATGGAAAGTCTCTCTGACAACTGACAAGTGCTTCCAGAATTATTTTCTTATTGGTTTTCTCTTAATCATTTTATATGAAAGAACGCTTTGAAAACGATGTAATTTGATTTTCGACAACTATAAATATTTTATTATATTTACATTATTATTATTCAGGATAGTGTGTCCCTATTGAAGACGTCAACTCTGATATTTTTCATGATTCAAATGAAATGTTCAATTTCATTTGAATGAATTAATTCGAATAAAGGTTTTCTCACGTACACTAAATACAATACGAATAGCAAACAGATATTTTTTTCGACGAAAAATTTCGACTAGACCACTTCTACAAAGGAATTTGAAGCCCTTCAATATGAGGTAGGGGAGACTGGGTACGATTAAAACGGTGGACGGTTGAAACAAAGCGAATATCTCGCGAACCATACGTCATGGGGAGTGGGCTGCAAAGTAAGAAAGAAGCGTTCGACAAGTATGAACACAACTCACATCGTTTTATTCCTCGTTGCGAACTCCGTTTGTGCACAAGTGGTCCTATTGAGATTTTCGATGCAAAAGTAAGTATTTTTGTTCGTGCATTTATGCTATTATTATGTATTTTATTGAAGATATAGTATTAAGAGTTTTATATCGTTTCAATTAAAAGTTGTATAATATATAGTTATAATCAGTTTTCACTCAAATTCATTTTCATTCTCTCTGTGGGCCGTTTTGTACCTAGACTGGGGTTGAGGACAATTGAAACATTTTTTGTGGGGACGGTTGGAACAGTTTATTCATTGAATTTTTATGTTTCTCAGATGCCCAGGACACGTAAAAGAAAAACTTCTAGAGATCAGGTCGCTTTAACAAGTTATAAACACGCCTATGATGATGTGAAATCAGGATCTTCGTTAAGAACAACGGCAGCAATGCATGAACTAAATCACTGTTCGCTATTAAGGTATGTAAAGAAGCGAGATGCGGCTGGAGGTGATGAAAATCAAAAATTGGGATATAATGCTCATTATCGTGTATTCAATCAGAATCAAGAGGGTGAGCTATCTAAATATTTAATCAGATGTGCAGATATATATTTTGGTCTGACCAAAAAGATGTGTTGAAGTTGGCATATGAACTAACTGTCAAGTACGATCTGCCCAAACTAAGAACATGGGAAAATAAGAAAATGGCAGGGGAAGAATAGTTTCACATGTTCATAAGAAGAAATCCTGAACTGTCAGTACGTACAGCACAAGCTACAAGTCTTTCTAGGGCAACTAGCTTCAATAGAAATAACGTAGATTATTATATTTCATTTAGCTTTTATATTCAACTATTACGATTATTGTTTTCTCAAACTAATCTTTTTTTTTCATTTCATTTAGTTTTTATATTCAACTTTGCCAAATGTACTATTGGAAGATTAATAAAATATATAATTTTTTTTATATTTTCCATAATTTGTATGTGTTTCAATTGACCCCAGGCAATGTTTCAATCGACCCTGGCATGAGGACGTTTGAAACAAAAAAATTTTTTTTTTCAATTTCATTTTACTCGTGAACTACTGTATGCTGATATCAAATAATGCTGCCAATTCGTAGACACTTAAATGGTCTTTCATTTTATATGTTTCTGTGATCTCTTACTCAACGAATCCCGATGCTATGACAGATAAACCCAAAAATGTTTCAACCGTACTCAGTCTCCCCTATCGTTTGATCTTTATTTCCTTATTCAAATTCATGGGGTTAAAACGCCCACTCATCGGTTGAACTCACTAATTAACAACATTAATGCATTACTTATGTATCAATAAGAAATCTTCAGCTTCGATTTTTTCAGGAAAATTGATGAATTAAAAAAAACTTACGAGGTATGACTCCACCGAACTTCTCAGGATCACTATTAATCAGTCTATTTTTCAACGTCCTTTTCCCCACACCTTGAGCACCAATCAAGCACAACGTTTTTCTTTTGAAAGGAGGCATTCGAGTCACTTCTTCATACAGCAAAAGGTCCGCTTTGTCGAAATCCCCATTACTCTTCGACTTGTATATTATTTTCTTCTTTCTCCTCGATATCCTCGCACCACAAATGCTGATTTTATGAACGAAATCCGCCTCTGGAGGCACGAAGGCTTTTCTCCTTTCCTCCAACTCCAATGAGGGTATAAGACCAGTCGTTCCATTACCTCCTACTAATTTTGCCTGCCACCAATTTGGGTCTCTTTGGTCTACGATTTGCAGTATGTCTCCTCTGTCGAAAGGGAGGCCTATTTCTTTACAAGGTAGTAAAGTGTCTTCCTGGGGATCGTATTCGAAAAGGGCCCTCATGAAACACTGTAAAATAAACAGAATAAAAGGTTGACGCGGATTATGCTAGTGAAAAATTTATAATGAAAGCATAGAATTAATTTTAATCGATTTAAATCAACCAATATCAAACTCATACTTCGTCCACGTTGAAAGAAGATACAAGGAGGTAATATCATCCAGGGCATCGGCGAGTTTATAAGTTGTCTTATTTTTTACTCATAACAACCAACATAACATAATTTTTGCGCAAAAAGTTGAAAATTAAAACAAGAATCTTCAAGTCCAAATGAAGTCCGAAAACATATCCAAATTTGCCATAATTTCTTGTACCGATTAAGAATCGAACAAGTATATCCATATTGGACAATTTCTCGATTCGAGTTGATTTTAGTTCGACCATCTGTCAGAAAATAAACCCAACTCAAAAAACACCTTGTATTTCATCAATTATTAATGCATTATTTGTAATTATTGTACTTTTGTCATGAATAACGATATATCATGTAGATCTTTTGTTCCATATCCTCATCATTCATGGAAACTCAAGGAGGTTGTCAATGGCGTTGATAAACTCCTTTAGGAGCCTTGTCCCGTATTTGTGATTGGTGTCCGTGTCCCCATATAAATTGTTCTTAGGCCAGCCAGATCTGGATACTTGCAGACAGCGTGTTCAGCTGTTTCTTCTTCTGATACACAGAGGCTGCAAAGCAAATCTCATCTACTGATTTTTCCATACATACTGTCGGTACATGCATCATTTGTACCGACAGTGCTCCGTCAAGAGTTCCACCATCATCCTTCCAGCTCATGGCAGCTTTAGGAGCTTTCCGGTATAGGTAGGTGAATTCATAACGAATTTTTTGCTTGGGCAAGTCCTGTAGTGTTTATCCAGAGGGTAATTCTGTTTTTCAACTCCCTCAGGTCCATCAGGTGTTACTCTCGTTGCGCTTTTTGCAAGCTCATCGGTTTTTTCATTTCCTTCAACATCACACTGCCCTGGCAGCCGTAGTGGAGTCACTTAATTACCTCTTGCCAGTTGCTCTTTGATGTTACTGCACCAACAGGCTATCAGAGACCCTTTGTAGTGTGCTTCCAGAGATCTCATAGTGGCCTGGCTGTCCGTGGCGATGTTGACTGTAACATGCGCCTCTTGAGGTTGATTTTAGGACATTCCTGAACGCTATCTAGACTAGACAGCCATTATCCTTGTCTGTAAAATAGAGGTTTCACTTCCTAGGACTTCAAGGATGTCCATATAATCCAATGCCAGTGCCTCCCTCGGATTTTGATCTACATATCAGTAAACAAATGATTTTTATCCAAGCGATCTTCGAAACATGATAAACTAGGACGGTCAGGTCAGCTATGACCGTTCCAGAGGTTTCTTCG
Source organism: Propylea japonica (assembly GCA_013421045.1). Taxonomy (NCBI): domain Eukaryota; kingdom Metazoa; phylum Arthropoda; class Insecta; order Coleoptera; family Coccinellidae; genus Propylea; species Propylea japonica. Next base: position 46,079,849 of record CM024246.1, read on the forward strand.
AAATCGGAAATGGTTGGCATCCGATGATTTTGCCCAAGTGTCCAACCCAGGTTTCGGCTAGTAGCTTTCCGTTAGTGCATTTTTTCTCTGCTTTCAGCAGGTTATATTTCCTCAAATGTGAAGAATCGTTAACAAGTGACTGACTTCCCAAAGCGAGGTGAGGTCGATAATGTTGGAGAATTAGGAGAACATAATGGAAATTCATGTTGAACTATTTCGCCAGTTCGCCTATATACAAAAATGTTAAATTATCATGTAATCATTCATTATTACGCCGACTTTAAGCACATTGAATAATTTCTGTGAATAATCTGAATCAATTTTCCAAGGAAACCCCTTTATAAAATTAGAATAAGCCACTGGATTCCTATCAAAAATGGTTTTGTAATTTTTCGTTTCAAGTTTGTAGCATAAACAGGTCCGAAAATAATAACGATAGTTGATCACTAATTCTGGTCACCCTTTACATATTATACACAGGTTCTCAAAGATAAACTTTGAATTATTAATAACGAAATTTTGATGTAATGATTGTCATCATGTTCATACTGAAAATTTATCCACTAAGTTCGAAAGCATATCATCTATTATATCGATTTCCGAAGTCAAAACCCATCATATCCATAAATAATTGATTTAAACATACCGTAGATCGTTTCAATGTTCCATTTTTATAACCGTTCGAAGTCACCAACGCAGCATGAGTTTCAGGGCTGCTCTGTCCAACTTTCAGCGTTACAGAGTCGTTGCATTTCGCTATTTCAGTCTGAAGATCTTCCGGTGTTTTCACAGGTATTCCATTAACTTCTAAAATAACGTCTCCAACATGAAGTAACCCTTGCTTTTCGATCATTCCTCCTTCTATGATCCTTGCAATGACCAGGTTCTCATTCTCGTTCACCTGAATCTGTAAAAAATTGGAAATTTTAGACGATTTCGAAGTTTATTAAGCAAATTTTGTTTCATTTTCAGATAAAATATTAGAAATAAAAAATAAATTTGTGTATTTCTAAAAAAAATATAATTTATTTGCTGTATAAACTTAGGTTCGCAATATACCTCAGATATATCAACCAATTTTTATTACTTTTGGAATTTCTTACTAACTTTCCGAATATTTTCGAACAGGTGGATAAGATGATATTGTTATTGGGTAAGAATGAAATTTAGCGAGGAAGGTTCGGTATAAGAAATAAAAATGTATAAAACTAAGAAGCTTTCGGCAGAGTGTGTAACATGATAGATTACTGCATCAAGCTTAAGTCATGGTTTTTTCTTGAAGTAGCTTATTTTTGTTGTTTTTGAAAAATTCAAACGTTTAAGTCTGGATACATGCTCTTGCAAAGTTGTGGGTATGGAGAGGATGTACTTATAATTGGTTTAGAATATACTGGTGAAACAAATGTAGCGTGAAATGTATAATAATGATAATGCCATCGTTGTTCCGCTGTTAGTAGTTTACCACAATCAAAAGAAAGTAATTCGAAACATACTAGAGCGTTCAATAAGTAGTGAGCCTAACAAAGAAAACGAACGATTTTTGTCAAAATTACTAATTATTTTTCAACATAGTCTTCGTTTAGCTGGACTGACTAAGCCCAAAAATTTTCCAATATTGCGATGCCTTTTAAATAGTAAGATTTGTCGAAGTCCCCAAAATATGCTTCAGTCCCCCATTTGACTTCATTGTCCGTCTCAAAAGTCTTTCCCTTGGGGCTAAATCTGGAGAATACGGTGGATGAGGAAGCAGTTCGAGGCGTAATACATGGATTTTTGCCATCGTTTTTATTGATTTGTGGGCTAGTTCATTGTCTTGCGAAAAGAAACATTTTATTTTCGTTATTTTACGATTTCGGCTTTCAATCGTTCCAATAATAAACAGTTATAGTCGCTATTGATTGTTTTTCTTTTTTCCGCATAGTCCATGAACAATATACCCCTGGAATTCCAAAAACAGACGCCATTACCTTTCCGGCTGATGGTTGAGTCTTTGCTCGCTTTGGTGCGATTCCACCCAGTCCTATCCAATCTTTTGCCGATTCTTTTGATTCTGGTATGTAGTGGTGGATCCATGTCTTATCAGTAGTTACTAATTGACGCAAAAATCAGTCCAATTACGGTTTGGAAGGTCCAAACAATGCTGAGAAGGACGAACAGGTTCACGTTTTTGATCGATTGTTAGCAAACGCGGTAACCATCTTCCGGTTAGCTTTATCATACCCAAAGCAGAATGCAAAATTGAAACCACCGACTCAGTTAATATACCTACGATTATTTCCTCGGTTGACAACTCTTTTGGACAATCTTCATTAGACATTAAAAATGCTCGTATGGCCACGTCTAAATTCAGCTGTCCACCATTTAACTATTGTAATCGAAGGCTAACAGTTACCATAAACAGAATTCAGTTCAGCTTTGATTTCATCAATCGTTTCTCCTTTGAATTAAGGAACTAAATCACTGCTCTGTATTCAACTTTTTCCATTTTTCAAAAAATCACTGAGGTGGTTCGCTTTAGACACTCAAAACAAATGAGTTTATGGATAGATTTGGCTCAAACTTTGACGGTAAGTGTTTGAAGGATGACAAATGTTAAACATGAATTCGGTTTTTAGTTTGTGATTCCACCTACATATTTGAAGGCTTATTATACAGATGTGGAAGAATCGGATGGAAACACGGGAGTTCCAGTGTTAAATTCAAGCAGGCTCGAAGTCCTGTGGAACAGTGGAACAATCGAAACCTCAGAGCGATGCGATATTGAATAAGCAGCTGGTCTGTTGGAATGGCATTCTTAAAACTCTGATAAGGGTAAGATCGGAGCATTGGTTACAGCAAACGCTACGGTCGGCAACGACACGGGCAACGTCGCGTCTTGCGACTACCACCGAAATACCAGCGTTTGCTGTAACCAATGCTTCGATCTTACCCTTATCAGAGCATTCGGAATGCCATTCCAACAGACCAGCCGCTTATTCAATATCACATCGCTCTGAGGTTTCGATTGTTCCACTGTTCCACTGGACTCCGAGCCTGCTTGAATTTAACACTGGAACTCCCGTGTTTCCATCCGATTCTTCCACATCTGTATATTGAACGCCCCAGTATGAGCATTCAACAGACAAAATATTCATCAAACATGAAACACCAATTAGTTGATTCCTGCCGCCAAAATTTACATTATAATGAACGAGATATTCTATAGGAGGTATTTGAAGAATTGGGAAAAATTAGTTTGGGTCTTGAATATAGCCTCTTCTGCTCAGTTACAGCCCTCTGAAGATGTCGTTCAAAAAGCTGTTTTTTTCTTAAAAACCAGAATGGGGCTGACATTTCATGCTAACCAGAAGGCATTTGAAAATTGTTAGGTGTTGTTTCTCTATGATTGCACCGGGTAACTTTGTGTCGCAAAAATGTTTTTACCTATTCATAGCATACATATAAATTTTTATAGGTTGGTTCATTTTTAATGAATAAGGTCTCAATATAGTTTTTGAGGAAAAAATTATAATCAGATAATACGCGTGAGTAGTGGATTACTGCAGAAAAAATACCGAAATATCTTAACAAATTTATGCAATTAACGTGAGATACAATTAAATATGGTTTATTATCGAAACAGATTTCAACGATGCTCGAAGAAAATAGTCAGTAGTAGCATTGAGTTTAAAAATATTATTAAATTTAATTAATATTCTTAAACTCAATGGTAGTAGGTAAAAGCGATCAGAGTGAAATGTGTTAGATCTCATTAGTTCCGGTTAGTGAAATATCTCCTAATGGTGAAAAATGAACCAATGACAGATTAATCGACATAAACTGCACACTTTATCTGTCAATCCATCTGTCAAAAGCAACCGGGGTTATCATCAGAGTTTTTCAATTTCAAATTCTGAACTTTAGCCTTTAACTCATGAAAATATACCTATACAGCGTGTTTGTAAACAAAGGCGAGGACTTAGGGAGATGATTCCTAGATGAAGATAATCAGGGGTAGTTCATATAATTTTTCTTAGAAATCGACCTTCCTTCCAAGATACAGCCTTTGGAAGGCGATAACGAGTTGACAATTTTTAATTTTTTTAGAAGTCCTAAAAAACACTGAGTCATAAGACTATACATAATATGATTCATTAAGGATATGTTACTTACACAATTTTTTTATCTTTATCCCATAACTTTATTATTAGGGGTTGAAAATAACAACTCCTTATGATTTTCCTTCAAAAATTGTTTTTGTGGGATAGATTCTCGAAAAATAAAATTCTCTCATAGTTTTCCATTCAATTCTGGAGAAAAAAGTCTCTCGCAAAATTTCCATACAGATTACAGTCGACACTTTTCTCGGAAATAATAAAAATTTACAAGCAGTTATGATCACTGTTCATTCCATTTCATCGTATGTTCCATAGAATGTTTATTCTGTCTGATATCGTTTATGCTCAAAATTGGTTTAGTCAATTACGCTCAATCGAAAGAAAATTCTATTTGTGAAATTAAAATATTACGCATATAATTTCTTCCGGAAATTAGTAATTAAACATTCAGAAAGATTTATAGAACATCTTTATCTCCTGTCATAGACATACAATATCTTAGAATGAACAGTGATCATGACTGCTTGTAAGTTTTTATTTTTCCGAGAAAAGTATCAACTGTATCGAAATTTCGCAGGAAACTTTTTTCTCCAGAATTGAATGAAAAACCATAAGGGAATTTTATTGTTTGAAAATATCAAACGAAAACAATTTTTGAATGAAAATCAAGGGTGGTTATTATTTTCAACCTCTAATAATAAAGTTATGAAATCTAAAAAAATTGTGTGAGTAACATCTACTAAGTGCTTCATATTATGCATAATTTTCTAACTCAGTGTATTTAAGAAACCATAAAAAAATTGAAAACTGTCAACTTGTCATAGCCTTCCAAAGGCTGTAGCTTGGAATGGGGGTCGATTTCGAAAAAAAATTATATGAACTACTCTTAGTGCTTATTTTTAACGAGGAATCATTCTCCAAAGTCCCTCGCATTGGTTTACAGACAGAGCAAATCTTTAGGCATTTGTAATAAATCCACCCACCGTAAGACCAAGAGGTTCGTTCCCTTTTTTCCTGATTCCCACCATTCGCATCATCTCGCCGGTTATTTCCTTGATTTCCGACGGGGTTTCAACTTTAACCTCCTCAGGTGCCTTCTTTTTGTTATTCTCCTCGGTTTTTGATGCGCATTCTGCTACTTCATCGTGTATTTCCAATAGAGCTTTGAAGTGGGGGTTGCTGAGGAGTGCAGATAACTCGCGAGCTTCTCGAGTCCTGGAAATGTTACATCGGATTAGGAGTTCTTTGAAGAGTTCTTTTGTTGCTGTTGCCGCTGGCTTTGGAAGACAAGGAGGGCTCTCGAGACGATCTTGTACCTGGAATAAGATTTGGAAATGTAGATTTGTATGTTATCCAGTTCAAGTGTAGGTTGATGAATTTTGTGATATTTGAAAATAACTGCTAAGCGCACAGAGCTTGGAAAAAGGAAGAGTTGTTGATAATGGCATTGTTAAGTTTCAGCAGAATTCTTTTATTGCATTTTTTATATACATCGGGAGAATCATTTTTGCCTTAGGTATACAATATATCCCGTTTTCGAAGTATAAGCGAGATACAGGGTGTTAAACGTCATTTGTGAGCCAGATTCTTATGAGTGTGGTCAGTTATGTATAACACTCAAAGTAACGGTTTTGGTTCGGTCAAATTTCAGTATTTTTTGTGCCCTCTATTCAGATAAGTTGACAAACTCCGAAAAAAATCTACAAAATGGCAGAAGCCCTGCAATGTTCCTAATTTATCTTTTCGGTTGTCAAATTGAATTTTACTTTCTGAATGAACACATTTTTCTAAGAAATTCTACGAGAGTTTTTTTTTAAATCGAACACAATTTTTTTTTACAAGTCTACAGCGATAAAGAAATTTCACCCGAAATGAATGAAACTTTGTACAATTGTACTTCTTTAATTATCAATCACGAATATGAAAACAGAATTGTAAAATATCAAACGGCTTCGTTACTACTAGCACTCGCTTATGCTTCGAAAACGGGAAGCCAAAAATGATTCCCCCGATGTCCTCTACACGAATATATATTTTTGTCCAGTTTATGATGAAACACCCTGTAGAAAACACAATTCAAAGAAATCAAGAAGAGCCCGAAGCAGGTGCTTTTGAGAACTCGTTCATAGATGGAATAATGAGGTTATTACCTCAAAATTTTGTATACGGCTTGAGATTGACACTAAATCTAAAATTGCAAAATCTCGGAATGATCGGAATTATATTTTAGAAATTTCACATCCTCCAACTCGATTTCATTTTAATCGATTTGTCATGGGGTATTAGAATTAGATATTCGATGTTTTAATAGACTTTCCTATGGTTTTATCAACGAAATATTTTGCTGCAGAATTTCAGCTCGATCGAATAGAAAAATTCTGAATTATTCGAAAAAATTTGATAATTAAGGAAACATAATAAATTCTTTGATTTGGATTATGCGGGCCTCTTGGAATTTTACATGAATATTCGGTATGAGAAACTGCACTCTCAAAATAAATTTCACTCCAATCGGATATTTTGTCGCAGAAATAAAAGGATTTTTTTTCCAAATTCCGATGAAATCTTCTATGGTCACAAAATTCAGTATGAGGCTTTTTATGATTATCTTGCATGTGTCCGCAAAATTTCATTTCGATCGGCCCTATTCTGTTTGAGAAGAACAAACATTTTGAATGGCCGTATTTTATGGAACACCCTGTAGGATTTCACTGGTTACTGAAATTAACCGCGGGATTTAGGAGCCGAACCTACCATGAAAATTTCAAATCTCTTGGACAATTCTTTAGAGTTTTATCGTGCTTACGGACAGTCCAGATGAAAGAATCAAATTTGCCAACAGATTCGTCATCGGTGACTCATCGTTTGATACCATTTTCGGCTCAAAATCCGAAAATTACAGACATTTGGACAAAAAGTAATAGCACTCTTTTGAGTAGAACCAGCGCTCAAAAACTTGCAGGGTTACAGCAATTGAACTATCTTGTTTATGTTGGAAAAGCCACCATCGGGTTTTTATTCAAATTTCAGATCAAATTTTTAAACCTAGCCCTAAATTTTATACCTGGCCTCACGAAGGACCGTGAACATTATAATTTTTGAAGGGACAACTTCAAAACTTGAGATTTTCATGATTGGTGCTAGATTTGAGCAGGAAAGTTGAATTTATCAATGAATAGATTGAATTCCATTGCTCTTAAGGTATCGAAATTTGAACGATCATTTTCGGAGCACTTTGTACTTTTTTGGTCAGAAAATATCTACGCTTCACATTAGTCTGTGTTTTCCGAGTATCTACAAAAGCAGAACATTAACCCGTAATGCATTCTCCATAAGCGACCTATTTTATTCTGCAATCGACTTTTTCATATGATCGTTATCATAAAATGGGTGTAATATGAGCATTATGACCTACATTATTCACCGCTGTGTATAGTTATAGAGTTAGTCATTTTGCAGACGTGACCTTTCTTACTAAATGAACGAAAGAAAATCGAGGAAGCTCACAAATCGAAACACACGAAATTCGAAACGTATTTTCCTCGTAAAACATCAATAAAACATAGAACTAATATCTTAAAGTGCCATAAAATGGTCTACTTCCTTCAAATTACATTGTCGTGCTTTACGTTCCGGCAAGTCATATAGTAGTATAATTGTTAAAAAAATTTAAGAAAAGCTCTAAGCAGGAGCTTTTGAGCGCTCGTTGTTTGGTGGAGCAATAAGAGTTACCTTAAAATTTTATATGGGATTTGAGATTTATAATAAATATATAAATGCAGAATCTCAGCACAATCGGAAATATATTCTGAAAATTATTCAAAAAATGCAATATGTAAAAAATAAATAAATATAAACATCGAAATCTATGGTTCTAATGATGCGATCCCCTTGAAATTTTGCATGAACATTCAGTATAGTAGTTTTCATTCTCAAAATATTTCATTCGAATCGGATATTCTGTGATGGAAATATGAAGATTATTCTTCCATAATATTATTCCAGTTGAATTTTTAAAAGTTCTGTTAACACGATTCCAATTAATTTTCTATGATTCATTTGGGTTCCAAACTCATCCTGAAAATTTCAAGCCTCTAGGGCAATTCCTTCGAAAGTTATTGTGCTAACGCACGGTCGGATGACCACACGAACAGAATTGAATTTGACCACGAATTCGTCATCAGGGAGTCAAATCTTATCGTTCGAGATCATTTTCGGCTCAAAATTCGAAAATTGCAGACATTTGGGCAGAATGATATAGCACTCGCTTAAGTAGAACGGACGCTTAAAAAATAGGAGTACAATTATTCCCTCAGCAAGAATTGTATGTCAATGGTAACAGTGTTTAATGCCCGGTTACTTCTAGGGGATCAGAGTGCCATAGTTTTTCCCAATTGTCTGTAAGTTTAGAATTTTCAGCTGGAAAAGGTCTCTTACGACAATGCCAAAAACATTTTAAAATATCTGTCAAATTATTAGTTTAACCAGGAAATTAACTATAAATCATTCAAGCTAGCTAAGAAACCCATCAGAAACTGCCTCTCTGCCTTTTACTCAGTGCGCTTCAAAATAAATTCAAACAATCTGTCAATTTGTTTTCCTTTCCAAAACAATACTTGTGTCGATTTTGATGGAAATTCACAGTGATCAAAATTTCAGGAGGTGTTTGTGCATTTCACGTCTTGAGCTGTCACGGTACTCGCCTTATAGCTCTACGTCCAGTTCCAGAGTGATCATGAAACTCAGAAACTGAAGTGGTTTTAAGTATGCGATCTTAAAATTCCTGATTATGTCCTAACTCAGGCAATTCTTTCCAATATGTTCCATAGAGTTTATTCCACTTCTCAAGAAATAACTGAATAATATTTTTAGAGATATTCGATTAATTCGAATGAATTTTGAATGAATAAGAAAAAAATCATGTATCTCACTTTTCACAGCAATGTTTCATCATATCGCCTATTTTGGTCAAAACAATCTATTCTTAGATATCGATTGAAATATAAACTGGAAGGATTCTGCATTTTAGGTTTTCATTCACAGTCTCTGGAAAAGAAATAACTAAAAAATTTTTATTGAGATGAAGTGCTTCTGCTAAAATATTTGCACTAAATCTGTCAGGAGCAAATTGGTTTGGAAAAAATTGTTGCCTAACAGTAAAACTAAAAAGGGAAATAGATGAAAAGGATAATATTACGTTTATGTGTCTATATCAGACAGCTCATTCAGAACTCGTGAAATCTTCGGAATTGTGTGTTTTTTTTATTTGCAGTCTAATTGACATTGAAAGTTCAAAACCAATTTGCTCCTGACAAATTAGTGCGAAGATTTTCGCAGGAGAACTTCATCCATAGAGATAGAATCTCAGAGGAAGAAGTGTTTACTTCGTCCTCTGAGGATAGAATAGTATTCTATCTCTATGACTTCATCTAATTTCAATTTTTTTAATTATTTCTGCTTAGAGACTGGAAGTGGAAACCTAAAAAGTTTTTTAGAAATCCAATCTCAGCGTATGTATCACCCTATAAATTCGATTATGTAGCGAAATATTACAAAGACCTATCGGATTCCTCAGGTATCTCATCAATAGAAATTGTTATATATGTAATATTATAGAGCTATGCAAGTTTTGTTCAGTATGCAAATGAATTACCGCTCTTCAGATATTCATAGCGTAGGTAAATGATCTCATGTGACTTTTTTCAGTTTTTCCATAATAAACGCATTCAGTCTCAGGTTATACAATTCTTTGTTTTAAACAAGTCGATAACATTGAATGGTTTTCTGAAATCAATTCATTCAAAATTCCAGTTTATCGCCGGTTAGCGATAAAATAATATTTTATCGTCTTGTAATAAAGAATTGCTATTAGCTTCAGTTGAATGATAAAATCTGGGAACTGAATGTTAACATTCAATTGAATTGGTCATTGTTTCGAATTTCTCATAGCAAACTATCAGTTGAGTTATACACATGTTATCGACGTATATTCCCGAATAAAATACACGAATTAGTCATCATAATGTATATCGAGGATACCTGTTGTGGGAATCCAGACTGGGACAACAAACGAAAAATGCTTCGTTATCAAAAATAAAATAATAACAAACATTCGAAAGACAATGCTGACTTATCGATTGAAATATATTCTGGGAGGATTCTGCATTTCTTAGGAACTTTATAGGTTTTCACTCCCAGTCTCTGAAACATAAATAATTAAAAAATGTTTGATTAAGGTGAAGTGCTCCTGCGAAAATCTTTGCACTTATTTGTCAGGAGCAAATTGGTCTTGAAAAAAATTGTTGCCTAACAGTAAAACTGAAAAATGAAACAAATAAAAGGATATTGTAACGTTTCGGTGGCTATATCAGACACCTTCTTCGGACAAACTCTAAAATTCTTCAGAATTGTGTGTTTTCTCATTTGTAATCTGATTGACATTGATAGTTGTCAATCTATAGAGATGTTGATTTATTTGATTTTGAAATTTCCTGATGTCACTTCCTTCCTCAATAAATCAATCCAAATACGATCTATTCCAACAGAACAATTTGCCAAATTATTCACTTCATCCAACAAAATACATGTAGATTCCTTAATTTTCCTTTTATAATTATCAGGTTCCGTCATGAGGATCTTTGTGTGGTTCCAGTTCATCATATGATCTCCGCTATTTGAACATATATGATCAGCAATTCCCTGTATATGTGGAAAATCTTATACAGGGGAGACATCAAGACCTTTAGAAATAAGAAAACGGGAACATAAGAATAACATCAGGAATAGAGACATCACAAGATCACAAATTGCTGATCATATATGTTCAAATAGCGGAGATCATATGATGAACTGGAACCACACAAAGATCCTCATGACGGAACCTGATAATTATAAAAGGAAAATTAAGGAATCTACATGTATTTTGTTGGATGAAGTGAATAATTTGGCAAATTGTTCTGTTGGAATAGATCGTATTTGGATTGATTTATTGAGGAAGGAAGTGACATCAGGAAATTTCAAAATCAAATAAATCAACATCTCTATAGATTGACAACTATCAATGTCAATCAGATTACAAATGAGAAAACACACAATTCTGAAGAATTTTAGAGTTTGTCCGAAGAAGGTGTCTGATATAGCCACCGAAACGTTACAATATCCTTTTAATTTGTTTCATTTTTCAGTTTTACTGTTAGGCAACAATTTTTTTCAAGACCAATTTGCTCCTGACAAATAAGTGCAAAGATTTTCGCAGGAGCACTTCACCTTAATCAAACATTTTTTAATTATTTATGTTTCAGAGACTGGGAGTGAAAACCTATAAAGTTCCTAAGAAATGCTGACTTATCATAACATAACCTTGTGTGCTCAGCGAATTGACAAATTATCCAATTATTTAGTGCGAACCGTGAATAAGCACTATTGTTATTGATGTAGAATCAGTTTCATATTTTGGTTAATCATATATTCAGCACAATAGAGAATGATGAATTATTATGAATGGATATCGTCTAATGCTTTCAATAGAATCATATCAGATATCAGCATTTTTGATATGATTGGATAGAAGTTGAAGGCTTCTAACTAGGTACATATATACCTTCTTAGATTGTCCATTTGAGCATAAAATCATCCAAATCTTAAAAATATTTTAAAAGAGATAAAAACAATAAAATGAAGTGAGACTGCGGAGCTGACCAACCAATTCCGTCGGTGCACATCGCATAGACAATTTTTTCAATTTTCTAATGGACTGATCCTTACGTAATATTGCAGGAGTAAGCTATATCACTATTCTCCTTATAACCCTTCTATATTAATTATTATTTATCAGAAATGTCGTTCCAGGAGTATTGAAAAATTATAAAAAAATGTCAACTCTTCATAGTCTGGTAACTGGTTTACCGATTTATTTTTTTTCCTTTCTTTCGAAAGTTATTGTGCGTACGACCAGATTAATATTACCATTGAGGTCATCAATATCTGTTTTCCATTAGGTAAGGTGCTCGGCGCACTGGGGCTTTACGCATAAAATAACTGGATAAATATGTGACGCTGAAAATTTGCCTATATTTTAGGACGTGAAGTCCTAAGTTTTAACTATTCGAAGCCTCTGCATGCCAAGCACCTTACTGGAAAACAGCTTATTATGAGCACTTGAATTAATACTAATTAGTATATCACCAAATACTTTTCCGCCTATGAATATTCGAACGATGGACACCGAATAATTATTAGGTATATTTTGGTTCTCGACCTTCCTTAATCCTTATTCTATAAAAGCTTAAAGTGTTTCTATAGATGAGCGGACCACAACAGGTAAGAATTATTACCGACTAATCCAACTATGAAACTTGGGTCGAGGTTCGAGGACTCGAGGTAATGAAGAGCTAAAGAATTGACACTCAGATTTTCTATGACATAAAACCTTCGTATGTATTATTATATGACATGAATATTTCAGCCTCATCGGCAGTACTTAGTATTGTATCAACTCTCTGTCAGACACTCTCATACTTTCCTTATTTTATGAAAGCTGAAATTATTACATAATACATAAGAAATAATATCAAAATGATATTTCCATAGTAGGGCACAGTTGAAAATATGGAACCTTAGTAAGTTTTTGCCAGAAGACCAAGTAATTTTTAATGTTTCTACGAATAAAATATAAAAAACTGGGGTTTGTGTTATAACAAATTTGAGGCTTTGATATTTTATCCCTATTACCTAGCTGCTAAAAACCGCTGCCCGTCTTGAGCTCTTGAACTATGAATGCTGATGAAAAATTATGATTTATGGTATTAATCTATTCAATGAGATTAACAAAGTTGAATCAAGCGACACTTACTTAGAAATAGTTTATTTGGCAACGTGCGTACTTAACGGCTTGTGGTTTCTGAAGATATTTTATAATAATTATTTATCAACTACAAACAAAACAGCCAGTGGTTTCTTTCACATTGGCTACATTTTCGTCGCCATTATGTGCATTCAATCGGAATAGGATAATTTCTAATGATATTGGTAACGTAATGAGCAAGACTAATCTTTTACTCAGATTTTTTTCATGCCTTCAAATTGTCTGCATGAATTGAGTTTTGCAATATAAATGCATAGAAAGTGCCCATAAAATTGAAATCATGAAATTCTTCGTCGTGGATTCGACACAATGAGTTTTAAAATATTCAGTTGTAATTCAGTTTGAATTTTACAGTTTGATATCTTTATACATGGTTTGTCCCTGTTTCAATGTTTTGCTTTTTCAATTTTGAGGAAACTTGTTATTTTACTGTGAAGTTGTTTGTTGAATTTCAGAAACGGTAGTTTTTGATCGATGTCTAAATAAAATCGTAGGTATAACGTATAAGTCGACCTATCTGTGAATGAACATTTAAAACTTCTGCAAAAACGCAGTCAATCTAATATAGTATACTCAGAGACTAAAGTGGGCACTTTTAATCTAGAAGCTTCAATTCGCTGAGGGCTTGAACAAACTCTAGTTTCGTGGTTTATACATTAATTTATGTACTTTAGGGCACGGAAAAATAAAAAACACAGTATCCCGTACCCCTAGCTGTTCAAAAAAAACTTTTATTGAGGTGATTACAATTTTGATTATAAAGAATATAAAAATATGGTTTTCGCCCCAAATTTGAAAAAATAATAATGGCAATAAATGATTCTCGAATAATTTCCAAAAAAATTCATTCAAAACTGAATAATAGAAATCCACTTCGTTTTCTAAATCGAATTAGTAGGCATTGTTTCAGATTGGGTTTGATCCATCAATGTCTGATGATTGAAATATATTATTATCTACTTTTGTAATAAATGATAAATTGGCAAGATTATGTTTGAAGGAATATATCATAGGTTTGTAATTTCTGAATGTATTCGAAATGTACCTATATCCATTACCTTTCTCTCGTTAGTTGAACGAATTGAACAAAATTTTTTGAACCGGCTCTGTCACCAGAGCCTCCGGCTGTGGCGCTTAATATATGAGCTTATTTAGGTTCTTATGACTCACCCTGTACAAGACAATTGAGACTTATGAATGAGTCGGGATTCTGCGAAATATATGTAAGTGTAATAAAGAGTACTTCCTGTGATTAAATAAGCTCAACGAACTGAACTTTTTTCCATGAAAAAAATATTCGACAGACCTAGCATTAAAAAAAAGTATATCAAACAGTTTTTCATTCATTAGTTTGAAATACAAATTGCCGCTCTTATGAAGAATCGAATTTTTTGGACTAACGTCTCCAAACTGAAACGTGAAACTTCAATATCGAATAAGAACTTCAAAGTCATCTTAAAATTATCATGCAAGATCAGAAATCAGAGCAACCACATGGATTTGCGAAAACTAAGAAATCATCCATAGTTTTCCGAATGAAAATTTTGATTATTCCAAAAAACCTATCGATTTGAATGGAAAATAATCCTTCATTTTGAATATTTCAGCTTATTTTTTTAAGTATCCTAATATCGCCCAACACCATACACTTATATGAGTGTGTTCATAGTTTTTTACCTGTGATCTTGTATCAAACGCAGAAATGTACCTATGGTGCTTGGTGCCCCGTGCTTATTTTTCTCTGCTAATATTGTTAAATACACATGCTATGTATATTGTTTTTACATATACGAGAAATTTCCTAACCAAATTCAATGTATGCATAATCACTTATTCGTATAAAGCGTACCAAAAAAGTAACGTAACTCGTCAATAATCCTTGGAAAAAGAGTTTTTAAGGATAATTCTCGCACAGTCGATTTTTAATTTCAAAAGCAATTTACCCTATGCTTTTTTTAATTTGAAATCTCTCTACTCCCCACCTTTTTTTCTTCAAATAGGAATATATGGATTGTTACATATCAAATTGGATGGTAATCGAATTACCTTTCATTTGATGTATCACAATACATATATTCCTATTTTAGAAAAAAAGTTGAGATGTGTGGTGTGTAGAGGGCGAAAGATTTCAAATTCAAAAAAACATAATACATATTACCTGCTCTCGGAATTACAAATCCATGAATTCGTGGATTTCCCTTTGTAATGATTAGTAAAAGAAAAATGCTCTGATTGCTGTACCCAATCATTAATTGTAAATTATTTCCTAATTTTTTAATATAAGAACGACACAAGGCAGAATCAATTCTACTTCTAGCCACAAGGCTGAATATCCAATAAAATTAACCTTCATAAGATGTATCACAATTCATATATTTCTTTTTGAAAAAATAAAGTAGAGGGGTGTAGGCTGTAGGATGTGAGAAACATAAAATTCAAAAAGCAAAGGATAAATTGCTTTTGAATAATTGAATAAAAACCGATAAGTGCCAGAATTTTCCTTAATAATTCATCGTACAAGAATTATTGACGAGTAACTTTACTTTATTGCCCCATGCCCCCTGTATACTTTCATGTGTTAAAAAAGTAGTCAGACAAGCCATGATTTCCTCAAATTTAAGGTATGCTCGAAAGACGTATCTCCGAAAGTGTGAGTCATACCTCCATCATTCATTCTCAGAATTACTTCGACCAATTAATGAAAAAATTTGGTCAGTGCAGCATAATATTGAAGTTTAGAGACTTTTTGAAAATCCCTAAAGAATAGTTATGCAATGTACTGAAAAATAGTAACCTTTGATGAGAGTAATACAGATGGTCTACTGTAGTCCCTGATTAATTGAATCAGATGAGTCAGAATGAATGAATTCAAGCATTATACGTGCAGAGGTGAAGCAAATAGCTATTACGACACGTAAGACAGCACTTGAACCTCTATTAACACTAATTATTGAATTTCTAGGTTCTCAAAAGCCGATTAGTGAATAACAGTCATACTGAATTTTCGAGAATATTCTGACAAATAATCAGAATTATTCGAATTTCATGAAATTATTTCTGAGTGATAATTTTCTAATCATTCTTAAATGATAATATGTATTTCAATGCTACACAAGGTCTTATTGAACTGCCATATTCAAGGGGAAAGCATTGGATGCCATTCCAAAGAAAATGCTCCATATAAATATACAGGGTGTTTGGTAATTCGACGTGAAGCATGGTCCGAAAATCTATGGTAACGAAGATATGGCGATTTTTCAACTTTTTTTAAATTTTCTGCTTCTTCATCGAAAATAGTTAATTTTGTGAAAACTTCTTGAATCTAAATATTCAGAGAAAATTTTTTTCGAAGCTTAGGATGTGATCCTTATTTCTTACGAAAAATAATTCTCTGAAAAATTCCGATTTCCCGAGATATACAGGGTCATAACTTTTCTCATAAAATCTTGATGAGAGAATTGAGAATTACTGGAAATTCTTGAACTTGGTGTACAAATGTAAGAAAAAAAAAGGTACATACCTCAGATTTTTTTGAGTCATTCAGATATCCTCTATTTCATTCGTGAGCGGGACATGGTTAGAGTGAAATAGGGAAGAATAGGATATCTGAATGTCTCGAAAAAGTCTGTTACCTGTTCGGTTTTCTGGCCAAAATTTTTGATTGCATGAAGGAATTATTCACGTATTTACCTTTGGAAAAGCTAACGAAATAGGGAAGTTTTCCCTTACATTTATTCCACTTAGAATAATTAAGATGGTATTTTTGAAAAGTGGTCAACAGAATCCAATTATTCCACAAAAAGGAGGAAAAAAGTTCAGGGCCCAAGGTTATCTACAATTCGAACGTAAAGTGATATGTAATTCAATATGTATCCTAAAATGAGATATTCACTCGAAATAAATCTATTCAAAAAAGAAACAATAAATGCTCATTTTCGAATCGAAGTAGGAATGTATGTTCTCAAGCAATTGATAAATCTGAACAATTCGTTCTGAACGAATACTTGGTATACGAAAACTAGGTATCAGATGAGTTCACTAGTTCACAACAAACTTTCTAATGAGTACCTGAAGATCATGAAAGGTATCCAAAAGAACGTATATTCCCAGTGATTGCATTTTCACCAGGCATACAATACGACATAATTGTTCAGTAAATAATTTGAAAAAAAAATTGTTATTCACGAGAAAAAGTCTGCTTCATGAATTTAAACGATGAGAAACTAAATATTTTATTTCAAACAGGAGAAACTTTCCAATTCAGGAACCAGAAAATGCTGGAAATCTTTTCGCTAGACATTCTAAAGGAAAAATTGTGTTTCATTAAAAGTTGAACATAAGTATTACTTGTTACTCTTCTTCAAATATGAAAGACTTATCAATTCAGGAACTTGAAAGTATTGGAAATGTTGAAAATCTCTTCAGTAGACATTTTGAAGAAAACTTGTATTTTATTGAGAAAATCCCGCTTTTTGGAATTGAAGAAAGTAAACTGATTTGTTTTTTTCATACCGACTGAACATTCGAATTCACTAACGTGAACACGCTGAAGAACGTTAAAAAATTTAAAGCACGCTATTTGTAGTCATCGCTCAACTCCATCACCAACACCTTACAGGTGTGGCCCACTACAGGAAACCACTGATTCACGAAACTCAAAAGCAGAAAAACATTTCACTCTAGGAAAAAATCCATAAAAATAAAACAAAAATATATTCACCTGTTACAATAGACAACGCCAAATTTAAATCTCTAGAAGGAAAATTGAGCCAAAATGACGTCACTCCAACAACATTCACAGGTTGACAACACAACAACTCGACAACACTTAGATGGATCACAAATTGAAACTAACGGGTTGAAAGGAATGCCGAACAGTCCAGATCTGAAGGGTTTCGCTATTTCTCGATCGATAGACTCGAAAAGGTTTCGTTACAAACAAAAAAGTCCGCTTATAGGTAGCAATCTAGGTGATTAGCTTTGATACGTGCGTTCCAACGGTTGCTTGCTTGCACCAATGGTTCTAGAATTGTGATGTGTGAAAGGTGGAAACTGGAAACAAAGGTTCTGATGGTAGGGGGACCAGTAGGTAGTGACTTTAGTTGGTTGGAATAGATAGCGAGTCAGGTACAATCCGCGTCTTTTCTGGGCTTTTATCGCGACAGGTGTATCAATGACCATCCCCAAGCTCAGGTTTATCTTCTGTTTCAGAATGTGGGGGTGCGATAAAGAAGGAATTTTAAATATGAATTTCTTTCTTTTATTTTAGTTTTGAAAGATATTCGATAATTGTTTATGAAAAAATCAGGTAATGCTATTATTTACACTATTATTATAATTATTTCGCGTATTAGTGTCGTTATTTTAAGATATTTCCAGTCAAAAAGTCGACTTTCTTTTATTGAATGAAGTTCATAAGGACATAAATTATTATCATTATAAGTACAAATGAAGGAATTTCAACTTTCAATTTAGCTTGAACCTTATGGAATATTTGGGAAAATATTCCAAGTACCATTTCAATTAACATTCGAGAAATGCGTCGTTCATATTAAAGATATATTTCGCTCAAAATGTTTACTTTTTTCTGTGAAACAATTATAAAAGATAACGTCATTTATGTCTGTGGGGCCGTTAGCACAATAACTTTTGAATTGTCCTAGAGACTTTGAAATTTTTAGGGTTAGTTAGGATTGTTAACCAGCCAAATCGTACAGGGTGTTCCATGAAATATGGCCATTCAATGTTCCTCAATATCTCAGACAAAACGAAACCCACCGAAATGAAATGTTGCGGCAAGATGTTGCAAGATGCTCATAATGAGCCTCATGCAAAATTTTAAGGCCTTAGTACAACCAGAACCATAGAAAATTCAATTGTAATATTGAAAAGAAAAAACTCCATATTCTCATAAAAAATATCCGATTCGAATGAAATCTATTTTATAAATAAAGATTTATACACTGAATGCTTATGCAGAATTTTGTGGCCATAGTGTTTACAGAACCATAGAAAATTCAATTGGAATATTGAAAAGAAGAATCTTTTTGTTTCCAGGATATCCGATTCAAGTTAAATTTTTTTGTGAATGAAGACTGTTATATTGGGTTTCGACAGAATCATAAAGAATTCAATTGGAATGTTGAAAAGAAGAATCTCTATATTTCCATAACAAATTAACCGATTCATGTGAAATTTATTTTGTGAATCAAGACTGATATACTGAATGTTCATGCAAAATTTCGAGAGGATCGCATCAGAACCATACAATTTGATTTTAAATTATTTGTTTTCTGCATATTTCATTTTTTGAATAATTCCGATTGTGCTAAGATTCTGCATTTATATATTTGGTATCAATCTCAAATGCCATATAAAATTTTGAAGTAATAGTCTTATTGCTCCACCAAAGAACGAGCGCTCAAAAGCTTCTGCCCAGGGCTTTTCTTTAAAGTTATTTCTGTAATACTCACCTTTATTAGATTTTTCAATACTGGACTGTCCATCAGCCCTTTCAAAAATATCAGGTCAGTCTCAGCCATTCCATCTGAACAGTTTATTTCTCCTATATTTTTCCTCACATGGTTTAAGGCATCTGAAAAATGAATGTTTTCGATAAAAGTTGTTTTGATAAATTGAACCAGAGGTAATCTTGTTCATTGATAAAGCATGTTAATTGTTTCAGGAATTAAATAGTATTCAAAATGTATTTCAAGTATATGTAGGTATTCTTTATGAGAATGGGCTTTTTTGTGTATACCTCCAAAACTTTCAATCGTCATAACTCCTGAACGCTTCATGAATTTTCATGAAAATTACAACAAATTACTTCGAAATCAGAATTCTTTTTCAGGAATCAACACATTCAGGACATGATTCTGTACGTACACTCCAAATTTCAGCGATATATGCCGAACATTTTCTGAATAGTTTATCGAGTCTTTCGAAAAAAATTGTTTCTCAATTTTCTTTTTTGCACAAGCAATTGTAAAATTATCGACTAGCTCAATAGGAAATTTCGACCCTATCGTAGGTTTTTCTAGTTTTGAAAATATGCGAAAACATTCCTACATCTCTTCTGAAAAAAGTGAGTATCTAGCTCATTCCGTTCGCAAGTTAGTTTTTCAATGATTGGAAAAAAATGACAAACATTCTCCATAATTCAGATGTTCTCCATAAGAATCATCCGATCAAAAAAAAAAGAATGATACTAACAGTTCTTGGAATATTCGAATTTGAAATAACCTCCTCTCAATATGAGAATACGTGAAAATTCTTGTCTGTTTTATAGGTCAAGAATTTTCTGGAATTATTTGAAATATTTCTGCTTCTCAGAATAACCATATAATTATTAAAAAAACTTCAACATTTTTCAGAATAATAAACAGTTTTCCCATAAGAGGTGTCATTTTGATATTCAAAGAAAAATGTTATTTTTCAATATAAATGATCGGATGTTTATTTCATTATGGAGAAGAAGCTATGCCGTTAATAGTGGAAAATAACATGACCACCACGACTACGCTCACAGGACCATATCCTTTTGATGGAATTTTCCATAATTAAATCGCAAAGTGGCTGCCTCATGTCCTCGATAGTCTCACGAATATTCCATCTTTGAGTTCTTGAGTCGACGCCGGGCTATTGGCGTAGACCTTCTCTTTCACGTGACCCCAAGGGAAGAAGTCGCAAGGTGTTAAATCACAAGATCCTGGTGGCTAATTGTGATCACCTTCACTAGAGATAACACAGTCGGGAAAATTTTCCCGCAAAAGATCAATGGTTTCGTTGCTTGTGTGGCACGTAGTGCCATCTCGTTGAAAGTAAACGTTGTCCAGTAATATAATGACGTTTGTGGAATGCCTAATTCCAAAGAACGACGAGGAATGGACAAACCTGGGTTTTGTTCAATACTTTCGGCTACAGCAGCAATATTCTCGGCTGTTCTTGAGCGTCGTGCACGGGTTTTATTCTTCACATCACTAAGTTGTCCCAACAGCTCGAATTTTTCCACCAATTTTTTTATTGCGGTCCTACAAGGTGCTTCATGACGGTCCAAAAATGTCCGAGTTTTACGAAACGTCTCTGCCAAATTTTCACCATTTTCATAGTGAATTTTTATAATTTCAACGCGTTGTTGAAACGTGTATCGTTCCATTTTTATTAATGGCATTCACCGAAATAGCGGGATATTTAAAATAACACATCTTATTGGAAAATCCTTTATTTACGAAGAAATACCTTTGTTCATGTCTGACCAAATCCAGTTTATTTTTCAAACAAATCCATTCAGCCAATCACTTAGCTTATAGTGCTCTGTGTTCTTATATTATGTATATCAAAGGAAGTTATCCTGCTCACATTTGCAAAAACTGCGAAATAATAGTAAAGTTTGCAACGAGTGTATAATGATTACTATTATTCACAAAGTTAATTTAGGCGAGTGGTCTGAATCACCGAGTCATTATACGCCAGTAAATTGTCATACTTTATTCACGACTACTGAGCATTTCTCTTGAAATATTCAACATTTGGCGGCCGTAATATGTCATTTCTGTCACTAGTGTGGAAAACGTCTAGTTGATATACAGGGTTTTCCTTTTAAGTTGTCCTATTAGACGTTTTTGGAGACTAGTTAATATTTCGTTCTGAAATTTTAGGTGAACTATCAAAAATAAATAATTAGTGTAAAAGAAGACATTCATTCATTTCGAATCGAATGCTGTAAAACAAATATAGGGTTGCCATCTAAAAATCTCGAAACATTTCAATTCTCAGATTCCACATTTTTGGATCAAAATTTTCGAAAACCTTACGATGTATCAGTATACTGAATATACCACAGGAATGCATGGCATCTCTACTATGAGAATGCTTAGTTTGGTTCCGTTCGCATAAAAATAATCGAGATATTGCATTTCCAAACTTGCAATGCAGATGTCAAAAATATCTAGAATTTGTCTATAAGAACTTATTTTAGTAGAAACATAGATAAATTGAAAATAGTAATCATCGAAATGAATACAATCTTCAATTTATAGGCTCACAGAACCTTCTTCATGCGGACTGGGATGATTTATTCAAGATGTTGTCAATGAGGGAAGAGACAGACCGGTTTCGGCCTTATTAGGCCTCGTCAGTGTCCCACATCCCTCAGAGTGAAGAGGAAGTAATCAGTGCTTTCAGCATGCGATCTGTGATGATTGAACTTCTCATTTTGACACTACTCACTACTAGATGTCACCATCTGTAGGATAATACTCGATAGAGTCTTACAAGTGGTCTTAAATGTAGAAGTTTTTCAATAGGATGTTGTCTCTGACAAAGATTATATAGTATAAAGATCGGAAACGACACGACTACAGTTTATGAGCGCCATCTCTGGGTCAAATGTGAACTAATCTCACTATAGAAGGGTTAAAATTCTGGTTCTATGATTATAAGTTTCGAAATCAATATACATGGGAAATGTCATTGATATAAAAAAGTGCCAATCAATTCGTTTGCACAAATATTATTTCACTTCGAACGGCTTTTGCCGTTAGTGTCGTCTCGAAAAAAGTGGAAAAAAGATTAGTTTGTACCCTTCAGTAATGCAGATTACGAACGAGATAGTGAAACTGGATGATCAACTGGTGTTTTATGGATGTATGCAGGTGAAGCTATATCTTGGCTTGATCAACGTCAAACATCTGTTGCTATTTCCACGATACAGGCAGAAATAGTGGCTGATGTGAAGCTGCACGGAAAATGAAATGGTTAAAGTGACTATTCAGGAAAAGTTTTCCGTCAATTCGAACAGTGATGGTGGACAACGAAGCTGCAATTGAACTGAGTCAGAAACTGGAAATCCACAGACGCACTAAGTATATTCATATTCAATCCATGTATAAATCTCACAATAATACCCTAAAATTCCTGTAATATCTTCTATAAATGCATAATAAAAATATTACACATGAAATACTGAATTTTATTGAAAATAATGGATTTAAAATATAAAAATGAAACATCCTGAAACCGGTCTGTCTCTTCCCTCATTGACAACATCTTGAATAAATTACCCAGTCCGCATGAAGAAGGTTCTGTGAGCCTATAAATTGAAGATTGTATTCATTTGGATGATTACTATTTTCAATTTATCTATGTTTCAAAAATTTGTTATGTTAGCCTCCTTAAAGGCAAAGAATTTTTGTTTGTCATTTTTTCTTTATCTTATTTTAGTAGGTTATACCTATTGCGAATTTGGTATTGAATCGATACATGAATAAAAATATGTATAGGTAGAAATATTCACTGGTTCTCCAAAAACGTCTAATAGGCCAATTTAAACGGAAAACCATGTATGAGTATAGTTTGCAGCACTCACTTCCAGCTCGTGCTCGTGAATTAATTTATTTTTTCCTCTTTTCCCCGAACACTTTGTAACCAGAATAATTATGTGTAATTCCGAAGATCGATCAACCACCGTATAAATTTTTATCGGTTCTAATATCGCATCCCAGAATAAATTCATTTCAGTTCGAATTAAAATAACCACCTTTCAGAGGAAGGGAATAAATCAGTCAGTGGAGCATTTAGATACTCACAATTGACGTCACGGGTAATTTACGGCGGATGAGGTTAAATGTTATTACATCATGATGAGGGGGCGACGAACAATTATTTGAATGCATTCTTCGAAAACTTTCATCGATAATGCCAAAGCAATATTAGGGGGAAAATACCTTAGTTCCTTCTGAAGGTACATTTTACTGCATAATAGGAGTATAATCTACTATGCTACTTACTGAGTTGTTATATTTAGCACAGCCGTCTAAAGTAAAGAAATACAGGCTGTTAGTGACTAAGTGCGACAAACTTCAGAATGTTATGAAGAGTTTTCCAATAGGAGGTGTTATTTTGATATTCAAAGAAAATGCCATTTTTCAATATAAATGAGCGGATGTTTATTTCATTATAAAGAAAAAGCTATATGCCGTTAATAGTTGAGAAAAACATCAAGCAAATGACCACCACGACCACGCTTACAGGACCATATTATCTATTTAATGAAATTTTCCATAACCAAATCGCAAAGTGGCTACCCTATGTCCTCGATTAGCCTTATGAATTCTATCTTTGAGGTCTTAAATCGTGGCTGGGCTATTGACGTAGACCTTAGACTAAGTACAGTCCGTTCACGAAAGGTTGAGCCGTCGGTTGGCCATGCAAATTTGGCATATTCCACTGTGTATATTAAAATTTTAGGTTATTTTCATTATTTTTTTGTCAGATTGATACGCAATGTTGTCAATATTGCATAGAGTTGTCCTCATGGATGTACAAAATTTACATGTACTTGTACTTTTGGCTACAGCAGCAATATTCTTGGCTGTCTTGAGCGACGTGAACTGTATTTTTCTTCACATCACAAACTTGTCCCAACAGCTGTAGTTTTTCGTAAAATATTTTTTTACTGCGAACTTTTTGGGCAAAAAACTCAAGAGAAATTCTTTGTTGAGAATGAAACAGGCTATCGGAAATAAATTTTTAAATGGTAAACAAATAATAAGACAAAAAATTACATTGGAAATAAACTTTAGGGGTTACGTTTCCCACCCTTACAACCATGGGGTAAATCAAATAAATAACTGGATAAGTGTCTTTTTGCTAGTAGGAAACGTCAGGTTAATTTCAATATTGTAACTTTTTTGGTGCTTGTGACAAAAATTGTTATACAAATTTTATGTACTCCCTTTGAGGGGCTGTATCTTAACAGGGGATGCTCCAATGAAGTTTCTTTATATGAAAGATCCTATCTTTTTTTATGAGGAATCACCTCCTTAAATATTTTACACTTATTTAGTTACACCCTGTATAATTATAAAAAGTGGATACGTTTTCTTCACCCATGTTTAAAAGATTAATGTTAATCAACTACGCAAATTATATCAAAGGGTTGAAACGTTGACAACCTTTTTTCAAACAAACTCAGAAAGTCCGATACCGCACTCTTAGGGGGTCTGTAAATAACACCTTCAATGAAAGTTTTTTTCAGAGGTTTAATTGGACCCACACCTCCTAGGATAATCATGACGAGAAGTTCAATGCTACATCGAAAGCAGCTCTCCACATATAGAGCAATCCCTCCACCTCTTGAGCCCTATCTCCTCTCACCAAACCAGTAAAAAACTTAAGCCTCCCTGTATGAGTGCAGGGTTTGTTTCATTGAATTAGTTCAAAGAATAAGCTGAAATATTAGAAATTAGGGATTTATTCTCGATCCGAATTTTCTATTCTCCTTTCATTTGATTTGTCATCTTGAAATTGCACCAGAACACCTATAAGGAATTAGTATGTAATACAAATATTCCTTCTGTGGCATCAATTGCAGTCCCATTCAAACCTTTCCTTGAAATTCTTTCGATATTTGAAAAGAGCTTCGAAGTCAGTAGGGTTTATCACACCAGAAGAATAGCCTCTGTTTTCATTTCCAAGCAAACTCACCGTCTTCATTTTCATTTTGACATAAGTTAATCTCATATTTGATATCCAATAGCTTTCCTTTTCCCCCTTGAAACATCTTCCCTACTGATACAGCCTATGCCATAACTCACTTACTAATCACTGTCACTAGTTTATCTACATGAGGACATGCCGAAAGAATCGTTATTTGTTTTAGAAACAACGATCGATGTTGGCTTTAACAGTTGTCAACAGGCAAATAAATATGTTGCCGAAAGCGTACCTAACCACTTCATTCTTCGAATCAATGGGCAGGTGAACAACTCCCTATTCAAATCATCCTGCCTCTTCTGTTTGATGCAATAAGTCTACCTTTCACGTTAATGCTTTGATATATAGCTCTCTACAAGTACCACTGTTCAATAAATCACAGTTACATTCCAACTTTTCCTTGAAATTATTTCGATATTCGAAAAAAGCTACTCCAAAGCCTGGAAAGTTTATGGAACTAGAAGAGTTATAACAACAATCCAAAACCCCATACTCACTGTCTTCAGTTCCATCTTGACATAAGTTAATCTCATCTTTGATATCCAATAAGTGTATGTAAAAATAATAATGATAAAAAAATTTTCTCCTTAAACAATGATAATAATATTAAACAATAAATTTCACATCAACTAATGGTCGTGACACTTCAGATAGTACTCGTAGAAAGTTTTAAGATGGTTGCATGAGACACCTAGTGTCTATCTAGATATGCTGCCAAATAGATGACCACTTCATCCACTCTTTGAGTGAATGGACAGATGGACGAGCACTCAAAATGTCCTGTCTTTCCTGTTTGATACAATAAGTCTAACCTTAAGGTTTATGTTCGATGATAAATGATTATAACATTCCAAAACAACCAACAGAAATAGAAAACCACGAGAAAGTAATAAGTGAAATAAATAACCCCTCTGTGTCATAAATTAGAGTCGCTTGAATCTGAAAAAACCTCGGAAAAAACCTGGAGCACATGATGACAACCCACCATCAACTGATCCCTGTCATTTGATTATTTATTTGGTTTGGAAACGACAAAGGTTTGTCTAAGGTTTTAACAGTCGTCAACAGACATTAGATATACCTAAAATGTTGCCGAATGCTTGAAGGGCAGGTTAGGTTACAAGCATTCAGATCATCCTGCGATCTGAAGGGGCAGGATTCCTCTGCCTCTTCTGTTTGATACATTAAGTCAACCCCTCACAATAATGCTTTGAGATATAGCTTTACAAAATTCCTTTTATTTCAACAGTGTGAATGTGTATTTCACAGTATTAGCGGAGTTTTCTCAGAATTATTGTTAGGTAGGAACTGCTACTGCCTACAGTGTTAGTTCCTTTTCCTCCTTCATTCGATTTACCAATTTAAACAGCAAAACCTCTACAATGATATATTAATATCTCCTATGTGTCACATATTACAGCCACGTTCAAACAATTCCTTCGATATTCGAAAAATCTGCTCTTAAGCCAGTAGGGTCTATAAAACCAGAAGAATTAATAATGAAAATGCCAAATGCCAAAAATGTTTCGTTGACCAAACGAAACAATGTTTAAAGAAATTATAGACATTTGGGCAAAACGATATACCAATCATTTAAGTACAACGAGAGCTCAAAAACAGAATTAGACAACACAAGTATGATTGCAGTGAAGCATACTTCAAGCATACAGAAAATAAAACAACTCTGGCAAATCACCATTGACAGGAGGGTCACCAATTCAACTTCAAAAGGAGAATATTTTGACAAACTGATTAAAACGTAATGTGAATGAGATAATGCAAATAAAATTGAATAATACAGTCAATAACAGAACTGCCCCCAAGCTCTTACTTTGGTGAACAACAATATTTTACACTTTTTTAGAAATAAAAAATTGTAATGATTCTTCAGAAAGTTTCTGCATCCAAATTTAGGTGTATGTATACGTGGGAGTATGCCGGATCTAAGTTCAATCATGTGTATATTCGTTCAAGTTATCTAGATAACTTGAGGTGATGTCATATTTTCGTTCTTTTATTCAATAAGTTTCAGTTTGTTTTTTTATATTTCAATGTTTAATTCCATCTTTGGGAATACAAAACTCGAATTTGGATGGTGAGTATACTGAACAGGTTCTTTGACAAGTCGTGTTCTTCGTGGTAGTTTGTTTCGGTAATTGTTTTAAGTCCTAATGATAAAAATGTGGAATTTTTGTTTTAGTATTATGTGCAGGATATATGTTTTTCATTTTATTCAATAGAATAGAAGGTTGTTTTACTTCACCCCATTGTCTTTATCAATTGATTCCAAAGCTTTGTTTTCTTTTTGCTCACTCACTCACCGTTTTCAGTTTCATTTTGACAAGAGTTAATCTCATCTTTATATCCAATAGCTTTCCCTTCCCCCGAAACATCTTCCTTGCTGATCCAGCCCATGGCACAACCAACCAACTAATCACTACCTAGATGAGGACATGTCGAAAAATTCGTTTTTTGTTTTAGAAACGACGATCGATGTTGGCTTTAACAGTCGTCGCGACGTCTCTAGGTTGCGTCTGCCGACATGACTGAACGAATTCTGCCTCTCCTTGTTTCGTTGCTATAGATACAGGTGTTCCAGATTTGAACATGCCATGAAACTCATTGGATCGACGCCTTCCGTCGTGACGTCGATCAAGACGCCACTTCGCGAAAGTTGCAGCGTTTCGTGACGTCATCGACGTCTATGCGCTATTTTCATACTGATCTGTGAGTAGGTACGGAATATATGCTTCGATTCACTATTGGATAATCGTAATTTAATTGTTGACTTAAGGAAATTGATAATTAGAAGTACCTTTTTATTGATATTTCGAATGTGATGAAGAATTATCTAGTCACTTATCTATATAGAAAATGAGGTAAATAGCTTCTAGTACCATCAAATTCACATGGGGAGCCAATTAAATATAACACATCATCGCCACTAACAATTGAGAAATATATCCATAAATTGGACGATTCATTTAATCCAGATTATCTTCGAAGAATTCTTGGGTACTATGGTAAGCTCTCTTCATCAACAAAGGGTTGAGCTCCCCTTTGAACTTCTCTCTTTCGGCTTCATTAAAGTTGGAAGGTTGGCTATTATTATATATTACACCCCGATTACACTCGGCTCACTTCCACGGCTGGAGCAGATAAGTGGGCAGCGCGAGAATGTAATCAGTACACTTCTCTGCTGCCTTCAGCTGCTCCTCGTGCTGCCTAGGCACATGCACGGATCAGCAGTACAAGCGGCAATGAGTGATTACATTCAGCTGAATCAGCTAGGTTGCTGTGGCTGCGCTGACAACAGAATGGCCGAACGCTCTTACGAAATTTATAATATTTCGAAAATATTGTTATTATTATTGTCGAGAAAATGTCCACGACGGAGTGGAGTGAAATTTCGATTTTGAAAATAATTTTCAGTATTATTTGCCTTTCATTTCCTATCCCAAACAATATCCAACTAACAAATCTGACGAATGTTTACATTTTGCATCAGTGGTGAGACCAAAATTATTGCAAAAATCACACGAGCTACAGTTATTTCACAATAATTTCATCAATCAATTAAAAATCCTATTTTTCGCATTAAAGTGATTGAAATAAGTAAAATAACTTTTATCAGGATTCAATGATATTCAACCCATCCGCCTTCCAAGGCCGATTACAGCAAAAAAAGTCGAATCAAGTACCTTTTTTCCAATGACTCTTGTAGCTCAGAACTCCGCGAAGTTTTCAAATGTAGCCAAAAGCTAAAAATACACCTTTTTGTATTCCTAAACATTGGGTAACTTGCATATACTTCAGGAAGCTGAAATTTTTTTTCTTGAATCAAAATTCAGGACGATCATGTAAAGATAAAAACGCTAAATACATTTAAAAACACTCAGAGATTCATAACTCGAGAACTCCAAAAAACTGCATAATATACATGGAGTATTTTTGGATAGCCACCAGTCTGAAGGAAAGAAGAAAAAAAATTTAAGTCAATCTCCTGGACATTCTGTATAAATAAAATAGACAAAGCGCTGAGGCTGCAATTTTTCATTCATCTTCTCAATAATTGCCGATCATCTCATCACATCTTAATCATTACCGATTGGTGGTCGCGAGAGCAATGCTGCTGCAAAGTGTGAATGCTCACTGCCTTCGATACTGCTGCAGAAGTATTGCGGGAATTATTGCGACAACGCGAGCAGCAGTAGCAGGGGCTGAGTGTAATTTAGGCTTAGAACTGGAGTTGTTATGGCTAGGTTAGCCTTATGGGAACTGTAACCATGTAGATCTTTTGTTCTCTATCCTACTCATTCATGAAAACCAGATACCCTGATTACACTCAGCTCACTTCCACGGCAGGGAGAAGGGAATCGAGCAGGGAAGTGGAGAGCACGAGAATGTAATCTCTATAGAGATAGGGAAGAGTATACTCTTCCCTGCTGCCTAACGTTGCCGCTCGTGTTGCTATTATACTATTATACGCTCCCTGAATTGGCGGTCGTACGGAAGTACCGCAACTGGGTTGCTGTGGAATTTCTTTGTCCGTCGTTGCCGACACTCGATCGCGAGGGAAATGTTGCGGCAGAGTGTAAATGCTCACTGCCTTAAATATTGCTGCAGAAGTATTTCGGGAATTATTGCCGACAACGCGAGTAGCAGTAAGTAAGGAGCATAGATAAATAATATTTATATTAATAATTAATATTTAATAGTTTATTTATCAATGGTAAGGAGAGCTGAGTGTAATTGAGGCTAGAGCGTCGTCAATAGCGATTATGAAATCGACAACCACGGCCGATCCTAGGTGAGGGGTAGCATGCGGGCCGCCACCATGATTTTGAACAGATAGTTTCTAGAGTTCGCCAATAAATTTCTATTTCCAGAAATCTACGGACCCAAGAATCAACAGCCTGTGCTAGTGATAATTACAAATATCCGTTCCGTCTTTTTCAACGTCCATCTTCAAATAGCAGGAATAGATTGAAAGGAAAAAAACTCGACGTATTCATTATCTTTTGCTATCCTCCTATTATCATTTTTGAGCGCTCGTTTAGTTAAAAGACTGCTATAACGTGTTGCCCAGATGTCTGTAATTTTCGAGTTTTGAGCCGAAAATGGTCTTAAATGATAGGGTTCTACTCCCTGATGACGAATTCGTGGTCAAATTCAATTCCGTCCGTGGGGCCGTCCGCCATTCGTTATAGTCTAAGAGCTGGCTACGGAGGGGTAAGGGTCACTAGGTGCAAAGGGTAGTTTTATCGTTCACAGGTTCGATTGTTACCGACATAGCGTAAGGCGGGCAGCCAGAAGGCACACTGGAAGAATAACGGAAGGGTAGGGGGTTAAACATGCAATTTTTTCACGAAAAAAAGTCATAAGGTGCAAAGATGGCAATTTGTAGAATAATAGGAGGAGGTAGTAGGAGTAAGCAGGAAAAAACATTGCCAGAAGGCTGAGTGGAAGAATAACGCGAAGGGAGGGGGTTAAACATGCATATTTTTTCGAAAAAAAAGTCATAAGGTGCAAAGATGGCAATTTGTAGAATAATCGAAGGTAGTATGACTAGGTAGAAAAAAAACATTGCCAGAAGGCTAAGTGGAAGAGTAACGCGAAGGGAGGGGGTTGAACATGCAATTTTTACGAAAAAAATCATGAGGTGCAAAGCTGGAAATTTGTAGAATAATAGGGGGGGTAGATGGGTAAGTCAGAAAAAACATTGCCAGAAGACCAAGTGGAAGAATAACGCGGGGGGAGGGGGTTAAACATGCAATTTTTTACCAAAAAAAAGTCATAAGGTGCAAAGATGGCAATTTGTAGAATAATAGGAGGTACTATGAGTAAGTAGGAAAAAGCATTGCCAGAAGGCTATGTGGAAGAATAACGCGAATGGAGGGGGTTAAAGTTGCATCTTTTTTTCGAAAAAAAAGTCATAAGGTGCAAAGATGGCAATTTGTAGAATAATCGAAGGTATGAGTAAAAGGAAAAAAACATTGCCAGAAGGCTGAGTGGAAGAATAACGCGAAGGGAGGGGGTTAAACATGCATATTTTTTCGAAAAAAAAGTCATAAGGTGCAAAGATGGCAATTTGAAGAATAATAGGGGGTAGTATGAGAAAGCACGAAAAAAAATGCCAGGAGGCCGAGAGTGAAGAATAACGCTAAGGGAGGGGGTTAAACAAGCAACTTTTTAAAGAAAAAAAGGCATAAGATGCAAAGCTGACAAGTTTTAGAGTGATCGAAGGTATTATGGGTAAGTTGGAAAAAAAACATTGCCAGAAGGCTAAGTGGAAGAATAACGCGAAGGTAGGGGGTTAAACAAGCTAAGTACTTTTTTACGAAAAAAAGCGTGTGGTGCAAAGCTGGCTATTTGTAAAATAAAAGGGGGTACTATGAGTAAGTAGGAAAATATTGCCAGAAGGCTTTGCACCTTATGACTTTTTTCGGAAAAAAATGAATTTTTAACCCCCAATCCTCGCGTTATTCTTCAACTTGGCATTTTGGGAATTTTTCGTACTTACTCATACTACCTCCTATTATTCTACAAATTGCCATCTTTGCACCTTATGACTTTTTCGTGAAAAAATTGCATGTTTAACCCCTACTCTTGCGTTATTCTTCCAGTGTGCCTTCTGGCTGCTCGCCTTACGCTATGTCGGTAACAATCGAACCTGTGAACGATAAAATTACCCTTGCACCTAGTGACCCTTACCCCTCCGTAGTCAGCTCTCAGTCTATTAGCACAATAACTTTCGAAGGTATTGTCCTAGAGGCTTGAAATTTTCAGAGTGAGTTCGGGTCCCAAATGGCTCGGTTGAGTTCGCTAACCAGCCAAATCGTACAGGGTGTTCCATAAATTATGGTCATTCAAAATTTTTGTTCCTCAATATCTCAGAAAATACGAAACCAATCGTATTACTGTCAAATGCAAGATGCTGATAAGAAGCCTCATGCAAAATTTTTTGGCCATAGTGTGAACAGAACAATAGAAAATTCAACTGGAATATTGAAAAAAAAGATACTTCATAATTCCATAAAAAGATATCCGATTCGAGTGAAACTTTTTTGTGAATGGAGATCGATATTCTGAATGTTCATCCAACTTTTCGTGGTTATTTTGAGAATGAAAACTACTATACTGAGTGTTCATGCAAAATTCATCGCATCATCAGAACCATAGAATTCAATCGTTGTAAATATTTATTTCTTACATATTTCATTTTTTGAATAATTTTCAGAATATAATTCCGATTGTGCTGAAATTCTGCATTTATATATTTAGTATCAATCTCAAGACCCCATATGAAATTTTGAGGTAATAGTCTTATTGCTCCACCAAGAACGAGAGCTCAAAAGAGAAGTGCCACTTTGCTCAATATTATTCCTGTTCGTATTTATAGTTATCTATTAAATATAAGTTTTTATTCTTGTTTTTTCAGTATTTAGCTTGTTTTTTTTCTATATTAAATTTTTGTATTCAATGTTTTTGCGCACTTGTTCCAGAGCAACAGCATGCTATAATTCTGCCCAAATGTCTGTATTTTTCGAATTTTGTGTCAGGAGTGGTCTCGAAAAACTCAGTGGGATTCACTGATCACTTGGTCAATGAGAATTCTGTCCGGTCATCAACGCAATAACACTCGGAAGGGTTGAGTTAGGGGTTCTGAAATGTTGATACTTTGTTCGGATACCGAATGCCGCGGTTACATTCGTTTACGGGCTTATTCGGTCCAGTTGTTTCGGAAAAACGGCACAACCAATTCTACTTCTAGTCACAGTGCTGATATGTTAATCGAATAACCTTCCATTTAATGTATCACAACATAAGTTTGTTACACGTTTTTTATCATTATTTCGAAATTGAATTCGATATTTAGAATGAAATACCACGATTTAAATCTGTGGGAATCTGTAGCGGTTTTAGAAAAACAGAAGATTCGAAAAATCATCACCAGACCTCTGGTTCAAAACACCCTTCTGGCCTAAGAGCATGAATTAAGTACTTTGTATCTAAATATTGAAGGTATTTATTCGAATACCAACCTCAGCTAGGGACTTTTTGTTTCATGTACCTATTGTATTTTTTTAGCTCTCAATTCAAAAGAAAATATAAACAGCACAACCCGCGTATTCTAATTTGAAAAATGAAGTAGAGAGGGTGCGGGGAGTAAGGGGTGAGATATATCAAATTCAAAAAACGGTAGGATGAATATTGCTCTATGAATTAAAAATTGACGAATGCGAGGATTTTCCTCAATAATTCTTCTTACAAGAATTATTGACGAGTAACGTTACTTTTTGGACACGCTGTATAATATGTAGAAACTTTAATTCAGGGTATCCACCTACCTATTCCTTTCGGCCCATACTCCTTGTCTTCTAAAAATGTTACCTTTTTTCTTGAACAATGTTTGGAACATGCGCACATCTCTATACCAACGAACCTCACAGGTTATTCAATTTTTGTTTTTCAACACAAGATAGTGAACTATACAAGCTCTAAGCATTCTGAAGACCATCCCTTAGATAACTAGGGTTATGTTTCAAATCTACTATTACGTTATATTATTTATTGCGTCTCTGAAAGAAGGTTAAGAAAGAATCGATTGAAATTTATTTATAGCCCCCTCATGAAGTATGCTAATATGTATACAGGGGGTAGAAATGTGTACTGATTGATTCAATTTGCAATAAAATAATTTAAGGAAAGCCCTGAGCAGGTGCTTTTGAGCTGTTGAGTTATTGGTGGAGAAATAATGCTATTACAAAATTTCATTAAGATTGGTTCCATTTAGTCTGAAATATTGAGGATCAAAAATTTTGAATGGCGATATTTTAAGGAACCTACGGAACTACGGCATGGGGGAAACCTAACCCACCCTCAAAATCTCAAGTCCCTAGGACAATCCCTTCGAAATTTATCCTGTTTACGGCCGGACAGCCATATCACAAACAGATTCGAACCCTATCGTTTGAAACCGTTTTCAGCTCCAAATTCGAAAATTACAGACATTTGGGTAATATGATATAGCACTCATCTAAGTAGAACGTGCGCTGAGCGCACGAAAATTGTCTTTTTACGCCACCTCCGGCACAGCACTGTTAATTATTGTAGACCTTAGACTAAGGAAGACCTATTCCTTTGTCTAAGTTGTAGACCAAGCAATAGAGCTATCGAAAGGTCGATTTCGTGACAAAAATACTACCTGAAATCTGACTGTGCAGTCATGCAATAGGTAGTTTCTACATGTTTTTCATGATAAATTCCATTCCTGAATCGTCTTAGATTTTTTTTGAGAAACGAAAAATAGCCAAAAAAATCCAAAATTTTGCTTTTTCGCTTATAAAACGTGAAGCATTGATCTGATCGAAAAGCTGTTAAGGCACTTTTTGTAGAGAATTCAAAAACAAAAAAAATGAGAGGTGACACGTCTCAAGCGGATAATTAGTTTCCGAGAAAAGTCCAAAAAACTGGAAAAAAAAACATAAATTTTTCGAAAATTCATAACTTGGTCAATTTCTGAGATGAAGCGTAGTTGCTCTGAATTTAAATAGTTATTAACATATACTTTATTGGTGCACAATTACGAAGCTGTCGGATAAATTTTTTTTGAACAATCGCAGTTTTCCGAATTCGACGTACTTTTTTCAAGAAGGTCGTGATACTCGGCTACTTGTCGGATTTGAATTTTACAAAAAGCATTTTAAAGAAGAAATGAAATTCTTCAAATCGTTCATTCTCTCGATACCGACCGATAATGTTTAGTGGTGAAAAACAGCGTCAAACAGGAGCAAAAAGGCTCGAATGCATCAAACTAGTCGCGGAGTGGGAGTCGCCCGCTACGCGATGCGCGAAAGATACAAGGTATAGTTTTCCCCTCGCCTAGCGGGCGACTCCCACTCCGCGACTAGTTTGATGCATTCGAGCCTTTTTGGGCTTTTTGCTCCTGTTTGACGCCGTTTTTCACCCACTAAACATTATCGGTCGGTATCGAGAGAATGAACGATTTGAAGAATTTTATTTCTTCTTTAAAATGCTTTTTGTAAAATTCAAATCCGACAAGTAGCCGAGTATCACGACCTTCTTGAAAAAAGTACGTCGAATTCGGAAAACTGCGATTGTGCAAAAACTATTTATCCGACAGCTTTGTAATTGTGCACCAATAAAGTATATGTTAATAACTACTTAAATGCAGAGCAACTACGCTTCATCTCAGAAATTGACCAAGTTATGAATTTTCGAAAAATTGATGTTTTTTTCCAGTTTTTTGGACTTTTCTCGGAAACTAATTATCCGCTTGAGACGTGTCACCTCTAATTTTTTTGTTTTTGAATTCTCTACAAAAAGTGCCTAAATAGCTTTTCGATCAGAATCTACCTATTGCATAACTGCACAGTCAGATTTCAGGTAGTATTTTTGTCACGTAAAAAACCTCTATTGCTTGGCCTATTGACCCAGCAGAGCTAGCCGCTGTTCCGGCTAGAAAAGTTCCTGAGGGGGATCGAAATCGCAACTTTCGATTTCAATGAAGTCTCTCTACAATTTTAACTTCCTTATATTATGCAGTTAGTATAAGCCCGTCATTGTATAATATTATGCAGTCAATTTTGTTGCAGTCTCACGACTAAAATAATAATTGGTGTTGCGAAACGATTACATTCATTTTGAATTTTGTATCGGTTTATGTTTTCACTATATTGCTCAAAGAGAGTAATGTTTTCACATAAGTGAACCTTATGTTGTCTCAAATTCAAAAAATGTTCAAACTTTCTGCTTTTGTTTGGGACAAATGTATTGACCAGCATACAAGTTGGTTACAAGCAACCACATCTCTCTATTTCCAAGTACTGCTTTAACAGGACAATTTGAAGCAACTCTCGAATTTTTAGCCAGAATTGAAAGATATAAAGTTCATAGTGTGCACATGGCGATCGCCCTAAAAGAGCTGTACCTTTTAGGTGGACCCTATGATCCAAGTGCACCACTTAGTAAGTTTCCAAAGTAACAATACTTATTAGTTATATTTTTGCATACATTTTTTTCACATGGAATTAAGTAAAATTGATTACACCAATGACTCTTGACTTTCATGTATTTTCAGGCCAAAAAGAACTATGATTGACGGACACAATCACCTATAGAGACAAGAAACTTTAGTCAGCGGGTCAGCGCAACGCCTACAACAGAAAAGTTCTTGTCTCAATGAGTGATGGTATATGCGGTTAATCATATCAGCCTTGTTACCGCATACAATCACTCATTGAGACAAAAATCAGAATGATTTTCGATCTAATAGTGCGTAGATTTATACTGAAATGTGACTGCAAACCTCAGAGTAAAAAATGGAAGCAAGCCCTGAGCAGGAGCTTCTGAGCGCTCGTTCTCTGGTGGAGCAATAGGACTATCATCTCAAAATTCTGTATATGACTTGAAATTGATACTTTATATATAAACAATTAAAAAAATTCAATTCTATGGTCACACTTGAAAATTAAAATAATTAAATTTTATGGTTCTGATGATGCGATCCTCTTGAAATTTGGCATGAACATTCAGTATATCAATCTTTATACCAGGAATAAATTTCACTCAATTCACTCAATCTTGTTATGAAAATATAATTTTTTTTTTCAATATTCAAATTGAATTTTCTATAGTTCGGATGATGCGATGATCTTCAAATTTTGCACAAACATTCAATATATAAATCTCAATTCCAAAAATAAATTCATTTGATTCGGATATCTTGTTATGGAAATATAAAGAGTCTTTCCTTTAATATTCCAATTGGAATTTCTATGGTTCTGATGATGCTATCCTCTTGAAATTTTGCATGAACATTCAGTATATCAGTCTCAACTTACGAAATGAATTTCATTTGAATCGGAAAGTTGGTTATGGAAATAAAAAATTCTTCTTTTCAATATTCCAATTGAATTTTCTATGGTTCTGTTAATACTATGACCACAAAATTTTGCGAGAGGCTCACTATGAGCATCTGGCAAGTTGCTGCAAAATTTCATTCCGTTTGCCCTCGTTTTGTGTGAAATATTGAGGAACAAAAATTTTGAATGGCCACTTTTTATAGAACACCCTGTACGATTTTTCTGGTTAACGAACTTAACCGAGCTATTTGGGAGC
This sequence comes from Propylea japonica, assembly GCA_013421045.1. NCBI lineage: Eukaryota > Metazoa > Arthropoda > Insecta > Coleoptera > Coccinellidae > Propylea > Propylea japonica. Next base: position 46,117,451 of record CM024246.1, read on the forward strand.
TGAACACACCCTGAAAATTTCAAGTCTCTAGGACAATCCGATCGAGAGTTATTGTGCTCACGGCCGGCCGGACGGCCGGCCCTACAGAATTTGATTTGACCTCATATTTTCCATCAGGGAGTCGAACCCTATCGTTTGAGACCATTTTCGGCTCAAAATTCGAAAATTACAGACATTTGGGCAAAACGATATAGCACTCGTCTAAGTAGAACGAGCGCTCAAAAAGTAAACCTAGTGATGCCTTCACGCATTTGTTATGTAGCCAAGTAGAAATGGTTTATACCTTAGACTAAGGAAGAGTCTAAGGTTTATATATATATATATATATTTTATACGCTCGAATAACATTCCAGCGTTTCGAACTCGTGCCATTTGTTTATTCTGTATTGGTTTACCGCTCCCCTAATCAGGCATACATTCCGTAAATCAACTTGGTTGGTTTGGTTGGTAATTTTCTGTTCCGTAAATATGATATTCTCGGTTGGTTTCTGCGAACAGTTTATTTACGGAACCCGGTTACAGAAAAAAGCGGTAATATTCAGGAACCAGAACAACCAAGGATTTTCTTCGGTTTCTTTGGTTTGTTATTGTTTTTGTCTTTTGAGATTTAGGTTATTGGAATTATTGGATGAATATCGTGAGTTATTTCAGAGTTGAATCGTTGTGCTAGCTGTGATATTTTATGTTCTGTGCTGTGATTTGTGTTGTTGAATTAGACTGAATATTTTTTTCATTGTATGTCGTGTCGATTTATTTTCTGATTTTTTTGTTTCGTTAACTTCAGATTTTTAGCATTTTTTCCGATGTATTTCTTCCTTGTAAATATGTTATATTGAAATATATGTTTTATCAATGCATTTTTTCTCATTACCAAAAAAATTTCGTAGGTACCCTATTTTTTAATTGCAAATATCAAAATAACTAAACTGACAATATTCACTTCATGTTCAAACGAGCAGGATAAAATGTATTTTACTTTTCAATTGTTTTACAATATCTGGTTGAATGAAAACATTTTTGTTTTGTATACCCAAATGATTCCTTCTTCTGTTGATTATCATTTTCATCTTCCAGTTCCTGTGGACTAAATTCTAAATGAATAAAATTATTTTGAAGTTGAACCTAACCTAAATAGTCAGATAGCAACCGGATACTAACGGCTTGTGTCTGTTACAGAAAATTCTGTCAGTTTGGCTACATCTGTTAGTGTTTAGTTTTTCCATGCGTTGTGTTTACATTTTCATTTCGATTTGACGTTCATAAGCTGATTTTTTTTTTACTGATTTGGTGGCAGTTTATTGTTGCTTAAAGCTATTCCGGTAATTATAGCTGAGGCAAAATTACGAAAATTTTCAATTATATTCAGAAATTGGGGAAATGAAAATATAACTTCACCCCAGTGCGGCTGTGAAATGCTTTCCATCTCAATCGTCACTCTAGAGCTTGGTTGATTGTGGCCTCAAATCCAAAAAAAATGTAAGAATTTCCTGCTTTTGTTTGGGATAAATGTACTGACCAGCATTCAAATTGATCAAGCAAAAAAGTCGAATTTTGGCGAGCTGTGGTTACATGTAACTATCTAACTATCACGTGATCATTTGACAGAAAATACGTGTATTAACTGTCAAATGATCACGTGATAGTTAGATAGTTACATGTAACCACAGCTCGCCAAAATTCGACTAAAATTTCCTTTTATAATTTGAATTGAACATCTCAAAGTACCGACACCAAAAAATGCAAAGAAGAATGGATATCAATTTCTGACATTTATGATTCTATGTTTTTGACAAAGTGAGGTTATGAAATTAAAAACGGTGCATTTCAAATTTTTACCGATTGTTTGCTAGTTTGATTACCGTTTGTATCTATAAGAAAAACCATGTCCGATTTTTCCGAACTTCTGCAAGAAGCAGAAAAATTGACAACAAATTTAGAAGGGACCAGTGAATTACCCAAAGTAGAAAGATCATTGCGACAAGTTTTGGAAGCATCTAATGAACTTTATGGCAGAGTAGCACAAACTGGGGCTAAGGATATTCAGGCGTATTTATCTGAAAATTACTAATAAACAATCAAATTATCTCGTGACTGTTTTTAGGAATTTATTGTTGGGTTCCAAGGGAATCGACTTGCCAAAAATTGTACAGAAATTAGAATCTATAAGCACTAAGAGAACTTTCGAACCTATTGAACCAGTTGAAGACTTGGACTTGAGTAGTTTACTAGAAAACGAAGTTAGGAATTGCATTCTGAATGTTGTTGAATCTGGTTATAGCTCGGTACATAATTTTTTCTGCTATTCTTGAACTGTAATCTGATTGTTCATTTTTTAGTGCCTAAAATCAGTTTACGAAAATGCTTGGGAGCACCAAGCTGGTGAGTGGAAACAGGAAAAACGCAAAATATTACATTCCATGATTGCTCCATCTGGATCATTCTTAGAACTGGGAAGCAATAAGAGTATATTTATGGAAGCAGCTCCACCTACTACACCATTTTTGGGTACAAGCGAAACTCTTTATGCTTCCAAAATAATTGAATATAACAATAATGTGACTAAGAATTCACCACAACAAAATCTGGTTTCTGTTTTTACAAATATCTCACAGGAATTTAAGGATGCAGTGAGTGCTACTTCTTTTATTAACATTTTTCTGCTATCTTAAACCATTCATTTCAGAAAGTTAAAGACATGTGGGAAATGTTGAAATATATGATAGATCTACCACCTTTCCCTCATTCTGATGATCCAGTCAAAAACAGATATTCTAAACCTGTTATCAATGCCCTCGTAAGTAGGGGAAAGAAATATTTGGAAGACAGGTAAATATGTTAAATAATATAATATAATGATAGCATAACGAAAATATTCCTAAGTGTAAAGAGTGAACATTTGAGAATGAAAAATTGAATGAAACTCAAAATAATTTCAATGATATGTGATATTAGGTACTCATTCTTCATAAAAAAATTTCCTCTAATCATGAAGTAATAATTAAATTGTTTTCAGATACAAAACTTACATGAACAACATTATCAATGAAAATTTAACTATGGCTCTTCGTGGAGGAATTCCTGGAACATACCATTTGGTTAAGAGCTTCGTTGGCATCAGGCTACAAGGTGAATATTATGGCCTGAATGATGGAACAATTGAGGATCGACCTATTTGGCCGATGGTTTACTATTGTCTTAGAGCTGGGGACTTGAACGCAGCTATTTATTGTTTGAAAAAACATAATTCTGATTTCAGAGAAATCATCAGTATATTAGAGGCTAAAATGAATAACGCTTCCCCAGCAGATTATGCAAAACTAGAAAGTGTTGTGAGGTAAGTGAATTTTTATAAATAAATATTCACCCATGGGAATAAATTCATTGTGTTTACAAACTGACAACCTTAAGAAGTAATGATTTACATTTAAACTTGAAACTTAAGAAAGTTTGTTCGAATATGTTCAAAGACAAGGGATGCATCATATTTATAATTAGATTGATTTAATAAAATAGGAATATAAGAAAAGATCAATGCATTCTTTGAGAACATCAAATATCAATAATTTTATTACTGTTTTAAACAGTTCAGTTTTGGCGACAATGTTTAAAGCATTGATTTATTTTCTCTCTACTTATGTAGTGCTCTCATTTGTACATATGACCACAAAAAGCACACACAAATTGAAACCTTACCTTACTTCCGAATCTTGCAATCTAATAGTCAAAGTATTAATTCCAATGATTATTTTTTGCCGATTGATTACGACTTAAACAAATGATAACATTCAGTTTCGAGATGTATGAAATTGAAATGTTTCTCCTTCAATTCTATCGAAATTATGTTCAAAAAACATTTTAGATTTGCATATCGGAGAACTGTCCGTAATGAAACAGATCCCTTCAAAAGAATAATATGGTCTGTTTTGGGATGTTGTGACATAGTTGATGAACATTCCGAAGTTGCTAGGACTGCAGATGATTATCTTTGGCTTAAATTGAGTCTTGTCAGAACTGATTATGACAAAGAAGATCACATCAAGTATGAGGAGTTACAGGTGAGATCATTTAACAATTTATAACTTTGCATAGTTGAATCTAGTTTCACATAGATGTAAACTATTACTTAGTGTGAGTCCACAACGGCGCACAGACCCTAGCCCATCGCACCGTGATGTCAATATTTGAAAGTTTTTTACAACGCAAATTAGTCATTTGATGACTTTCCACTTACTTTGTGAAGATATTTTGAGTAATTAATGGACATTTCCAGTGATTTTCAGAAAAAACATTTTAGAATTAATGGACCCTGAGGAAATCACAGATATCATCCATTTTTTGTTCTGTATTCAGAATTTCAAGAAAAAAAATTATTGACGTCACCAAAGTGAGCAAGCAAATTATGAATCGTCGTCCACACTAATAATGCTTGCTCGTTCGTCATCATGTCTAGACATTCGAACTTATCTGTATAAAAATCCAATTGATTTGAAATTGAAGTGATAACAAAAAAATAAAAATTGATGTACCCATCCTCCTGATCCGAATAAGTGGTTTCTTAGGCTTATGCGTATATATTTCATCAATTAACAAAATCAGTGAAAATTTTATATATCAGGTATAATACAGGGTGTTTCATCTCAGATAATCTCAAATATTACTTATCCCATAGTTTTCTGAAAAATTTTCCGAAACACGAAGAATGATTTTGTTTGGGGGACATCTTTAAACGTATATTTGAGGCTTAAACGATCAACCCCTCAAAATTTAATAGGGAATCTTGAAAAAAGTGAATTTTGATTTTGGCGGTACAGACTAACCAGCTCAACACGTTTTTGCATTGTGTATACCATAATTATTTTAAAAATCTATAACGAATCAGCAAAGTAGTAGCTCAGATTGATTTATAAATGATCGAAAAATGTATTATTGAAGAATAAATACCTTCTAAGAACAAAAAGTAAAGGCAACAGAAGGAAATGTTCTGAAAAAATCGCAATTGAATTTTTAAGATAACCAAAATTTTCAAGGTTCATTTCGTTTTAGGCATAAACGGTCCATAAAAATTACGTTTCTCATACAATGTTGTAAAATGAGAAAAAGGGGTTGCTTGTTCAAGCCTCGAATATACGCCAAAACAAAATTCGACTTGGTTCAGAAAAAATTCTAATAACTATGGGGTAAGAAATATACGGGGTGCTCGTCTGACATGGAACACCCAGTATTATTTATTGTATTTGTGCCTTCCAGAGGATGATATTGGAAGAATATGGGGAATCCCATTATGATGCTTACAATCAACCGCATCTCTATTTCCAAGTGCTGCTGCTAACAGGTCAATTTGAAGCAGCTCTCGAATTTTTAGCCAGAATTGAAAGATATAAAGTTCATAGTGTGCACATGGCTATCGCTCTAAAAGAGCTGTACCTTTTAGGTGGACCCTATGATCCAAGTGCACCACTTAGTAAGTTTCCAAAATAACAATACTTATTAGTTATATTTTAGCATAGATTTTTCTCACATGGAATTAAGTATAATTGATTACACCAATGGTTCTTGACTTTCATGTATATTCATGTTGCAAACCTCAGAGTAGAAAGCAAACCTAGTGATGCCTTCACACATTTGTTATGCAGCCGAGTAGAATCTGTTTATACGCGCGAATAACTTTCCGGTGTTTAGTTTTTTGATGCGTTGTGATAACATTTTCATTTCGATTTGACGTTCATAAGCTGAAATATTTTACTGATTTGGTGGCAGTTTATTGTTGCTTAAGGCTATTCTGGTTATTATAGCTAAGGCAAAATTACGAAAAATTTTTATTATATTCAGGAATTGGAGAAATGAAAATCTAACCTGCTGTTGACTTCACCCCAGTGCGGCAGTGAAATGCTTTCCATCTCACTCTAGAGCTTGGTTTGATAGAATGCAGTACTATTCACGCGTAGAGGCATCTGTATGTTTATTTCTTACTCTGAGTTGCAAACAGATTTTTAATAGGAAAATTTCAGATCTTTAACATCTAATAACCTCTATTATTCAACTGAGCATGCACCGTTTGATTAAAAATTTATGATTTATAGTTAACTTATAATTTTTTTACAGTTAGTATCGATCCAATGGATCCAAAACCTGCTCGACGATTGAATATTGCTCGTTTAATTCTGATCTATGTGAAAAAGTTCGAAATGATTTGCCTCAATGAAGCACTACATTACTTCTCATTTTGAGAAATATAGATGACTCTGATGGGGTCAACTTGTTCAAAATTTGTACCAAAGATTTAGCTTTGGAAACCAAGTCATATGAGCAAATACTTGGAAAGGTTCAAAGGAATGGAATCAGGAGCAAAGGTTTGGTTGATCAGTTCAATTCTTCGACTATTACTGCTGAGAATATTGCTGAAATTACCGCTGATGCACTGTGCAAGAAAGGATTGTTTGAAGATGCGATAGAGCTCTATGATGTGGCTAATGTAAGTACATACAGGGTGTCCCGTAAATACCACGCGAAAGTGACACTGGAGATAGATTGACATTAGGTCTTTCAGATAGCATCAACATGACCTCAGTAAAAGTCCGCTGGTTTTCGAGATATAACCACTTTTGTGTTTTTTTGAAAATCTCCAATTTTCGGTCTTCAAACTCATGTTTTTTTTTTTACCTAGGCTACCCTGAATAGTTGCTTTAAACATGAAGTAATAACTTCACCAAGAACTAGAACAAAATCCTTTAAAAAAATGTCTAACTTGTTGTATTTTATGACGAAGTTAAAACGTTAACTTAAGTTTGACTGACTGATGTGAAAAAAAGTCAGACTGAATTGACAAATAATCGTAAAAACTGGTCCATTTCCAGCACTTTTCAAAATGATACAACACTACCAATTTTTTTATGTCAAAACCTTAGAAATTATAATTTTGTCGCGAGAGATGTGTTTATGCCGAAATAATTAAAAATTAGGAAAAATGCACAAGTATCACCTGTTGCAAAATTACATGTTGCTTGATATTCTTTCCTCGCTACCGTTTCAAACAACCATTATTTTTGCTCTTCTTTCTCTTTCATTTTTTGTTTGCAAAAGTGGTGATATCTCGAAAACCAGCGGACCATTACTGAGGTCATGTTGATGCTATCTGATAGACCTAATGCCAATCTATCTCCAGTGTCACTTTCGCGTGGTATTTACGGAACACCCTGTATATTAGTAATGTATGGAAATTCACATCGGAAACATACAATATTCAATGCATCAGAGAGAGAACTTTGCTGTCCACTTGACAGCAAAGTGTAATCGAAAGATTTACGTGCTACGTTTCTAACAAAATGAATGAGATCAACTGAAAATAATGTACTGTCTTTCTCGAATCAAGTGCCAATGGTTCAATGTTTATGGCTTCCCATTAAACTCGATTTCAGTACTTTAGGTTGACCATCATACTGCTCGAATTAGGCCACTCTGAACAATAAGAGAAAGATATAAACATTGTTCGCAGTTGAGCTAATTTCTTCTAAAACGCGTAAATCTTCCTAATATACTACACTTCAAGTAGACTGCGGAGTTCTCTCTTTGATTGATTGAATAACGTATGTTACCAATCTTCATTTCCATACCTGTATATGAAGCCAAATCTCCTACTTTGAACAAGTATGTTCTTTTTTTATTTCACTGATTTTTTTCTTGTTTCAGATGCAAGAAATGACTCTCAATCTTCTCTGTTCTCTTCTTCTCAAGTAGTCCAACTACCTCCTCAAGCTGGTTCATTGAGGGACAGGCTTCAACAAAAATCAAATGAATTAGCAGAGCGTTATGAGAGAGAAGGTTATAGAAGCTCAACAAATATTGTAATTTCTTTCCTGAAGCTCAAAGACTTACTCACATTCTTCAATTATTATCATTCTAAACAATATAATTTGGCGCTGAAGGTGAGTTTGGATATCCATGAAAAATTTCAGATTGAATTTTTGTGATATTGGGATTTGTACTTCAAAAAAATTTGATGTATGTATTGAAACATCTATACTTCAGTTGAGAAAAGGTGGAAACTTCTTCTTTTTATTTTTTTTTGTTATTGCATATTATATTTAACACAATTCATTTTTTATTTTCAGACATTAGGTGATATTCAACTCATCCCTTTGCAGTCACATGAATTTGAAGAAAGGGTAAAGGGTTTTGATAGACTTAGCATAGAACTCTGCAAAGTTATTCCAGATGTTGTATTAGCTACTATGAATATGCTTTTTGCACAATATCAGAAGCTGAAAGGAAATGAATACTTACCTTCCAAATTCAAAAATGATGCTACAGAAAATGTAAGTTTCTCATTTTTTCATCAAAAAAAAATATTTTTTAATAACATGTATATGAATAATACATAATAATTATTCAACAATAGATTAACTAATGAAAAAAATTATTCAGCTTATAAAAAAATCATGTAAGGTAATAGTTCAATCACATCAATTTATGAATTTCAATAAGTATCATCTTTACGCTTAATCACTTGGTAGTTAATTCACATAGTCTTTAAGAAATTTTCAAGTAACTTCTTCGTAAAATTATTTGATTGAGTTAGAATTTCTACAACTGGCGTAAAACAATTTTTAATAAAATAAAGATGTGTTCAATTTTACTTATTGCTATTATTTTTTGCAGCAATTAACTTATCTCAGGCAACAAGCTAAGATTCTTACCGATTTCACAGGATTATTGCCATATAGAATGCCTGGGGATACTAATAGTAGATTGGTACAAATGGAAATTTTAATGCACTGAATAAAGTTTTGATAAATCATATAACAATTTAAAGTACCATAGCATCTTCTGTTTCCATTTCAATCATATATTTTTTACTGAGATGTCCATAGAAAAATCGACAGATTGGCCCATTTTCATCTAAAAGTGATCTATTCAGTGAAAGATATTCACTTTCTTGACTTACCTACATTTCGATAATCTAAAACCATACTTTTGAAGGCTTCAAAATTGGAGAATGTGTCTAAAATTTCGAATATTTGTCCATCCAATCATTACCTCTTCTCCTGTAAATAATTAGTTACTTAATGAATAAAATAAATGTGGGAAAAGATTTTCTAACTACGGATGTTGCTTTATTATTTCATCATATTGTTGTCCTCATTTCTTCCATTTTATTTAAAAAAAAAATCAAAAAAAGTCCTGGCCAGTGCTTTTGAGCTCTCCTTCATTGATAGAGCAATTATGCTATAACCTCAGAATTTTGTATAGGACTGGGGATTCATGCTATATGAACGCAAAATATCATCACAATCAGAATTATTTAAAAAATCTATAATAAAAAAATTTAATTCTATGGTTTTAGATGCAGCGATCCTCTTGAAATTTTGCATGAACATTCAGTATATCAATCCTCATACGCAAAATAAATTTCACTTGAATCGGATATATAAATATTCTTCCTTTCTATATTCCAATTGAATTTTCTTCGGTTCTGTTTACACATTTTCCATAAAATTTTGCATGAGGCTTATTATGAGCATATTGCACGTGGCAGCAAAATTTCATTTCGAAAGTTATCGTGCTTACGGCCGGTCGGAAGGCCCCACGGACAGAATTGAAAATGACCACGGATTCGTCATCAGGAAGTCGAACCCTATCGCTCGAGACCATTTTCGTCTCAAAATTCGAAAATTACAGACATTTTGGCAAAATGATATAGCACTCGTTTGAGTAGAACAAGCGCTCAAAAACGATATTTTTTAAATTATGATCACTCTGTAGAATAGTCCACCCATAACAAACATCAGATCTTTGATACATCTGATGTATGAATCTTACCCCATGATAGATTCACTCAATAAGTATATGTAGAACCGGACAACATTATTTTTCTGTTAAAAGTGAAGAACTAACTACATACAGGTTTGGAATAATCACTCGGAAACATTGGATTTAGTTTATTTTCAAACCAGTTATGGCGAAAATTAACCTGATTTGCACTGAGTAAATTAAATGTTGCATTTATTGTGACCAATTAATACCTCGCATACACACATTGTCGTAATAACATTCAAATCAAACCGATATGGTCAAACACCAAAAATATCTTTGTCAAACACAAATCACGTCGAGATGCAACACCCGACAGATCCCCACTACCACTTGCGGCCGTTCGCGGTGACCAGATTTTTACTTGCCATTGGAGCCAGAGCGACTTGGAGATTTGTACGCTAAATCCTATGTTTTCGAGTGAATTTTCCAAACCTGTATACGCAATGATAAAATGAATTCATTTTCATACGTTAACGTTCCTTCTGAACTATATCTAACCTGAAAGAAATTTTAGAGAGGTATATACATACTTGAGCTCATTTTCGAAAGCGTTCATATCAAACCCATTGATATTTCGCCTCAATTTTTCCTCAATATATTTTTCAATAGTTTCTAAATATTCCTTGAATATTTCCGTATGGATTAATTTATTTTCTTCAGCGTCTTTGAACTCTCTCCAATATTTATCCATAAAATTCGTCAATGAATTAGAAAAATCATCTTCCAATATTATGTCTTCAATATTCCCTATAACTGTAGCAAAGTATCCGTCACTGTCATTTTCCAGGCTCAAATGAGAAAGTTCCAAGTCATCGATTTGTTTTTCTATTTTCCCTGAAAATTCAACAGCTATAAATCAATCATTTCAAGTTGTAATGTCGTTTTTTTTATACTTTTAGTTTCATTCATTATGAAAATAATGTCGGAGCTCCTTGAACTTTAATTTTGCTCATTTCCGAATCTTTGGGCTGATGTTTTGGAAACGGTTGCTAGGATCACGTAGAACCATCACAAATAATTTATTGATCAAATGCAATAGTTTTGTGTCTTAAACTGACTATTTCCTGGATACATACAGGGTAGGGTGTTAGTGATGGTTAGTGAATAAGTTCGACAAATTTCAGGATGTTAGAGCTCGCCTAAACATATGAACTAAAGATTCACTCAAAATATACCCTCAAAAATGCGCCGTTTTCGAGTTCTAGGATGTTGAATTAAAAAATCTCGTTTTTTGTGAATATCTCCGGAACTTTCGTACCGAAACGTCTTTCGTGAGCATTTTCGAATCTTCATAATCAATGTATTATGCGAAATTTTGTTGTCGCGTCAAGGTCAAGGTTTTGATAAGTTAATGAATGTTTTGCCCAAAGATATCTTTGGTTTTTCCATACAACTTCTACGCTAATTAAAAAAGCACCGTTTTTGAGGCGCCAATTTGAACCGCCAATGTGTTCTACATAAAAAAATAACTTACTTATGTTCATATTCGCTCTAAAGTCGATCATTTTCGAAAAAATAATTTTTATGTTGAAAAACATTGTCAATTGAAGTTTTAAAACATATCAATTCAAATAATTGATCATGGTTTTCCTGAAAATGGTCGACTTTGTATCGTATGACCTGGAGTACCTACCTTTTTTGAGTAGAAAACATTTTGGTCGTTCGAATGGACTTAAATTACAGAACAATGTGTTGAAAAATTATAAATCTGTTTTAAACTATATGTAGACATTCAGAAGAAGGATAAGGGTGCTCAAGTTTGTTCAATATTTCAAGAAATTCAGTCAATTCATTAAATATACATCTGAATAAAAAAATCATCGTAAAATTCCTGATATTATTTATCGAAAACCGCTTTGTTTTTAGCTTTTCTATTTGACTGATGAATTGAAGAATCGCTCCACTTCGCACTGCATATGTTTGGAAGCGATGCAGCGTCAAAAAGAAAAGTCAAATTATTTTTTATTTCCCATGAAGATAACAGATTTGGAAATTCACATCGGAAACTTACGAAATTCAATGCATCAGAGAGATAATTTTGCCGTACAGTTGAACAGTGGTATATCTGAAAGATTTACGTGATACGATTTGGGCAGGAATAAATGGTCCTATTCGGGTATGGAGTTGTCTTTGTCTTATCCTATGGAGTGGCCCAAATGAACTAGTATGGTAGGGAATTTGAAGTACTCGAATCGAGTACAGCCTGGCCCCTTATTCTCGACAAGTGATTCTTCAATGCGTATACGAACTTCATTGAGCGGTGTGCATTTTTGCCGGTTAAAGGGACTCGCGCATTAAAATACGTATACGCTTTGAAAGATCACTTGTCCAGAATACGGGGCCGGGCACCTCATTCTCGACGACAAAGATTAAGGAGACTTTTTAATCTTAGCTCGACAAGTGATCTTTCGAAGCGAATACGAACTTCATAGCGCGATGTGCATTTTTGTCTTTTGAAGCTAAAAGAGGACTCGCGCAATCAAGTCGTATACGCTTTGAAAGATCACTTGTCTAGAATAAGGGGCCCGCCGCATTGACTCAATGCGTCGGGCTGCCCTTGCTACTCGACTCGAGAGAAACAACCATATTATTCGTTCATTGGACCATACGTCGCGTCAGAAACATACCATGTAAATCTGTCGAGTATACCACTGTTCAACTGGACGGCTAAATATTCTAATGCATTGAAGCCAGATTTCACAAAACTCCAATCAGCTTGATAATTGAAATGTCATCAATTCTGTGCAACTTTCAGTTCATTTTTGACATAAACCATAGACTTAATTCAAAATCAACGATTTGATTGCCCAATCAAGCTTTGTGAAACCCACGGTGAATATCGTATGTTTCCGATGTAAATTTCCGAACCTGGTGCCGTATTCTCGAGAAGTGTCAAAGCGAATACGAACTTCATTGCGCGGTGTGAATTTTTGCAGGTAAAAGAGGGACTCGCGCAATGAAGTTCATGTACGCTTTGAAAGATCACTTGTCCAGAATACGGGGACTGTATCATAGAATATAGAACTATGGTTTTACATTCTGAGTTTTTGCATAATCTGGCATCCATAGATTATAGAGTATAATAATATAGCTATTATTACAACTAGGGAAATATGAATACTATATTTCCCGAGGTTGTCCTAGTTACATCCCGAGGGCGAAGCCCGAGGGATGTATTGAGGCAACCGTGGGAAATGTATTCATATTTCCCGTGTTGTAATCAAGAGTTTTTTCTGATCGATACAATATCGTTCTTGAAATGGAAAAATTAATATTATATTGTAAATTATTGATTCAATTGGATTTTTAACGTTGCTATGGGCTGTGTTTGTGAGAATCATGGTTGACTGGTTTTATTTTGACGTCTTGTCAGAAATAAAATCATTGAAATAATGTCGAACTACGTCGAAACTCAAGCGGCGAAAGCCCGTGAATTTTTGATTCCGGCCAAATCTAAAGCTGCTCATAGTAAAGAGTATGAAGGCTTTCGAGAGTGGAAAAGAAAAAGTTTGTTGGACGGTGTCAGCGAAAATATTTTGCTAGCATATTTTGAAGATTTGGTATGTTGCTCTGATTCTTGTTCTTTCCAATGTATGATTAATTCATTCGATCTCCTGTTGCAGGAATATTCATCAAACACGTTATGGCCAAAATTATCTATGTTTGCTGCATTTGAAGGAAGAAACGAATGTCAAATTATTCGAAGAAGTGGAAGTATTTGTTAAGAACAAAAATAAAGGATCCGTTCCCAAAAAATCAGTAGTGTTGTCCCGGGAGCAGATCAAGAATTTTTGATAGAAGCACCAAATGACTTTTTTCTGATGTATAAGGTTGCATAATATACTATTTTGAGTAAAATATGACTTGACGTTTCATATTTCCCTTGGGACAATAAGACTTGACGTTTCATATTTCCCTTGGGATATATGAGTGTGTTATGACATATGGTAACTAAGGCGATATTGCTCATTATTGATTCGATCAGAAAAAAATATAATAATATAATCTTTGCTGGCATCAAAAAGGACGTATGACACTTTTTGGGCATGCGTCATTCAGTTGTAAACAAATCGCCGCCATCTTACATGCCTAAAATGATGGATTACCCTAAGTATTTGTTTTTTTGTTTTGTCCAAAACCGAAGTTTGAAAGGCAAACTGCAAACGGATCATACAGAAAGAATCCAAGAATTGAAATTCTCGAAATCTCAACTGATTGCGGCGATGGAATAAATCAGTCTAATAGTAAATAATCAACTGTTTGTTTCTTTCAAGAAAAAACCAACTTTATAGGAACCATAAAATACAAAGATACAAATTTTTTTCAATGAATAATTACAAAAAAAGAGGAGTCTTTATGAAACATATAATGTACAAATTTTTATTATTCAATAAATAATTCATATTTATTTTATTTCCTAACTTATTTACATTACTCAATAATTAATCATAACTTGAAAAATTCAAATTAAGGTGGCTACTGAACAAAATTCAACACATGAATATCACCACATTCATCACTTTCGTCGTGTAATGATGAGTTAACACTATCACAGGCTATATGAAAATTCACAATATATTCTGCATTAGTTCTCTGTACTGAGATTGCAAATGGATCTGTGGGATGAAAAGTGAATGCTACCAATCTACGAGTTGAAGGTAGTAAGCTTCTTCCCATTGTACCAGCATATATTCTAAACTTGAGAAATCCTGAATCTCTTGCATAAAACCTGGAAAAAGCGAATTTGTTAATGTTAATTCTTGCTAATGAATATTTAATCATCGTCCTCGAAAACACTGCAGTTTATGAAGTTATTCAAGACTCTGAAACTGACGGCGGATACCGCAGACCCCTCAAGGTATGCGGGCACAATAGATCATTAGGTCGCAGTTGAGATGTTTGAAAGTAATGGTGGAATAAATTATAAGGGTTGTTTTTTTTCGAGGTATAGAACTTTAAGTTGTCATACTGTTCAAGATGGCGACCGATTTAACAGCTGACAAGTGATTCATTCTCAGTTTGGTTTGGCAATTCATCATGAATAGACCCACGCCTGAACAAGGCTTGCAAATAGTGCAATTTTATTTCGAAAACAATGCTTCTGTGCAGAATACGGATCTCGCACTACGTCTATTTTATCGTCGACAAAATCGTCCATCAGAGCAGTAAATTCGATTAACCATAAAAGTTTTCGCACCACGTTTACTCTTATTGATAACTCGCATCCCCAGAGACGCCGTACAGAAGAAGCTATTGCTACTAACTGTAGAGCGTAGCATTGAGGAAGACCCAAATGAGTCCATCCGCTATCGAGCACAGGAATTGGATCTGTGTTTACTTTATTGAAGATTTTTCGGAAGGATCTAGGTTTGCGTGCTTACAAAATCCAAATCGTGCAAGAATTGAAGCCAAACGATCATCAAGCAAGGTGTAGATTCGTCGAATGGGCCCAAAACGAGATTGCCGTTGTTCCCGATTTTCATAAGCGATGAAGCGCACTTCTGGTTGATTGGCTACGTCAACCAACAAAACTGCCGCATTTGGAGTGAAGCGAATCCTCAAGTGTATGTCGAAACACCGTTACATTCAGAAAAACTGACTGTTTGGTGCGCTTTATGGGCTGGTGGAACCATTGGTCCGTACTTTTTCAAAAACGAACGTTACAGTCAATGGTGATCAGTATAGAGCCATGATTACTAACTTTTTTATTCCTGAATTGAACAACCATGATATCCAGGAGCCAGGAGATGTGGTTCCAACAAGACGGCGCAACATGTCACACAGCTCTTGCCACAATCCATTTATTGAAAGACACGTTTGGTGACCGCCTATAAATTCCCATTTTGGACCTGCGAATTGGCCTCCAAGATCTTGTGATTCAACACCGCTAGACTACTTTCTGTGGGGCTATGTAAAGTAAAAAAAAAGCCAACACGCTTGACCATTTGGAAGACAACATTCGCCGTGTTATTGCCGATATACGGCCACAAATGTTAGAAAAAGTCATCGAAAATTGGACGTCCAGATTGGACTACATCCGAGCCAGCCGTGGCTGTCATATGTCAGAAATCATATTTAAAATGTAATGCCACAAGATTATCTTTCAGATAAATAAAATTTATGTCAACCAAATAATCCATCGTTGTTTCATTGCAATTTTAAATTTTATACCTCTAAAAAAATACCCTTTACATGCAAACCTGTAAGATTTGAGTGACAATAAATTCAGAAATAAGCCAACTTAGATAATAGCCATTTTAAATGCGATCCAGGAAACAATATCGAAATTTCGAAGGTAGGTTGAAGACTTAAACAGGAAAGTTGAATTCACAAATGAATATAATTAAATTAAATCAATAATTTTTTGGCTATTAAAATTAGAATGATCGTTTTACCAATATCCCACATGAGATGCATCTCATTATTAACTGGCACAAAAACAGGTTTGCAATATTTATGGGAAAATTTCTTCAATTCTTACCTTATTGGATGTTCTCCCCATGCTTTCGGTCTTTCCAATACAGATACCCATTTATCATCGTAACTGAACAAAGAAAAATCAAGATATGGAGATGAACTATATGACTGTGCACTAATAGGTAACTGGGCTAAGATTTTTTTGTAGCTTCGTTTTTTCCTCCAAATTTTGCATTTATAATGGTCTGTTTAAATCTGGAAATAGAGATAATAATATCAATAACTGTTTTCATTGACTAGTCAATGGTCATCGACCGAAGTCCTTCAGCCTGGTGAGAGATAATATTATATGATACTATAAAAATAGAATCTGGGCGAAAACTAAAAATAGCTTTAATATCTTAGTCAAACTGTTTAATAGTTATCATCCTGTATAAAGCAATGGGTCCCAATCAAGGACTGCTGTTTTTAATAGTAGGGCCAAGTTCTTTGCAACAACAGATGTTAATAAAAAAAACTCAGTCATAATGTTACATATTTCATGTAGATGGAGATTCCTTCCTTGAACTAATTGATAAGGTTCTTGAAACCTAAAAGGAAGGGCAGCTTGATAGACCTGAGGATCGCAGTAAAGAAAAGAAAAAAAACATTAGTCTGTTTTACGAAGAAAAATATTAAACAAACTTATGACAGATAATTTGGACGAAAAAACAGATATCTCGGACAGCGATAAAATAATTATATTTTTTTTTTGGATTAATTAACCAATGCATTTATGTCTGTAAACTCATAGTAGATCGTTCATGGTGGATCATACCTAGGTGTTTACAGAGAATGGATATTACAAAGTATTGAAAATTTGGTTTCTGCGGTGTTGTTACATAGTACTTTTTGGTATAACTACCAAAAGTACTATGTAACAACTTAGAAATTTATATGAGTCACTTTGTATATTAAAGCATTTCCTTTGAAATTTATAGATATAGTCCGTTCACGAAAGGTTGAGCACATAGTAGGCGTTCTTCATTTATCTGAAGTTGGCAGTAATATTTACTGTCATAAAGTAAAATGAAGTCAACGTTGCCGAAAGTACCCGGTCTTGTCCGACGAGCTTGCGAGTTATCAGAGAACTCTATGCAATATTGACAACATTGCGTATCAATCTGACAAGAAAATAAAGAACATAACCTAAAATTTTAATATACACAGTGGAATATGCCAAATTTCCATGGCCAACCGACGGCTCAACCTTTCGTGAA
This sequence comes from Propylea japonica, assembly GCA_013421045.1. Taxonomy (NCBI): domain Eukaryota; kingdom Metazoa; phylum Arthropoda; class Insecta; order Coleoptera; family Coccinellidae; genus Propylea; species Propylea japonica. The sequence goes on from CM024246.1 coordinate 46,134,937, forward strand.
CGGACCAATTGAACTTAAATATTCCATTAGTATGAAAATATCAAGAATCATTTGATTTTCTTTCAGTATATCTTATGTTATACAAGGCACTATTATATGTACAGTGGAACTTCCCTATAATGAACGTCTGTATAACGAATATCGTACAAGACATTAATGACACCTTGAATCCAAATTCCATGTAAAACACACCCTCTAAAATGACGTAAATTCTCTCTATAACGAAATATTCAAACATCACTCCTTTGAATGGGTATTGGTAAGAAGGTATAAGGGTGGGTTTTCTCCGAAATTTTTCAGGACGTACGTAATAATTCACCACCTTAAACTAAATCATTACAGCGGGCAGAGAGATCCTTCTGAAACAGTTTAAATATACCCCTGGCTGTATGGTTTCAATCTAAACATTACGCTAGTGTGAAAGTTGTGCGAAAATGTCTAAAAGCAAGTGCTCAAGTTTGAATGATAAACTTAAATGTATCGGTGAAGTCGACCGGAACATTGCCGACTATAGAATTAAATTTTCTGTATAACGAAATTTCCTCATAACGATTTTTTTGGCTGATTTAGCGCTTTCGTTATGGCGAAGTTCCACTGCATATGAAAAACAGAATATTAGTATACCAGAAATGTCAGCTTTCTGAAATATTGAAATAAATTATGATTCAGATATAATATAATATATTTTGCACCATAAATGAGGAAATAGATGGTTTGCTCAGAAATCATTAGAGACAAGTATAAAAAGTATAAAATTTTCAGGCAGCTACAAATAATCTAAAATGTCATAATGTATGGAGTGTCTCATATAAAATTTCAAAGTTGCTGTTACTTTGTAATATAACTGGCAACACTACAGTTTGTCTATTAATTAGAGAGCAAATTTTTCTGTACCTAGATCAGCAAGTTTATTCAAATGCACAATTATAACATTCTTACAGATGGAAATATAACTCACCTTGTTGTAGAAGTTTAGCATAGAGATGTTTGAAGGGCTGCATGTAAAATGAGTATCACAGTAAATGTTAATGTTCTAAAGGAGTCACAGAAATCCTCAAAAAGTTGCAATAACCTTCTTGATGTATTTTCATAAATCGCAATCACTTTACATTCAATTATATTCAATACAAAAGAAGGCTGGCTGACTATTACCATCAGCAATTTTCATGGTGACTGCGTCCTCAGTAGTATACTTCAACATTAAGTGATTTTCATCTAATAGTTGCATTTTCCATATCCTCAAAGAATTAATAGTATCAAAGAAGTAAAAAAAATTCCTCAATTCACTGGGTCCTTTCGATTTGGCATGATGAAATAGGAAAGTGTGTATTCTGTGTTTAAGAGAATTTAGAGACGTCTCCCTAAATGCTCTTTCATGAGGATAAACGGACGAGTATATATAATGATCATCTTCAAAACAGAAGCGACCGATAGTCTTTATATTGACAAACATGCCTTCTAAAATTTGAAAAATGTGAATACTTTGGTGCTGAACTGAAAGAACTGCTAAAGTATCTTTGTATAAGTAAAGTCCTTGATTGTGTGATAAATAAATTTTGTCTACTTTGAATTGCCTAGTATCACATAGTTTTCCTGTATGTAAATCTATCAGATATAATGTGTAGTCTTCTAGGGGAGATCTGCAAGAGAATGATTAATAGTTATTAAATATTATGAGCTGGTGAAATCTTTTCAGCTAAAAAGTGAGATAAAATGTTGACTTAGATACTGAACTTTATAAATAAATTAAATAATATAAAATTGATACATTCTACAAGGGTCGTATACTTAAGTAATTCGAATCTTTTAGGTATTCAGAACCAATAAATCAATGTATCTTACATTTTTATCTAAATAAGCTCTATTTCACATGCAAAATTGAGTCAAATGACTAGAAAATAAGGCAGCACAGTACAAATAGAAATATAATTAGCCTATTCATTTTGAAGAGTTTTGTGCTCCTGAATAGCTCAAAAGCTCAAAATACGGGTTGCCATTGGTTGCGCACAAGCACTGGAACAACTCAGAAACATGAAAATCTTCAAAACGAATACTATAAATGGTGATCTTACTTGAGGTTAGGTGTGATAGCTTCATTGTTTGTATAAATTTCATAAAAATGAGGTCGTATTTCTTCAGGTATAAATGCTGCAGATCCAATAATAACATATCTACCATCTTCACTGAATAAACTGCATTCTCTATTGAGTTGTTCTGTACCATGAGAAACACATATACTATACTTTAACTGAAAAAAACAATATATTATTATGAAATACATATATCATACAGAAAGTATACTTTGAAGAATCGGTCGAAAATTTGGCTTTTGATCTCAGTTATTTTTTGGTACGTCCTATTTTCATTAACATAGTGAAGTAAATCTGACGCTGCAGCAGCTCCTTGATAAGTATATACTTCTAAATGTTTGATCTGCAGAAAAGGCAATGCAATATTTTCCATCTGGACTAAACTTGCGGAGGAAGCAAGGGGCTTCTCAACGTTGATTATAGTGAAATTAGGAAAAAAATTTTGATAGAATTGTCTTGCCATATGAAAATGAGTTCCAGGTTTTTTGGGGCCAAAAACTTGTCTATTAGCCATCGAATAACTATATTCTGGGGAGGAATTTTCTTGGCTTTCAGAAAATATTCCATGATAAAAATCTGAATAACTACACATTTTCTAACAACAATTCATTATGCGTTACAAAATCAAAACAAAAACAACTGGCAGTGCGAGTGTGATAGGTTAAACCACAGAACATAAATATACCATCGAATGATAATATATCGTCAATTTGTCAAATTGACCGATGAGGTTAATGAGTGTAATTGAATTGTATACTTATGTGATATGTAAACTAATAAAATTAGACCATTTTGTGTTTTGAATTATAAAATTATTAAACAAATAAAATATTTGAAGTTACAAAAAGGTAAAATGCGAAAATGTGTAATTTTAGGTTATTTTCAAGGTACTCTATAGGCGTTTTCGGATACTTACTCGGGTTAACTCGATCCCTAACCTTGGCGTTCGTTTACCTAACCCGAACATCCAACCCGTGTTCGGAAAGTACGGGGCTATTAACTCGATCGCTGACCCAGGTTGATTTATCGTAACCCTACTCGGGAGTAGGGTTCTAGAGGCACCGCATGCGCACTGCAGTTCAATTTTGTATTTGAAAAAAGCGGGAATAAGTCTTCTACTCCTTTCTTATTAATTTCATATATTCTATTCCTAAAATTATGGAAAGAGAAGAGAATTTGGCTCATTGTAAAATGAGTGGTTCCTTGAGCCGAGAAAATAATGTGCAACAACTTCTTCATAACTTTGTATGCACATCTTTCTGCGTAAAAGATAAAGCCTTATTTACTTCTATAGGTACTCGAAGATAAAATTGAACATGTGTGGTCACATCAGAAATCATAAGAAGATTTTACAGAAGCCAATAAATCCAAGCAAAGCAAGAGGAAATAGGTAAATAAATTGGAACTGAAAAATAAATTCTCTACTTCTCAACATAGGTAGTCAAAAATGTTATTAAACATGGAAGGGCACACGAGAAATTATAAGAAATAATCAACAGAAGCCAATAAATGCAAGCACAGCTAGGACAATCCGAGAATAGACTGGGATCGAAAAAATAAATTCATAAATTTGTTTGGTTATGTTATTGATACGACTGTCACTTCAAATCCTAAACCTGATGTGTTCGTATCTTAGATTATTTACACCAAGATAGAGCATAGTGAGAGAGAAAACGTGGCCGAAATAAGATAGCAATATGTTTATTATTTTCGTCAAAATCAAAACACATTCCCGCAGCTCCCTATTGGTGGCTTTCTACCACGTGACCTGGACGTGCGAATGAATTTCATTATGGCCGCCTTCTTTGACAGCTGATGCTTAGGTGGAACAAGTTCAAACTTATCGTTTTGAGTTAACCAAGTGATTTTTGTAGTGAAAACGAGGTTGTACAATAATTATTTGCTGTATTAAGCTGAAAAATGGTTAATTCCTGTGTGATATGTAAAAAAAGCACCAGTAAAGACTGCGGGCGATCCATACATCGGTAAGTAAACACAACAAATAATAATTTACCATAGGCGTAGCTAGGAGTACCTAGCTCTCAATATAAGCATATTGTAAACTTATTTTAAAAGCATTTTCTTTTAATAGAATGCCTAGTGATAATGCCAGACGGAAATTATGGATGGATCAATTAAATTTGGAAATACAAAATTAGCGAAGGAGGTATATGTTTGTTCTGACCATTTTTCTGATGAAGACTTCCTATATAAATCAGCAAAAAGATTTTTGAAAACTGAAGCTATTCCGTCCAGGATTTCGTCATCGATTCATTGGTAAGTCTATTGAATATTATGAGGGTGTTTTATTCAAATTTGATTTGGATAATATGAACATCTAAATATATATATTTTAAAGTTTTTACATCTGAATGTCTTATTTATAGTATAGAGGTATTTATTGGTTTTTTCACTGTAAATGTTTTGTATGACATTTTCATAATATTTTTAGGCCTGATGAAGCAAACGAGAGTTTGCGAAACGTTGCTGAATATACTTTAAGATCTTTTGAGAGTTTGTCCTTATCCCGCAAAATACAGTTATCAATTTATTAATTATTGTGGAGGACACTAATATTTGCATTCTCTAAATATAATATTTCTAATTTCAGTTCCAGTAGCACATCTCCAGATGAAAGGCCTGTGACTCCAGAACCATTAGATACTAATAAGCTAGGTAGTGTCAGGGAATCCTCAAAACTGAGTAATTCTGAACTATCCAGAACTTCAACAGCTAGTGATTTGTCTGCTACACTGACTACTTCAGATTTATCTGCTACATTGACTGCTTCAGATTTATCTGATACATTAACCGCTTCAGATTTATCTGCTTTTTTGACCGATACAGAATCCTCTGGTGCTTTGACAGTTTCAGAATTGTCCGGTACTATGACAGCTTCAGAATCGTCAAGCAACTTGGTATCCTCGGAAGTATTAACAGTAGCACATCCAACTACGTAAGTTTTACTTAATTTTATATTTATAATATTGCAAAATATATTCTGGTTCATTATATAAAACCTTCATTATCTTATTTCAGTTCTGAAGCTAAAAGTTCTGTACCAAGGCCAAGAAAAAGAAAATGTTTTGTTGGTGATGTAACGGATGAAGATTTCAGGACACCAAAACAAGGAAAATTTGCCTTCTCCCTTGCTAAACGAAAAATTGCAGAACAGAAAAAGAGACTGAAAGCATTGAGGATGAAGAACAGAAGACTGCAACAGAAAATTTCAGATATTTCAGGACTACTGAATAATTTGAGGGAAATGAACCTTATATCCGATAATGCTCAAGATTATATAGAGGTAAGTAAGATTCAGCTTTGCATATATGTGTGGAATGTAATTATTTTCAATATTTCAGGCATCGTTACCAGGTCCTAGTAGAGATATGGTAAATAGACTCATAAGGGGATCAAAAAATCAGAAATTTACACCTTCTCTACGAGCATTTGCCCTATCATTACATTTTTACTCGCCTAGGGCCTATAATTATGTTAGGGAAAAATTCAATAATTCACTTCCACACCCAAAGACTATTTCTAAGTGGTATCAGACCATTGATGGAACTCCTGGCTTCACAACTGAAGCCCTCAGTGCATTGAAGAACAAAGTGCAGCAGTCTGCGGGAGAACAAATTTATTGCAATCTGGTGATTGACGAGATGGCTATTAGAAAAAAAATCGAATTCATTGCTGGTAAATTTTATGGATCAATAAGTTTTGGAGAAAAACCTGAAGTGGATACTTTACCAGAAGCTAAGGAAGCACTTGTGTTTTTAGTTACCTGCATCAATGGTCACTGGAAAATTCCAGTAGGCTATTTTTTGATAGATGGATTATCAAGCAGAGAAAGAGCCAATTTGGTAATTAACTGTCTGGAGTTTTTGAATGAAGTAAATTTGAGAATAACTTCTGTTACTTTTGATGGAGCAGCTTCGAATTTGAATATGGCGAGTCATTTGGGTGCTGATTTTTCGAATCCTCAATCATTGAAGACTCACTTCGAACATCCAGTCACCAAAGAGAAGGTATTAATTTTTCTTGACCCTTGTCACATGCTCAAACTCTTGAGAAATTGTTTAGGAGACAGTAAGATTTTGAAAAAAAAAAATGATAAATTAATCAAATGGACCTATCTTGAAGAACTTGTGAATCTTCAAGACATAGAAGGATTGAATGCAGCAACGAAGATAAGAAAACGTCATTTACATTTTGTGAAAGAAAAAATGAGAGTGAAGATTGCTGCGCAGACATTCAGCAGGAGTGTGTCGGATGCTCTTAAATTCCTTGAGTTTGATTTGAAATTGACAAATTTTAAAGGTGCTGAAGAGACTGCAAATTTCTGTCTCTTAGTTAATGATTTATTTGACATCTTGAACTCAAGAAATAAATTCTCTCCATATATATATAAGAGGGCATTGTCTTTCGAAAACATTGATTTATACGTGGAAAGGTTTTCTGAAGCAAAAGAATACTTCATGGAACTGACTCTGAATGGAACACCAGTATTATCTTCAAGAAGGAAAACAGGGTTTCTAGGGTTTTTAATATGTATGGAGAGTCTTGAGGAAATATTTAGAATGTATGTGGTGTCAAAAAAATTAGACTTTTTATTGACCTATAAGTTCTCTCAAGACCATCTGGAGGTATTTTTTGGTGCTATCAGGAGTCTGAATGGATACAACAACAATCCCACAGCCAGACAATTTCAGTCAGCATATAAAAAGTTGTTGATAGCAAGGGAAGTGAGAGGTGCTGATTCTGGAAATGTTGTTAATTTGGACAATACATCAATTCTTCATGTTTCGTCATATAAAAAAATAACAATAAATGATCATAAGGAGGACTTGGAGGAGACTGAAGAGTATAAAAATTTGTGTGCAGCGTTAAATGATCATGATTACTTTGGCTCTTCAGGATGGCAATTATCTTCATATATACAGGATGTTTTAATTTATATAGCAGGATTCGTTGTCAAGTCATTGAAAAAATGTATCACTTGCTCAAAATGTCTTGATATGTTGGAGACTTGTGAAACATATTCATTTCTACAGAAAAGAAAAACGTATGGCAATTTATTCAAGGCATCCAAATTTGTCATTAAGATATGCACACAAGCAGAAAAAACAATAAGATATATGATTTCTAACAACCCTAATATTTTGAGTACAAAATCTGAAAATTTAATCAATAAGTTGATTCATAATTGTATTGTCTGTTTACCAGATGATGTTTTAAATGCATTTGGCAATCATGTATTTGATGAAGGGTTTCTAGAAAGTCATGAATTGCCTTTGATAAAACTGATATTGAAAAGATATTTCACTATAAGAATTCACCACGAGACAAGAAAAATGAGCGATCAAGTGGTGAATCGAGTAAGAAGCATGCTCACACATCTGATTTTGTATCAGAATCAATAAGTTTTTTTTTATCTTTACAATTGTTAGTTTTAAGTTTTAGGGTGATCAGGGTGTATAAAACACTCTTTTTTGATCGTGTACTTTTCGATCCTGTTTGGATTCAATTACCAAGGACAATAGCAGTAGTAGATTCTTAGTTATTTTATTATAAACATTTCTGAAGAATCGATTATCAGTATATTTTAGTTACCTATCGTATTTCTTCAAATCATTATTGTAAAAATCATTTATTTTATGTTACATGTTATTTTTTATGGAAGTTATTAATACATCCTTGCTTGATAATCAATCCTGATTATGCAGGCTTTCAAGTTTCAATTGCTATTCCACTTTAAATACTGATGCCCCGTCCATTCCATTGCAAAACTAACAAAATTCCAATCATCTATCTTATATAGTGGAACAAAACTATACATTCATACTATCATTTGCCTTCAAAGGTGCAGGTAATGGATGGACAAGGTTTCAGTAAGTAAGTAAGGCCTATTACAGCATTAATGAGATCTGATATGATTATACTTCACACTTGATGTAAAACTGACCTATCTAATACATTTTCATGTCGAACTGGATCAATAAATTTATTGTTATTTTTGTTATTCAATTTAACATAGTATTCAGGTGTAATATCCTTAAATTTCAAACCTTTGCAGTCAAATGAGCTCCATTTGTAATAACATGGTGGTCCCCAATAAAAATCTGGACTCAACTCAGAACAAGATATCAAGCTGTGTTAAAATCCAAATTTAGATACAGCATCGTCTTGTATGGTAATAACGTACCATGCAGCCTTACTGAAAAGTGACCTGAATAGATGTATTCGATATAATAGGATTGTTAATAAGATCATTGATAATGATATAACATTCAATTGTATAGGTATTTGTAATTATTAAAACCAGAACAACAATATTTGAATATCATATTTGCTATTTCAAATCTCTTTTCATATTGAATTTTTTTTCGAATCGAAAATATGCCCGCACTATAAAAATTCTGCGTATAACAATGATTTAGAATAAGATGAAAACATCGGGAAGGTCAACAAAATTCATAAAAATAATGACATTAATTATGCATCCAATGAAATAATAATTAAAGATTCGATAACCTTTGAAGGATTTATTTCTATTCTTAACAAATTTTTAGATCCACGCCACTGACTTCTATTTACGACAACACACTTTGTTTGTAAACAAACAGTGTTTATTATGGGAACAAAACATTCAGTTCATCTAGTAAGGGATTGCTCCATCTTGGTGTAAATAATCTAAGTTCGTATACAAGAACCCGGGTCCGTGACCCGAGTAGATCCGTCACGTGACCCGAGATCGAGTCAGTACCCTAGTAAGTTTCCGAAAACGCCTTATGGTTCGGTACGCATACAAAAATAAATAATAAAGGAAAAGGAATTACATTTTTCAATTCCAATTCGATAATAAAAGCAATAAATCAAAATTCTAACCAAATCCATCAGGAAATCCTAATACTGAGGAGGATGAGCTAACTTTGCCTCGTGCCAGTATAAATAAAATGATAAAAGAGCTAGTACCGTCTGTAAGGATCGCTAATGAGGCTCGAGAGCTGATTCTAAATTGTTGTACAGAATTCATTCATCTTTTGAGTTCTGAAGCTAACGAAATTTGTAATCAACTTCATAAAAAGACCATAAATGCAAAACATGTTTTAATGGGTATGTATTCTTTGAATTTACTGTATGACTCTAGAAGTCATTGAACTAAATTGAACAAATTGTTAAATATGTTGATATTTTCTCATTGCTATATTACTTTTCAGCTCTAGAAAAATTGGGGTTCTCTGACTATCAGGCTGAAGCAGAAGCAGTTTTGAAGGATTGCAAAGCTGTTGCTGCCAAGAGGAGGCGGCAAAGTACTAGACTTGAGAATTTAGGTATACCAGAAGAAGAATTATTGAGACAACAGCAAGAACTATTTGCTAAGGCTCGACAAGAACAGGCATTTGCTGAGCAACAGCAATGGGAACAGATTCAAGCAGCTGCTGCTGCTCAGCAAGTTGGCTCTATATTGCCTATGGACGATGACACAGATGATTATTCTTAACATTAACATCATCATATTCAAGACTATAATTAAAGGGTTTCATCCTAACATCTAAGATAGTAATCAGTGATTTTTTTCTAACTGGTAGGTATCAAATATCACGACAAACTATGTTTTGGTTACTTTGAAATAATCTGTTGTTTCAATTTGTGGTGTATATTTCTTATTAAACTATATTTTTCTAATTCCTCCAGCAATTTACAGAATTCCCTTTTAATATCTAAAAGCATACAATTTCACCTTGATATTTTCAAATGCTTACTATTTCAGTTTTAGTAATAAGATTAGCTGTTGAGTTAAATTTCAAAACAAACAAGTTAAAATAGTTGCATTATTGCATAGGAATTGTTGAGAGAGCAATATTTCATTTGTAGGAATAGTGTTTAATTTTTTAAATGAGTCTGTACACATATTTTACTCATTACATTAATATAAATTAAGAAATACTTTAAACGTGATAACAATTAACACGCTGTATAAAATTTTTCACTCCTAAATTTAGTGCTTGATCTGTCTATATGCACTTCATGAATTTTTCCTGTACATTACAACTAAAAAGACTAGGTCTATATTATTAGCGGTATACCTCAACATACAATGTACATTATCTATCACATAAATATATTATGTTTTAAAATTTGTGTTTTTAATCCCATTTTGATTTCTTTTTGACAAATTCTTCTTTGCCATCTCCGCCGACTGCTGAATAATAACCCATAGATTCATATTTGTGTCTCATATATGCAATATATCCAAGACATCCAGTAAAAGCCACTAAACCTAATCCCATGATAGCTAAGTTCTAAAACGAAAAATTTGATGAATAAAGTTTATTGGCTTTTTTAATCAACATACAGGTTTCACGTAAAGTTCGAAATTGAATGCTTTGAAGAGACCACTAGTTTTAAGTGATCGGATTCCATCTCCTGGAGAAGCTTGATTTTTTAATTCTTTATTTTCCGACATGTCCCCTAGATCGTGAGAGTTTAATTCAATTTAAATATTTCAATTCAACAAATCAAGAATTTGTTATGATTATGAAATAAAAAAGGTAGGTTATTTCACAGAAAAATATGTATTTTGTTGAATTTAGTTCACAGAATTAACAGTCATTTTTATGATTTTTTGTTCTTATTTTTTAACTTGTCAAACTTCAAAATTTTTGTTCTCTGTCTCTGTGGTGTTCTGTGCTCTGGTGGAAAAGAAGAACAGCAACGATCATCTGTTGTTTTGTTGTTGTAAATGGGCTGTTTACTGTTTCATTGAAAACATAAACAAATTCAAAAATCTGGAAATGGCAACTATTGAAGATTTACCTGATGAAATACTTGAATACATATTATTTTTTGTTTCGCCTTATGAGGATTTACATTCTTGTATGTCTGTTTCAAAACGATGGAGAAAATATGTTAAAAGTAAGTATAACTTATATTTTCAAATGAATTGCTCATTCTCTGATGTTTGCTTTTTCATTTTTCAAGATGTTATAAAATCACGAAGAAGGAATTTGAATAAATCAATCGCCAATTTCAATGTCAAATGGAATACCTACGAACCCTCAGAAAGTGATAGATGTATTGGAAGGAGATATTCCCATGCTGCCACCTTTCATGATAATTCGATGTATATATTTGGAGGATGCACTTGCTCTAATACAACGTATAATGATTTGTGGAGGTATGATTTGTCCAAAAAAGAATGGATAAGACCACTTGCAACTGGAACCTATCCTTTTCCTAAAGCTTGTAGCTCTTTGGTCAATTATAAAAACAAATTAGGTGAATATTCGTCTTGTGGACACTTAGGAAAAAAATTTATAATTATTCTTTTTCAGTTCTCTTTGGGGGTTGGACATATCCCCCTTCTTATCCTTTATATCAAAGCTGCCATCTTTTCAACGAACTTCATGTTTATGACATTCATAGTAATCACTGGAACGTTATTGATACATCGCTGAAACCTCCACCTATGGCTGGACATTCCGTTTCTATTATTGGTAATACTATGATAGTATTTGGAGGTCTTGTGAAAAATTACAGTAGTGTAGAATGTGTGAAATCAAATGATGTATGGAAACTGGATATTGATACTTGGACTTGGTACAAACAAGATGTAGACGGTATGTAAATAATTAAATTTTTTTACTATTTCCTTAGGAATATCAATCCACATTATATAACAGCAAACTCTATATTTTACTTTCTGATTCTAGTCTTCAAAAAAATTTTCAAAGAATTTAACAAACATGTAATTTCCATTGAAATGTATGAATACTGTACCGGGTTTTTCACTATAATTTGACCCTCCCCCTTTAACTTTGTTACTAAAGGAGATACAAAAAAATGTTTCGTATAAAAGTTTCACGAAATCAACTGAGGTTTTTTTATATTAGTCCAAAAACTGAAATATATATTAGGTGTACAAATAAGTTTCCGCGGTTTGTCAAAAGATGGCCCCACCAGAAGGTTATGGAGAAATTGTCAGATGTAAAACGTAATATCCCAAGTTTAGTCATCTGGCAACACCATAACCATTGTATAAGGAAGGATAGTAGGCCAGCCCCCGTAGTAATTTGGTTTCACGCTTTCTTGAGCGCCATCTAGGTATATTTACCACGTTCTTGGTCTCCGACTATGCCGTGACGTGGCGACCCCTTCAAAATGGTTCTTATTTTTGTGAACTAAAATATTTGAGTAGATGTTGATACAGATTTCTGCATATTCTAGTAGGTTGCGCATCAACAAGCACATCTTTGATGCATTACATATAAAATGAAAGTAACACAGTGGCGTGTATTATGAAGTACATAAAAGAAAAATAATAAATCAATATCACTTTATTGGTATTCACATAATACATGATCACATTATACAAATAAAAAGTCTTTTTGACATAAAAATCTTTTATGTCTATTAAAAAAAATCATTTCATGGATTATAGTTACAAAAAAAAGAATCGAGGAAATTTTTAAACATCAGAAAAAATTACAAAATGGGGCTAACATACTTATTACTTTAAGCATTGTTTAGGGAGAAGATAGTTGGTTCTGTTTTTGCAACAATCACCATATTTATTCTTCGGCGGGAAACAACAGCAGAATCAACTTTCTAATTTGCATATTCCTTCAAATTCAGATTAATGTTTGGCTAGAAGTTTCATTAAATTTTTATTTTTTCATTCACATACTCTGAATCAGAACACCGTAATTGATTAAACGAAATGAGGCACTTAGCTAGACTCTGTAGAAGCTATTTTTCATCAATTTTATAAGCGAAAAATCAATTTCGATGGAATGATAATTTCAAATTTTAAGATGGAGTTCACAAGTTCGAAAAATGAGAAGAAAACGTAGAGAAAATGGAAATGAAATATTAAGCAATTTCAACTGTAATTTAAGTCAAGATGCCAAATTGCAGAGGAAGTACGTTTTTTTATTGATATGTAAATGAGCATATTGAAAAAATGACATTTTTCATTGTATTGCGAACGAAACAGACAAAATTGATATATTTTTCATTAATCATGCGTTATTATCAATTCTTACTTCTATAAAAAACTCGATAAATTGACCATGAAATTCTGATGACAAAAAAATCATATGTCCTATTTCCTACTCAATATACATATAGTATAACATGGTATCATATGAATTAATTTGGCATAAATAAAGTAAGAAAAGTTAATTGGTTCCCTCTTATTTAACATTTCCTTATAATGGGTGTTTTTTTAGAGGTTTGATTTTTTAATTAACAATAATTGTTTCTAGTGATAATCAATTTGTGTATTTGTTGCCAATACGTTTTTCCATTTCACAATTCACAAACTCACTTCAGAACAACGCTTGCAAGTTGTACAAATTTATTATGTATCCATTCCCCGACCCGAATAGATAAAATAACGCTCGACTGATGTGGTAAGGGCGGTAGCAGATGGTTTTTATGACACAGCCGACTGGGCAAAACTGAAATAATCACAACTACCTGCTGTGGAGTTATGCACGAAAAAGATAAATATATGCAATCTTTTCAGAGACTTGGCAGCAATATTGAGAGAAATACCAAGGACTGAAACTTTTAACACACCTTCATCTTAATAAAATTATTAAGCTGTTCTTTGAAGTTCGATTTTTTGATCGTTGGACTCTTGGTAATTCAATATTTAAACGGTTCTTGGATTTCCCTTAAAACTAGATCGCTCGACATAAGTTGCTCAAGTTGAAAAATTAAATTAATTTCCCAGTTAAAAACCCTGAAGTATCTTCTGATTAAAGGAAAATATGAAAAAATTTTATTCGATGAACTCTCAAAATTATGCCACAATTATCAATTATGTTACACTTTATTGTTGTATCTTCTTCATAAAATAACAGCAATTACAATTTGTGCAAAAGCTGAAACCGCTCGCTGTACTTTCGGAAAATGGACAGAATATTCGGAAACCTCATAATTTCGCGAAATGGACCTGTGAGGTCTCCAAGTTCGTTCGATCACTTTCTTCGGAGATATGTGAAGTCATACGTCTACGAAGATAACCCACAGACATTGAAACAATTGGAAGACTACATTTGCCGCGTTATTGCTCGAAAAAGTGGTCGAAAATTGGACTTCATGCGTACGCTTCATTCGGGCCAGCCCCTATTCCCGAAATTAAACGAAATTCATTTTTAGGTTTTTTATTTCATTTTGAAGCTGTAGACCTCAAAAAACACCCTTTATTCAGCGCTATTAGAGTGTCATTCCTTGACCATCATTATGAAGACTTGATGAAACCTATGTTATGTATAATAATAACCTGAACCAATAACGAATTATAGTAAGCTTGAAGTCGCTGGTTGAATCATAGTGTTCATGCTGCTGATGCATACAGTGAAAACAATGCCCACTTCATAGAAAATGAATAACTATATGACGATAGATCCCGAATACTGCAATCGCGAATTATGTGGAAACATCGTTTACAGTTTTTGGAGTTCAGATTCCATCATAAATTAGGCAAAGCATTTTGCAATCGTTGAAGAAAAGTTGACGACCTGTAGCATAATAGGTACCATATAAGAAAAAAATTCAAGAAACCCCTGAGAGTGTGCTTTTGAGCGTTCTTTGATTGGTGGATCAAATATCATCTCAAAATTTTGTACAGGACTTGAGATTGATACTAAATGAATAAATGCAAAATCTCTGCACGATCGGGGAAATATTCTGGATATGATTCAAAAACTGAAATATGTAAAAATTAGACGATTAAAAAAATTGATTTCTATGGTTCTGTTGATGCGATCATCTTGAAACCCCAGCATTTGCGAACGGATGTTGAGAAGACTGTTGTCTTCTCAACATTCGAAAATGACAGACATTTTGGCAAAACAATATGGTACTCGTTTAAGTAGAACTAGAGCTCTCAAAAACAAATAGTTGAAAATAGGACTAAGAATACAAGAAGTATGTTCTGTAAAACATACTGATGAGCCAACGTTGAAATAATGTTCTGTTATATATTTTGGAAAAAATAATTTTAATCAACTGACGTTTAGGTTTTTGAAGAATGAAGAATGAAATCAACTTAGTATATCGGGTGTCCCGAGGTGAGTGGCCTATTAGATTATTATGGAAACTATTGATGGTAAGGATTTCAAATTTTGTGGATCGATATAAAGACATGTAAGGTACATTTTTACAATAATTTCACATTTCCAGTGTTGCCGGATGTACGACAATTTGATAACAACTTTGTTATTTTAAATGAGACATCCGGTATTTCTATTTTTTTATGATACTCCATAAGATATTTGATCTATTCAGTCTTAATTTTTTGTATATAATATTGAGCGAACTAGAGTCATTTTCGTAAGACGCAAATTTGATCTGAAATTTCGAAAAATAATTAATAGATAAAATATTTTATGGAGTATCATAAAAAATAGAAATACCCGATGTCCCATTTAAAATAACAACGTTGAATTTGCAATCTTCACTATCAATAGTTTTCATAATAATCTAATAGGGCACTCACCTTGGGACACTCGACATAGTTGGGCGGCATATGGGTGAAATCTAAACAGAACAAGGAACAATTTTGCTGACTTTGTTTTCGAGTTATTGCTTTTCTACTCAATTGTGTTGAAGGATTGTAAGCTTCACATTATTTGTTGACTGTCTGGTTCTCAACTGACTTGACAAATTTTTACCAAATTTGTATATTTGAGTTCTTAGCAGCAAATCTAGAATATACTCTCTATGTTCCTTGCAAATATCATCTGCTGAGAACCATTCAGGAAGAAAATTTCGAATTTTCTCAAAAATTGTTTTCTTCAAAAATGACATAATGTTTTTATTCGAAATTTTTCCTACATCTTCGTTGACAGAATTCAAAACCAATTCGGTGAATTTTTGCAACAAAGTTGTTGGTGTTTTTAAACCGCCCTCACATTTTATTTGATAATTTTTGAAGAATATCAATAACTGTTCTTCATTCTCCAAATTTATTTTTTATTGTTCTCAAGTGAACGTTGCGACTATGGAAAGTTTTTTTTAGTTTTCGCAATTCTGCCCTCAGCCGCTTATTTTCTTCTTCTATCATATGCAATTTTTTTTAGTACTCACTGCATTCACTGGAAGAGTCTGTAAATGCTCTAACCAATCATCATCACCATTGTCACTTTCTGAAGTATCCAATACGCAGGGTAAATTATTCCCGACGTTGGTTTGTTTCCTTTCGTACGTTTTGGTGATCTTAGATTTCATTATGGGCGCTACTGGAAAATCCAAATTTTCCTCCTCTGACTCTGAACTTACATCGCTTTTGTATCGAAAGGGATCGGCATTGAGGGGTAACTTGCAGGAACGAGTAAACTTTTCATCGAAATGCTTACTGCAAATGAATTTTTTGCTCAATGTTTCTGGAGTATGATCTGCCAAGGACATATTACCTAAATTAATAAAAAATATCCATTTTATTGTATGTTTTTCGAAAGGAGTTGTTCAATAATAAATGTACGAGTATCTACCTACTGACTTAGATGAAAAGTTAATATTATTAGTACGAAAACTCTATGTGGAACAAATATTTATCCGGAAATTTCATTATGAAACGGATTGATAACATCGGCAAAGTCACTACTGAATGTAACAGAAATATAAAGAAATTAAGTTATAATAAATGTACGAAAGAGCTACCAAATTAGGAAAAGGGGAGAATTCCATTAAGAGACCCCCAAATTCTACAGTCGTTACTTGAATCTAAACTCTCAGTTTTCCTCAATTTTCTCAAAGCAAGTTGAATGTGTTTTTCGTCGAACTCAAAATAAATAATAACCCATTTTATTGCTCAATTTTCACTATTTTAAAACATGAAGTATTCAAAAGTAATGAAACATAGAAATTCAATTATATTCTGTGAAATGCATTTTTAATGCAAAATAAAAATGTAGTTCGATGAAAAATTTCATAACGCGGGGAAAATCTTGTGATCCACTCGTTTATTAATTTAGAGATTATTTAACTAGTTGATTAATTGACTATAAGCGCACACGAAATTTGAATTCAATTGCAATAGTAATTTTTGTTATTAAAAATATTTCTTTTAACTCTGACTTCCACATAGGTATATCTTGGTAACGAAGCCGTTAGATAAGTTATTCTAAAAAAATCTGGGAAATACTTCTGGTTCAACTTGCTGATAAACGACGAACGTAAAAGCTTCAATTCGAAAAACATCCTTCATATATGATTTTTCTAAACAATTTGTGAATCTAGCAAATTATGCTGAAGTATTTCTGACTGTTACGTTCGTCATAACAAATTACAGTGAACAAATATTTCGAAAGTGGTTTCGCAAACTTTAACCATATTGTTCGTTTGTGAACAGTGAGGGTAATAAACTTAAAGGAAGAAGCGGTATTTAATTCTTTCATTAGGGTCACAAACAAGAATATCTAAAGTATTTTCTTTATTCGCCTTTCCTATAGTGGCATCCAGATGCTTGAATAATTAAGAGATTGAATGTGTTAATTTCTATCAAAGTGATGGTAGTTTGGACGAGTTTGGTGAATAACGACAACCAGAACTCAAATTGCAGTCAAAATAGCATTAATTCAAAATAAGGGATGAAAGTATCTCAGAGGCCATTTATCTAACAATTAGTTAATCAATGTAATTTCCAAATTCACTAAAAAATATTTCCAAAAGTGGTTTTGAGAAAAGCACACCCATGTTACTCACTTTTTACCTGGAGGGGTAATAAACAACACGAGCACCGACAATAAAACTTGGTTAGCCTATTTTCTAGTCGCCTGGGTGTTCGAATAGTTACGCTTTTTCGATGAATACAGAAATGTAGATTGAATCAATTTATTTCCAGCTGTGAAATATTATAATTTTCATTTTGAAATTACCAGAGTTCAACTGGCAAATAAAAAAGTATAAGTTAATCTCCAAAAAAATCGAATTATTGAAGACATAAATTTTTGGGCAAGTTTCGTAATACACAACAAAGTACTGACCGTGCAGTGAAAAAAGATATAGTTCGCAAGAATTATATTTTCATCACTCTTATGTACAATTAATGAATACAATAAAATTAATTTTTCCCCTATATGGATGTTCAGGTTTCGTGAGTGGATACCTTATGATAGCCGAGAAATATACCGAAAAAATTGCAGATAAATCGTTTATTGCGATATAAAGAACCTGTGTATCAAAGAGCACTGAATAAATAAATATATATGCCTTACCGGAAAGAATAATCCATCTTTTACATCTTTCTGCGTCCTTTGCTGGGAATCGGTACATTCTAATCGAAGCATCGATTCTTTTGCTGAGACCACAGTTGAAATAAACACACTTATTTCCTGCCATTTCTAGAATATGTTTGTATTTTAATTTTGATCGGAAATTCTGAAAGACAACAAATTGATTTTAAATATCTTTCGAAGTTTAACCGTAGTATCTTCTAAAAATTAGCAAGTTGAATGAATAAATGATTTGAACAGTAAGCTTACCTCAGGATAACTGTTATCAATTTCTGGAATATTAAATTGATGTAGGAATCGAAATGAAATCTTGTCTAACTCAAAATTCACGTCAAACACGATATGATACGTATTTCGCACAACTGATAGAAGTGTTCGGTCTGAACCAGTATTTAAACTGATATATTTTATACAGGTAACACAAAGTGTACCGAAACTGAATGACGTTTTGGGTAAGCAAAAATTTCGACCATTGGAAGCGAATATGAATAATGTTTACCTAGAAAAGGTGTTTTACGATAGGAATTTCAGACAATTTTGAGAATACCTGGGCCCTAGATGAAGCTAATTTTTCAGCATCGCAGGTACATATCATGAAACTCGTGTATTTTGAATCGATATTTAATCTTCAGTATTACATATTGGAACTAATTTTTTCGATATTATACCAACAAAATATACATGTATGTATAAATTATGTATTGATATCATGAAATCTCCTATAAGTTGATCATATCACATCAGGCCTAGAAAAAGTTGCCAAAATGGAACCCAAATAAAAACTACCTATCTACGTATTCGAAAACTTTCGAACATTTTTGACTTCATTTACTCAGTTTCATAAGTCTTTCAGATATTTGGATTTCGCATGTACCAACTCAATATGAAATATTCAAATTGAACTCAAATCTTATTGATTCTTAAAGCATTTATTATGAAAATATATCGAATTCACTACAGATTGAACCAAAACTTTAATAGAACGTTTGTAAACGTGGGACAGAATTATTAGCATAATTTCATATATAATTGTTAAGAGGAAGAAGAATGATAATGTAATTGTTTTGTTATTTTGTATTCTTTATTATCGAAATTACCGGCGACTTACTGGAACGAAAAAATCAGAATATCGCAAACTCTGAAAAAAGTATTAAGGTAGTCATAATCAACTAAAAAAGTAGCCCAACTTGAAAACACGCCACTGGCCGTCTTTTCTCCTGTTTTTGGCGACATCTACATTCATTGTAAGTGCCATCTATTATTTAGTAGCCGACGCTAATGGAACTTTTGAATCTGTACGCTTCAATCTACGACATTACCAACTGCACTTAGCTAAGACATGCCGAGGACACCGGCTCTTTTGCGCCACCTATCGGCGTTATCTGGGGTGTGAAACTAAAATCTATGTATGGTTGACCTACTATCCTTCTTATACAATGCCATAACCTCAAAGTACTAGTGATTCCGTATCAGCATCACGTAATTTTTTTCGTGCAAAAATGTCAAGTTTTATTCCGAATAAGCATCATTTGCGGGAACTTTTGATTTACCTCTTTAATGTGAAAAAATCTGCAGCTGAGGCTGCTTATTTTGATCGAGGAATCATCTCCCAATTTATCAAAGAAAAAAGGGTTCTTCCTCCAAGACAATGCTGCAGCTCACAAATCAATAAAGACGGTGGCAAAATGGTAGAATTACGCCTCGAATTGCTTCCTCATCCCCCACATTCTGCAGATTCAACCCCAAGTGATTATTGTCTATTTCTAAACTTGAAGAGATAGTTCTAGGGAAAGAAATTCGAGAGGGATGACGAGGTCAAATGAAAAACCGCGGAAACTTATTTGTACACCTAATACATGGTGTCCAACATATTGATGGCAACTTCATTTTTTCAAATGGAACACCCTGTATATTCTTCCATGTTTGGCTAGCTCTATTTTCCCTGATTTCGAATATGTAACATATAGTCCGTTCACGAAAGGTTGAGCCGTCGGTTGGCCATGGAAATTTGACATATTTCACTGTGTATATTAAAATTTCAGTTTATGTTCTTTATTTTCTTGTCAGATTGATACGCAATGTTGTCAATATTGCATAGAGTAACTCGCAAGCTCGTCAGACGAGGCCGGGTACATTCGGCAACATTGAATTTATTTTAAGTTATGACAGCAAATACTGCCAACTTCAGATAAATAAAGAAACGCCTACTATGTGCTCAACCTTTCGTGAACGGACTATATGTCGGTCTATCTCTTTCATTCTGAGAACCACAGAGTTTCAAATTTTAATAACGACCTGCCAAGTTCTGTGATCATATTACAAGTGGCAGAGTGCGTTTACTGAAAATGCTCATTTTCTACTATATTTTTTCAAATGGGACACCCTGTCCTGTATATTTTCCTTGTTTTGATATACTATTTCCTCCTGATCTCGAAAATAAATGCGCATGTGGATGTGTCTCTTTAATTTTCAGAGTTTCAAAGTTTTGAAATGATGACACCGAATATAGTCCGTTCACGAAAGGTTGAGCACATAGTAGGCGTTCCTTTATTTATCTGAAGTTGGCAGTATTTACTGTCATAAAGTAAAATTAAGTCAACGTTGCCGAATGTACTCGGCCTCGTCCAACAAGCTTGCGAGTTTTCAGAGAACTCTATGCGATATTGACAACATTGCGTATCAATCTGACATGAAAATAAAGAACATAACCTAGAATTTTAATATACACAGTGGAATATGCCAAATTTCCACGGCAACCGACGGCTCAACCTTTCGTGAACGGAGTATAAAAAATATGTGAAATACCTACGAAATTCTTTTTATCCAAATAATCTACTTAAAAGTATTATAACAATTACTTAACCAATGAAAAATGATAAACTATGGTAGTATGGTAGGAATAACATCAACTGAAGAAATTGCTCAAAATGACCACCTTCATACAATACACATAGATCATATAGTTGTCTCAAGATGTTTGACTATTTTTGATAGCATTATTATGGCTCAGATTCAAGTCAGAAATTAAAGCTTCAAAATTTGTATCATTACAATATTATTATTATTCTTTGTGCGTTGATGGGATTAGTTCCGGATTATGGGTTTAATATTGGTTGATTTTAGATCATTAATATTATTCTCCGCTTTCATTGATCGTCATTATTGCTGAAGTAAATTTTTTCCTTCAGGAACGGCTATAAAAACGTGTCCAACGGTGTTAAATCGGGACTATTTGGTGGCCATAAAATGGATGCGCCATTACCAATCCAAAGAACAAATTGGCCACTTAAATATTCATGAACTTCCAGAATGCTATGATAGATGGTTATTGAAATTTGAAACTCTGTGGTGCTCAGAATAAGAAAGATAGACCAACATATGTTATATATTCGAAATCAGAGGAAAAAGAGATAACCAAATATGAAAAAATATACAGGGTGTTCCAATTTGAAAAAATGAAGTTGCCGTCAATATGTTGGCCACATTTTTTGTATCTCCTTCAATAACAAAGTTAAAGGGGGGTTCAAATTATAGTGAAAACCCTGGTACCTTTTATGTACCACATAATTATAGTATTCGATTTGAAGAGTTTCATGCTCCTGAGCTGTTCCAGTGCTTGTGCGCAACCAATGGCAACCCGTATTTCGAGCTTTTGAGTTACTCAGGAGCACACAACTCTTCAAAACGAGTAGTCTATAAGGGCGCATTCAGCAGAGGGAACTGTTATCAATATTTTATGCTCTTTCAGCTGAATGCATTGCTACCTGACGAATGCCATTTCATAAGAATATTAACATAAAACACTTTACTAGCATAAATACCCCAATGGAATATTTTAAGATAATTTTATGCATATTATTTCACTCTTTGAATGGTATTTACTTGCTCCAAGCTTGTCAGTTATATCTTATAATCAATATGTATACTGAGACACAAAACTTAATATTAATTTTAAACTGTACAATTCGTTTCAAGTTCCGAAAAAAATGGTTCATGAAATAGTTACTCAATTTGGACCTTCTTCAGTTTCTTGTAAAAAAATGTATGTTTTTAGGTATTAAAAAACCAGAAGGTCGATTTGGTCAAACTCAAGTGGTTATAGATAGTGAAAATATATTAATTCTTGGTGGTTCTGGTGGGACCCAATTAGATTTTTGGGATGCCTGGATTTTGAATATGTCCAGCGAAAATCAATGGAAATGGATACCGGTAGAGATAAAGGGTAAAGCAAACAAACCCAAGAATATTTGGAGCAATCCGGGCTGTAAGGTATTATTCAACAAAATATTCGAAAAACGTTTAGTTACTAATATTAAACTTTCAGGTGAACGATAAAATCGTTGTTCTGAATAGATTACAAACTGACACTATTTTTCCACTGAATAGTGGTAGAAGTCATCCAGAATATAAAAAAGAAGGTATTCCCAGTACAAGTTCATCATCCAGTAAGCAGCCTGATGTAGATGACAATGTAAATGGTAAATGGGGTACTTTGAGGTTATCTAATCCCAATGATAATACTTTTCAGTCGGTAAGATTTTTCATATTCATCATGAAATTATGCTTAATTGTGTCAGGGTGATTTTTTTTAAATGTTTCATTATAATTTTTCAAGGAAAGAATTGTAGTATAAATTTGAGATTTTGTATTTTTGTATAAGTGTTCATGAACTCAATTTGTTAATATTTTCAAGCTGAATCTACTTCCGATTCTACCGGAAACGAATGTAAACTTCGTTATTTCAAATGTAACACTCTGTATATTCATGCATATTCGAATTCTTCGTTTAATTCTGCAACGATTTGATGTACGATGCACGCAACCACTTCAAGCGGTTTTTGAGTTATAGACTGATCATCAAATTTTTTGACAGAAAGATTGTCACAAATTAGTGTTTATATTTTAAAATTCATCATCTTGAAGAATGTTTTTTGCAACAGTGGAACAAAAGAAAGTATACAGATACCTCTTCTTGTATAAATTATGGGGAAATATTATACAGGGTATCTGAAACAGAGCTTCAAAGTGAGCCTTAAAAAAATATAAAATTTCTTTATTTTCAAATGGTAGCCATATTAGTTTGTAATTCCGATCGATTACTCGTCAAAAATCATTTTGAGTGTGCCAAAAATTGTATGCCTTTAAAATCAGTAGTTTTGCCGTTATTGAATAAAATTCGAATTTTGGACTAAAGGGTTTCGCTCAGTCAAATTAATTGGTATGCTCTAGTGATGTAACGAATGTCATATTTTATACATTCGCGAATGCGAATTCGAATGCAAATGTCTGCTACTGACATTCGCGAATGCAACTGCGAATGTAGAAGTGTTCAATAAGATAAATAACTGTTATTTTTTAGAAAGAAGAATGTATTATGTTTGAGAGTTTATACATTTCTTGTTTGTTTAGATTATATTATAATTTAATGCAGAAGAATATAGTTTTTGATTATTTATTATATTTTAGAGTTTTATTCAAGATGATGATTATTAAACATTTTAAAGTAATATAAAGAAAGACTGATAAAAGTTCATAGATTTGTTTTTGTTAGTTTCAATTGCACTCAATTTTTGTGTTATAAGTTTTTTCTGATATTCATATTCGCAAAACATTCGCAGAAATTTTGCGGATGCGAATGTAAATGCGAATATCCGCGAATGCGAATGTGAATGCGAATATTCGTTACAACTCTAGTATGCTCATCTTTTTTAAAATGTTAGGAATAGTAATTCTCAATTATGTTATTGCTCTTTGTAAAGTGAAGATATATCATTCAAGTGGAATTAATATTATTACATGTTTTGCGAAATGATTGATCGTTAATTGTTATCAACTAGGTTATTCAAGACAGCGACTAATGTTCAAGATATTTTAATGCGTGAGGCGAACGCGTTAATAGTTCGGGACCATTAGTCGCTCCATTAATAACCGAGTTGATTACAAGATTTTTCCGACGATCTGAATACGGATTGTGTATGAAATCTTGATTGAAATACATTTTCATTTTGCACGAGACTTACATTTGACATAATAAAATTTCTATGTATCTTTTTTCCAGTAGAGTTTTGACATTTCTCGTAGTGCTTCTGAATACTTTGTGAACGGTTGCCATGAGGATTGCACATAAAAATAGCATAAATTGAGCATTAAAATAGATCATTAATGTTTATTTTTGTACACATTAAAATCACCTTTTATTTCGAGGTCGCCGGAAAAAATAATTGAGAATGCCTATTCCTAACACAGCCTACTTTAAAAAAGATGAGCATACCAATGAATTTGACTGAGTGAAACCTGCCTTTAGTCCTAAAATTTTTTCTTTGAACTTCAACCCTGTATCTAAGAAATGATGCGTCAGAGAGCCATTCTACACAGGAACTTTATATCATAAAATCATCTGAGGATTAAGATCCTGAATTTAAGGAACCTTATTCTGAAACACCCTGTATAGATGAATTCATAACATTAGTTACAAATTATAGT
Source organism: Propylea japonica (assembly GCA_013421045.1). Taxonomy (NCBI): domain Eukaryota; kingdom Metazoa; phylum Arthropoda; class Insecta; order Coleoptera; family Coccinellidae; genus Propylea; species Propylea japonica. The sequence continues at coordinate 46,159,760 of CM024246.1, forward strand.
TGCATTGGCAGAAATTAATAATAGTGAATTGTTTCTTAGTTTAATCGAGTACCAACAAGGTTTACTGGAAAGATTGGCGTAGGCGATGTAGAAAATAGTGTGCTCAACAAGTTATACCCAAATGAAAAATTGTTTCGAGCAGACATGGATCGCAGGAAAATATTTTATTCACAAAGGCAAACTGAATCCAAGAGGAAGCAGAATAGATCCAAGCATTTCCTAGGACTGTATGTCCTAGATTTGGAACATGTCACTGACGAGAAACCCTATGTAACATGGTTGACACCTAAAAGTTTCAGCAGAGGTCCCCAGGAAACCATATTGTATACTTTCATCGAAGGAAACTCTGAACTTATTATGTTTGGAGGTATCGAAAGCGACACTGCTAATATTGGAGTAGTAAATACTCCCATTACAAATTCTATACATGTAATGTCCTGCAATATTGATGTAATCTGATATGCTTCATCGTGAAGTACGATTTTATTTTGACTTTTTTGTTATTCCTCCAAGACAAAAAATAATAATAAATATGTGGAATACAAACAATGCTGAATAATGTTTTATTTTCAACTTTGATATACCTATTTTATTTTTTTTATCCTTTTTATGGCAAATGATAGAAATTATCAATCGTATATTATGCAACGAGCGTATTATGATAGCTATTATTCACGAGGTGAAATTTAGGCTACGAGCTGAGGCGAGTGGTCCAAAACACCAAGTGAATAATAGCCATTATACGCGACTAGCATGCTATACTTTATCCACGAATACCGAATATATTTCTTGAAGATTTTAACATTTGGCGACTGTGACGAGACCCTTCTATTACAAGTGTGGAAAAAGTCAAGTTGACACATGAGAAATATTTGGAGAACTTGTGATTGTATATTTTGTGATAAAAATTGCTTTAATTGTTGTAATGAAAGTAGAAGTGGCCCTCGATTGACAAGGTTCACCCATATTAGTTAGTTGGAGTACTCTAGAACTGTGGTTCTCAACCTTTTCACCACTGAGGACCACTTGTAGCTATTAGAATTCTTGGCGGACCACTTAGATATTATTATTAACATTTCCCAATAATAGGTAAAATGTGTTCAGGCGCGTTTGGTCATCTGGTTCTGGTCAACACAATACTAAAAACGTTTTGAGTTAAAAAAAAATTGGCAGACGCATTAATTTACGTCTCAAGAGGCAAGATTTCAATTGATTATTTTATGACTGTTCTTTTCGCGGACTACATGAAAACCGTTCGCGGACCACAGATTGAGAATTACTGCTCTAGAATACTGAAGAAATATCAATGTAAAGAATATTATACCAAAGCTATATGAAGCATCTGAAAGCAGTGAATAACTCATTATTCACTAGTGATTAATGGGTATTATTATGACCGAGCAAACGTGAAATGGGTGAATTATACAATAATCGTGGATAAAATAAGTTATTATAATAGTGTTTATGAAATATCAACCCCATTCCAATAAAAAACAACTCCTGAGATACAAGCGATATTAAAGCACGCTTGATATTTCATACGAGTAAGTGTTTTTTCGGGCTCTTTACCAATTACTCGAATAATTCCAACAGTTCTGCGTATTTATTCAAATAGTGAATTAGTTGACACTCAATTAGGTTGTTCTATCGCGAGGGTGATGTCAATAATGTGTGAGAATTCATTGAAAGTGTTTATGGAAATATTATATATGGTGTTTACCAATTTCTGTAAACATTTTATTTGCATCAATTCTATCGGTGACTTTTGACGTTCCCTATTTTTTCCTAGACTCTTCTGGAAGAGTACACATGGTGAAAAATTATATCTGAGGATTATTCACAAATTAATGGGATGTTCAGTCCTGCATGTTAAGATGAATTTAAACTAAATGAACAAAGAGAGGCAGCTTGATCAAGAACGTTCTTTGTCGAGTTTCTAGAACAAGAAAAGAATGTTTCAATTCTATTTATGCTAGAAGAATTTGATTGTGTGGGAAAGAAATGAGCATTCGATATTTAAATCGGCCTTATTATATGAACAACTCGTTTATGATATGGAAATGAAGAATCGAGAAAAAAATAAAAAACTTGCATCGGCCGGGAATCGAACCCGGGCCGCCCGCGTGGCAGGCGAGCATTCTACCACTGAACCACCGATGCCTTGAAATACTTGGGAAAATTACTTCAATATGGGTTATAAGAAACCTTTAAAAAAACATACTACATTTCGGTCATTTAAATAACAATGGTGTTTTTAACTCAAATAATAAGTATTTGTATATCGTGATTTCAAATATTTGTTATTTGTCTTATAACTCAGAACATAAAAATATTACAAATAAACTAAGTTCGCTTTGACCGACATCTATATGCGTATAGTAAAAACAATATCAATGAAGAATATCCGAGGATTCAAAAACTGTTCGATGTTTGGACTAGAGAAGGTTCAATGTTTATTAGTTATGAAATATTGAAAAGAATCAGAAATTTTTTCTAATATGTATCGTATCTTAAAAATCGTTTTGCTTCTCTCTATTTTGAATATCGAATCCATAGAGAGCACTAATTGTTTACTGAAATTATCAATGAATGTGGATCAAACAATTATCAACAAAAATAGCCCTATGCAACATCAATTTGATTGTAATTTCAATTGGATTCAACAAGAATAAAATAAATGAAATATAAAACAACATTACGGGAAATGAATTGCTGTTTTTCATGCGCGCGCATTCAAGTTTTAAAATGGCGAGTGATTTGATTTGGGTGTTCTGTCATTTTTAAATCTACGAAAATCAACTTGTATAAATGGCGTAAATAATTCACACTACGAATATTGTACATTGTAAATAGTTTATTGTATAGTTAGTGATAATATTTTGTGTTGTGAATACGAAATCTTCAGTTGATTGGTGATTTATGATTTGATTCGCCGTGAAGGAGGGTTTTCATCAAAATCGGCGGCTGACTCTAGGATCTCAAAATTTTTTGAATCATCGTAATTACCCTGTGTTTAAGTCTGTTACGTGGCTGAAACTCAAAAAGGTAGGTAAACTTTCGCATATACAGTAAAAGAAAATTGTAGTGATTATTATTTAGGTAGTATTTCTTTGTGTATTATTAGTTGCCTTCGCCATTGCCAGTTTGTTTGTGACCGGGAATATGAAATGTCATTGTTGTAAACAAATGTCAGATATTTCTATTCGTTCATGATCGATCGTTGTTTCTATTTACTAAAAACATTCCTAGTAATCATCAGATGCTAAAATAAACCCTTTCACGAAATATCTCCCCAAAATGTCACAATTATCATTCAGAGTAATTACATGAAATGTCTTATTTCGTTGACACCCGCGTTGAAGCTTTGCAGAATGGGCCTGCTTGCTGATTTTTGTTGTAAAATCTCCTATATTGTATACATGATCTTCCAGTGTTAACATGGGTGTTTTTTATTTGAAGGCCCCAAATGAAGTGGTTGGGTAGTGGTGAAGGAGATGAAGTTTTAAAATTAGAAATGGAAAGAGGACCTCAAAGAACGCAAGATGATGCTTCAGTTGGCTATGTCTTTCAACGTCCTCATGATCCGGAATTTCCAACATTTGCACCAAAACAACTTCGTTGGGCAAATATGGCTGGAGACGACAGTATAATAGATGTTAGTTAATAATTTTCATTAACATTTACATTCATATCTTGTTCTGTAGAAGAGCTTATTCATGACTGGAGAAATGCTATTGTTATATGGGCTTTAACAAGAAAACTAATACAGTTCATTAGGAAAATACGTTCTGTGAATGTGTTGAGCTGATATTCTAGGTCTTTCTGTAGCTTACCCGAATATTGAATGCATGCCAATGCGAATGATCACACTAGTGCTATTTACATTTACAATGATCAGAGAGATCAAACATCCAAAAGATTGAAAGATGTACGCAGCTGGTTGAAAGCTGTTTGGTACTTCTTCAAATCGTCATTTAGGACTGTTTGAGAGCAGTTATTGTCTAGTATAGATTCTAAAATTTTTGGCATGCCCATTTTTTTGTTCAAACATTGTATGAATTTGGCGGATCAACAAAGTAAATATTTAAAAGCAATCAAACTTACTTCTTTCAAGTAGTATCATATGAGTGGTCAACTGCTTAATAAACAGCAATAATCACTTCCCTTTTTTATTTCAAGTTTCATTGGGTAGCTTGAAACTCAATATGCATATCCTGGAAATATTAGATGTAAGAAGGTCTGTGAGGATTTCAATACATTTTTTATCTTGTGTTTTTACATTAAATTCACTTCAAGAGGTTATGTTCACCAAATTCTAACCTACATTTCTTTTGACAACATTGGTGAAAACATAAAAATGAAAAATTTATTGAAATCTTCACAGTCCTTCTTGACATCTAATAATTTAAGGATATTCTTATTGAGTTTCAAGCTTTTGAATAAAAGTTGATTTATTGTATAAAAAAGGAAGTAATTTTTGGTGTTTTTCAGTTGGCCACTCTTAAGCTACTCCTCTATTGCACCAAGAAAAATGAATATTTGTATTGGTGTTAAGAAAACTTATCACATGAAATATACAGCTATGTTATGAAGGCAAAAAGCAGTAAAAATCTTTCACAAGTGTTTATTTTTTTACTTTGGGTCCTCTGAATCGGAATTCATCATAGTGTCGTTACGTTAGCTCATTGGGTTAGACTGGTTAGTGTCTAATTCGATCTTGGTCTAGGATAAAAATTTCCTAATTGGTAGGAGCCACCATCCACAGCTTTATCTAAAGTGTCTTAAGAATACAGTTCCAAAGCAAAACTATGTGAAGAACATACTTGATATTAATGCTATCTAAGCCAATCAAGGGACACATTTTAGTACAAAACTGAAGTGGATCCAGTACATGAGATAGTTCTTCCTCTTTTAATTTCATTGTCTTCAAATATGTGACTAAACCAACCCTCAAATTTGATCATTTTATTGCAACCAAGAAACCAAGAAAAATTGAATACGTACCATCAAAATATATTTCAAAAATAGATGACAAACTCATAGGGCTGTTTTCATCTCCTTATTATTTCTCATAAATCAATACTTGTGTCTCCATGGCTTTTTTCATATTCATTCATATTTCCGAATTTTGATGCATACTTAAAAGGGCCCACTCACTAAGAGGGAAGCGCGAAGACTTGAATGCGCGTTGTACGGGGTACAGTTAAAACAGTGTGTGTATGGCGTAAATTTGGAATGCGCAATCATCTCCGTCGTGTGGCGTGTGCATTCTCCACCGTACGTGGAAGAATGACCAAAAACGACTGTGTATGGGCAACAAGTCTCTGCACGTTTCATATGTTTAGCAACACAGTGTCGGGTTCGATATTTATACCTTGGACATTTTTTCCTTAATAACAACACACGCCACTGCCATTAACATCAGATCTTTTTTCGACGTCATCTCACGCTTGTCGCACATCCAAACCAACACGCAAAAGTGTATGTGTGTGGGAAATATGAATGCACACGTTTACGTTACAGCAAACGTGCAGATATAAGCGCATTCTTCCTTCTTAGTGAGTGGGCCCCTTACAGAAAAGTGTCGATGGATATTCAATTTAATTTTAATATATTAATTATACAAAAAGAAAAATAAAATTTTTTCACATAATTAATTTCAACAGAATTATGCAAAAATCATTATTCTTCATTACATATTCCCTTATTTTTTTTAAATATTCTGACAAATTCTCACATCTATCCTTATTTTTCAATTGTTTTCATACCCATTAAAATGACATAATAATTGTCTGATATAAGTTCTGCAATATTGTCCCCGAATTTTACAAAATAAAATTGAATTTTTTAAAATGAACCATTTAAATTTGGCTGTAAACCTACATTTGTCAGTGATCATGATAAAAAATTGAATATAAATAATATACAGTTAACATACATTTTGTTAATTCAATATCATGATTGTCTGAAGTTCTTTTGGTTCATTTTGGCATCATTTGGAATAAATTTAATATTAAGTATGCAAGGGTATATAAATAACCTCATGCATGTTCTTTCATTTGTGTGTTTTTCGATGTTGGGCATGAATGAATGTTTATAAAAGAAATGTTTATATTAAAATAGCATTTATAGATCGATTATTGGAGTTTTGCATCTTAGACACATATTCTACTTCAACTTAAATTGTAAAACAGTCCTTAATACTGTTCATATTTTCCGTATTAGTTCGAAATGAAGAAAAAGCTAGATACAGATTTCTTTCCCTATCAGAATCATTTTGAATTGTTCATTTATAAAATGACTCCTCAAAGTCCATATTAAAAAATCTAGATTAACTTCATTACATTAATAGCATTAGGCATTTTATTTTACGATTGAAATGATAATAGTGAAATTGGAAAAACAATATTTTGATTATATGTCACACAAATATTTTTGGCCCGTATGCACTTGCATGATAATTTCGAGAATTTAGATGCTTTTTTCGAAGCTTGTCCTTTTTCTTCATTTCCTCTCTAGAGAAATGATTGAAGATGTTTCGATATCCATTGTTCTTCCTAACTAACCAGGAAATATCACCACAACACTTTATAAAATAAGGCACAAGCACTGCGAAAACAAATTTAAAAACTAACCTTTTTCCAATGTTTTACTAATAGTTTTGCCGAAAATCGCCGCTAGATGTCTCATTTCGGAAATATGCAAACCGCCTTTGAATAAAAAGACATCATTTAGCTTCATAAATGTTCATTTTCAAACAATGAAAGGAACATTACTCCTTGGTACTATGGAATATTAATTATCCCCTTCAAAGTTCTTTTTAAGTTTGAATGAAAATATGTGATCAAAACATGGCAGTGAAGAAAGTAAAAAAAAATTGAATGGCATTTCAGTTATAATATTCTTGAATATGAACCTACACAAATTCATAGATTTTCTCATGTAACTGCCTGTATACTGTTTCGAAATATCTCGAAGTTTCATTGAATATTATGTTTTCAGAATCCAGATAAGTGGAAATATCCTGTAAACTCTAAGGTGACCACACCCACAAACGTTGCCCCATTTATGGGTTCCAGTGGAATGTCTGCTGGTTTGTACGATTTCGAACAGAGCAAAAACATTCCTCAGGAGCATCTGGTTTACATGTCTAATATTTCCAACGTCAACCAATTACAAAGTGGAATGTCCATGCATCCTCAGCAGTACTTGCCCCAGAATCTGGCACAGCAATTGCCTTTCAGGCAGCTTCCTCAGCAGGTGAGTTTCTCAATTTTCTTTGAAAAATATTAAAACAGATCAATTTTTTTTTAACTTAAACCGGTATGAAAACTTAACTTTTGAAAAAGATTAGGGTCTCCTTTTCGAAAGAATTATAAGAACTCTCCACCAGAACGGTATTTGATGGCAAAATATTCTGCTACCCAGTCTTATAAGTTCCTTGAGATGACATTGCCATGAAGATCCAATTGAAGGGGAGTTTATGCATTAGTTTAGTTTAGTTAAAAAAGGGGTTCCAGAGATCTCATGAAATCTAATATCTGTGAAGGCTTCAACAGGCTAGTTCCTCACTCTTACAAGTTTCTCGCACGAAGCATTCTCTACTTTGGCTCGCATGCCAAAGCATTATGTAACTAGGTGAATGGGGGATCCTGATATCTTTCGGATCCCGCTGTCTCAGAGTTCCGAAGGAACTTAATTGAATGATCCATCCATGGGAGATTCCGCCAGAGTTTTTTCCTCTCGGAAAACTCCTTCTCCAAAAACTCCTTCTTATAGATACATTACCTATACCACAGAAGGGTTTTGGGCCAATGAGTAACATTTGTGCGCCCTCTTTGGCAAGTGTATTGGCGTCTTCGTTTCCTTAGATTTCCGAGTGGTCTTTTTAATTTTAAAAAGACCTTATTTTTCTTGCCTACGTCATTGAGTTTGTTCCGGCACTCCTAGATCATCTTTGAGTCGATGGCGTAGGAGTTCAGTTCCTTAATATCAGCTTGACTATCTGAGTACGGCTATATCGCACTTCTGACATCTTTCAATAGCTAAGATTTCCGCTTGAAAGACGCTCATACAGGAGCCTAGCAATAGTGCACACTTGGTACTTGCCCCGTATATCCCAGCGCCAGCTCCTGTAGAGGTTTTGGAACCATTTGTATACCATTTTACTGTATTTTCTTGTAGGTTATAGTCGATGTATTCCCGTTCCCATTCCTCTCATTTACTTAGCAATGTCCTGAAGTTTTTCTCAGTGTTTATTTTCTTGATCATTACCCATTACTATGCATTAGGACCTGATGGTCTATTATGCTCTCATATCTTTAGTTGAGTACGGTATTGCCACTGTAGCTTTCCGTCTAGTCCCAGAGTTTGAATGAACCTCAGAAACTGAAGTAGTATTAAAGATGTGATATCTTCACTCCTGATAATTTACTTTCCCAAGCATTTGCTTCGTTGAAAACCAATTACAAGACATTCTGTCCTAAGATGTTCTGCAGTTTCCTTGGAATAATGACCTCAGAGTAAAAAGTAAACCAGAAGTTGACTTGATGCACACAATCACCTTTAGAGACAAGAACCTTTAGTCAGCGCAACGCCTACAACAAAAAAGTTCTTGTCTCAATGAGTGATCGTGTTTGGTAAATCATATTAGCCTTGGGGTATGAAAAAACATGGAAGTCTACAACCATTTAACGGTGAAACTAATCAGATAAACTGAAGGTATTATTGGTTCTTCAATATCGTTCAGAAGATGAAAGAAATAAATATGATTTTCGATTTATTAGTGCGAAGATTATACTGAATTTTTTTTGCGAACCTCAGAGTAAAAAGTGAACCTAGTGATGCCTTCACGCATTTGTTATGCAGCCAAGTACAATCTGTTTATACGCGCGAACAAACTTCCGGCGTTGCGAACTCGGGTGCCTTTCTCTATGACCAGAATTTCAGTTTGGAGCGTTTTGATTGGTTTCCCCAAAGACACTGATTCCCTGTATTTAGGGTCGTACATGCTAAGGCCAGTTAGAGTAAATTTAGTACCATTGGAAGCTGTGAAAATCCCCTGTTAACACTTGTGACGAACAGCAAACTAGTTGAGGTTTAGTTTCTTGGTCACTATGACATTGAGGGAATTTAAGCACTATGGTTGGCAACCTGAAGTACCCGAATCGAGTCCTTCGGGCGGCATTGGATATTCGATGCATCAGGCTGCTTGTGCTACTCGATCCGAGAAAGACAGGAAAATAATTTGTACTGGCTGGACCATTCATTTCGTCAGGAACGTGGCACGTAAATCTTTAGAATATACCACTGTTCAACTGGAGGGCGAAATTCCCTCTCTGATTCATGTGAATGCCATGCATATACAGATTTGGAAATTCACATCTGAAACATACGATATAACTCCAGTTGAATAGTCGAGAGAATCAAGTGCTGTAACTGAATGGATTCCGTTGTCTTATTGCAAGAATCAAGACTTGTCTCTCTCTTATCGCAGTATGGTAGGGAACCCGCAGTACACGTATATAATTATTTAATTTGCCAGGCTGCCCGTACTCGATTCAAGTATGTATTTACTTTTGCCTACCATACTGAATGAATTACGCTCCTCTCAACGATAAGAGAGAGACAAGACTAGAATATTGAAATAAGAAACCGGAATTCAGCGTGTTACAGCACGTCATTGTCTCGACTATTCATCTGTGCAACTGGACGGAAGAATTATCTGTCTGATGCATAGTATATCGTAATTTTCAGATATGAATTTCCAAACCTGTATATGGATGTAAATACTTAAACACCTAGTTCAAAGCCAGGCGACGTCAAGTTTATCTGTAAATTGAATGTAGACTTTTGGAAAATCCTACAATATATTCTCTGCGTGAATTTTCTTGCTTACATCTTCTTCATTGCTTCAATGAGTTATGGAAAAATTTTGTCTTTGTAGTTTCTGACGAAAAAAAACAACCGAATTTATGATTTGTGCTTGCTCTCGGCGATCTTCCCAAAACTTTAACTCATCAATCGCTTCTCGTGTTTTCGTCCATACCTCAGACTACATTTTAATATTCGTTAGTTAGATGAGCATTTTCTCGAACGAGGTTAAAACATGAGGGTTGTAAAAATATTTACTCATCATAGTGCAAATGTATTCACAGAGAAGCGCTCCTGGCTTCTCGACTTAGCTTCCATCGTTTTTCTCCTCGACTTGCACTTATACCGGGTGTAAGGAACCATTTCAGTGTACTTCAAAACCTAAAATTTTTCAGCTATTTCGGTTCAGTTATTTTTGCCAAAATTGTTTTTGGCACTAGGGACGTATTGGAAGAAGTTGGTGATTGGTATAGACAATTTCATATTCCACCCCATAAAACTATGAAATAAGCAATAAAAAAATAAATTCACTAGACGAGCATACTATCAATGCTTCCTTATATTTTTTGGTTGACAAATTGTGTCCTCTATTGCGCGTTATACAGGGTGTCTGTAAACAAATGCGGGGGACTTGAGGGGATGATTCCTCGATGAAAATAAGCAGGGTTAGTTCATATAATTTTTTTCGAAATCGACCCCCCTTCCAACTTCCAAGATACAGCCTTTAGAAGGCGATAACGAGTTGACAGTTTTCAATTTTTTTACGGATTCTTAAAAACACTTACCGTGGGTTTCACAAAGCTTGATTGGGTAATGAAATCGTTGACTTTGAAATAAATCTATGGTTTATGTCAAAAATGAACTGAAATTTGCACAGGAATTATGATCTTTCATCAATCAACTCGATTGATTGAATTTTTTAGATCTCATAACTTTATTAATAAGGGTTGAAAATAACAACCCCCTATGATTTTCGTTCGAAAATTGTTTTCGTGGTATTCAGAATTGAATTATCCTTCGAATGACACATTAAAAAAGGTATGATCCTCCAGAAAAAAATTGATAGCGCCGCGACGCCTGGCGTCTTAATTATTTTCTCCGACTTTCACGCACATCTCAAGTCAACATTAAATCACCCTGTACATATTAAAATATTAAATACTTCATCTTTATGCTGTCTCACGGAAAACACCCTATATTGTAACATACTGGAAATATCCAATAAGAAATTTTCTTCGTGTTTATTAAAGTGGCATCTCTTTGCTCAAAAAATTTTTGAGCTACGAACCGTGAGACTGATAGCGAATCTTGATTAGATTCGAACACATTCGATTGATCATAACATTCAGTGGATGATTTTCTTCTCTATCGCTGCAGAAATACGTTATTTATCAGCTTCGATGGTTCCTTTATTGATTTCGTTGAAGTTCTCTGTTCTGCTAGGTATCACTATTTAAACGCTTGGCTGGATATTTACCAGAGTTCTTTCAGAAGGTGCGCCTCCCTAGTAGCATGACGAGCATGAGTTTTTTAGGCCTAGGCCCTAGACCATAGTGATAATAACCACATGTTAAATTCATGAGGAGCGCCCGTCTGAGAGCGTCCTGCGATTGCATTTTCCATGAGACCTATAACCAATCATTTGGATTCACAAGACTACGTATAGGATTAGATGTTTTGCCATACTTCGGTCGATTTTGTCTGAAGTATGTATATTGTATAGGTGAACTCGTCAGATACAATCATACCTAAAAAACAACAACCTGAGTTGTAAACATTTGTTTGTCCACGACTATTGAATAATCCTCCCATTTTACTTCTGTTTGTACGGTCATAATAATATCCATCACTCACAAGTGAATAATGAGTTATTATTCACTACTGTCAGAGCCTTCATAGATTCATATTTGATATTATATTCTTCGAATTGACGTTTCTTCAGTATTCTAAAGTACTCCAACTAACAAATATGGATTTACCTTGTCAATCGAGGGCCATCTACGTTTATTTATTACATCAATTAGGGCAATTTTTATTACAAAATATGCAATGACAATTTCTCCAAAACTTTCTCATGTGTCAACTTGACTTTTTTCACACTCGTAATAGAAAAGACTTGTCACGATCGCAAAGTGTTAAAATCTCCAAGAAATATATTCAGTAGTCGTGGATAAAGTATAGTATACTACTCGCGTATATTGGGTATTAATCACTCGGTGATTTGGGTCACTCGCCTAGGGCTCGTAGCCTAAACTTCACCACGTTAATAATAGCTTTCATTGTACGTTCGGTGCATAATAAACTATTATTAGCTTTATGAAAAAATTGTTCTAAACCATCGTGAATTTTTTTTCCACATTTTGCATCAAAATGAGATAAAATCTCATTGTTATAGAAAATTTTCCCCCCTCCTTAACTTTTTTCGTAACTTGACGAACCAAAAAATTACTTTGAGCCATATCTGTACTGTATTGAAGGACTAGTAATTTGAAGCTGTTGGTTTGCAGAACAGCCATTGCAACTCTGCTCTAGTGAACCGGCGAGCTGCAATGACGACTTACCCTTGTTCAGTTTGCCTTGATGTCCTATTTCGATTATTCTTCACTTTCTTCGGTTATGGAGCATCTCTCCACAATCCCAAAAACAGCAGCCATTTCAAGTCTTTGGCGGTGGTGTCCCCTTGTTGAATTTCATGCAATTGTAGGACTTATGTTTGGCCCAATCCCAAAGTGATGAACACAAGCTTCATGTCCGGTAACAATCCGCTTCAAAATCTGTGCAGGTTCGTCTCCACTGAACACGAAAATTTTTATTTATTATGTCTAATATCGCCATGGAAAATAATAAACATGTAAGTAGATAATAATATAAATCGATTGAAATCAACCACTATTGAAGACTCATACTTCGGAGCTAATCTCTTCCTCCGTCAAAGCAAAATGCATGGAAGTGGTATCAAATAGAGCATCCATAGATGGCCATTTCGTCCGTATCAGGACTCATCAGCATGGAATAGCTCTGCATGATACGAGGCATCTAGGATCTGAATATGAAATGGCACCTTGTTTCAGGTATTATCATACCTGAAACAAGGTACCATTTCGTATTAAGATGCTTCGTATCATGCAGAACTATTCTTTGCTGATGAGTCCAAATAAAATGGCCATCTATGGATGCTCTCTTTGATACCACTTCCTGTCATTTTGCTTTGGGTGAGGACGAGATTAGCTCCGAATTATGAGTTTAGTATTGGTTGATTTTAATCGATTAATATTATTATCTGCTTATATTGCTTATTGTATCTCCAATGTACCCAAAAACCGTCTAGAGGTACGTGCTCCCTTAAGGTAGACTTTCGATGGTAGCGGTCACTGTGACCATTTCCATCTATGCGACAGTGTGACCAGTTTTATGGGTACTGTTCCATTAGTCGCGGTCGCAGGCTTTGAAAGGAGATATGTGTGAATCCATTAAAGCAGTATCCATACGACTGGTCCCATTTATAGTATTCGGTTTGAAGAGTTTCGTGCTCCTGAGCTGTTCCAGTGTTTATGCTCAACCAATGGCAACCCGTATTTTGAGCTTTTGAGTTACTCAGGAGCACGAAACTCTTCAAAACGAATAGGTTAATTGTGGCATCGATCGGAATGGTGGCAGTACCATCGAAAGTCTACCTTTACTCCCCCCCGTCTTTAGAATGTACAGGGCGATTCACTTATCTTGGTAACCTCATTTTTCTCGGAAATGGATGAATATTTTTTTTATGTTAACGGTATTTGGTGAAAGTCAGTGTGAACTTGAGATGTGCGTAAAAGTCGAAAACAAGAATTAAGACGCCAGGCGTTGCGGCGCTATAATTTTTTTCTCCAGGAACTTCCTTTTTTTGTGTCATTCGGAAGATAATTTAATTCTGAATGTTTTTTCTGAGTATTATTTTTTATTTCTTACCGTCAGCGACCTACAGCGTGTTTTATGTTAATTCTATTCCATGTATTTTCTCTGTATTGTGACAGTGTGCCTTGATTTAGAGACATAGATATGGTTGTGTTTCTTAAAATCGAAGAGACTTTGTAGAAAACTATTTCTCAGTCATTATATTCATCAAATATCTCATTTTATAAAAATATTTTTTTTCTAATAATAAATGCAACATGTCAAATCATATGTTCTACTATACAGGGTGTTTCATCATAAACTGGACAAACATATATTTTCGTGTAGAGGACATCGGGAGAATCATTTTCGCCTTATACAATATATCCCGTTTTCGAAGCATAAGCGAGATACAGGGTGTCAAACGTCATTTTTGAGCAAGATTCTTATGAGTGTGGTCAGTTATGTATAACACTTAAAGTAACGGTTTTTGGTCAAATCTCAGTATTTTCGGGTCCTCTATTCAGAAAAGTTGATGAACTCCGAAAACAAATTTACAAAATGGCGGAAGACCTGCAATGTTCCAAATGTTTTTTAGCGGTTGTCAAATTGACTTTTATTTTCTGAATAAACACAATTTTCTGAGAATTTCTGTGAAAAATTTTTTTTAAAAATCGAACACAATTTTTTTTACATGTCTTCAGCGATGAAAAAATTTCACTCGAAATGGATGAGATTTTGTACAATTGTACTTCTTAAATTATCAATCACGAATGTGAAAACAGAATTGTAAAATATCGAACGGTTTCGTTACTACAGTCATTCAAATGTTTCGTTCAGACCTCTGACATAATGAAAAAAAAATGTTTTGAGTTCTAGAGTCAAAACAATTAAATTATTGATATGTCCAAACATTCTAGACGAATGTATACAAAAAAAAATCAGTGAATCTTAGTTGGGACTCGAACCGACGTAGGTATTAAATAGGGAAATGGCACTGTTCTAAGGATATTAATATTCGTTGCCAGGCAACAGGAGTTCGTAGTTCATAGAGTTGGACATTTAATTTGAATTTCAGTGAATATAATGTAGCTAGTAGTCAAATCCTATGAACTACGAATTACCGTTGCCTGGCAACGAATATTAATATCCTTAGAACAGTGCCATTTCCCTATTTAATACCTACCTCGGTTCGAGTCCCAACTAAGTTTCACTGATTGTTTTGTATACATTCGTCTAGAATGTTTGGACATGTCAATAATTTAATTATTTTGACTCAAGAACTCAAAACAAATTTTTTTTCATTATTTCAGAGTTCTGAACGAAACATTCGAATCACTGTAGTAACGAAACCGTTCGATATTTTACAATTCTGTTTTCATATTCATGATCGATAATTTAAGAAGTACAATTGTTGAAAATTTCATTTATTTCGAGTGAAATTTTTTCATCGCTGAAGACGTAAAAAAAATTTGCGTTCGATTTTTTAAAATTTTTTTTCACAGAAATTCTTAGAAAATTGTGTTCATTCAGAAATAAAAGTCAATTTGACAACCGCTAAAAAAAATTTGGAACATTGCAGGTCTTCCGCCATTTTGTAATTTTTTTAGAGGACCCAAAAATACTGAGATTTGACCAAAAATCGTTACTTTAAGTGTTATACATAACTGACAACACTCATAAAATCTTGCTCAATGACGTTTAACACCCTGTATCTCGCTTATGCTTCGAAAACGGGATATATTGTATAAGGCAAAAATGATTCTTCCGATGTCCTTTGAAGATATATGTTTGTCCAGTTTATGATGAACACCCTGTATAGCGGCCATTATGATCCCTACATAAATTATATCTTTTCCTTAGTTCATTATAAGTTACTTTGTCAAGGTGTACCCTAATATTTTGGACAAAGTAACTTAGGTATATTGAAATGAGTAAAATATATAATCTATGTATGGATCATAATGGCCGGTATATAGAACATATGGTTTGACATGTTTCTTTTGTTATTAAAAAATGTTTATTGTTATAAAATATTTTATTTTATATGAATGAACACCCTGTACTGTTATTAACTCTTGATAGTGATGTCGATGCACTAAATCTCATGTGGTCATATACTCTTAAACTTATCATGTGGTCAAATATTCTGCAACTCTTTCTTTTTCGATTCCGTCAAAAAATCGGTGTCAGTTTGAAGGAAGTTAGTGAAACAATAGTTTTATGAGTGTGATTTTTACTGGTTTTTTCTAATGATACTTAATTATTAATGGAAAGTTCGCAAACAATAATTTATGCCAATTAAGAAATTTATTCCTTAATGGCATATTGGAGTATGAGATTTGGGTATACTGAATTAATCACTTTCTTATGCTCTAAAAAAATAATAATGGAAGGTTCATAGTACAGTACTTTGTACTAGCTAATTTGTTTGTATCGACAAATTTTAGCAAAATTAGAAAAATCGCCATAGTTCCATAACTGTCTTATAACCTTTGACAAGCGAACCAAGAGAAACACAACGAATAATTGAGGCGGCAGTTGCAAGTACGCATAAAATACACATATTTCGATGAAATGCTACAGTTTTAATAAGAGAACAGAAATTAAAACTATGTATCAGACAGATCGACAAACTATTATTTTGATGTTTTTCATGTTTTGGGTTTCTCAATGAATCATTCAATAACTGCACAATAACAAAGATCAACAAACACATTCCCTATACACACTGCTGGAAACGGACCATTTTTCAAGCGAATTTCAAACCCCAATAAGAACTTTCTCAAAAATTATCCCATCTTCACGAGCCATGAAACATCCGAAATGTAGTTTTATTTTCTTTCAAAAAAACAGTTCAAATTATTTAAACTTTATTTGTGTCGTTATACGGGGTCTGGTTGTTTTTCTGAAAGTAGATCGAGCGCGTTTTGCGAGAAATTTTCAAACTCAACATTGATTCTATTTTTCCGATAAAACAAGACTTCAGCTCCCAAATATTTTATGGTTACATTTTGCTTATCTCTTATAATCAAAGAGAGAGACGCAATTTTGTCAAAAATTGATCCGATCGTCCGAAAGGTGGTTGTATCGTCTTTCGAAAATAGGAATTCAATTTCATTCAACTAAATTTGTGCCTACACAGGCGGTCTCCAAAAAAAGGTGGATTAAAAAAAAGGTGATCGATCACTTTTTGCGAAGAATTATCAAACTAAAGTAGTCTTCAGTTGAATTAAATTGAATTCCTATTTTTGAAAGACTATAAAACCACCTCTCGTATGATTTTTGGATTATGACGATCTGATCATTTTTTAATATTGATGTTTTATGTCTTCGTGAAAAAGTAAAGTTTCACAAAATCGCGACTCTCTCTTTAATTATAAGAGATAGCAAAGTTTTACCATGAAACATTTTGGATCTTTATCAAAAAATTAAAATCAAAATTGAGTTTGATAATTTTTCCCAAAACCTGCTCGATCTACTTTTTGGAAAAAATCCAACCATTTTTGAAGACCCCGTATAACGTCACAAATGAAGTTGAATTTATTTGAATTCCTGTTTCTGAAAGACACACACCCTTCGGATGCTGCATGGCTCGTGAGGATGGCATTATTTTTATGAAAGTTATTCAGGTTTTAAATTCACTTGAAACACAATTTGCTTAGAGACCATTGCCAGCAGTGTACCGGGGGTCCTAAATTCGTTGTCTAGTGAGGAGACCTGAGAAACCCGAAGAGCTAAAACAAAATGAAAAAAGAAAAATTGGTTACTTTAATGAATTCTGCTGGAAAAATAGCCTGTATAATGTTTTAGCTTCATGTTTATAACTTCAGTAATAAAGAAGTTATTAGAACTTTCCATTTGACGCCATTTTCCAATTTTCTCTAATATCTCGAAAACGGTTTGACTTAAAAGGTTTCGGTTTTCACTAAATGAATTCTCTCAAAAATCGAGCCCCAAAATGTGCCACTCATTTTGTTCTAGCTCATCGGGTTTCTGGAATCCCCTCACTAGACAACGAATTTAGGACACCCGGTACATACTTGGAACAATACTAACAATTTCCTGAAATCAATAAATGATGTACTATGTATATATTTTTAATGAGGCCAAGATCAAGAAAAAAATAATTTTGAATGATAATACCATAACGCTCGAATACTCGTATACCTAACTGATAAAAGCTCAGAGTTTCTTGTACATGTTGCAACATAACGTAGTACATACTTTGGAAATTGACGTTCACATTAAGTTCTTATCATGAATTTCGATAACCGATTATTTTTACGGAACTAGTCCGTGGGAATGCTTCAAGTTTGTGAATTTTGAGCTCACTGTTTATTCGCGCCATTTCGTTTTAGCTTTATATTTTCACAAAGCACATTAATAAACGGAATTATTTATTGGCGCAATATAATAATAATTAAGTTTATTCTGCAAAAACAACCAATACATATATGAATTCAAAAATAAATTGATTCAGTATCCATACCATTCTTCTTTATTAAATTAGTAGCTGAACGGTGCATATGGGCATCAGGCAATCCCAAACACATTCATAAATCATAGGTTTAAAAATTATTAAATATGGTATAAGTACAAAATTGTTGTATGTTTGTTCAGTTCTTTGTCCAAATGTCAAAATCATTATAATAACCTATAAGTACTCTATGACTGATTGATTGTTCGTTAGAAAAAGGAAAGATTTATTTTTTCCGAACAATATTTTTGCAATTATTTCGTTATATGAACCTTGTTCTAGCAATTATGAACACAACAAAAAAGAATTATCCAATTTGGTGCAGTCCTTTGAAATATAAAGCATTTTGACGGTAACCATAGATCCTGTTTTATTAATATAAAAGATTCCATAGCTCAATATCGTATTATGAATTCATTCCTTATTTTGATGTAAGGAATATCGATTAGAAGAGTTATTTTGTATCGACAAATTTTACTTCGGAAGTAACAACTTCAAAATTTGAAATTCCCAGGGCAGATTTAAGTTTTGAATAGGAAAGTTGAATTCATAAATGATTAACATGAAACCAATAGCTCCCAAGAAATTAAAATTTGAATTATTGATTTTCCGATATGAATAAGTGTGCAAAAGCTTCTGGTTTAACGTCGGGGCTTTCTTCAATTTTTGTGATGATTCCCTGCTTAGTGTGGTTTTCATTAATAAATACCCCTTTTTAGCTCTCGTTCTACTTGAACCGAAAATTGTCTCAAACGATAGCGTTCGACTCCCTGATGACGAATCAGTGGTCAAATTCAATTCTGTCCGTGGGGTCGTCCATCCGGCCTTCCTTTAGCACGATCACTTTCGAAGAGATTGTGCTAGAGACTTGAGATTTTTAGGGTGAGTTCGGTTCCCAAAAGTTCGTTTGCCAGCCAAATCGTACAGGGTGTTCCATAAAATATGGCCATTCAAAATTTTTGTTCCTCAATACCTCAGACAAAACGGAACCAATCGAAATGAATTTTGCTCATAATAGGCCTCGTGCGAAATCTTGTGACTATAGTGTAAACAGAACCATAGAAAACTCAATTGGAATGTTGAAAAAAGAAACATTTTCATATCAAGAAATCCGATTCGCCAATGAACGAGTGTTTAAAAGCACCTGCTCAAGGCTTTTCTTAAATTTCTTTGTTTAATGTATTGTTTTCGGAACATAAACGTTGTAACACTTATTCACTAGAACCTTGACCTTGATAAACAGTAAAAAAATATGTAATTCATTATTCGATACACTATCTGAATTTCGACATTTTATTCAGTTCCCGGGTGATACTTATTTTACCCTTCGTTGAAATGAAATCATCAAGTACCACCTTAAACTGTTGTGGTACTGCAATAACCCAGGTGTGTTAACTTATACCTGAAACATTTTGGGTCTAGCTTAACTACACCTGCTTATAATGAGGTATTGTAAGAAGGATAACCAGCGTTTTTAATGTAAAAGTTGGCAGCAAGCTGCCACTCTTACGTAATTGTTTTCAATATTTCGGAAAAGTGGGGATTTGGAGAACATGGGTTTCTCCGATAATATTTTCATGATTTTTGGAGAACGAGGTTCGAAAATAGTAATAGAATTTAACCGTATTTTGCGATACGGGAATAGTTTCGATTATACAGGGTGTCTACATTTAAAGTGGACAAACTTCGAGGAGTAATTATACTTAATTAATATTTCATATAACGCCTGGTCGAAATGTTGACGGTTATTCTTCAATTTAACATTTCTTGATTTCACGAAAAATTTCAAGTTTTTTCTCTAAAAGATTATTATTTAGTTTTTCTTGTAGTCTCATCAAATTTGACCACATATTCGAAAAGGGCAATACATTGCTACAAGATGAGAGAGTGTGTGTGCAGAAAACACTATTACTGCAGGCGTGGTAAGGAGAAGAATATCACGATTCTGTAGTTAACAAAATCAGTCCTATTCTTACAATGGTTTTTTCGGTGAAATATTAATAATTATGCAATATAGCTCTTTAGTAAAAAATTCCATCTGACATCTGACCGTCCAATCCATTGTATCGCGATATATTTATTAAATAGATCTTGACATTACGACTATTAGGTGCTGGGCTGCCGTTCATGTGAAACTAGACATTTTAACTGTTAGACAGGTGCATTTCATCGAGTATGTCTGTCAAGTTGCTCTGCATTAATCTGATGAATTCTTCAGTCCTTAATATCCTATGGCCTCCACTCACCTGCATTATTCTGGTACCGTACCAACTACAAAATGTAAGTCTGGTCTCAGATAACAGATGAGTTGATGATTTCCATGAAATTACACTAAGATTCAATCACGAAGAGCTTCAAAATACAGGTGTCCCGTTATTAGACCGACAAACTTCTAGTGGACATTATAGATCATATTTTGTAGAGATTCGACTCAAATCATATCATGCAAAATTGCTTCGTTAAGGAGCTAGTGGCCTTCGAAGATGACGTCCTGTCCACACTTTTTGCCACATATTCGCCAAACGGAGTCACATAAAGTGCACTTTATGTAACTCCGTTTTGCGAATATGTGGCAGAAAGTGTAGACAGGACGTCATCTTCAAAGGGCACTATCTCCTTAACGAAGCAATTTTGCATTATATGATTTGGGTCGAATCTGTCTAAAATACGATCTATAATGTCCTCTAGAAGTTTGTCGGTCTAATAACGGGACACCCTGTAGAGCAAATTTAGGTTCGGAATTTTGCGACTTTTCGTTGTTATCATGTAAGCCATGATTATGGCGGATGATGATGGACAAAAGTTAATAAGTCATTGGATAGTACACTTAATGATGTATTTTTTACTGAAGAGGAAGCGGGTGCATTAATATTTTATCGAAAAAACATTGGAAAAAATAAATACGACTTCAGAATCGTGTTATTCTTCTCCTTACCATGCCTGCAATAAGTGTGTTTTCTGCAAACAGACCTTCTCATCATGTAACAAATTTATTGCCCTGTCCGAATATGAGGTCAAATTTGATGAGACTACAAGGAAAACTGAATAATGAATCATGAATAATGATAATTTAGAGAAGAAACCTAAAATTTTTCGTGAAATGAATCAAATTTTGAATCGAAGAATAAACGTCAACATTTCGACCATGTTATATGACATTTTCTGTTGCAAATCACACCACGAAGTTTGTCCACTTTTAAAGTAGACACCCTGTCATAAATTGATCCGGATTATCGAGTCTCTACAGTATATGTAATCTCAAAAAAATCATATATTGGAAATCGCCGATGTTCGAGAACGTCTACATCCATCGTTTCCGCAGCATCTCGTTTCCGTCGAACCGGCAACGCTGCCCCGGAATCCCCGGATATTTTCCATCGGCAGACACAACCCAACCGGCCGTAAACACGCCGATCCCCTCGTCGTTCATCGGCCTTCGCTTTGCTTGCGCCGTGCACCTTCATCGTCGTCGTCGTCGAACCCACCTCGCAACTGGGCGCACGCGCAGTACCCCTCCGTTCCTTTGTTCCTCGCCGACCGACGTTCAGTTGGACGCAGTACCTTGTGCAGCTTGTTACGTTTTTGTGCGATAACACGAACAAAATTATTTACGGTTTTTGAACTATAGTTCGCGTGTAAATACAGTGACGCCGGACGAGACACGAACGAACTACAGTTTTAGTGCACTTTAGGATTACAAGTTTAAAAGTGTTTGTTATGTTAATCAAACCGCACTGAATATTATGAAAGATATGGGTCCGGATATGGTAACTATGCTTGTTTCACTTTGTTGTGTTTGTTGTTTATTTTCGCGATTCAAATGTCGTGTTTTTTCGGCTGTACGCCGAGCACATGTGGCGAATGCATTTTTCGATTCGGTTTTTCGAAATTTCGCAAATGCAACAGGTTTTGTGGCTTTGTTTTGTTCCTCTGTTTACAACCAGGTAGCCATAGTGGTCTGAATATTGGGTAGGGGTTCATTAATGCCACAGTCGACCGGTTGTGCCCTCGCACTGTTTCCCGTTTGTTTATTCACCCGCTTGTCCTAAAGCGTCGATTAGACGAAGCTACGCACTTCTACCACCGTGACTAGTCCACATTTTTCGACCTGGTGCGACAGCGGTCACTCTCTCCGAAAACCCACTCGTTGTATTTTATTTTTGAACGAAATGTGGCATATACTCGACGTACGTGTGCATTTGTAGAGGTGATATCCTCGCCAAACCGAAAGATGTTTGTAACAAACACTGTAGATAACGAATGTTTGGTTAGGTTAGGTAAGGTTAGGACAGTGAAAGTTTCACGGTATTCCGTATAAATACTTTATTTGCTCGATAAACAATGATCGATATAACGTGATATATTACATTGGTGATTAACGGGTCAAGTTCGATTCGTTTTCATTTATTATTCAAGTAATGATTGAGATTCGGTAGCTAGTGAAGCATTAGTACATTACAGTTGATGGCATTACACGTGTTTTTTTTCTATGGTTTAGAGCTTTTTGATCCATACCATGAAGAAAATGATAAAGTTCATTCTGAAAGTTATGAGAAGATATTGATTATCGTTGGCATGAATAACTTAAAATATAAAAAATACCTATTACATTTGTTTACTCATGCAGAAGGTACAGGTCAATATAATATGCGTAATATTTATACAGAACAGAAATTTCATATTAGGACTGGTTCGTACAATTTCTTGAAATCAGCGAATGGGACAATGGGTCTTATCAGATACATGGTAGTTTCCTGTAGTGGTTCTGAATGTTGGCTTAGGTCAGGTCTGGATTTGCTTTCGTTGAAGATACTTTTGAAATTGATTATCGGGACTTTATATAGGTTTAATACAATTTCTTGGATAATTTTATATCTTATAGGTATTGAATTGATACCTATTTGAGTTACATTCAACTTAACTTGGAGAACGAAAATTATCCACTTAATAATGATTCAAATTAATTCTTTTCGATAAAACTCTCCAAAATGAACTCCAATTGTTCGAGTATTAGTTTCGAATCTGAGGACGTTTATGTTCCTGTTTTCGCAGAAATGTTTTGATAGGATTTCCCAGTAAAATTTTGAAAACTGTAACGAATACCTACACAAATGATTTATTTATGGGTTCTGGAAATTCCGTGAAGAGATGAAAAACCAAAGTGATACCGACGACTGGTATCATAGCGATATTTATTATGAATATAATACCCATTGCACTCGAAAATACGCCAATTTGTTCATTTTCAAATATGTTTATATTATTGTTATTGTTTATCGTTTTTTAAGATTTCGAAATTATGCAGAACACAGCAGAAGAAACATTTGGTCTTCGATAGAAATTGTTTTTAATTTCTTCAAAATTTGAATTATAAGCAATTTGAAGTTAAAGATACGACGAAATCTACCGTATAACATTAAACAAAGATAAAATCTGACAGTGTCTTTTGTTGTGTCAGGTAACAAAAATGTTTCAAGTCACTAAGCACTCATTGTATTTTATTGCTAAGCTGGTACCTGAAGTTGTCATATGCTATTTGGTTGAAGATGATTAGGAGATACTTTTCCTTGAAATTCATACCACCGATAAAACCTTGAGTAAATTAGTAAAATAGTATTGGGTGTACAAATAAGTTTCCGCGGTTTCTCAAAATATGGCCCCACCAGAAGGTTATGGAGAAATTGTCAGATGTAAAACGTAATATCCCAAGTTTAGTCATCTGGCAACACCATAACCTTAAAGTACTAGTGATTCCGTATCAGCATCACGTAATTTTTTTCGTGCAAAAATGTCAAGTTTTATTCCGAATAAGCATCATTTGCGGGAACTTTTGATTTACTTCTTAATGTGAAAAAATCTGCAGCTGAGGCTGCTTATTTTGATCGAGGAATCATCTCCCAAATTATCAAAAAAGAAAAAAAGGGTTCTTCCTCCAAGACAATGCTGCAGCTCACAAATCAATAAAGACGGTGGCAAAATGGTAGAATTACGCCTCGAATTGCTTCCTCATCCCCCACATTCTGCAGATTCAACCCCAAGTGATTATTATCTATTTCTAAACTTGAAGAGATAGTTCTAGGAAAGAAATTCGAGAGGGATGACGAGGTCAAATGAAAAACCGCGGAAACTTATTTGTACACCTAATACATACTTGAAAAACTAGAAAGTTTTCCGAACATTATGTAGCAAAATCTTTCAGAGTGAGATTTGAAAGCTTAAAAAAAATTCTTGGAATTGATATGAGCTGTAAGCTACATAAATAAATATTTTAACCATTTTGTGAAGAAGTCCCATTTTGAATCGGTTAGTTATAAATGAAAGGATTGTTTATTCACTGTCATTATTTCAGAATAATTCAAATGTGTTTATACATACAGTGTGGAAACCACTTATGGAATAAATTCTTTTTTCTGTGACGGGAAAAAAAATGTGACAGGTCACAAAGTATGACTTTTACGAAAACTTTTTTCTCTGTCAATAAAATGATTCTCTATGTAGCCGGGAAAAAAGTAATTTCGTGGACAGTTATATTTCTTTCACTATTAAATGGTCGTTTTTCCTGTCACAGAAAAAAATAGTGTATTATACACGGGAAAAATATTAGATTTTAGCTCTCGGCTTTTTGACAACACAACCTCGAGCTAAAATCTAATACTTTTTTCCCTTGTATAATAAATAACTATTATGTTCAACTTTTGAATTGAGTTGTGCGTTATGTAAACATAAATTCAAATGTACTGGGTGATTCACGCAAGTATGCCATAGTCGTTGTTGTTCTTTCATTGAAACACCCTCTATATTTGATTGACCAGACATTAATTATTTTGTTGAAAGCTGTTCATTAAGGGTATATCAAAAAAAGGCAAATATGTGTTTCATTAAAAAAACCAACACATACTTGTGTGAATCACCTGTACATTCAAATTTATGTATACATAAGGCACAACTCAATACAAAAGTTGACGTGTCTCGGCATTTTTATAATTTTCTAAAATAATGACATAAATTTATTCCATAAATGGTTTCCACACTGTACCTATATGAATACAAGTTAATACTATCGAAGTTAAGTTTTTTCATATATTTCGGGAAAAACCAGGACATTTTGATATGGCGTTTCATTTCAAAACAATATTGGTTATTATGACAATTGGTACACGAAGTTGTCATGTTAAGGCATGTTTTTGAATCGAGTCTGCTGAATAATATCGCAGACATAACCAAAACAACTGTATTTGGTATACAACCATACCTATTCGTTTCAATTACTCACAGCTATAATTCAAATCTGGCTCGCCATGGCATAATACGTATAAAAATCTATTGACGTAAAACAAAATCAGCTGCCAGGTGAACCCGCCTTGATATAAACTGACTCTGATATTTTTAGAAGATTTGATATGGTATCTCTACAACTTTTTTTCGGTATTCTATCGGGAAGATAGAAGTTCCCTTTGATAATCATATGTGTAGGTAAATTGTGTTGTTCTGAATGTTCTCCTAATTTTTGCTCCACAAGTATGAGTTTGCTTCAATAATAGGTACTATGGAAGGATGATATCACTGGCTCACGAATTTTTTCGTTGAATGATCGGAGATTCAATAATACAGATTTAAGTTGTAATTCGAAAAACTCCGATCACGTTGATTAATTATTGTAATGTCATAATTTCCATGCCATTTGTTCGGCCTATCAAGCTTTGTGAAGCCTATTGGCTATTGTTATTGTAAAAATGGCGAGTTTTATGGTGAAATATATGAATACTTTTGTTCCTTAATCAATGAAAATTGTAATGATCGACCTACTTAATTATGTTATTTTGATAGAGAGAAAGCTATCGAGTCGTAATGCCAACATATCGAATGCCTTTTTGGTATTCTGTAAACAAAATCGTTTATGTTGAAAAAACAGAACGCACGTGTTTATTCGGTGCACTGGCAACGTCGTTTTTACAGGTGTAAACCCTTACTGCTGCAAATATCAGCGTCCCAACTTTCAACTAAGTATAGCTTCAAATTTGTGGTAATTTTGCATATCCTCTTAACAGGTTATTTCAGGTGAGATCTAACCACACTGAAAAATCAAGCCAATTTTTGTCAAACACTCGTATTTCTAAGGTGGAACTGTAAGCTCTTTGGAATGCACGGGCATATATTAATTTATCCACAGGGAGATTAAGACAGAACAACTAAATTTCCAGAGAGTATCTATAAAAATGGTTAATTCTGTTTTGAAAACTCCTGTATATTTCATAATGAGATTGTCTGTCGTGAAAGTTTCAGGAGCTTGAAATCAGCTATGTGTTTATTTATTTCTGAATGCAATAATTATATCTTATATTATTATAAAGCGTTGGTGTTTCAAGGTGCTCAGGTAAATGACTATGAAATTAATTATTGGGACATATATTTAGGAACCACGGTAGAATCGGCTTAAGCCGCCTTTTAGTTCTTACGCATACCGTGTTTCCTTCTGAATTTTGAGAAGAGAACGTTGTTTCCCATCTTTTATGGTTTTCAAGAAATTAAAGAAATATTTATGTGCGACTTGTATCAAATTTGTTTTTATGGTCGCGGTCGTTTAATTTGTTGTAATAATAACAATAATTGGAGGTTTTTTCTGACTCAGTTGAGGAAAGAAGGACTCTCGATACTCAAAATTCACTTCACAACGTGTACAACATACAGCGTGCCAAAAGAGTAACCTAACTCAATTATTCTTGTGCCAAAGAAATATTAGGGAAAATCCTCGCACCTGTCGATTTTCAATTCCAAAAGCAATTTATCCTATGCTTTTTTGAATTTGTTATTTTTCACCCCCTATTTTGTTTTTTCAAATGGGATTATATGGGTTGTGATACATCAAATGAATAGTTAGTCGATTACCTATTCAGCGATGTGGCTAAAATTGGTTGTGCCGTTTTTTCATTAAGGAATGATTTAGAATTTGCGATTGGAGAGAATCGGACCACTATTCTTCAACTAATTATTTCTAGGGAAATCTGTGGATTTGTGATTTCAAGAGCAGACCTCCCTTTGCTCGTCTGAATTTGAAATATCTCACCCCCCACTTATTTTTTTCAAATAGAGATATGTATAGTTCGTTCACGAAACGCGTTGAGCCATCGGTTGGCCATGGAATTTGGCATATTCCATTGTGTATATTGAAATTTTAGTTTATATCGTTTATTTTCTTTTCAGATTGATACACAATGTTATCAATATTGCATAGAGTTCTCTGATAACTCGCAAGCTCGTCGGGCGAGGCCGGGTACATTCGGCAACGTTGACTTTATTTTACGTTATGACAGTAAATATATAATTCAGATAAATAAACAAACGCCTACTATGCGCTCAAACTTTCGCGAACGGACTAAACCGATTTGGAAATTCACATCGAAAACATACGATATACAAGGCATCAGACAGAGAATTCTTCCCTCCAGTTGCTCAGATGAATAGGCGAGATAATCAAGTGCGATAACTGAATGAATTCAACCGTCTTACTGCAATAATCTAGTCTTGTCTCTCTCTTATCGCACTATGGAAGGGAACCCGCACTTCACGTATAGAATTTTTAATTATCAGGCTGCCCGTAATACTCGATTCAAGTATTTACTGTTGCCTACCATACCAAAGAATTACGCTCCTCTAAACGATAAGAGAGAGACAAGACTAGAATAACGAAGTAAGACAACTGAATTCAGTGTGTTACAGCAAGTGATTGTCTCGACTATTCATCTGTGCAACTGGAGGGAAGAATTCTCTGTCTGATGCATTGTATGTATATCGTATATTTCAGATGTGAATTTCCAAACCTGTATATGGACTGACATTTGTTTTTTATATTCGGTTTAAACATCCTCGGATGTTGTGCGATGCCCAATTGCAATTATCTTCTATTGTTGTAGTCTTCATCATTCAATCCCCCCTCAATCATTTACTTTATTCCACTAATCCATGTTGTTTTTGGTCTTCCTCTTTTCCGGTGTTATCCATCTCATCACTTTCTTTGGTAATCTATTCTCTGCCATTCTTTGCATACCAGCTGCTTCCTCCTGTATATTCCGTGACTATCTCATTTATTTCCATATTCTCCCTTATCATTAAATTGGGTACCCTATCTATTCTTGAAGTTCTTGATGAGTAGGTAATCAAATTACCTTTTATTTGATGTATCACAACATAATCCATATATTGTGACATATCGAATGAAATCATTAGTTAATCAAATTACCTTTTATTTGATGGTACACAATCCACATATTGCTCTTTGAAAAAACAAGTTTAGAGGTGTGAGACGTAGGCGACATTTTGACCCTTGCTGCCCAGAACGAATAATTTTTGGGAGAAAAAACCAAAACTAGTATCTTCCAAGAACTGATATATCGTATCGCAGAATAATTTCGAAAACTCGCCATGCTTTCGGTACCGAAGAATTACGAAGTAAAGAAAAGTATCAGCTTGACTGTATTGTTGTGCTATTGGGTATGCCGTCGAAGATAAGAAATCGCCATGGTACACAATGATGGAGTACAAGATGCTCTCGAAGTGAAGCGAAGAACCGGGACAACTAGACGACCATGAATCGGTTGAGTGAACTCAGGCAATTTTGCCTACGTCGGCCTCAAGGACGTCGCTGGCCATCTCGTTGAGGTATTTCGAATTTGCGATTATATCGATCGCAATTATCTTCATCTGCTCGAAACGCAAGAGCGCGTGCATTCGAACTAATGAGGGGAGAGATCTATGCTGATTATTTTGGTCTTTTAATTCGTGCGTAACTTTTAAACGATTGTGCTCTTTTTCGCCCGAATATTCAATATTCACATTTTGAAAATAACATCTAGATGATTTATTGTACCGGTTTATTCGTGTCGTTGGCTCAATGGGCTAGAGCTTAGTACTAGTGATTGAAAGGTTGTGAATTCGATCCCGGACTAGGAAAGCAATTTTCTTGTCCGTCTCGGCCACCAGTCACTCCTGAGGGGGTGTGAAGACACAAGTAATAGGATTTAAGCCTACAGATAATACAACTGATTCTCCTTACTCTCATACGCTGGATAGCTTCTGAGTTGCTTCAACTAAGTTTAGGAATAATCAGTACCTATAATCATAATCGTTAATTGTAATAGGATACCCCCTGCAACTCAATTATAAATAGAGATATGTCATTCACAAAGGTTGAACGTATACCGGTGTCCTAAATTCGTTGTCTAGTGAGGGGATCTCAGAAACCCGATGAGTTAGAACAACATGAGCCGCAACTTTTCGGGTTCGATTTTTGAGAGAATTCAGAGAAAACCGCAACCTTCTAAGTCAAACCGTTTTCGAGCTATTAGAGGAAATTGGAAAATGGCTCATAACTTCTTCCTCACTGAAGTTATAAACATTATACATGCTTTTTTTTCAGTAGAATTCATTGAAGTAATGAATTTTACTCTAGTACGTTTTGTTCTAGCTCATCGGGTTTCTGAGATCCCCTCTCTAGACAACGATTTCAGGACACCCGGTATACAACAATTTTTTTTAAAGGAATTTAAGACGATGAAATCACCGGTATAGAAATTCACATCGAAAATAGGATAATCAATGCATCAGAGCGAGATTCTGACTTCTAGTTGGATAGTGGAATATTCGAAAGATTTACGTGCAACGTTTATCACGTAATGAATGATCAACTGCGAATAATGTTGCTATCTTTCTCGAATCAAGTATTCCGGGAATTTGACGCATTGGACATAAAATGATTCAATGTTCCATATTCCATTCAAGTACTTGAGGTTGCCTTAAATGCTGCTTGAATTAGGCCACTCTAAAAGACAAGAAAAAACAACATTATTACAACTCGATCATTCATTTCTTCAGAAATGTGGCACTTAAATCTTTCGAATTCGAATATCCTGGGAACTATATTATTGGTTTCATTCCATTCATTTCTGAATGCAACCTTTCTGTTAAAATTCTTGAACCTGTCTTGAAATTTCAAGTTTTGTAGTTGTTCCTGTCGTAATTTTGAGGATATGACGTGTATTTGTTATTTTAATGTATCATTATATTGTTATCCCGATGGAAATTAATTTCGGCAAAAAACTTGTACCCATTCATACCATTAGGCGAACTCTTGAATAATAAGTGGGCTAACATCGTCATGGGAATGCATAATTGGTGGATATTCGAAACCGTTTCTCTACTCTCATTTATTTTTCAATAGATATCGATCCCTTTAGGGTTCGCAAATTTGTTTGAATTATTGTATCGTATAAAATGAATGAACTCAGTGCTTTGATTTATATTCCAACAAAATATGATCACTCAAGTAGTGTAACGTCACAAGCTGTCTGTCACTGGGTTCCAACCAAACATTGAAATTTGAACTACCGTTTGTTGTACGATTTTGTCGTGTTGAAAAGATTCTCAAGATGAAAAAGGACTATTTTGTGGATTATCGGTTCATTAAAACTACAAAATCAACGTAAGAATATAAACATAATCACATAACCTCCACTTGACTTTATTTCCCTCTTTTTAATTGCAATTTTCATCTGAATGATATGATGATTCACAAAATAATCTTATTTTTATGTTGAAAACATCTTCAACACGACGAAATCGTACATAGAACAATGGCTAGTTCAAATTCTGTGGTAAATGAGGTTTGTTTGAAACCTTGTCTTTTTTCTTAAATATCTTGACCATTATTCGCTGTCTTTAATAATCTAGTTCACTGAATAACTATTACCGTCGACATCAAAATAGAAGGTGATTTCAATATGTTCTGAATTGAAAATTAATGACACATTTTAATGTTCAATTCGTGTTATTTTAATGTACAATCCTCATGGCAACCATAACGAAGTATTCGGAAGCACTACGAGAAATGTCAAAACTCTACTGGAACATAAAAACATATAACTTTCATTATGTCAAATGTGTGTCTTGTCCTAAACAAAGATTATATAGTATAAAGATCGGAAACGACACGACTACAGTGTATGAGCTCCATCTCTGGGTCAAATGTGAACTAATGTCACTATAGAAGGGTTAAAATTCTGGTTCTATGATTATGAATTTCGGAATCAATATACATGGAAATGTCATTGATATAAAAAGTGCCAATCAATTTGTTTGCACAAATATTATTTCACTTCGAACGGCTTTTGCCGTTAGTGTCGTCTCGAAAAAAGTGGAAAAAAGATTAGTTTGTACCCTTCAGTGATGCAGATTATGAACGAGATAGTGAAACTGGATGATCAACTGGTGTTTTATGGATGTATGCAGGTAAATCTATATCTTGGCTTGATCAACGTCAAACATCTGTTGCTATTTCCACGATAGAGGCAGAAATAGTGGCTGATAGTGAAGCTGCACGGAAAATGAAATGGTTAAAGTGACTATTCAGGAAAAGTTTTCCGTCAATTCAAACAGTGATGGTGGACAACGAAGCTGCAATTGAACTGAGCCAGAAACTGGAATTCCACAGACTCACTAAGTATATTCATATTCAATCCATGTATACATCTTACAATAATACCCTAATATTTCTGTAATATCTTCCATACATGCATAATAAAAATATTACACATGAGATACTGCATTTTATTGAAAATTATGGATTTACATAATATAAAAATGAAACATCCTGAAGGGAATACGAATTTCGCATCAATTCTTATTATAGTTTTCTTTATATGATTTCTAATCCAAATTACAGATTTTATATAAAAATTGATCTTCAGTGCCATCTCTGGGTCAAATGTGAACTAAAAAATGTAGTCGTTTTTTAGTACTACGAATGTAGGGGCGTTTCCTATCTTTCTATACTCTATATTCTATGGTCCTAAATAAGAATGTACATATTTGATAAGAAAATTTATTCTCAATAAATAATTACATCAATCTTGTAAGCAACTCGTTTATTAATCTAGTGACTAATGTTCAAATGTTCCCGAGTTATTAAAAAATTTAATATCTTAATCATTAGTCGCTCTCATTAATAACCTTATTGATTGAATAACTATCCCTACTCAATTAAAATCCCAATAAAATGACGTTTTCGGTAGAATAACTTGAGTGTTGAGGGAACTGCGTTATCGTGGAAATCCTGGCAAACACACAAGGAACGGAATTTCCCTTGAGTATTCTTGCGGACGACGGGTTTCACATCGATATTCGCATCGACGCGAAACAATAGAGACTAACGTTGTTTTCATGCCACTTTTCCTGCTTGAGTTTTAATCCGACTCGTTTTCTACGCTTGTTCCATCCTTGTAGTTTGGCGCTCTCTGCGGTGAAAAAAAACCAGATTATGTGGGCACGTGGCGATTATTCGGTTGGCCATATTGGACTATTTTCAATGAGGAATTCATATATTCGATGATTCTGGGACGCAAATTTCTTGGAAACTGATTTGTTCATGGACCAGCGCCTGTTTTTCATAATGATTACTAACAATCTGAATATTTGTGAGTAGCTTCATTTTGACGAGACGCCCAACTTTTTCCTCTACGAAAATTCTCGATAGTGAGAGCTAATACAATAAACTTCAAAAGTGTTAAATGGGTCAATGTTCAAATTTTAATACTAACAGGTACTTATAAATTAAATCTTAAAAAAAATTTACTACAAATTGAAAACAATAATTGTCCTAGAAAAATGATGATTCTATCAAAGTGTCCCCACTCCCAACATATATCAACAAACAAAAATTATTACTAACCGGCTGATTTATTCACAACGCTTAGCAAATATGTCCTTTATGAACTGGCCACATTGTCCTACAAATTGAGTGGTACGTTCTTCCAGTCCTACGCTCAGAAATTGTCTATTGTTAGTAATCATTTTTAATTGTGGGTTTTGTGGTACAATTTCTGAGGTAGGACTGGAAAAACGCACCATTCAATTTGTAGTACAATGTGACC
Organism: Propylea japonica; assembly: GCA_013421045.1. Lineage (NCBI taxonomy): Eukaryota > Metazoa > Arthropoda > Insecta > Coleoptera > Coccinellidae > Propylea > Propylea japonica. The sequence goes on from CM024246.1 coordinate 46,192,907, forward strand.
AGTTTATAAAGGAAATATTTGCTATGCAACAGTGAAAAAATCGGCCGGTTAGTAATTATTTTTTAGACCTAGTTGTTGATATATGTTGGGAGTAGGGGACACTTTGATAGAATCATCATTTTTGTGGGACAAGTATTGTTTTCAATTTCCTCCATACTGTATTAGCACTCACTATCGAGAATTTTCGTAGAGGAAAAAGTTGGGTGTCTCGTCAAAATGAAGCTACTCACAAATATTTAGATTTTTAGTAATCAGAAAAACAGGCGCTGGCCCATGGACTAGATCTGTCATTTTATAGCTGCTAAATCTCGTATGTATGTCCCTCACATTGTAGTCCGGTCTATTTAGACATTCGAAGTTACATAAAGTCCCAACAAGCTGAATTTCTGTGAAGTTGTTCAAAACATAATTATAAACAATGTCTAAAAGTTCCTCATCATTCCCCTGTGAGGAAAAAATTTTTTTCGAGGTCAAATGTCAAAAAATGAGTTTTTCGCGATTTTCAGCAAAACGGTAAGTTTTATCATAAAAGTACCTCAGTCAAAAATTGTAGATCATAAAATTATCTATAAAGAATGTATCAATACTTTTTTTCTTACGAGCCACCGTTTCTGAGATATAACGATTCAAAAAGTTATAACTACGTGCTAAGTACACTACCTCATAGGTGCCGTGGAAACGTGCATATTATGACGATAACGACTTTTATAACTTTTTGAATCGTTATATCTCAGAAACGGTGGCTCGTAAGAAAAAAGTATTGATACATTCTTTATAGATAATTTTATGATCTACAATTTTTGTCTGAGGTACTTTTATGATAAAACTTACCGTTTTGCTGAAAATCGCGAAAAACTCATTTTTTTGACATTTGACCTCGATTAAAATTTTTTCCTCACAGGGGAATGATGAGGAACTTTTAGGTATTGTTTATAATTATGTTTTGAACAACTTCACAGAAATTCAGCTTGTTGGGACTTTATGTAACTTCACTCTCATTTTTTGGTCTAAATAGACCGGACTATTGTCAAACGATATCTTTCAGGATAAATCATTGACATTGGAAAGAATAAATTGAATGAAATTCAAATTCTGCCCTTCGATATTCTTACACAGCGCATTCAAACATCTTGATTACTGCCATGGGTGCCCACAAGATATTTTCTAAGGGTGGGCAAAAATCGTTGAAAAACGATAAGATGCTCAAAATATCAGGGGGTGGTATGGTTCCCCCCTGTTCTGCCCCTGTGGGCGCCCATGATGACTACCCACCTGTTTTATTTAACGGAAATTATAATTTTTGGGATTAATTGCTGAAAGTTAAATTTAAATGTTAGAATTTTCTCAATTCATAACTACGAATTTTCAGCATCTTGTTTAATTCGATTTATGTATAAATCCGGTCCCAGACAATGCGTGTATTTGACGAATGTTCGGCATTGGCGGTGCTTCGCGTAGTGTGTGGGAGCTCAACTTCGGGTATCATTCGGCATTGGCCTGCTATCCGAAAGCCGGTCCCAGACAATACGTGTATTTGACGAATGTTCGGCATTGGCGGTGCTTCGCATAGTTTGTGAGCCATAGTGTTCGGGCCGAAGTTGAGCTCCCACACACTACGCGAAGCACCGCCAATGCCGAACATTCGTCAAATACACGCATTGTCTGGGACCGGCTGAAGTCTTGTCGGTACTTGACGGCACGTACCAAAGGAAGACGAAGTACATTCGCGCTCATTCGTGTTAGCTCCCAGACAATCTGTTTATCTACGCGTACTATATGGCCTATTCTGTCTTCAGTCAGAGTCGTACGACGTGATTTCACGGTGTTTTTAGGTATTATTTGTTTAGCCATCATGGAATGGACTAATAAATTAATAATGGAGTTCTTGGATCTCTACGAATCATATTCTAGAACAAATATTGAAATATGAAACTTTTCAATTATCTAGAGTAATTCCGAATAATTTTTGATTTCTGACACAGCAATGAGATCAAGTTACAACTAGGTGTTGTGATTTTTATTGTAATTGTAAATGATTACTGTCTGAATTGTCTAGCTTCTGAACATATTTTCCTATAGCTCCACAGTTTTTAAAATAGATAAATATGAAATAACGGTACAGAGCATCTGCCACAGAACATAATGCTCTGTTCTACTTTTATAGATTATGAGATTTCAAAGATCACTATTTTGGGAAATATGCTCATCTTTTACGGTACTTTCACCCTTTTCGAAGCTCCTCAGTCAAAACTCAAATAATTAGGTGCAAAGGCACTGAATGCAAAGGAAACGAGGAATGCAATATCCCTTACTGGTCGTTCAATACGGCGAAAGTTGTACCGAAAGATCCTAATTAATTAATTATACGAAAAAGAAACGAGAAAGCAATATCTCCCCCTGCCCATTCATAACTACGATAGCAATATCGAAAAGTTTTAATAAAATAATTATGGTTTTAATGAATAAATGAAAACAGAAGAATAAAAGTGTTAGAATTTTTCAATCTATCGGTTGTCAGATCAGGAAACTCAACATAAAACATAAAAATATATAAAAAACATAAAACTCTATGAATAACATCGCTTTGCTCCGTCGAAATAGACCGAGCGAAAAGATCGACGTCCGATCGCTCAGATTTTTATGACGAACGCTCCAGATGTCTACGCCCCTCAATCCGATGTAATAAACGAACGGTTCAGATCGATCCGACACGTCTGATGTCGATGCCGAACGCCCCTACTACTGACTGCTCTCCGCTACTGTTCTATACTGAGGCCGTTTGGCGAACGTTTGTCAACAGAGAAACGAATGTCGAACATTTCGCTATTACCGCAGTGTCTGGGAGGGTACCCGAAGGCGAACTACGAAGGCACATTCGCCGAATGCACGCATTGTCTGGGACCGGCTTAAGCTGCGATCTTTCTCGAATAAATACATTATTATTACGAAAATTTACACTTTGTTGAGGAACACCCGGTGATAACGTATTGATATGAGGTTGCTAATGGGAGTGAGTACACAATTTCGTCCACCCTGTAATCTTTCTGTCAATTATTTTGTTTACGTGTTGTCCCGATGAAACTGCGAGGTATACGTTGATAATTTGTGCGCGTTTGTTGATATTTGATGCGTGAAAAGATCAGCAACGTTCATTCAAACCACTATATTTTTTTCATGCTGAAATTAGTATCGCAAAGAATTTTTTTATTTATGGTATTCATATTTTATTACAGATCGCTCCAGCAGCTAAAAAGCTATGGGGCATCGAAGGAAAAGACGCAAAATCACTCGCATTGAATCATCTAAATCATCATGACGGGGGTGTGTGGAGAGACCCCACTTGGGCAGCACCGGGTAAGTTTCATACACTTTTCATTTTTCAGTACCAGTAAACTTTAATGAATCAACAAAGTGTTTCTTGGATAGACAATTAAACAAACAGTTAAAAGATAATATGATTCCAGTCCAATGATATTTTTACCTGATGTTTCGTCTACGTCAAAGGTCTCCAACGTTTAGGTTCGACTCTCTGATGACGAAACCGTGTTCAAATTCAATTCTGTCCGTTGGGCCGTCCGTACAGCCGGCCGTTAGCTCGATAACTTTCGAAGAGATTGTCCTAGAGATTTTTAGGGTGAATTGGGTTCCCAAATGCAGCGGTTAAGTTTGTTAACTAGCCAAATCCTACAGGTTGTTCCATTCAAAGTTTCTGTTCCTTAATATCTCAGAGAAAACGAAACCAATCAAAATGAAATTTTGCGGCCACATGCAGGATGCTCACAATAAGGCTTTTGTGGCTATAGTATAAACAGAATCATACAAAATTCAATTGGAATATCGACAAGAAGAATATCTATATTTCCATAACAAGATATCCGATTTTGTTAATGAAGATTGATATACTGAATGAATTATTGATTTTTTACATATTTCATTCTTGGAATATTTTCCAGTATATAATTCCGATCCAGCTGTGATTCTGCATTCATTTATTTAGCACAAATCTCAAGTCGAATAGTCCGTTCACGAAAGTTTGAGCACATAGTAGGCGTTTCTTTATTTATCTGAAGTTGACAGTATTTACTGTCATAAAGTAAAATTAAGTCAACGTTGCCGAATGTACTCGGCCTCGTCCAACGAGCTTGCGAGTTTTCAGAGAACTCTATGCGATATTGAAAACATTGCGTATCAATCTGACATGAAAATAAAGAACATAACCTAGAATTTTAATATACACAGTGGAATATGTCAAATTTCCACGGCCAACCGACGGCTCAACCTTTCGTGAACGGAGTATATACAAAGTTTTGAGATAGTAGCATTATTGCTCCACCAATGAACTAGCGCTCATAATTTTCTTAATTTTTTACCCTAACTGTATATATCCGGATTTTACCTTTCGTGATTCGAGTAGATCTTTCAATAAATCAGCAGAAATCCACCCAAACGAATGTTTGGAATATTTATCATATTGTCTAGTTAAAGTACTACATTTCCTCGAATATGTACAACGAATATTGAGGAGGCTATGCGATGTTCACTCTACATAATTTTACATATTATGTAAAAGGCCACCTGGTGTTGTCAACCTAGTTGTTGACTACCCCACAGCCGCTGCAACTTAGTTGTCAACATCGGGCTTCGCCCACTAAATTTAATGTCAAACCGATTTGATCTCGCATCAACCTAGTCTTCAATCTGAAATATCAACCACAAACCAACCTACAGACGTTCAACTTGGTCATCAACACGGTGTGTTGACAACTTAGTTGTCAACAAGGTTGATCGTCTGAAGGCCGCGTAACTCGACGATTGATTCCTTCAAGTTGACGACGTTGCTGAATCGGTTAAAGTATTTATACGCCCGATCCATTGTGTTGTTTTCATGATGAGTACTTGTGGTATCTGAAAGGGGCTATAAATTCAAACCAATTTCGCAACGTCGTTATTTCAGAGTTATTGACTGTGGAGATGAAAAATCAGGCTTATGTACTTCTGAAGATGCCTATCGTAGTTGTTGGCAATACGTAAGGTGGTGATTTTATTAGGCTATAAATGCAGAATCTAAATTGACAAGTCTTTGCTAATTCGGTAACAGCAGTCAGAACTAAAAGGTTAATTTGGTTGCTTACAATAGCTATCAGTTTGCTGTTATTGAATACATGCTGATACCCGCATTATAATTTTTTTCGATTCAATAACATAATAATCAGCGCAGTGAGAACTGCGTTTTGATTGTAACATATGCCCTTTTATAGGTTTCGACAACGTTATTACTTCTACTGAAGATTATTCCCATAGGATTATTCGTTTATGGTGAAAAATTATCATTATTATTGGAAATAATTCTCCACTCTTGTAAGTTAGGGTCATAATATGTAGTTATTTATTGAAATGGATTTAAGCAAAACTGAGAGAGAATAAGAGCTAGAACGAATAGAATGTACCAGAAGAATGTGATAGAGTGGAAATAAAAAGAGCATTCGCTCATCTGAAGACTCCGTACAAGTGAAGAAGGCATTCGAAAAGAGCAAAGTTTCAAGTTCAAATGAACGAGTCACAGCGAGAGTTTTCCGTTTTAGTATTGTTCTTAATTTCTCTTATTCATTGAATTTTCATTTAAATTAATCGATTAAATTCGATAACATTAGTATTTCTGTTCCATTTCTATTTCGATATACATAATTAAGTGCATAGAGAAGGTTATGGTGTTATGAAAGAGAGCACCAAATATTCAGGGCGGAAGCTTACAAAACTCGGTTGCCTTTCGAAAAACCCTATATAATGGAATGGTCAAGATATGGTGGAAGTTTTTATTAGGTAGCAAAATTGTATTATGCTTCATAATTACATGTATGGTAATTGCAGAATAAATTTTCTACCTTTTCGTAAGCAACGTTTTTAATTCTCGCCATATATTGTGTGTCATCAACAAATCAAATCATTCATCCCATGCCATACCTGCAAAACTAACTACATTTATCGTCTTCATAAAAATGTTTTGCGCAAAATGAAATAGCCCCGTGAACGAATTACTCGAGTTTCGATTAATTAACGTCCCACTGTTCATCTGGAACAAAGGGGATTTCTAGTTGGTATGTAAAACACGGCTCTTTGATATGGAATTTTCGCCCGATTTTATTTGCATACTTTTGACTGAGTTTAAATCGCATTTTCTCCTTCGAATCGTATTATTAACCCGGAACGGACAAAATTGTACAATCTGTTATTGTGCGTGGTTTATTCTTTTGGAATGCGACCAACCGATTTGTCTATACAGGGTGTCAAGGAAAAAAGTACCATGCATAGTGTGCATAGGTCCCATGAATATATGCCCGAAACTACTCCCGTTGAGAAATACGCGGTGTTGAAGTTTATTATTCAAGCACAAGACCAGCAATTCGAATGTCTTCTAAATACTTAATTTTTTTCGTTAATTAATCAATCTTTGGCTGTTGTTATTAAATTAATTATTGGAGTGTTTTGTCCTCGTTATTGTATGTAGGTTACTTTGGCGCTTCTGGACAATTTGCGTGCATCAGAACTTTTCGATGAGTTCTTACCGGAAACCGTTGGTCCTAGCGAATTCAACAAAGTATACCTTTTTGAAGGAAAAACGATAGGGGAATCGCTTTTTCTAGTCAAGAATGACTTCCAGTGTGGGGCAAAAAAGTTAGCGTTGATTTGAATGTGAAAGAATCCTGTATGTGGCGCTCTCTATTAGTAATCTAAAAACTAAGAGGATATTTGGATTCTGCATCATACAAAACCCCCGCATATCACATTTTGGTCAATTCTTACCTCTTTGTCCAAAGTTATAAAAAAAACAAATAAAGACATAAACTTTAACATCCTGCATTTCTTAAAGGTAGCAGTTTCGGACATTATATTCATGGGACCTTTTTTAATATTCTATGGCCCTCTATCGGGTGGCACTATGCATGGTTCCTTTTTCCTTGACCCTTCGTATAAGCGGTTCTCAGTCTTTTTTAAAGATGACCTGATTTCGTTTTTCGCTTCTGTGAAGAATCTCAATATCGATGGGAGATTGAAGTGTTACAACCTACAATTGAGCGTTATTTGCTACTCAAGTTTGGTACGATTATTTTGAATCAATGACATTATCCGCCAGAAAACGGTCTGGTGTACAGAATGGTCAAATATGGAATTTTTTTGAAGGAGGAGTCCTATTTATGGCTTCAGAAACGATAATGTCTGTGTCTGACTGCCAATTTCCATGAGAAACTAATGGGTGAAAACCGTAGTTTCATAGTTATCATCTGTACATACCAAAAAGCAACTTCGATCTAAATATCATTTTAAATTTCGGAATAATAAAAGTTGTGATTTATGGTAATGTCACCCTTTTACCAATAAGAACAACGAATTATTTGAGGTCCTGTTTTGCAGAAAACTCGAAAATTGCTGTCATTTGGCCAAACTATCACGCTATTTCCCATGAAACGCACGAAATAAGTTTTCCCTTTGACTAACATATCAATTTATAGACGGCAACCCTCCCGAACATGCTCATATACAAAGTGATCAGAAATCGTATCGTTCTAACCGTGTCATTGACACCATTCGCGTATGTGACAAGAGCACAAAAATGAAAACCTCAGCAAAAGAACTGTAACGTAAGCCTTCTAATTAATTGAAACCCTTTCTTCCTTCTCATCTGATTTTGCTGAATATTTTGAATGTGCATCTGAAAGAACAAAAGATGAAACACAGGAGAAAGTAATGTTTAGTATAAATATCACAAACTAAAGTTTATCTCTAGTCGTTGAAATACCTAATATGTTAGAATAAAGCTTCCTACATCACACCAGGTCTGGCTCTAGAAACGATGATTTTTTAGAATTTTGCTGATTATCATTTTCCATTGATTGAAACAGAGGTATTGCGACCTAATAACCAAATTTTTCTGAATACATAAATAATAAAAAACTTGTGACGACTCTGTCAATTGGACCCCTGCATCATTCACCAAACTAAATCTTCTCAAATTGGAATTCAGAAAACGTAAATTGTAATTCAGAAAAGCAAATTGTACTTCAGAAGAAGGAAATTGCATTTAAGAATCGTTAGTTGAAATTCAGAATAGGGAATTTGAATTTCAGAATAGTAATAATATGTAATTCAGAAAAAGAAAACTGTTATTGAGAAAAAGGATTCATAGATTTGTCTCCTGCTTACTACCTTTGTAATACATTCAATTTCGTTCTTCTGAAATAAAATTAACTATTCTGAATTTCAATTTCTGTTTTCTGAGTTACATATTCCTATTTTGGAATACAAGAACTCATTTAACTTTGATATTGTGAATGCCAACTTCCTGCTCTGAATTTCAATTTCGTTCTTCTGAAATTAAATAGACTATTCTGTATTTCAATTTCTGTTTTCTATATTACATATTCCTATTTAGAAATACAAGAGCCCATTGAACTTCGATATTCTCAATTACAACTGTAAAAGGTGTAGTAGTTATTTGGGATACTGTTCTGTTCAAAACTCGAAAAGTACAAACGCTCTCAATCAGTTCTCCCTTTTGACTAACATATCAATTGATAGACGACAATCTTTCCGAACATGCTCAAATACAAAGCGATCAGAAATCGCAAGAATTCCCGCCCGTGTCGTTGACAGCAGCAACCGTCGTCTGTTGAGGGCGAAAAGGAAAGTCGTCGGGAGCGAAAAAGAGCCCGCGTGTGCCGCCGGTTTCGGCTAGCGATTGAATTCGGTAAACCGGGGTAGTTGCCCGGGCAACAGACGCCGGCGTCATCAAGCCGAACGATGCCGACGCCCGGCACGCCCATCTGCAGAGCGGTAAAATCCCACTTTGAGCCGTCTCTCTGCGTTCTTTTTTCGCCACACGTACTTTTTGGCTGGATGTGCTCTTTAACGGATTGATATGGTATTTTTTTACACCTGGAGGGCGTGATAGGTTACAAGAGGATGTTGCCTGGGTTTCATCATCCCGAAGGACATGCAGAAATCGTTTTTTTTTTGGCCGTGCAGATGCGCGTCACGAATCGCGGTGTGACTCAATCAATTCCCCTTACTTCAATTGCACCTGCCATTGATTGATACTAGTGGACATGAAGGTGAAATTGAAGCAAGGGTTGACCTTTGTCCGGTTCTTACTTGACCATTTTACCGGGTGTCCTCTATTCGTTGTCTAGCGAGGGGATCTCAGAAACCCGATGAGCTAGAACAAAATGAGTGGCACATTTTAGGGCTCGATTTTTGAGAGAATTTATTTGGAGAAAACCGCAACCTTCTAAGTCAAACCTTTTTCGAGAGAAAATTGGAAAATGGCGTCAAATGAAAAGTTCTCATAACTTCTTCATTACTGAATTTATAAATATGAAACTGAAACATTATACATGCAGTTTTTTCAGTAGAATTCATTGAAGTTATCCATTTTTCTTCATTACATTTTGATGTAGCTCATCGGGTATCTGAGATCCCTCACTAGACAACGAATTTAGGACACCCGGTACATGCAGATGATCCATGACAAATGCAAGAAACTTTTGCTTTGTTCTTCTGTTATGGATAAAAATTACATATAAACAATGTTGAGTTCTAATTCAATTAAAAATTGTTCTTCATTAGGGCAATGAACAAATGCAGTAGTATGAAAGTCCGAACCGTGGATAAAATACGAAGTACCCTATAATCGGAACGGCCTCAATCGCTAAAAAGATATGTATAATTCGAACAGGCTGATCTCTTCAATCCGAACGCAACGATTCTGGCCTCGTATTCTGGTCAAGTGATCTTTCGATGCGTATACGAACTTCATTGCGCGAGTCCCTCTTTTACCTGCCGAAATGCACACCGCGCAATGAAGTTCGTATACGTTTTCGAATATCACTTCTCGAGAATACGGCACCTGTTTCTTTGCTAGGCGTACGTGCGTACGATATAATGTTTATTTGTTTGCATATATTCAGTTCGAATTATGGCTTTAAACTCAGAGAAAAAGGCTGAAATTTTCAGAGAAAGGGGGCTGGAACTTCAATTAAGTCACTTACTGAAAAGGCCCTGGAACTAGGAGAATAAGCGTAGTGCAGAATTTTCTGACGTTGAATATGCAGTATATACAGGGAGCTCGACACGCTCCAATATCTGAAGCAATCGTACTGCCCATGATAATCATGCATTAAAAGAGGTCATTAATGAATGAGCTTTTATTCTATGGTCGACGGAAAATGTATTTGCACTCTCTGAAGAAATATGATTCCTCTGATCCGAATGATTCAATATACCGAACGCAATAGAGAAATATCGATAGAAATATATTCTGGGATGATTATGCATTTCTAAAAAGTTTTATAGGTTTTCACTTCCAGTCTCTGAAACAGAAATAATTAAAAAATGTTTTATTAAGGCTACGTTCAGATGAAGTGCTCCTGCTAGAATCTTTGCAGTTATTTGTCAGGAGCAGATTGGTCTTGAAAAAATTATTGCCTAACAGTAAAACTGAAAAAGGAAATAAATGAAAAGGACGATGTAACGTTTCGGTGTCTATATCAGACACCTTCTTCAGACAAACTTGTAAAATCTTCAGAATTGTGTGTTTTATCATTTGCAGTCTAATTGACATTGAAACTTGTGAACACATGTCGATTTATTTAATTTTGAAATTTCCTGATGTCATTTCTTTCTTCAATAAATTAATCCAAATACGATCTATTCTAACAGAACAATTGGCCAAATTATCTACTTCATCTAACAAAATACATGTGGATTCCTTAATTTTCCTTTATAATTATCAGGTTCCGTCAGTAGGATCTTTGTGTTGTTCCAGTTTTTTTTAATTATTTCTGTTTCAGAGACTGGAAGTGAAAACCTATAAAGTTTTTAGAAATGAAATAGAGAAATGCAAGGTCAAAGTTTGTTTAGTTTTGGTGGCATGGGTTCATAGCATAAGAAATGCCAGAATCAAAGGTTATGCTCTGTCGAAATATTCTCTATCTCATTGACTCAAATATTGTCCAAAATATATATTGCTCATGCTACATTTACATCTGCAGAGCGGTAAAATCCCACTTCGAGCCGCCTGTCTGCTTTTTTTCGCTACGTACTGGATGTGCTCGTTAACGGATTGATATGGTATTTTTTACACCTGGAGGGTGTTACAGAAAGATGTTGCCTGTGTTTTCGTCATCCTGAAGGACATGCAGGAATCATTTTTCGAAACCGTGTAGATGCGCGCCACGAATCAGATTCACCGAAAGTTCGTCTCCTATCGCGGTGCGACTCAATCGATTCTCTTCACTTTTGTTGCTCCTGTCATTGATTGATACTGATGGACATGGGAGTGAAATTAATGCAAGGGTTGGCTTTTATCCGGTGCAGGAAGAGTCAGTATTTGAACAGAGATTTGATTTGTCTTTAACCGAGTCTTTAACTTGACAAGAATCATTGTCATGATCGAAAATCAATTGTTTGAAACTTCGATGCGTAGGTACGTTGACAAATGAAACAAACCTTTGCATTGTTCTTATGTTATGATAAAATGGAATGATGTTGAGTTTCAATTCAATTCTCATTTGTTCTTGATAAGCGTAATGAACAAAAACAGTGAAATCTTTGCATATATCGTCCGTCATGTTAGGCGATATTTGATTGTGAAATTCCCAAGTCGTTGAAGGGATCAAATAGATTTTTTTCGTAGGCCTCTTAGGAGGTGTCCAGATCTTACAGCTCCGAACTTATTTGGTAATAACTGAGTAGTAATTACCTTATACTAACGTATAAAACTACAAAATCTGTCTGGTAACAAATTCAGCAAAAAAAAAACCCAAATGACATATTGCCGATTTTAAATGCGATTCGAAAATCTTCATTTAATCGCCGCCAAATTTCAAATGTCGCTCACATCGCTTTTATGTGAAGTTTTTAGTTCATATCACAGAAAAAAACTTCTGTGGTTAGACATGTTTGCACCATAGATTTATAATACTAACTAGATAGCGAACATGTCAAAAATTTTGAGGCAAGCGGCGGCCATTTGTAGTTCGGAGTGAAATTGACTAATTTGACAGTTGTCAATTTTTCAACGAACTGAAATATTAGAATTGGCGAGGTTATACCGTTTTTGAGGAATCTATTGTGTATAGTCATCATAATGGTACATTATTCTAATAACTTATCACAAGAATCGAAAAAAATTATTATTTGATATAGACCGAAATGTCAGTGTTCACAGAACACTAATATACAGAGTTCGTTTTTCATCATTTCTTTCAAAGGAACGTCTATGTTTCAATCAAAATTCGAGCACATATGGCATAAAACATCAAATATTTGTGGTTCACTCCAAACTGCAAATGGCGGCGATTTGCCTCACTTTTTTCTACGTGACAGTAAGGAAGTTCGACGTCCAGTTAGTATTATAGGTCCATGGTTTGCACACCGCACTCTAACGGCATTAAAATTAAGTTTTAAGAATCTCAAATTTTGTCGCTGTAATGTCTTGATAAAAAGCCCACCATTTCTTTTGAACAGTTATAACCATCTGAATAGTATTGTTTTGAACCAATTGGAGATATGCAAGTTTCAGTATTGGTGGCATGGGTTCGTAGCATAAATAATACAATAATCAAAGATCTTCTGATTTGTCCATTGTCACTTATTACCATAAAATCAGCCAGGAATTATTTATATAATAGACAAGTTCACGTTCGAAGTGCTCTCATCAAACAACTATCTTGTCTGTAGTACATAAATTTCCTAATTACGAATTTGAAAACATAATAATTCGTTTTCTATGAATTTTGCAAAATTATCAAAAACCATTATGCATACTTAGCTAGAATTTGAGAGGAAATATCATGTTTTGTAATTCTTGTTTTTAATACATTTTCCTCAATTATTTATTTTGAATTTGTTCTAGCTTTGTTCATTCAATTAAGTGTCAGGCGGGTTTAATAGTCAAATTGTACTTATGTAAATTCGATATCTTTCTGCATCTGAATAGTAGCGGTTTGGACCTTGAATGAGTAGGAAGCGGAAATTGACCTTTGAATATTTTGGTAGCCTATCGCACATGAATATGATTTCGCAAAATTTTTCACACACACCTTTCACAATCTAGGACGTAGCTCGATATCGCGTAGCCGGTATCTCTTCCTCCAAATTCAAATCTAGGTGGAAGTTTTTATTTCGACTGATACGATCGTCGCTAACCTAATATTTAAACAACGAATCTTGGCGACCTGACGTGCACGCATTGGTTTTATTATTTCCTCGTAATAAATAAAGATTCGGAATCGTCCAAAAAAAACTTGTGGAGTCCCGAAATTCTTTCAGATGGTGGTTCAGATATTACGTAAACATGCGAATATAAATTTGGTCGAGTAGTTGAACTGAACAATGCATGAACAGTTGTTGTTAAGATTGCATCGAATGATTTTGAAAAAAATCATGCTATTTTGATGTGACTATTGTAAATAAATAGGTACTGTCAGAATCTTGAATACAATTGAGCAAATTGGTTATACCAAAAAAGTTAAGTTCATTTGGAATTTTCAATAGATTACTTGAATCCTTCAGATTCAGCCATTTCATTTTGATGATCAGAGGAATGGGCCACAATAACTACGATTTTTACAAGCCATTGTCCATCACCTACCAGTCAAATATCATACGTAAAAGGGGGATCTGAAAAGATTAGAACAATAATTGTAAATATGTACAATGTGAGACATTCGGGATAGTAGGAGAGCTGGCACGAATTTTAGGGTAGGTATTTGAGGCAAGCTGAAAACTTGTCAGATACCTCTCCTATTATATCCCAACTCGGGATTGCAGACCTGGCTGGTGAGTAGCGGGGCTATATCAACCCCTACATTTTTATTGGCCTGGCAGGTAGAAAGCCCTACCGAAATGATCTGTCTTTTTGGGAATCTTATTTTTTAGTTATAAATAACACTCCATTAAAATTTCAAGCTGCCTCAAAAACATTTTTTATAATTTTTTGCAAAATAATTTTGCACGCGTCTGGCAATGTTAAAACCCCGATTAAATTATCTGGCTTATTTTTTTTTAGTATTTATAAAGCATTACACTCCAACATATATAAATTGCGTATTGCCTGAAATATATTTTTGAGAAGAAAAAAAAATATTTTCAAAAATGTAGGGGTTGATTTAGCCCCGCTACTCACCAGCCAGGTCTGCAATCCCGAGTTGGGATATAATAGGAGAGGTATCTGACAAGTTTTCAGCTTGCCTCAAATACCTACCCTAAAATTCATGCCAGCTCTCGGACTAGGATTCAAGATAGTATGGGAGATGGGGGCGAATCTAACTAATGCCCAAACTGATAATGAAAATCAACTAATCATACATTGCATGAAGTGGTACCTATATTGAAGAAACCGAACCATCAAAAATTAACTCAATGGAAAGACACTGATAAATAAGTCAAGCTTTCCAACAAGCTTTGAGTGACGACTATAGACGAAGATACCAAGAAGAAAACTTGAACGTAGAAAATTGAAGGAAGCTGCTTTTATGTCAACCCTAGTTAACCGTTTATATATAGTCCGTTCACGAAAGTTTGAGCGCATAGTAGGCGTTTGTTTATTTATCTGAAGTTGGCAGTATTTGCTGTCATAAAATAAAGTCGACGTTGCTGAATGTACCCGGCCTCGTCCGACGAGCTTCCGAGTTATCAGAGAACTCCGATACGCAATGTTGTCAATATCGCACAGAGTTCTCTGACAAGAAAATAAACAACATTACCTAAAATTTCAATATACACAGTAGTGGAATATGCCAAATTGTCATGGCAAACCGACGGCTCAAACTTTCGTGAACGGACTATATTTATCTCGAAAACATCTCAGCTGCAATGATAAGATCAAGTTTGAAAGACTTGACGTGAAGTCAGAAGCTTTCGTGCGCTTGTTCGTATTGGAGAAAACGACAAATCAAGCTTAAATATCGCGAGAGCAATTGGTCATTCAATTCATTTATAAATAGTTAATACACTTTTCTCTTCGAATCTTGAACCTACCCTGAAAATTTATAGTTTTTAATTCGTTCCTCCCAGAAGTTATCGTGTTTACAGTCGGTCGTAGGACGTTCATGATTTCTGCTTTTTCGTTCAGGACTTAATTTCTGAAAATTTATGATATAACAATCAGACAAAAGTAATAATTCATAATAAAACAATTAATTCATTAATTTGGACTTTATTTTTGGTTAAATTTTCTTTAAATCTTCACCAACGTTTTGATCCAGTTGATACTTTATCAATGCTAAAAAAGTGACAAATTACAGTTTAAAAATTGCAGAGTTCGCCCTGTCGAGCCAAAACAGGTACCCACCTCGAATTTATCTCAATCTAATAAACATTCTTTAAGATCTATCATTTTTGAAGGTGTTCTTTTCTAATTGTAATGCTAGATCTTAAAGAATGTTTGTTAGATTGAGATAAAGTCGAACTCTGCAATTTTTAAACTTTAATTTGTCACTTTTTTAGCCTTGATAAAAATCAACTGGATCCGAAACGTTGGTGAAGATTTAAAGAAAATTTAACCAAGTCCAAATTCCTGAATAAATTATTTTATTATTGATAACATGGACGAAAATCCTGATACGTAATAATTTGTTCTGCATGTGAATTGGAATTTTGAGTTATGAGCGTTCGAGATTTCTTTACATACATTTTGTTTAGTAAGGTGTTTCCGGCCTTCAATTCGACCTAGGTATTCGGCCTCTTCGGTCAACTTCTCAATAATTTCATTCTCAACTTTTCAAAGATTCGGTATTGGCCGGAGCAGCAAGCAACGCGATGTAATTTTGTGTTGAGACCATGTCAGTTGTTAAGTCATTAATAGAAAAGCACCTTTGTTTACATATTGTTTACCCTAAGTTTTTGTGAAATTTCCAAGGCCATTATTGAGTTGTTATCATTTGTTTGACATAAAGAATATTGAGTTCGAATAAAAATATTCATCAATACTATAGATTCGTTGGAACTTTCGGTTGATTCATTGAGAAATTCGGTATCCGGCCGAACCACAAAAAGCCGCTTAGGCGCATCTCTAATCTGTAGTACAATGTTATACATTTCGTCCCTGAATTGACTGAAATTTCAATATTTTAGTTTGAATCAATGAAGAACTGGTTTATTTCTATTTAGGACCACATTCTTATTGTCCTATTTTAATTGCACGAACCAGTTTGAAGTTCGATGTTCTCCTGAACATGCGTCGTTCCAAACGATAATATGGTATTGATGCTAGAACAAACCCATTTTCATATTGTTCTGGAAAATTCTCCAGATTATCCAGGAGAAAACGCAGTCGAGAGCGGAGTTTGCGGCCGTTATCCAAACCCTCCGAAAGATGTGGAACAACATAATAAAATTTACGGTCATGATCATGTATCAAGTTCAATAAATTTATTTGTCTGAACGATCGTGCCGCGTGCAGCTTGCCGCCACTATTTACAACTTACTACTAACAGACAGACAGCTCGACTCTTATCGATTGAGGACGAGGTATAAAGTTATCTTTAAAGGATGATTCATTGAAGTTTTATACTCCATGTTATCATCATACATGCCTTTTTGAGCGCTCGGGTTACTTAAACGGGTGCTATATCGTTTTGCCCAAACGTCTGTAATTTTCGAATTTTGAGCTGAAAATGGTCTCAATCTATAGGGTTCGACGAATCCGAGGTCAAATTCAATTTGTCCGTGGGGCCGTCTGTTAGTACGATAACTTTCTAAAGGATTGTCTTGAAAACTTCAGATTTTCAGGGTGAGTTCGATTCCCGAATGCAGCATTTAAGTGCGTTAAACAGACCAGTCTTACAGAGTGTTCCATGAAATAGGCCATTCAAAATTTTCGTTTCTCAATATCTCAGACAAAACGAAATGAATCGAAATGAGATTTTGCTGCCGCATGAAAGGTGCTCATGGTAAACCTCATGAAAAATTTTGTGGCCATAGTGTTAACCGGATCATATAAAGTTAAATTTTAATATTGAAAAGAAGAACCTTCGTATTTTCATAACAAGATATCCGATTCGAGAAAATTTATTTTTTGAATGAAAATTGATATACTGAACGGTCGTGCGAAATTTCAAGAGGATCGCATCATCTGAACCATAGAATTTAATTCTTTTTAATTATTGATTTTTTACATATTTTATTTGTTGAATAATTTCTAGAATATATAATTGCGATCGTGCTGAGATTGCGCTACTATTTACCACTTACTACTTACAGATATCGATTGAAATATATTCTGGAAGGATTCTGCATTTCTAATTCCCAGAATCTGAAACAGAAAGAATTAAAATTTTTTGATTAAGATGAAGTGCTCATGCGAAAATCTGTTATCGTCTGAGGACGAGGTATAAAGTTATATCTTCAATGATGATTCATGAAGTTTGATCCTCCATGTTATCATACATGCATTTTAATTATTATTTTATTTATCGCAGTTCTTGTTTTACCTTGGGGGAAAATCGATCCTGCGAGTTTTTTGAGCACTCGTTCTACTTAAACGAGTGCTAAATAGTTTTGCCCCTGTAATTTTCGAATTTTGAGCCGAAAATGGTCTCAAACGATAGGGTTCGACTCTCTGATGACGAATCCGTGGTCAGATTCAATTCTGTCCTTGGAACCGGCCTAGTCGGCCGCCCGTTAGCACGATGACTTTCGAAGGAATTGTCCTACACACTTGATATCTTCAGGGTGAGTTCAGTTCCCAAATGCCTTGGTTGAGTTCGTTAACCAGCCAAATCTTACAGGGCGTTTCATAAAATATGACCATTCAAAATTTTTGTTCCTCAATATCTCAGGACAAAACGAAAACATGAATCCGTGGTCAAATTCAATTCTGTCCTTAGGACTGGCTGTCCTTTAGCCGAATAACTTTCTAAGAGACTTGAGATTTTCAGGATGAGTTCGGTTCCCAAAGGCCTCAGTTTAGTTCGTAACCAGCCAAATCATACAGGGCGTTCATAAAATATGACCATTCGAAGTTTTTGTTCCTCAATATCTCAGACAAAACGAAACCAATCAAAATAAATTTTGCGACCACATGCAAGATGTCATAATAAGCGTCATGCAGAATTTCGTGGCCATAGTGTACGTCATGTAACAATAACAAATTCAATTGGAATATTGAAACTTCATTTTTTCATAATAAGGAGACATCTGATTCAAGTGAAAGTTATTTTGTGAATGAAGATTGATATAATGAATGTTCATGCTAAATTTCAAAAAGATTGCATTATCTGAACCACAGAAAATTCAACATTGTAAAAAGAATCTCTTCATTTCCAAAACAATATATCCGATTCGTGAAAATTTATTTTGTGTTTGTAGATCAATATACTGAATGTTCATGCAAAATTTCAAGAGGATCGCATTATCAGAATCATAGAATTGAATTTTTAATTGTCACATTTTCACATATTTAATTTTTGAATAATTTCCAGAATATTATTCCGATCGTGCTGAGATTTCACATGTTCATATTTAGTATCAATTTCAAGACTTATACAAAATTTCGCGGTATTAACCTCATCGCACCATAATTAAATGAGCCCTCAAAATCACCTGCTCAGGGTTTTCTTAATGTTTTTTTTTATCTATCTCGATTTCTGTTTCCAAGGCCGTAGCCAGAAAAAAATTTCGGGGGGATTCGGACCCCATCGGAGCCCCTCCTCGCTACGGCCTTGCCTGCTTCATCTTGGGGAAAAATCGAGTTGTTTAATACAATGGTTCATTATTACGCATCGGTCACTGCCCTACCTCTTCCCTATCTATGTCCTGTTAGAATCAATATTCCGGTGTAGATCACCGTTGTCATGTCCTATCTCACAGTGAAATATTATAAGAGTTCCTTTACGCTTGAATATTACATGGAATTCGAAGGAAGTGGTGTGTCGCCATTGGAGGAAGATCGCTTAAATATTTAGCTGAATGGAAATACGAAAAAATTATGTTTATTGATGCGCACCTCGATGAATAAATACGATCTCTATAACCGCTCATCACATATAACGGGTGTTGAAAAACTGTTCAATATTTCTGGAGCTGATTATAGACCTCAATATAAGTAAAAAATTTACATGGATTTTCGGTTTTCAAATTATTTTGAATTATAATTAGAGCAACCAAACACGATATTCGATTTTTTTTCAACTTCTTCTTGATTTTGGCCTCCCAAAATATTGATTATTTTTTGTTTAACACAAGGCATTGAAAATTAAAGAATTTTTGAAGCGATAGTGATGGTTCTTTTCTGTGTTTTGCCTCAAAACAATTGAGGGCTTGATTATATTAAAATCTGCAGTGTGATTGAAGCATATCTTAGTTAGTCTGACGGAGTTAAAATTTGGATTTTAAAACACTTTATATATATTTTTGATATATGAATTTACGAAATTTCTCGTGTATCAAACAATATAGCATGTGTACTTCGAAGCAGAGGCAGAGAAAAATGTAAGCGGGACACCACCTCGGACATCACACATTTCTGCAATGAAATAGACAAAAAAATCTCAGTGAAAAACCGCTGTCTCCTAGTATAAATGTAGTGATTGCATGCTAGGACTTGTTTGAAAATGGTGAAATAGCATCTGAAGAAACAACAGAAACAGAAAAACTTCGAGAGAGTTATAGGTAATATAAATAACACCTTCATCTGCCTCAAATCACCGACATATTTATACTTTCTCTTGAAATTCCTTCGATATTCGAAAAAACTTGCACTGCAACTAAGATCAGATCTGGCTGAAGTCTCCAAGTGATCATCTTCAGAATCTCAGATGTTTAAGGAATTGTATATTTAAGCCTCAAATCTACATCTAAGACTACATAAAAGTCAAGTTCACGTGTTTTGGTAAGCCGTTTGGCAATTTGTTTTCAGTGTGGTTTTGTTCTTTGAATAGGACAGCTGAATAATTTCAAGAGTCTTCGGGGTATTGAACTATATGTATAGAAACAAGTGTGCAAAGCTTCCGAATTCTTGCCACTTTCTCTATAATACCTCAAGGAATATCTGGGAAAAGCTTCATTTAGTTCATACCTTACGATCAGTTATTCAATTTCTAATTGGTGAACACAAATTTGATCTTCTTCGGCCCTTAGTGATTTAATGCGGACCCCTTAGTGACTACTCTCGGGTTATGAACGGTGAAACCATAATTATATTCGCCATAAACAAATTATTGCTATCCCAATTCAGCCTTTCCCTCGATTACAGAATTCTAGGCCTCGATTTCACGTGAATTAGATGTCGAGATTTAAGTAAACGCATTTGGGGGTGGCAATATATATACAGAACCTTAAATTAATTGAAACACATTTGTGAGGACCTGGCGGATGAAATTTTGTAGAACATTCGAACTCTTTCACTTTATATCTCAGTTACGGGACATTCTGATTCTGAAAATTTAATCGATCGAGTTTATATAATATTTCATTGTTGCCAAACATGTGATGCTCTCAAGTGAACATGAAAAACAACGGTTCAAATCATTCTTTCTTTTGTATGTATTATTCGAGGACTGAGCGTCAGAATGTCCGTCAACAGCAGTAGGTATTGAGTGTTCTAAAATGCTTCTGATTTAGTTACTGTGGCTATTATGATGAGAGTACCTAGATTACACCCATTCTGAACTAGTTCCATACTAGTAGTTCCAGATAGAAAATTAACCGATTTGTGATTACCGACATAAAATTGAAATACTTGAGTTTCTCATGAATGTTTAACTTTTGTCATTATCAGTGAATTACTGAATACTCCTTTATTTCTTTTCTCTGCGATAAACCATCCTTCATATCAAATCGGTAATAATATGCTAGACATGTGCACTTTGAGTTGGTAAGGAATCGATTTATGATGGAATCCGCGAACATTAAGGGGCCTACAGACGATCAACCTAGTTGAAGACTAAGTTGTAAACACGGCATGTTGACGACCAAGTTGAACGTCTGTAGGCTGGTTGGTGGTTGATATTCCAGGTTGAAGACTAAGTTGATGCGAGATCAAATCGGTTTGATATTTGGTGGGCGGAGCCCGATGTTGACGACTAAGTTGGATGGTAGTCATCAACTAGGTTGACAACACCAGTTGGAATTCTACCTTGTAGAGTGAACATCTCATAGCGTATTCAAAATTCGTCGTAAATATTCGAGGAAAGGTAGTAATTTAACTAGAAATTATGAGCAAAATTCCAAACATTCAAGTTTGGGTAGATTTCTTTGATTGTGTGAAAGATCTTCCTGAATTATGAAGAGTAAAATCCGAGATATATAAAAAACCTTAAGCAGATGCTTTGAGCGAACATTCATTGGTGGAGCAATAATGCTATTACCTCAAAATTTTGTATAGTACTTGAGATTCATGCTTAGTAAATGAATGCAAAATTTCAGGATGATCAGACTTATATTATGGAAATTATTAGGCTTACTGGGAGCATTTTGCATGTGGTCGAGAAATTCTATTCCAATTGGTTTCGTTTTGTCTGAAATATTAAGGAACAGAAATTCGGAATGGTCATATTTTATGGGACACCTTGTATGTTTTGGCTGATTGACGAACTTAATTGTGGCATTTGGAAACCAAACTCGCCCTGAAAATCTCAAGTCTCGAGGACAATTCCTTAGAAAGTTATCGTGTTTATGTCCGGACGGTCCCACGGACCGGATTGAATTTGACCACGGATTCGTCATCAGGGAGCAGAACCCTATCGTTGGAGACCAATTTTGGCTCAAAATTCTAAAAGTTCTTTCATTAAACCGAAATGGGAAAAATGAGACCGATTGTGGTACCAATCCTTGGTCCAAATTCTTTCATTCAAGAACTGTGCTGCACCACATTGTCGCATATATCGTTTATAATAACATATAACGAAAGATCTCTCTCCATGTTCCGATAATTTCTCCTAATCAGCCGACTAGTTCACTCGACGGAAACCACCGCTGAAATGATGTTTTCAACTTGGTTGACAACCGCTATTTTCACTTTCATTTGGTTTACAACCTAGTTGACAACATATTCGTCAACTAAGTTGATCGTCTGTAGGCCGCTTCACAAATGAATGAATCATATTACAATTATTTCGGTCATTTCTTTCATTTCTCATTAATTTTATCGTCGTATTTCTGCGTATTTATGTGTGAGAAAGAAAGCTTTTAGAATATTTTGTGAAAACGTACAGAAACGTTAAGAACAATTGGAAACAATGGAACCAGCCCAAAAAGTAATGCATATGTGATTAACTCTTATTTTGATTCGTATTGCGTGAAGTCGGTAGCGGTACAATTGTGGAAATTCAGAGAGTCTTACTGTCAGTTGCAGGAACGTCCATTAAAATTTAAAGGTCCATTAAACTCTTAATCCTCCATTATTACAAGGAACTAATGGAGGATTAAGGGTTTAATGGACCTTTAAATTTTAATGGACGTTCCTGCAACTGAGCATTAGTGCCAAAATATGTGAACTGAGATATAGCATGAAATATGTCTCGATCAATTGGATAAATTGAAAAAACCAAATACAGTGGAACTTCCCTATAACGAACGCCTGTATAACGAATTTGGTACAAAACATTGCACCTTGAATCCAAATTCATGTTAAAAACATCCTCTAAAACGAAGTAAATTCTCTCTAACGAAATATTAAAAGAACTCTTTGAATGGGTATTGGTAAGAAGGTGTAAGGGTGGGTTTTTCGCGAATTTTTTCCGTACGTACGTAATAAATCCCGACCTTAAAATAAATCATTACGGCGGGCAGAGAGATCCTCCTGAAACAGTTTTAAATACACCCCTGGCTGTTTGGTTTCAATCTTACCAATACGCTAGTGTGAAAAGTTGTGCGAAAATGTCTGGAAAAGAAGTGCTTAAGTTTGAATGGTAAACTTAAATTTATCAGTGAAGTCGACCGCGACATTGCCGACTATAGAAACAATTTTTCTGTATAACGTAATTTCTTTATAACGAATTTTTTTGCGGATTTAGCGCTTTCGTTATAGGGAAGTTCCACTGTACTTTTATTGAGTACAAAATGAAGGATGCAGCACGGACCATATTATACCGTATTTTTCGCTATTGGTGTTATTATCCCTTTCAATTGAAAACCTAGTTGAAGTATATTTTAGCAACTTTATAATAATTCTAATTTGAATGTTCTTTTACAGTTGAACACCCAATGTCTGCTTCGCTCATCAACCGCCGGGGAGGTTTTCCTGGTGGCGACACGGGGAGCATACTGTCTCCCAGAGGATCTGATAACGGAGCCGGCCTGGGAGTAAAAATGGTGGAATATGTCCTAGGCACGTCTCCGACCAATAAAGACATCAGCGGTCTGGAGCCTAGGATGAGGGCATTGCATTTGGACGAGAAAGACAAAGACAAACCGCAGAGTCCGAAAGAGGTAGAGGTTAACGGACAAGTGATGCAAAATGGACAGATGTCCGAAGAGGAAAAAGGATTCAAGTAAGTTTGAACATTTCTTCTTAGTCAGTTGTGGCGAACGTCATAAGCGGTACGAATAGCTTGGTTTCAAATAGCATAAATGCCCTGCTAAGTTATTGTTGGGTTGATTATACAGGGTGCTCCAGATCGTAACCAATAAATTTTAACCACGTATTCTACATCATAAATAAGCCCTAGTTTATCATATAAATATATGTTGAGAAATATTCCCTCTCCGAGATACGGGGTGTTAAAATTATAAAAAAAATGTTTTTGATTAATAACTTTCACACTACTTGAAATATTTTCATGAAATTCGAAACATAGGTCTTGAGCGTCAAAGAGCACTTTTTGAATATCAGTTCTTTTATATTCCGGCGTCCGAACTGAAGCGAGACTGAATATTTTCAGATTAAAAAAATGATAAGCCACTGGTTTTTCCGACAATAAAAATTACTATTTAAATCTCATTTTAAATTCTCATGCATGTTTGGTCATAAACACGATAACTTCCGCAAATAATGACTTTTAGGGTAGGTTTAATGATTTGAATGGAAAGTAAAAGAATGAAATAGTTCTTCTTATATTCAAATTTGAATTGTCTGAATATGAACAATCGCGCGAATTATTTTTGATTCACGTCAGAGCTTTCTTCTTTATTTTAATCCTTATTTCCAATGTAATTGGGAGGAAGTGTTGAATTATGGTGACATTTTAATTATTCATATAATATAGGGTGTTCCTAAATTGAACGTACAAACGAAAAGGGGAGATTCCTTAAGTGAGTTTAAGAAAAAAAAGTCCCATAAACATGGGGTCGCAAACGTTTCGAATTTCGAGATACAGAGTGTTGAAGTTTGAATTTTTTCAAGTTTTTTTTTCATAGTATCTACACTTCACAAGATATTCAACTGAAATTTGGCATAGATATTACATTTGAGAGTTCTCACCACGTGACATGGCAATTTCGATAAAAGATCTACAGGGTGATATTTTTTCTGGAACACTGCCACCTGTTCTTCTGCAGAACTTTTTTTGGTGAGCAACTGTTAATTTGAAAAAATGTAAAAAGAAGCTTTGTTCTTATACTAAACTTTTTGGTCTCTTGTAGTTTTGTCGTATCTACCAACGATTTCGAGAAAAAAAATTTTGAACGATTCTCTCGAAATCCTCGTGAAAATCCAAATTATGATGGGAAGGCCACTTTGTAAGCTGTGGTGAATGAATTCAGTGTCAGTTTTTATGGAAATTTTCCTGATCTGTAGGTATGATTCATAAAGATTCGATAAACTCGTATAATCAATACATGTTTTGGATTAAAACTTTAACACCCTGTATCTCGAAAACGAAACGTTTGCGACCCCATGTTTATGGGACTTTTTTTTCTTAAACTCACTTAAGGAATCTCCCCTTTTCGTTTGTACGTTCAATTTAGGAACACCCTGTATATTCATAAAAATAAACTGTCCCTTATGTAGTGCTTTATCTGAAAAAAAAATTGGTGATCTATCGAAATGCACATTGTCAAGGTAGTCCAAACAGATAATTTCGGCAATGATAAGAATAGATTCCTGCTTAATTAACCCAATTCTATAAATTAAGATAATAACTCCATTATTCAAATAAAAAAGTAAATAAACATTCGACAGGTACTCTATTCTTTCGTAGAATTGTTGAAAAAACAGTTTCAGGATCTCTATCGGCGTGGAACCAATTACCCGCACAAGTCAAACTCGCCAACCCATGGGTATTGAATGAATCAGAGTAGCCCATTATCCATAAATTATGGTTCTTGCCGAGCTCTCGTGACCTTTGAAATTTTAAATTAATTGAGCTCACCGTAGAAGTTGTCAGCTCGTCCAAAAAAAGTTACACGTAACTAAATACTGAAGGAACCATAATTTGAATATCAATTGACTTTTTAGATACTTCTCGTACTACATTAGGATTTTTTTTATTATTTGATATTGTGTTATACTTTTCTCGTTGACCTTACCTAAAACAGATATGATTTTTGGCGATTTTCGACAAAAAACGAATAGTTTTGTTTGAATAAGTTTTTACTTTTGTAGTTGTCACTTTGATAAAACACGGAATCTCTAGGTCATCGATAGTGGTCTATAGTATTTCACACGGTCACTATTTATGAAAGCGAAGGTTTTATTTTGCAACCAATTCCAAACAGTTTGTTTCTTTGCATTAACATGGAACGTACGTTGCTCATTTGCTAATTGTAGTAATTGTCAACCTGCAGGTGAATAACATGATCTTGAGCATTATAGGATGTTTCCACACTGGAAGCGTAGATAGATTAGCTTTCGCAATCGTTCTTTAGTTTTGTTTCGCTTCGAATAATTATACTGAAAATTTTATTCATCTGTCAAATTCGACAGACAACAATGTTCCGACTGATTTTTCATTGTTGTTTTAGCCAATGAGCATACAATTAGGCGATAATTTTGCATTAGTGCAAATTATCGATAATTCGCACTTGTGCAAAATTATCAGGTCCTTTAAAATAAATGCAGACGTAATTATGAACGTTTATTACTTATTAGAGTAACATGAAAACTGACAGCAACTTACAGCGACACAATACGATTTGATGGATTCACAAAATTTTCTTATTAAATTTAACTCTGCATTGAAAATGAATCGATAATTTTTGACAAATCTCCTCTCATGCAAATTAAACTGTAAAAGGCACTCGAGAGCTCCGCGCACTCGTGCTTTTTTTCAACTTAACTTGCATTCGAGCATATTTCCCAAAAATTTTCGATAATTTTCATTGCACTAGTTAAATTACAACTGATAACTGTCGTTGCCGTTGTTTAAATATTTGGAATATTATTTGAGAACCAAATTCCACAATAAGCAGTCTTAACTCTTGAAATACTAGATACTAAGTTCAATACTGAGGAAAAATATTCTTGACAATATGTAATTGTTCTCAACGGGGGCTTCACGGAATTGAAAATCGATATAATTTTCTCATTTAGAATTTCATCAGAAATATAAGGGTTCCATTGCGAGAATCTTTGATATAGAAAACGAGAAGTCGAATAAAGCAGTTTTCTAATGAAATTCCTACATTTCAGTGATAAAATCCAGTCTTTGAATCGTTTTCTGGTTTCCGTGAAATTGTCGAAATGAATACAGTAAAAATCAACCTCTTTCATATTTCCTGTGACCTCTTTCTTTCTTGTTGACATATTACCCACTCCTCCGTACATTTATCGAAATTCGAATACCAACCTCACGTTCTCGAAGGTTGGTATTCGAATTTCGATAAATGTAATTGTATACAGTATAGTTACTGTATACAATTCTGTACGTCACTAGGTTGTAGATTATATAGGGGGTTACATTACACTGCGACCATAAGGTTTGTTGTGTTAAAGCTATTTCCTTAACTGCTTAACAGCTTGCCTCCAGTTCCCCTACCCGAATGAACACCAGTATCTGCTTCAAGAAGGCTAGAATCACGTCCTGTAGTTCTCATGTTCAAGTCATTCTTTGCGCAAGGATTTGCAATCGTCAGTTTCTGCTGAGCGAATTCTCATTATATGCCTCCCAAAGCCACAATGTCCTGTTAAGAAGCCAGTGAGGATGCGTAACATATTTTTACTGAGATCCAAATACTTTTGATCCATGTAGTTTTAAAGTACCAAAGGAAATTTTTGTAATGATCCATTCCTGGGATGTTGCTTCAAAGTGCTTCCTCTTCAGTTTCTTTCCTTCACCAAAAAATGTTTCTTGTAGGTGCATTTGCCTATACCACAGAAGAGTACAAGGCCAGTAAGTGGCGTTTGTGCACTCTTTCTGGCTAGTGTGTTAGCCCCCCTGTTTGCTTTGATGCCTGATTTACCAGGAGCCCAGACTAAAGAGACTTGTTGTTCTTGCCTACATCATTGGGTTTTCGTCGGCAACCCCATATTAGCTTTATCTATTACATAGCAGTTCAGTGCTTCAATATCAGCTTGACTATCAGAATGGATGACCCACCCCTGATAGTTTCTTTCCAGGTTTCTATTTTTGCATCTTTGGATTGCAAGTATTTCTGTCTGAAAAACACTCGAATATGAGCCTAACGATAGTGTATCGGGTGTCCTAAATTCATTGTCTAGTGAGGGGATCTCAGAAACCCAATGAGCTAGAACAAAAAAAAAAACACACATTTTCGGGCTCGATTTTTGAGAGAATTCATTTGGTGAAAACCGCAACCAAGTCAAACCGTTTTCGAGCTATTAGAGAAAATTGGAAAATGGCGTCAAATGAAAAGTTCTCATAACTTCTTAATACTGAAATTATAAACATGAAACTGAAACATTAAACAGGCACTTTTCTCAGTAGAATTCATTTAAGTGATCAATTTTCCTTCATTACATTTCGTTCTAGCTTATCGGGTTTCTTAGATCCCCTCACTAGACAACGAATTAAGGACACCCGGTACACTTGGTTTTTGACTCTTAGATTCCAGCGCCGACACCTTTCGTGGTTTCATAACCTAGGAGGAATTTACTTTGTAGTTTCTGGCAGTGTATTCCTTTTTCCATTCTTCCTTCTCCCCTAGCATCGAGTCAAAGTTTTTCTCGATCCTCATTTTTTTGATTAACACTATGTAAGTGCGCAGACGAGATGTGTTATTCTGCCCGTCACTAAAAAAACATTATTTTATAAACACACTTGCTAAATGTCGAATTTCCGTAGTCTCCCGTATGTTATCCTGAAAAAAGAATAGATTGACACCTGATCGACCGATCTTTCTTGTGCATCATGAATTATTCCCCACAAACGTCTGGATTTTCGTCGGAGACGTTCTGAATCCCGAACACCTATCGCGGACGCGTATTATAGGTGGAGCAGCGTCGCGGGTATCACGATTATGTTCGAG
The DNA here is from genome assembly GCA_013421045.1 of Propylea japonica. Classification (NCBI taxonomy): domain Eukaryota; kingdom Metazoa; phylum Arthropoda; class Insecta; order Coleoptera; family Coccinellidae; genus Propylea; species Propylea japonica. The sequence continues at coordinate 46,221,269 of CM024246.1, forward strand.
AGGATTTCGCCATCGGATCCTCTCTCAAAGTCGCATCGTCGTCGACGGCATTGATGCGTTCGAACCGACTGCTCTCGTTCGGTCTTGACGGAACGACGACGGCCTCGACCTTGGCCCTCCTCGCATTTACACACACGATTTTCCACCTTGAACTGTTTTCATTCCCGCCTTGTATTGCCAAAATGATGCTTATTGTGGCCATTTTTTCCGTCTTGGTTGGTTACGGTTTAAATTTAGCCAGGGGACGTGGGCGGGAGCACTTCACCTTAATTATTTTTTTATTGTTTCTGTTTCAGAGATTGGGAGTGAAAACCTAAAAAGTTTTTTAGAAATATCTTTCGAACGTTTTCGTTGCCAAATTTTAGGTCTAACATGGTTTCAAACGACTTGATTATGTTATTCCAATTTTTGCTCGATTGTTGCTAGCTCGGTTGCAAAGGTATGAGCTGGCTGTTCTTTCGCTCTATTGTCGAATCATTACATTACACTAAGTCAAATATAGGAACATTTACACACACGATTTTCCACCTTGAAATGTTTTTATTTCCGCCTAGTATTACCAAAATGCTTATTGTGCCCATTTGTTTCGTCTTCGTTGGTTACTGTTTAAATTTAGCCAGGGGACGTCGGCGGGAGCACTTCACCTTAATTAAAAGTTATGCTTATTCCGAATTCAGCGCACTTGGTCCTACAGGAGGCTATTTTTCGAACGTTTTTGTTGCCAAATTTTAGGTCTAACATGGTTTTAAACCGCTTGATTAGATTATTGTTCTAATTTTTCTCTCGATTGTTGCTATTTCGGTCGCTAGGAAAACAGCTGGCTGGTGTTTTGCCCTATTGTCGCATCATTACAATATAGTCCATTGACTAGCGCCTGTTTTTCATAATGATTACTTACAATCTGAATATTTGTGAGTAGCTTCATTTTGACGAGACGCCCAACCCTCTACGAAAATTCTAAATAGTGAGGGCTAATACAGTAATCAGGCGTCAAAAGTGTTAAATGGGTGAATGTTTAAATTTTATTACTAACAGCTACTTTATAATCTTGAAACAATTTTATTACAAATTGAAAACAATAATTGTCCTACAAAAATATTGATTCTATCAAAGTGTCCCCCACTCCCAACATATATTAACAACTAGGTCTGAAAAATCATTTCTAACCAGCTGATATTTTTCACTGTTGCTTAGCAAATATTTCCTTTATGAACTGGTCACATTGTCCTATAAATTAAGTGATACTTCTTCCAGTCCTACCTAAGAAATTGTACCACAGAATCCACAATTAAAAATGATCACTAACAATTGACAATTTCTGAGCGTTGGACTGGAAAAACGTACCACTCAATATGTAGGGCACTGTGACCAGTTCATAAAGGAAATATATTTTGCTAAGCAACAGTGGAAAAATCAGCCGCTTAATAATGATCTTTTTAGACCTAGTTGTTGATATATGATTGAATGGGGGACACTTTGAAACAATCATCATTTTGTATGACAGTTATTATTTTAAAGGACCCCGCACATTTTGTATGAGAATTGGCTCTCGGTGGATTTGGCTGAAAATTTGATATGATGTTCCACTAATCCTTCTGATCAAATGTCTCTACAGTCACGAAGCTGAAAAATGCATACTTCTAGGAGTTTTTAGCGATTTTTGTATCTATTATGGCTTACGTTTTACCGTTCACACAGAAATGTTTGAGAATATTTCATGATTATTGAAGGCAGATTCTGTCAATTCGAAATATTTTCAAACATTCCTGTGTGAACGGTAATACGTAAGCCATAATGGATACAAAAAATCGCTAAAAACTCCTAGAAGTATGCATTTTTCAGCTTCGTGACTGTGGAGACATTTGATCAGAAGGATTAGTAGAACATCATATCAAATTTTCAGCCAAATCCACCGGGAGCCAATTCCCATAAGATTCCCATAATAATGGATACAAAAAATCGCTAAAAACTCCTAGAAGTATGCATTTTTCAGCTTCGTGACTGTTTAGACATTTGATCAGAAGGTAGTAGAACATCATATCAAATTTTCAGCCAAATCCACCGGGAGCCAATTCCCATACAAAACGTGCGGGGTCCTTTGTAATAATTTTTTTTAAGATTTAATTTATAAAGTAGCTGTTAGTAATAAACTTTGAACATTCACCCATTCACCACTTTTGACGCTTGATTACTGTATTAGCCCTCACTATCGAGAATTTTCGTAGAGGAAAAAGTTGGGCGTCTCGTCAAAATGAAGCTACTCACAAATATTCAGATTGTTAGTAATCATTATGAAAAACAGGCACTGGGCCATTTAATATTACACAAAATCAAATATAGGAACGTGACTGCGGTCTATGATACTCTGGTTATTGAATATTTGGTTTCTTGTTCAAGAACTACTGCTCTATCTAAAACCTTTTCTCAGCTGCGATGTTGCAATTATATCAAAACGTACGACCAACATTTTATACGGAACACCTTGTATATTATAGTAGTTTCGGATTACTCGGAGATTTCCGAATATTTTTTGTTGTAGGTTCGTATCTCCAGCAGGTTTGGAGCAATTGATTGTTCCATTTTTTTCGTGACGACAATATAAATATATATACCCTCAAGTTTCACCTAAAAACGGACTCAAAAAGTGACACGTCACTGGGATATTCAAACTAATAATTATTTTTTTAATCTTCATTCAATTCGTGACAAAAAATGTCTACTGCTTTAGTTGTTAAGATGTTTTATTTTGTTACATAAAAAGAGAACCCCATACAGAAAAAAAGCAGGAGCGATTTTTTTCGTCACAAATTGAAGGAAGAATTCAAAAATAATTGTCAGTTTAAATGATCTCAGTGGCGCGCCACTTTGTTAGACAGGTTTTGAGTAAAACTTCAACACCCTGTATCTTGGAAAAGTGCATTTCCGGAACTTTCCGAAAATTTCTCTCACATAAAACGATCTGAGGAATCACTCGCTCAAATCTTTCTCATCTTTTCAGAACGAATTGTTTAAACTGAGGGTTGATTTTAATTCAATTCTCGTTTGAATACTGGTCTGGTTAATGAAATAGACTATTAATTTTACAATTCGAAGCAACATTTCACAGAGGTTTTCCCAACATTTTCTATCAATTTATATGCCCTCAACTGATTTTTGAATGATCTCCTGTGAGGGAATTGACGAGATGAGATATTGCTACAATCAACGATTCTTCAATTTCTCTTTTGCACCTTAATATTTAACGACGGTTTAAATATGACATCTATGGATGACGCATATGATTCGGAAATGCGTGATTTATAGATTCAAACCGAATATCACGGTGCAGCGACTCTTAAATTTGACGAGGGCACATTTCACGTCAATATATCTCTGATATTTTCATTTTTTATAGCTTTATATCGAAGTTTGCGATAAAATTATGTGCGTTTCCAAACGTACCGTTTCCCAATGAATTTGGGGATATTGTTACATTGTTGAATCACAATAATACATTTAGTACCGGATGCTCAGCGATTTGATCGCTGATAATCGATCGACCTATTTGTTAATTAGCAATTATTCATCGTGAACGCAATGAATCTTGTCGAAACAGTGAAATATTGGAAACGATACCCATGATACATGCTTTTCAAGGTTTTTGCGATCCTTTGTTAGAAATTGGTATTGTTGCAATAATATATACCCGGTAGGAGGTCGTTATCAGATTTTTTTTCAATGCAATCTTTTCCTCAGGTAAAGTTACGTGAATTTAGTTAGACGATTGACGCAGAATCTTTCATCAAATTTTTATAATGAATTGTTGTTTAAATTGCTCCAGAGCTGCATACTTCACAGGTTTTTCATTACACTACGCGTTGATTGTTTCCCATTCCAAACTTAAAATTTCGTGTTTGTTTTTTTTTGAAGCATATTTCGGTACAAAATGAGTGATATCGATGACGAAACGATCAGGTGAGGCGCTGTCAATTCTTACATATTAGTTTCGAAGACTTTGAATATAGGTTCGAGATACAATTTAAGGGTCGTAAAATGAAGTCGATAGTTCTGCGTGCTTGTTCATGTCTAGAAAACGATAATTCTGATTGATCCTTATGTTTTTTCTGTTCGAATCTTAAGCTTACCTTGAAAATTTCAAGTTTCAGAGTTGTTCGATCTAGTCAAATGTTTTATTTCACATAATACAGTTTGATCATTTTTGCGGCTGAGTCTTCTTCTACTTCTTTTGAATCTGCTCTTTTCCACCAAAAATTTATCAAAATAACGTTTGGTTGAAGACAGATAAGTTGTTTGTTCATTTTTTTGCGGTTAGAAGTTCGCATCTAATCAGTCAATGGCGCCTCTCTTGTACGATGGATTTGATTAGTATCCGAAAATATATCGATTGAATTTCGATTCAAATGTTTACTCTGGTGGGTTCACTGTTCGTTTTTGTTTCAGACATTCGGCTGAACTTTTTTTTGTCGTTGACCTAAATTTTAAATATACACGGCTCAAACTTTCGTGAACGGACTTATACGACATAATAATATAGCGGCAATAAACTGTAATAGCCCATTGCATTTAAATCTGGGAATATCTCAATCTTCAGCTTATTGCTTAAATTACAGTCTTACATTATTCTTTTATACATGTCTTGTTGCGCAATCGAAATGAAAATTCAACTTTTTTTTCATAGACGACAGCAATAGAAATTAAATTCATTTCAACGAAAAATGGAAAATATAAACCCTGGCAACCTTTGGCATGGTTATTAGTAATCTGATTATATTTATCTGCTCATCAATCGTTTTCACAAATGGTCTTGATAACATTCTACATTTATATCTGATATTATTCTTAAGTCATTAGGGTACCTTTCAGACCATTGTTGATTAAAAGAATCTACACATATAAAAAGGTTGTTTGATGAAACCAAACATTATACTGGTTAACTCAGGAATTCCGATTTAAAAGAGAAATAAAACAAGAATTATCAAGACAATTTTAATTTTTTTTCCAAATAATGCTCAGCTCTCTGGGAATTCATTTCTTGAAGATTACGTAGTCCAAATGCCTACCGTTTTTCTGCTGGCTGTATTCGTGTCGATGACCCCAAATTTAGGGAAAACACTTTTGCAAGTTTCTGGACTAATGGCTTGAATTTCCTGGCTGACATTATTCTTCAACGCAATAAGAGTGCGGGGATTGTTGCAATAGACTACACTCTGAGTTATCCCCATAAGTAAAAGTCGCAAGCTGTAGTCATGTCCGGCCTTCGGGGGACCATAGAAGGTCTCCACGCTGATAAATCAATTTTTCAGGAAAAAGCGCCTGAATAACAGTCTTGCTGAAACCAAGTGTCCTGATTGTATTCAAAGTCTTGAAGGGCTGGTTCAAAAAAATTGTTCAACATGTCCACATAACGATCAGAATCCACTTTTACTGCTCGGACGCGTCCGTCTTCGAAAAAGTACGGGCCAATAATACCTTGTGCGTGTATAGCACACCAAACTGTGACCTTCAGACTATGCATTGAATTTCATGTTTCTTTGGGGGTTTCTGAAGACAATACCGACAATTTTTTTTGTTTTACATTGCCGTTTTGATGAAATCGTCTTCATCAGAGAAAAAAATGTTTGATTTTGGTAATAAGCGCGCACACGAACGAACGCTCCTCACCTTCCAGCGAATCATGGCGATGTGAAACTGAATTTCTATGAACCCCTCCTTCGTTTAAGACCAACCCTACTTCTGTATTCTTATTTGAAACAATTTTAGAGCGCTTTCAAATCGGAATTCCTTAGTTGACCACCAGTTTTGAATGTATAATGGTGGAACTGATACATGAAAACCGTAAGATCTGACCAGTGAAAAGGCCGCTAAAAGCCAACTGAATTATTGCCCATTTCAATGCGATTCAAAAAACTTTATTTCTCGCCGCTACATTTCAAATGTGACTCGAATCGTTTTTATTTCGAATGTATTCGGTTATATCAGAGACGATATTTTGGCACTAGAAGAAAATATTTAAATTCTACAGCATCCTAACGACAGGAAAACGAATGTCAAATTTTGTCGCCATTATGTCGGAAACAAAAGCGAAAGTGAAACATGATTACTCCCAAGTCATCTACGTTTCAAATCAGATAAGATTTAAATCGATAAATCCGTCTATTCGTCCCGATAAGTGCATGCCTCTCGTGATGCCCATAGAAATTTCCTTCGCAGAAACTGACCAACCGTTCGCTATCGTGACATGTTTCTTCAAAATCTTTCGCCAAAGGAGTCCCTGGACTCCTTGTTGGCTCAACTCTTGTGTTTTCTTCCGCTCTTTGACATCGTTTCAAGGTCTCGTCAGCCACCTTGGATGAAGTCATTGACATGGCGCGTTGTTTCTCTCGTAAAGTGACGGAGCAACGTTGGTTGCCAAGGTGACGACCCCCTCCTATGACCTACGAACACGCGTTTTATAACACTGACGTCTAGCGTGGTGCCATCTGGCGTGCGAAGCTCCAAACGTTTTCAGCTTGGGATAGGTCGAGTTGTAAATAGAGGTTTCGATGAGAGCGCCACTCGCGATGAATTTCACGTGTTTTGCAGTTTTCTGTAGCGTTGCGCTGCTTTGAATGTTCTGGTGAGATTCGTGCCTGGAAGATGTCGCTACCAAGCTCATGAGACGTTCTAGATTTTGCTTTTGATTCAAAGGGAAACATAGTTGATCGTTCGGAGAATAATTAAATTTGAATTAAATTTTGTTTCTTGGAACTCTATATTTGAGGGTTATCCATATTTGAGAGTCTGTAGAAAACAATTTTCATTTCCAACTCAAGTACTTCGTTGAAGAGCAGCGTTTCATTTCTTATTATTTCTTTGAACGTTTAGAATTAAATGAGGTTGCTGTACAAACCTTCCAGAAATTCTATTCAAACCTGTGACAAAATATCAGCTCGTGAAAAATTTAAGGCCCCGCTGATAAGTTACCGATAGCTATCTAGTTGATATCATCGGAATGAATATACATTGGAACTTTCCCTATAACGAAAACGCAAAATCCGCAAAAAAATTCGTTATACAGAAAATTTGTTTCTATAGTCGGCAATGTAGTGGTCGACTTTACTGATAAATTTATGTCTATCATTCAAACTTAACACTTGCTTTTAGACTTTGCACAACTATTCACACTAGCGTAATGGTTAGATTGAAACCAAACTGCCTGGGGTGTATTTAAAACTGTTTCAGAAGGATCTCTCTGCCCGCCGTAATAATTTAGTTTAAGGTCGGGATTTATAACGTACGTCCGGAAAATTTTCGGAAAAAACTTGCCCTTATACTTTCTTACCACTACCCATTCAAAGAGTCCTTTGAATATTTCGTTTTATAGAAAATGTAATTCGTTTTAGAGGGTGTTTTTAACATGGAATTTGTACGAAATTCGTTATACAGAGAAATTCGTTATACAGAGAAATTCGTTATACAGAGAAATTCGTTATACAGAGAAATTCTTTATACAGAGAAATTCGTTATACAGAAAAATTCGTTAGACAGATGTTCGTTATAGAGAAGTTACACTGTATTTTAGTAATCGAAACTTGCGGCATTTCAAATTCAATGAATTTATGATATTACGAAATGTTTTTCGATGTAGTAAATGAAGATTTTTTCAACGATATCTGTCAGGTAGCTATCAATATCTTATCAGGGAAGTGGTGAAATAACTTCATAGGTCCTGTTTCACCACTTGCTAATAAGTTACTGATAGATATTTAGCAGATATCATTGAAATTAATATATATCTCTATTCATCAAAATGTAAACCTTTCAGATTTCGCTCTTTTCATAAAATTTATGATATTCCATAGTATAAACCTGAAAGTATTTTGATACAGATGAATTCATTTCAACGATATCCGACAGATATCTATCCCCTAAATGTAATAAAGAATTCAACTGAAATTCATTTTCTCTCAGAGAAATTTTATTTTCAGTTTCCAACGAGGCTACTGAAGTAAATTTCTTTTTTGGTGAAAACACACAATTTTCAATGCGTAACCTTGAAGCGATGTCATTTTCTTGAGCTTGTTTGGCAAAATTGTCCTGACGAATAATGTCTAATGCCAATGTGAATCTGAAAATGATAAATCAATTTCGTTCATAGGGCTAACGAAAATGAATAATAAGAAAATGTATTATGTAAACAAACTAACATTCCCTAAAAATCTGTTCTAATCTATAATAGATCTTCCTATTGCAGCAGGACGCCAGGAAGTAGACAGCCATCTCCAGCTGAAGAGGAACTCAGCAAAAATAGCATATTGGACCCTAGCATTGTAGTTATGAAACCCCAGGAGCAATTACCTCAGCACATGGCGCACCATTTACCACCACACATGACACCGCATTTGGGAGTGACGCTCGCCGAATCCGTCAATCAGCAGTTCGAGCACTTCACGGAGCAGCCTCCGCCAAACACATACGACCAGCAACAGCACCAAGGCTATCCTCCGCCGCCTCAAAGTCATCAGGTGGACAACGCAGTGCTGCAGCAGCAACAACAGCAGCACAACTTTGATGTACAGGTGAGTCGGTTGATTAAGAGTTACAGAGTGACGATTTGTTGTTTTCGTCATACGTTTATTGCGAAATTGTTGCATACCTAGCTTTCTAAAGGGTTTTCCAGTAAGAGGTGTGATATTCAACTTTTTTGCGATTCGGTTTCAATAAAGAATTGAATGGTTTTGTACACTCACACTAAGAGGTCATAATGGTTTGAATGACATTTATGAAAATGAAAAATATGAAAACATCTTATCAGAGATGCTAAAAAAGACACCAAAAAACGAATAGAAATGTTGCTAATAAAGTGTTTTCCAATAAGAGGTGTTATTTTGATATTCAAAGAAAAATGCCATTTTCAATATAATATAAATCATCGGATGTTTATTTCATTCTAAAGAAGAAGCTATGCCGTTAATAGTGGAAAATACGTCAGGCGAATGACCACCACGACCACGCTTACAGGACCATAATTATCCTTAATGAAGTTTTTCATAACCAAATCGCAAAGTGGCTATCCTATGTCCTCGATAGCCTCACGAATTCCATCTTTGAGGTCTTGAATCGAGGCTGGGCTATTGGGGCAGATCTTCTTATTCAAGTGGCCCCAAAGGGAGAATTCGCAAGGTGTTGAATCACAAGATCTCCGTGGCCAAGTGTGATCACCTCTTCGAGAGATAACACAGTCCGCAAACTTTTCCCGCAAAAGATCAATGGTTCTTGTGTTAACTGAACTTTAAAAGCCTTAAGCCCCAAACATTCATGCAAAATACGGTGTAATGGCGTTTGTGGAATGCTTAATTCCAAAGAACGACGAAGAATGGACAAACCTGAGTTTTCTTCAACACTTTCGCCTACAGGAGCAATTTCTCGGCTGTTCTTGAGCTTCGTGCACGGGTTTTATTTTTCACATCATTGACTTTTCCCAACAGCTCGAATTTTCCCACCAATTTCTTTCTTGCAGTCCGACAAGGTGCTTCACGACGACCAAAATTGTTCGAGTTTTATGAACCGTCTCTGCCAAATTTTCACCATTTTTATAGTGAATTTTAATAATTTCAATGCTTTCGTGCGTGTATCGTTCCATTTTTATTAATGGCGCAGTTTCTACTTGTCAATTTTTAAAAAATGACAGCTTCAAACGTAACATCCACCGAATTAGCGGGCTATTCAAAATAACACCACTTATTGGAAAACCCTTTATTCGACTGAATAATTTCCGAAATCACTTCAGTTGGAAGTGAAGTGATTTAGACAAATAGAACACGCCTTTTTCGGATGACAATCAATGAAACGATAAGGTTTGAAATCAGAGTACCAAATAGGAATATAGACGATAGTTTGGAAGGAAATTCTAAAAGTAATTGAATTATTCATAACCAGCAATGAAAACCGAGGATAATAATTCGCTTTCTGTTATGTTTAGAAGTAAATTGCAAACTTTGACCAAAATGTTACTGATTTTGTGAGAAAGCAACATCAGTTGGAAGTGATGCGCATCAGTACAAAATCGCAACATTGTCAAATAGATCATCATACTTACTCGTATATGGGGTAACCGGTCTTGTATAACCAAGAGGTAACGGTAAAGACTCCTTACGAGGTTGTCGGTTTCATCAACGCCATTGACGTCTTTTTTGGGTTTTCACGAATGACTATGGTAGGAAACAAAAGATCTACATAGTCGCAGTTCCCGGTAATCTAAATAAGAACATAAAAAATAACTCATTAGACATCTAACTAGGTCCAAATAAATTTCTTCAGATATCGATTCCCCATCTAATAAAAAAACACGGGCCTCAATAGAACCATCAGAACACCCTTTCCGGATAGGGTGAAACCATTCCGACAGCAACAAGCGCAGCCAAAAGTCTGCCTTGACATATGAACCCATTCGTTCTTCGCCACAAAATAAATCCTCCCGCCTCTCCAAATATCCCCCCACATCGAGCATGGTGGCGTCCGACCCCAGCAGGTCGACTCCGACCGAAGCGCCGCGACGCGTCGGTCGTCATCACTCCATTATACCGCGCCTAACAACATGAGATTAATTGGAAAAAGCCCCCTAGTTACACAGGCGAGGGTTATATAAACGAGGTGAGCCAATATAATTACAAGATATCGATCCTTAGGCGTCAATCTGTCACTTTATCGCCGCGTCTCGACGACGCCAAATTAATTTATTTTCTTTGCATCCGCACTTAATTGGAACCCCCCTTTACCCCTTGGCCCTCCCCCCGAAGCCTGTCGAATTTCACTCTCAGAAATGAACATTCGAATTTGGAGGTTGTTGGGAACGGAACCAACGTTGATAAATGGGGGATAATCCCGTGAATAGAGGAATAGTCGCGAAGACGTGAAAAAAGTAATGAAGAAAGCGTTAAGAGGAAGAAACTCGGGTGAGATGAACCCCATGCAAAAAACCCAGTAAATAAGCCTTACGAATCCATCCTCAGTAATAACCATGGCTCTCAATGAGGTAGGTAAGAAAAATAAGGTCTTTTTAACCTGGGTACCCTTGCCATTCGGGAATCAAAGGAAACGAAGAGGCCAATACACTTGCCGAAAAGGGCACATGAATGTCACTCATTTGCCCAGAACCCTTTTGTGGTATAGGTAAATGTACCTAAAAGAAGGAGTTTCTGGAGAAGGAGAAAGCCGAGAAGGAAAACCTCTGGCGGAATCCTCCAGGGATGGATCATTCCACTGAGTTCCTTCGGAACTTTGAAACAGCAAGATCCAAAAGATATCTGGATCTTGGTAACAAACAATTACATCTCCTTACTGGCTTTCTTATAGAACAATGTCGTCTCAGGCACCACCTGTTGAGGATGGGATTGTCGGACACTGATGAGTGTAGGTTTTGTGGGGAGGAGGAAGAAACCCTCATTCACCTAGTCACGGAATGCTTTGGCATTGCGAGCCTAAGGAGAGAATGCCTTGGGCGAGAAACTTGCAGGTGTTAACTTTGATGCGTTTTTCTTGCAAGTTCTCTGATTTTTTCTATTCCTTCAACACCACAATGCCCTGGTACCCAATAGTAGATTCACTTTATCGCCCCTTGCCAGTTGCTTCATGGTGGTACGACACTCCCAGACCTAAGACAGCAGAAAACCCTGGCAATGTGATTTTCGATGTTACTCTGTGATATTTCGATATAACTGGTGCAAAAATGATTGGACTCGATACAATATTAGATACACCAGATTTCCAATCCATATTGGTGCTACCAAAGAAACACATAGTATGCATTCAGTGCGCGTTTCCACTGGGGAAACGCTTTCACCTGTGTCTGTGAAAACTTTACGGCCCCGCTTTGAATGCTACCGGCTAGAAAATGTATCTTCTAGCCCAAAATTTAACCTATAGTCTGTTCACGAAAGGTTGAGCCGTCGGTTGGCCATGGGAATTTGGCATATTTCACTTCGTACTAAATTTTTAGGTTATGTTGTTTATTTTCTTGTCAGATTGATACGCAATGTTGTCAATATTGCATAGAGTTGTCTGATAACTCGCAAGATCGTCGAACGAGGTCGGGTACATTCGGCAACGTTGACTTTCTTTTACGTTATGACAGTAAATACTGCCAACTTCAGATAAATAAACAAACGCCTACTATATGTAGTCTGTTCACGAAAGTTTGAGCCATCGCTCAAACTTTCGTGAACGGACTGTACTAAGACAGCGACAGGCTGTAGTACATAAAATAAAAGTGAACAATGAATTTTCAACTAGTTTTCATACTGCCAAGTGAAAAAAACGGCAAAGTTCCTGTGAATGCCCATAGCAACCGTCCAAAACTTCACGCGCCGTTGCGGGCGTCGGTCGGCCTGACATTTACACGAACTTTTCATCCCGATACGACAGACAACATGCACACAACATGTTCGATCAAAATTACTGCATTCGGCAATTTTTTCACGTCCTCGGCGCGACACGGAATGATTGCTTTCCGTTACAGCTTTCAACGCGAAAAATTGAAATATGCGTTCGGATCAGTCTGTTTTCGTTTCCCTTTCTGCGACCGGGGAATAAAAGCGAAATTAATTTCATGGCTCATTTTCCGGGCGCCCACGCGTTTCGCGTTCGATACAATGAAGTTGCGTTGATAACTTTGCGGTATAACGTGAAATGTGAATAGTTGCCCAAACACTGCACCGCGTTTTTAGTAGGTATCATGTGTCGATGGGTCCGATTGTCAACAAACGGAATGTGCCTATCCGTAAAGCATTCCGCGATTTGTACCGACCATGAAAAGAATAACTAACTGGCCACTAGCGAATCTGAAATACATAGTTTCATTCAATTCGCAATTCGCTGATAATTTTACAATGTAAACGGTCCAGAACAGCGAAACTCCGAAAGATAAACACCACGAATTAAAATTTTCAGGAAATACAGGTTTCAATGGGAAAAACAAGATGATAGCGATATGAAACAAAAATTAACTCAATTCTTTTATTTACAATGTAAGGAAGAAAAGTACAGGGTGTCTGTAAACAAATGCTAGGGTCTTTGGGACATGATTCCTCAATAAAAATAAGCAGGGGTAGTTTATTTATTTTTTTACGGCTTCTTAAAAACACTGAGTCACAAAACTATACATAATATGAAGCACTAAGTAGATGTTACCGACACAATTTTTTCAGATCTCATAACTTTATCATAAACCATGATAACATCATAACAACCCCCTATGATTTTCGTTCAAAAATTGTTTTCGTGGGATAGACTTTCGAAAAATAAAATTATCTTATCTTTTCCAATTCTCCTGCAAAATTTCCATACAGTCGATACTTTTCTCGAAAAAAAAAAAGAAACTTAGGTACAAGCAGTTATAATCACTGTTTATTCCATTTCATCGTATAAAGGTTGACGCTCACTTGGACGAGACGAGACGAAACTAAGCGACGCGTTAGTTCGCCTGGGACCGCGCACTTGGACGAAGCGAAGCGACGATCAGCCATCGGAAGAAATTCCCCCTATTTTTGGGCCGCAATAAATTTTTATTACCCATGCTGCATGCTGACTACCCGAATGAACAAGGGTAGAGCTATTGTTCGAATCGTGTTTTGGTCATAATCTTGTTTTAATAGCTTCGTCGTCCCACCTTCATATAGGAATGAAAAAAAAATATGTGACGTGGAAAAAAATCGAAATTTTATCTCTGTTGGCAAGTTACAAAATATAACTTTTCTTCTCGAAATTACTTTTTTCCCCGGGAAAAAAGTGAGTGTATATATGTATTCGGGAAAAAGTACTCACTTTTCTGCCGGATAGAGTTTTTTATGTACTAATGCTACTGAATAAACTCTCTTATTATTATTATTAATTTCGTGAAAAGTTATATTTCTTTCCATCGTCATTTTTCTAGTCACAGAAAAAAATTATGTATTATACAAGGGAAAAAAGTACTAGATTTTAGATCGAGGTTATGTTGTCTTCCAACGAGAAGCGGAGGGTGACAAAAACCGAGAGTTATTTTTTCAAAACTATATATAAAATCATTGATACGAAATTTTTATTTTCTCTTTAACCGATTGAAAAAATTAAGTATTAATCTAATTCCTTCATTCTGGTGATTTCAGAAAAAAATACTTTTCCTACGACAATATCGAAAAATTTCCAGTAATGAGTTCTGGGAAGTTGCATTTTTTATTACCTTGCTGCATACCGCTTACCTGTATAAGCTTCAAATCAGACTAATTTATATTCAATTTATTCTGAATATACTTTTGCCGGGGCGGTAAAATATGGCGCTGTCCCTGGTTATTTTTGGGTATGGTCAGCCACAAGGCCGTAGCTAGAAAAAATTTTCGGGGGGTCCACCGAATGACAATTTTTCTAGTCCTGTACTTCAGAAAAATTTAGGGTCCAATGGGGTCCGGACCCCCCCCCCCCTCGCTACGGCCTTTGTCAGCCATGAAACATTTGTAAGAATCGTGTTTTGGTCATGATCATGTTTTAATTGGGAATTTTCCAATGAAATCCTCGTAGTTCTTCATCCAGGAATACAATTAAATATAAATAATTGATACGAAATGCTTATTTTCTCTTTAACCGATTAAAAAAAACAAAGCAAGTAGTAATCGAAAGTTCAATGTTTGCATATCATATATCCCAAAAAGGAATTATTCCACAGTTTTCCAATTCTATCAGATATTTTAATTTCTTCGGATGAAGGGTTCCTCAATATTTTGTTGTATTTACATAATAAAATACCTATCCTTCAGACGATTTGAATTCACATTCACAGTTGTACAAAATACATTAATTTTGTTCGTTTTCTATATAAATTTCGTTTTTCCAGATCTCAATCGAGAAAATTCTAACCAACACTCTCATGAGCCATTCAAAACAAACTCATTTCACACAAATTCAAAAATAACTGTGTATTTCCCCATTGACAAAATTCGAGTACAAAATTTGAAATACAGCGCGCCGAAATTCCGGCCGTCGGATACCTACTTGCCGCCTCGAGAAATTTCGCTCACATGCCCCAAAGATCTTCCTGGCGACCAACGACTCGCCGCCTCGTTGATCTTCGCTTCGCGTCTCCCAGGTGCGTGTCTACCCATTTATTTCAATGCAAAAGATCCCAGCGGAAAACGACGCGTTCCTTCCGACCGCTTCGCTTCGTCCAAGTGCGCGTCTGATCTGCCACGCGCCTAACGATTCTGATCTTCGCTTCGCGCCTCCCAAGTGAGCGTCTACCCATTTGATTCAGTGCAAATCGTGCCTGCGGAAAACAACTCTTCGCTTCGTTTCGTCTCGTCTCGCTCAAGTGAGCGTCAACCTTAAGTGTTCCATAGAATACATATTCTAAAATATTGTATGTCTGACGGGAGATAAAGATGGTCTTTAATCTTTCTGAAGGTTTAATTACTAATTTTCTTCCGATTAGTGAGCATAATGACAAAATCAATTTTGAGCATAAACAATATCTTGGAATAATTCATTCTATGGAACATACGATGAAGTGGTATGAACAGTCATCATGAATTCTTGTAAGTTTTTATTTTTTCCGAGAAAAGTATCGACTGTATCGAAATTTTACAAGATACTTTTTTTCTCCAGAATTGAATGGGAAACCATAAGAGAATTTTATTACTCGAAAATATATCCCACGAAAACCATTTTCGAAGGAAAATCATAAGGTGTTATTTTCAACCCCTAATAATGAAGTTATGGGATCAAAAAAAATTGTAACATCTACCTAATGAATCATTTTATGTCTATATTTTATGACTTGGTGTTTTTTCCATTTCTTTTCCTTTCTATTTCGATTGTTTTGAAATGATTCCATTTCACATTAAAATATGCTCGGAACAGTCTGTTCTCGTTTCCCTTTCTGCGACTGTCGAGCAGAAGAAATTAATTTTATGGCTCATTTTCTGGACGCTCACGCGATTCGCATTCGCTACAACAATGAAGTTGCGTTGATAACTTTTCGGTTAAACGTGAAATGTGAATAGTAGTCGTCTCTCCGAACGCCTGTCGTGTTTTTAGTGCACGTATCACGTGTCAATGGAACCGATGCCGACAAACGGAATCGGAGTATCGTCAGTTAAACATTCTGCGATTTGCGCCGGCCATGAAAACATGAAAAGAATAATTGACTGGCCGGTAGCGAATCGATATCAAGCGTACCTGGAGGTTCCATATGGGTTCAAGAAACACCCAATTCTCTTAATCTTTTATGGTATCGATTGATTAGGCGATATTGGAGGTGTTTCTATATTGAAAGAATTAAATAGTTGATACACAGATACACGTACAAACTGTTGTTCTCGATAAAACACTGAAAAACTTTTTTATTGGACTTACAAGTTCATCTATGCGATCAATTTAATGAATTACATTCAATTTAGAAATCAATGAATTGAATTGACCTGGTTAATAAAGTTTGTTTGCCAATTCAAATGTTCGCAAGGCTTTGATAAGTCTCAATACATCTAGGGAGATAGTTGGCGCCTAAGACAACAGGAATTTCCTGTTGTACTCCAAGCAAGCTTTAACTTCTTAGGGGCATCATAAAAACCGTACAATAAAACCCTATCTGCATATTTTTCATTAGAAAACGACTGTCCGCTTAACAAAAAACTAAACCAATAAAGCATCTTCTGAATTAGTTTACAAAGTCTCTTGTGTCACAAGGTGACACTCAACTAACATATTTATTTCTAGGCTTGCTGTAATTCCTGAAATTTAATTGATCGCATACAATAACTCAGAAACAATTCCATACATTAATTTCAACTCGGTATGACACTCATTAAATTTGGCAAGTCTCCAGATTCTGCACATGTGAAATCATAGTATTTGAATATTTTACTATAATGGATTAAGACATTTCTGCATGATGCTTACCTGTTGCATAATGAGCATATTCAGACGAAATATACGGGTTTCCATTTCCACAATAACGATTAGCAATTTCACTATTATTTTATTATAATTAATGTAAGAACATTGAAATTAACTTCTAATTGATTGATAAAATAATTCAAATTCCTATTATTTGAAAAATAAATATCAAAATTCGCTGATCTGTTCAGGACTGGAAAATTAATGTGCACTGCAAATTAGTGCGAGCAGATAATTTATAATTGTTTTAATTTATATTCGGAGAAGAGAAGTCGCAACCTAATCAGTCTTGCTCACGTTCACCAATGAGGTAAAGCTACACAAGTTCCTAAAAATGTTCGAAGGATATCCACAAGAGAAACAATCGAGCCAAGAATCAGCAGAGGCTGAACACTATTCTATCTTTTATAAAGCGGAGATACATAGCCACGAAAGGGCACCTTATAATATAACTTGCGAAGTAATAGTTATTTAATCAACTAGGTTATTAAAGACTAATAGGTCGAGACCATTAGTCGCGCGATTAATAACCGAGTTGATTACAAGATTTTTCCGACGATCTCAATATGAGTAATTGTGAATGAATATATTCTCATTTTGCACAAGACGTACATTTGACATAATGTAGTTTCTATGTTCCAGTAGAGTTTTGACATTTATCGTAGTGATTCTGAATACTTTGTGAACGGTTGCCATGAGGATTGCACATTAATACAGCTGAAATTGAGCATTAAAAGTGCCCATTAATGATCAAATTAGTAAAATTATCTAAATATTGCCAAAAATATAACGTTGCGATTTATCACAATTCCGATTAACCGAGAGAAATATTTCTCAAATACAATTATCAAATGGGTTTTCTACAACTCGGAGTCTTCTCTTCAGATTATTAATATAATTACTCAGTAACGGCACATGCAATAAGAGTAATCCTTGGAACGTGTCTACTGCTACTTAGATTCATTAAACCTCATCGGGTTATTGACCCATTCTAATGAATATGAATTAAGCTATCATTACGTGAACTCAATTTATACTATTGTTTTTAACTGAAGGCAGACGATCTTTCATCTTCCATAAGATTTTGTAAATTGCAATATGGTCAAACTCTTTCGCCCAAAATACAGGATTATATTATCATTTGAATTTTTTTAAATATCTCTATACGAAATCAGTAACACAAGATCAACGTAGTGATTGATCCTAATCTTTTAACTTGAATTTGATGGTAGATAGATATAGATTTGATGATAGCATCAGTGAAAGGAATATAATTAGTAGAAAAGTTATACTGGATAATTCAACGGATTTCGAGTTAACTTCGAATTGTAATATTTTATTGGAACTCCTCGTAATCCGAATTGTGTTGGATTATTACTTAAGGTAATTTCACGAATCACAAATTTAATGTTTTGTAGAGTTTCATTGTTCTACGTTCGAATCAACGGTAGGTTTCCCTGAAGACCGATTTTAATGTGAGATTTAGTTGAACGTGTTCTAATTCAGCTCTTAGTTACTCGAAAAGGACACTAATAAAGGCAGAACAATTATTCGATCCTTTAGAAAACATTCCTGAAGCTGAAAATTGGATTAAATTAGATCGAAGATTTTTATGGAATGCTACCAACAGAGGTTTATTGGGAAATTGAGGGAAAATCATTCCTAATTGTTAAAGTAGAAAAGAATGGAAATATTTTAAAATTTTCACATCTTGTTTCTGGAACATTCTAACATCTTTGAGATGGATAAATTAGTCTATAGTCTATAGACGAAAAATAAGGCGTCAAACGACAAAAGCAGAAGCTAAAGTTTAATAGAGGATTTCTCCTACAAGAAAGTTATTTCTTCAAGAGGTATGCCAGGTAAAGAACAATCAGTATTTGAATGTTTTGCATCGAGTTGATACGATTCTACAGACTGTTTATCTGTGTATCGGTGTGTAACTTATGGTATTGTCAAAAAATATTATGATTTGGTTAATTTTAACTGTAGATGTCTTAAAGAATTCATATTTTTCTTCTAACAGTGCAAATAAAAGAGTAAAGATGAGTTTTGTGATATCGCTATCATCTAGTTTTTCCCCTTGAGATCCGTTGTTCCTGAAAATTGAAATCTTGGTATTGATCTTTCAAAGTTTCTGCGTTTAAGACCGCTTACATCGCAAAATTATCAGCGAGTTAATTACAACTATTTCAGATTCGAAATTAGGAAAATGCTTCATTCGGCAAAATGATAGCGCTCTTATCCTCAGGAACAAGCGTATAAAAATGAGTAATCGCTTAGAGCCCTCGAAAAATTGGTAGTAGAGGAAAACTTATCCGGAAAAGTACACATGAAAAAAAAAACAACCTTGTAGGAAAGCAGCGGAGCAAGGAGCGAAAAAGCAAGCCTAATAACAATGAAACAAAGTTCGTTGAACGATTTCTGTTTCGGTTCACGGCCTTCGTTCCGTAAAGTTTGTACTGTAAATCATCATACGATGAGAGAATTCACTTCTGGAAATTGTGTTCGGATAGTTCAATGCGTGTACCTATTTGCGAAAGGAAACTGATTAAATCGTTTCAAAATCTGAAACTGAAGAATTCTGTGTTTTAGACAAAAGAAAGAGTACCATTAGCATATGTGCATAGTGGCAAACTGCTTAGAAGCAGTTTGCCACTATTTTTTGTTTTTTATGCAATAAATCAACTAGGGTAAAACTATAGTGATTGACACCTTAAGGGCATGGATACTTTCAGTAGGCAAATTCGGTTCCTTATTTTACTGTAACACCATGGTTATTAATAATTAATTAATATTAATTAATTAATATTAATTTATTAATTACGGAACTAGAGTTGAATTTTGCTATTTTGGTATTACCTTCAAACTTTCAATAAATATCGATTGAATATTCGAGGAGACACCAATTTCGTCGAAGTTTCATATTTGATAGTCATTGACATACTTCGATATCAATTGACACCCAGTATGATAGTCATTGACATAATGTCATCTCACTTTTGATTCAATTTTGGTTATGATATCATCCTGCTTTGTCTTCACTCATTCTCATTATATGGGTCATTGAGACATTCGTCCTAAAAATAATAGAGAAATAAGAAATTTTAGATAATTTCATTACATATAAACAAAGAAATAACAAAAAGTATTAGCGATCTTCACATATATACCGATGTAATAAACTATTGGTGCTGTTTCTAAGGTCTTTCATCTGTGTCCCCATATTTCAGAATGTTTTATTTCTATTCGAGTCCTCAAGTTATCATTCTGAAAATGGCATCATTAGATATTTGGCGCGAGATTCTGCAGTAGTGTCAATAAGTTTGTAATATGTTTACTCAAAGGATAGCTACTGCACATAATCGCGTATATTTTCCGATTTTGTTCTGTTTCATATTCATTAGAAGTTTTCTATTGGTTGGAAGGTTCAAAAGAATATTTAATTGATGTAAGCAAACGATATACTGTAAAACCCACACCCATCATACGGGTGTTCCCTAATGATATGCTAATGAATATTCAAGGGGGCGAATATTGGAGCTATAACAGGAAAACAGTTTGACATAAACGGTTTGGTAAAATCGTCATTTTCGTGACTGCAAACTCTAAGCATGGAGTAGCAGAAAAACTCAAAATTCGATTTGAAACTTGACGCAAAGAGAAAATTGTCGTCGAAAGCTTAGAGTACCTATTTCATTTCGGTTTTAGTTCTCGTATTCTAATAATAACTTCGTGACGAAATTAGAAGCCGCATTTCGAATAAGTATTCCTCCGGTGTGACACCCTGAAAAATGGCGAATGATATATTTTAATTAATGGCTAATGTTCGGAAGGTAGCGAAGAGACCTCGGTCACGTGATATCGCGTGCGACTTGCCTATACTGCCGCCGAGGGCTGCACCCGCGTACTGTACCGCCGCACCCCCCCGAGAAGGAGCGGCGTAAATCCAACACCAACAGGGACGTCGGAACTGATGCCTTCCTGGAAATCGCCCGACAGAGTTCAGACGTCGATTTTAGGGACGGTTTTGGTAAATATTCGAATTTTTGGGAACAGCAGGTATCCATCAGATTTTGGTTCATTGTATTCATGATAGTGGTCTTTTTATTATTTTTAACTGAGATTGACTAAAATTCTAGAAAACTTTTTAGGTTTTCACTTCTTCGTCGAAAACAGATTAACCTTAAAAAATCCCCCGTATTATATGAAACTAAGCTTCAAATATCGGTGGCAGTTAAAATAACCTCGATAGTTGAACATTTCAGATGAAAAGCAGGCTCAGTCAGAAGAAAAATGGCTTTCAACTAGGCAACTGAACTAAGCGAATTTTAGTTATCGATTGAAATATAATTCGGGAGAATTTTGCATGTCTAGAAAACTTTTTAGGGGCTAACTCCCAGTCTCTGAAATAGAAATAATTAAAATTTTTTAATTGAGATGAAATTCTCCTGCGAAAATCTTATTATATTATGCTTAAATAAATTAAATCCCAGAGGATTAGAGGATTAGACAGATCTAACATTAAATCAAATGAGTACAACAAAATTTAGATATCGATTGAAATATATCTGGGAGGATTCTCATTTCTGAAAGACTTTCTAGGGTCTCACTCCCAGTGTCTGAAACAGAAATAATAAAAAATTTTCAATTAAGGTGAAATGCTCCTGCAAATTGATTTTGAAAAACTTGTTGCCTAACTGTTAACCAAAAAAAGAAATGAATGAAAAGAATAATTCGTTGAAGGTTATATCGTTCCAAAAAAGAATACAATTCAGTAGTTTTATCGGCACAAGAACCAGAACAAAAACTTATTATTCTTTCAGCGACGTTTCGGAAATTTTATTTACTTCTTCAGGCTACAAAATATATGAAGATACAATCAGTCGAGAACTCAGAGAGAATCATAAGGAATACAAACGTCAAAAAATTGATTGTATTTTTATATCTTTTTGTAGCCTGAAGAAGGAAATAAAATTTCCGAAACGTCGCTGAAAGATTAATAAGTTTTTGTTCTGGTTACTTGTGCCGATAAAACTACTGAATTGAAAAGGATAATGTAACGTTAATCTTAGCACTAATTTGTCAGGAGCAAATTGGTTTTGAAAAAGTGTTGTCTAACAGTAAAACTAAAAAAAGAAATAAATGGAAAGGATAATGTAACGTTTCGGTGTCTATATCAGACTCTTTAAAAATTTGACTGAAGGAGTATGACATGGACACCGAAACGTTACATTATCCTTTCCATTTATTTCTTTTTTAGTTTTACTGTTAGGCAACATTTTTTCAGAACCAATTTGTTCCTGACGAATCGGTGCAAAGATTCACTCTGGAGCATTTCATCTCAATCAATTTTTTTTAAAATTATTTCTGTCTCAGAGACTGGTAGTGAAAACCTAAAAACTGTTCTAGAAATGCAGAATCCTCCCAGATTATATTTTAACCGATAACTGAGATTCGCTCAGTTCAGTTGCCTAGTTGAAAACCATTTTTTCTTTTTAGCTCACTTTAATGAGATTCATTTACAGCTTATTGATACAATTTTTCCCCCTTGTCCCAACAAAGCCTTCTATTCATGTGAATGTCGCTGTTATTTCAACTGCCATCGATATCTGAAGCTTAAGCCGGTCCCAGACAATGCGTGCATTCGGCCAATGTGCCTTCGTAGTTCGCCTCCCAGACACTGCGCCAATCGCGAAATATTCGTCATTCGTCATTCTGTTTACAAACGTTCGCCAAACGGCCTCAGTATAGAACAGTAGCGGAGAGGCTAAAGGAATAATACCTAAAAACACCGTGTAATCACGTCGCACGACTCTGACTGAAGACAGAATAGGCCGTATAGTACGCGAAGATTAACACATTGTCTGGGAGCTAACACGAATGTGCGCGAATGTACTTCGTCTTCCTTTGGTTCGTGCAACCCGTACCGACAGGGCTTCGGATAGAAGGCCATGCCGAATAATACACGAAGTTGAGCTCCCACACACTACGCGAAGCACCGCCAATGCCGAATATTCGTCGAATACACGCAGTGTCTGGGACCGGCTTTAGTTTCATTTAATCTGAGTTTTTTTTTAGGTTAATCTGTTTTCACCGAAAATATTTTAGGGCTGCTATCAAAAGAGCTCGATAATACGGAGTTTTATGAGATTATCGAAATTACTGAAACCGCGATGTAAAGTGTTACGATTATTCTCCTTTACAGCATATCTGCCGCATATAACACAATTTTCAGGCATATTTTCATTGTAGAACTGGAAAATATTCGAATATCTAGATTGGTGGAGCAAAGCGTTGTTCCAAGTTAGGTCAAACGTCAACATTTTGGGAGAACGTAAACATAAACATAGCGATGTTGACTTCACTTTTTTGTTGTTCAGGGTTGTATCTTCTTTTTGTAAGGCGTAAATAGAACTGTGCTTCACGCTTGAATAATACAACATTGTAATCAACCAAGCTCTAGAGTAAGATAGCACTTTACTGCCGAACTGGGGGTGAAGTAAACAACAGGTTAGATATTTTACCGGAATATCCTTAAGCAACAATAAATTTTCACCAAACAAGTAAATTAATTCATTAATGTAAACACAATCGCATTGTGAAACTGAACACTAACAGACGATGTTGCCAAACTGACAGAATTGTCTATAACAGATTTAAGTTGTTAGTATGTAGGTACCATAGTAGAGGAGCCTTAGATCAATTATCCCAATACGAAATGAAAATACGGCACAATTTCGCAACACCTAATTTTGTTCGCGTTCATAAACAGATTCTACTTGGCTGCGTCAATAAATGCGTGAAGGCATCTCTAGATTCTCGAGGTTCACTTTTTACTTCGACATCCTGCGGCTTTACTGAAAGACCATCTAATAAACAACTCAGTTCAGACTCACTAATTTCTTACTCAGCTAGTCTCAGTGCTGAGACATCGACGAGGTTAAATGAATATAAGTATTGACTCTATGAACAATATTAGAGAAATCAACCGGTGGCGGTCTGCCTTAGTGTAAATATGATTATTTAAAGTTTCAAAAATTTTCCACTATGAAAAAACCAAATTAAGTACCTGCTATGAATTCATAGATCTTCTTTGAACATTCACATGAATATAAATGTGAATTTCCAAAGAGGATTTTTGAATCGAATAGATTTAGTAATTCAGTGTTTTTATGATGGAAAAAGTGACCGAAGGTGGAATATTTTCAGAACTTGAGGGGTCATATCTTCCTAAAACTTCAAAGGCTTGTTCTCACTACGCTAGTAACTTATGGTGGTATTCTGCTTTTCATCTGTAAGCCACTTTAACTCGATTCTATTCACTACATTTTATTCTACCTTTTATTATTAGAGCATTTATTATAATTCATCTATTATTTTTACATAATACAGGATCTAATAACCCTTTAGGTACAAATTCTAATACAGATAAAATCCCTTTCCATCCTTACTTTACTTTTAAAGATATTTTAGGATTTTTAATTATAGTATTTATTATAATAAATATTGTTATTCCTGTATTCTGGCCGACTTACATATTCGTAAATAATGCAATTCTTTAATGGTTCCTGTAACTATCTTAGTTACAGTGTCACTTTTGAACTACTCATCGAAAAACATAACCTTCAATCTTGAGATTTGATCATGGACCTTTATGTATTATGAGTAAATGGTTTCGATTTTAATTTAAAAATACATTTATCTGAATGTAGTTTGCGTTTGTTTCCATCTAATAAATTGAAAACAGGAGAGAAAAACATTTCTTGCTTAAAATTGCTTTAGAGCATTTATTAAGTTTATAGTACACTGGTTCTTCAATCTGAACATGTCCACAAACACAATTCGGCATTTCTTCAATGTAAACATTTTCTGGTCATCCGGCATTTCAAATGGATTTGATCAGGCAACCTTTTCCTTCCATTTCTCCTGCTTTAAAAAGGAATGATTTTCTGGTTATGTAATTTATTAAACAATGTTATGATTTTCTTCTGATTACAATCCAATAAACAAAGCCATATTATTTTTATTCATCATGAATTTCTTATATTGCAACGACGTACTAAAATAAACAAACCATTCAAAGTAACCTCACAATATGTCATTCGATAATGCTTCCGATCACCCGTCGAGTATGTACTCGTAAATATTTAACTATTTCTGTAAGCTACAGATTCCTCAATGAGGCCCAGAATTGCAATTTTCCTGTAAGCTTATGAAAAGTTACAGATTGGCTTACAGATGAAAGCAGAATACCACCCTTAGGCATGACCTTCACCTGTTGATTTGACTAATACTGTTTGGGGGAGCCAACGTGAATACAAATGACACCAAAATCTGATCGATGTCTGCAGGACCCCAAAATTCGAATATTCACCCTGGAAATTGTCCGACGAAATTCAGACGTCGAATTCAAGGACGGTTTTTCCTCTATAAACGAAGGCGATTATGCGAAAAAATTGATTTCTCTATATTTTCACACCTCGTTTATATTCCCTATTTCGGGGTGTCTATTGTGGCCGAATCGAGGGCGCCGCTATGAATGATGGCGACGATAAACGTGGGATGATTTTGATGTGGTCCAAGGAAAATCCGAGGAGTTCGAATCGACCAGATATTTCTTGTAGACACTAGAATTTCCGTTTTCGTACTGTGAATGATGAGAACTATTTTTTGCGCCTTTACAATGTGCGAATGTGTTGGTCGTAGGACTTCAGAAGGAATTCTAGAGTTTGAGGGCCAATCAAAGATTCCATAGACAATTTCTTGAACAGCTGAGGCTGTTTTCCTAGGAACAAACGCGCAAAATGAATGTGGCAGTAATTTGAGGAATAGAGGAAATATTTCTATTATTTACTCGTAGGTTTTCTGTTGCTCCTGTTTCGTTCTACCAGATGCAATTCCGAGATGAAAAGTCAAATGGAAGGAAAAATGAAAATTTGGTTCAATGGGGAAAAGCCCTTCGTAAGAATATTTCTGTTTTTCCTTCGAACAAATCCAATCATCGTTTGATATAGCCATACTTCAAAGGGATATATAAACAAAACTCCTGAAGTTTTGATAACATCAAATATAATGAATCCGCTTGTTAAGAGCTCTTTTTAGAGAACTTAAAGATAATTATTTCCGGCAATTGTGAAGCGACGTTGTCCTCGCCCACTTCCGTAATTCTTCACACCTCTTTCCATCTTGCATACTTGCCGATTAAAAGGGTATCTGTGTACTGCGACCTAATGTCCATTGTGAGGAGCATACTCAAGTATAACTTGTTTATGCTGTCTATTGTGTCCCCTCCTACTCAGAGTATAAAGTATACCTAGATATGCCTCCGCGCATTTGTTATGCAGCCAAGTAAAATCTTTTTATGCACGCGAACAATATTCAGGCGTTGCGAACTCGTGCCGTATGTTTATTCCGTATTGGGATAATTGGTCTACGCCCCCTTCTCTGATACTAGCGGCTTGCGTCTGTTACAGACAATTCTGTCAGTTTGGCAACATCGTCTTTCAGTGTTTAGTGTTCTTCTTAGTAGACTTACTGCTGCAAACGTTTTCTTTCATCTGGATACAAAGTCAAGCACTCTATACATAAATTTACCTTCTGAAAATGGCTTCGAGTATCCTGTTTTTCCTTATTAACGATATAACTTGCCCGAACGATATCTTCAGCTTCTTCATTATTTTTCAAAAATTTTTTTTTAACTTCTCTATCCTTTCATTTCTAAGTTGTTTAGTTCAACTTCCGAATTTTTGCAAATGTTTGGTAGTATAATGTTTTCTTAAATTATATCATTCGCAATTGCTACGGTATTCAGAGAGCTGATTTGGAGGTGTGTCGTGAAAAAATTTATTGGCGGCCTGCCCATGCCTGGTTTAAAAGATACTTGCCGTTGACTCTGTTGCGCTTTTCTAGTTCATTCGCTCGCCCTTTGCCTCATCGTTTTGGATGTCAGCTTCTTAATGTTAGCTTGGCGATCCGTGTATATGGCTTCCGGAAACCTCTTTCCAGATTGAAACGAACGCATCTCTCAATTGCGCGTATTTCCGCTTGAATTGATACTCCTATCGGTTCCGAGTATCTGATGGTTCTGAATCCAACTAGCATACTAAACGTTCACAAATTTTTTACTTTCATCCACAATTCGAATGTACTCTTTTTTTCATGTGGGTTGATTGATGTTCCCTTCAAACGAACTGATTGTTTTTGTGTTTATTGGAACTTTCAACATCAAAGCTGCTTTCCCGTCACGTCATTGAGTGCACTGGGGCTTCATTCACAAAATTACAAGGCGCTCTACGCACCCAAATGTTCATTTACGACAAAATTTTTCACATTTGCCTTGTTATTTGTGAAGTGAAGCCTTAGTACGTCGAGGGTTTTCAAGCAACTAACTGGAGAGCTGGTTCAACTTTTTTATGCTCTTCGCTTAGTATGAAGTATAATATGTCTCTTCTTTTGGATGTCATTATAAGTTTTCTGCGGTAGCAGTGCTTTTGACAACTATGACAGAACTCAAGGCTAGCGAATGAGCAGATGCAAGCAGAATCGGAGCATTGTTTCATTTTGGCCAGGCAATGATTCTTCGTGAATAATTTGCATTGTTTTTGGATTTATGATTTCCTTTGATAAAAGAACACCATAACTCATTCATATTAAACATATCATGCGTTGGTTTTCATTATCAAAGATATGGAATCTTGAGCATTCATCATAGAAATATTTCTTCAAAACAAAATAATCTGAAATAGCAGACATAACAAGAGGCTCATCAAATAATTTCATAATACAAAATTGATGATTTTATTCAATACCTCAAAGTTGAAGGATTAGGTTTCTTTAAGCACATAATGGATTTAAATTCCAAATCTCTTGTCATATCACATGATTGAGTGGTTTTTGATCTTGAATGAGATCCTATGAGGGTGCATGACTAGATATCCTTGCAGATTTCGGCATTCAGGAGCGGAATGAAAGGATGAACGTTTTGATTGGTCGGTAAACTTAATCAGTTTAGATTACCGCATCTGGCTTTTTTATTCGCTAATTTCGAAGACTATACTTACATACATACGATAGGGTTCGAATTTTTTATTCTCATTGTTTACGCCCGCTTTTATTAACGAACATATTATATGTTTCCGCAAAGTGAAAACAAAATATAGTCCGTTCACGAAAGTTTGAGCGCATAGTAGGCGTCTGTCTGTTTATTTATCTGAAGTTGGCAGTATTTGCTGTCATAACGTAAAATAAAGTCAACGTTGCCGAATGGTCCCGTCCTCGTCCGACGAGCTTGCGAGTATCAGAGAACTCTATGCAATATTGACAACATTGCTTATATATCTGACAAGAAAATAAACAACTCAACCTAAAATTTTAATATACATAGTGGGATATGCCAAATTTTCATGACCAACCGACGGAAAAACCTTTCGTGAACGGACTATATGCCATTTGAGTACTCATGTCTGCCTTTTGAGATATATCGGCGCCGTTGATTATCTCCGTATTCTTTGAAAGAATTTCGATAGTTTTTCGCTATTGAATAGTTGTTCACCGCTTATAGATATTCCGCTATGGATTGTTTAATTAGTTTACCGCTTTGAAATAGATAAAGGTTTCGCAAAATACTAGATAGATTTTCCTCAGTAGTTATAGTTTATAGTGCCTATTGGACTTTCGGTAGTGCCTGTTTTATTGGATTTTAGAGCACACCTAAGTACCTTAATTCTATTTTTTCCAATACATATCCCTTCTTTATTTCCTGAAAGTTGGAACTAGACAAGTACCGCTTAATTGGTAAGAACCAATTTCTTTAGATTCACAAGAGAAGACCAGCTCAGTAGTTATAGTTTATAGTGCCTATTGGACTTTCGGTAGTGCCTGTTTTATTGGATTTGAGAGCACATCTAACTACCTTCTTTCTATTTTTTCCAATACATATCCCTCCTTTATTCCCTGAAAGTTGGAACTAGACAACTACCGCTTAATTGGTAAGAACCAATTTCTTTAGATTTACAAGAGAAGACCAGCTCCATTAATACAATCCACTTTTTCAATAAATACCAACCACACATTTTATTAATGAGAAAACTTTTGAAGTTCGTTTCTCTAAAAACAATTGAAATACTCCTTCCCAGTCATGAAAAATTCGTACCCACAAAGTCAATCAGATAATAATAATAATAATAAATAATGTTTAATTCGTTTCCATATAAAACTTGCAAAACGTTGATACTTTTGGAATAAAAATTCGAATAAACATATCGAACTCGTCTCGTCTGATATAATTCCTTCTGGCTGCCGGAAGACCCTTCGTGAGGATGATTCATTTTCATGTTGAAAACTTTTTCAAACAGACGGTCTCGAATTTAACTGGGAAAATACGTATACTTGGAGATTTACGACTTGACGTTTCGAATAAATCGAGGTGTTCATATCGACATAACTCTGCGAAGAAATGAGTTATTGATGGATCAGTTTCCTGTGAGAAGATTGAAAAATTGGTCCGATATGATACAAGATGTTTCAGTGCTCCTTAAAGTTGAAAGGTTTCCTTTTATGGAGATTCTGAAATGATAGAATTGAAAATTTTCAGTATTCTTGTCGTTGGGTTATTTGATCATTCGTGTTCTTATAGTACAATTTTTAGGGTGAGTTCTTAATGTTCAGATGTCATTTTTTAGCTTTTCAAAAGGTGCATACGTTAGTAATTCCTTCATGCAATCAGAAAATATGGAAAACTAGCAGGTAACAGACTTTTTCGAGTCATTCAGATATCCTTTTTTCACAATAAAGGATTTCTGAATGTCTCGAAAAAATCTGTGACCTGTTTGATTTTCCGGCCATAGTTTTCGATTGAACGAAGGAATTATTGACGTATGTACAATTGTACATTAGTTGTAGGATATCATAGAGATAGAATATTCTATCTCTATGTAGGATATAGACAGAGAATAATTAGGTTACGGTTTTTCGAGGATTATCAATATTTATTTTCATTGAATTTTGAACATCGATCCCTGTACGTATTCAGTGCACATATATAAATAATAATAATTTTGATCCATGGTGGTTCATGGTGAAGAGAAATTGCAAATATAATATGCATAGACGTTGTTTTGGATAAAGTGTAATTTGTTATGTGATATGTATATCTGTTTAGAATTATTCGGGTTTCTAATTAGGGAGGTTGTATTTATTCGAGTTCGATCATTATTCACTCGATTGTTTGATGGATTGGTTTCACGTGATACATAAATGATAAGCACTGCGTTCGCATTTTTGAGCCTTCCCCCCGACCATTTTGTGGGATCCAACGCGATCAAATTTTTCTGACAGCCAAATGTTCATCTGATATCGAGCTGAATATGAAGTTTAAAATTTAAATCCAGGCTTTTTGTAGGCAACAAGAGTTTCCAGATGTGGATATGTCCACTAGAGTTTTAAATTTACAGAATCTATCCAAATAACTCAATTTTATATTCATAGTTATACTGAAAGGTCATTATCAGTTTGAATCTCGAAATCCATAAAGTTTTATTTGCAAATTAATAGCTTTTGCCAAATAAGGTTTGAATAGAATCATTAGACGATAAGAAATGAGAAATAACCCGTGCCGACAATTTTTTTTGATCTGACTGCATTTGAATACATATAAACAAAAATTCATAACATCAGAGTTCCTTTATATTAATACTTAATCAGATTACCTTCCGAATTACCCATAATTGTCTTGAATTCAGATTATGGCATACTTCCCATAGAAATATGGGACGACATTGTTTCATATTCTGCCTCGATTTCACGAGCGGTCATATCGCGGAAAACTGCTACATTAAATGTCAGTCATTTTTGTATACAAAGTGTATGAATTCTGTTCTCGAAAAAATTCAGTTTTAATGATTACAAGAAATTTGAATCAACTATTCTCGCATGTTCAATTTCTAGATACCGCTGCATATTTGCCGTTTCCTGTATTTTGATTTAATGGCGATGTGAAACGAAACTTTTGTTTGTTTTACATTACGAACTGTGTTTTAATGGAAACTTTTTCTGTGAAGTTTACGTATAGTTATTAATTGATGTTACGTTTGGATGGATGTCTGGTCATTGGCTCGAAGATCAATCGAATGCCTTTTATTTATCAAAGGAAAAGGTAATAATTACGGAATGACTTTCTCTCGGGAACTTCACATTGATTTTTCAATTCAGGAAAATTCTAAACCATCAAAACTGAGTTGCTGATTTCTATAACTAGTTTTTTGATGGTATTTCAGGGATAATTCAAAAATGATTCACCCATTCACGATTCAGTTGAAATGACATTCATTTCATTATATGTTACAAAATTATTCGATCCAAGGAAAAAGTAATAATCTTGCGAACCTGGGTGGTAAATTTTCTCCACAGCCAGCTCCCAGCACTGGCATTCTTAACTCACTTCAAATTAAAACATATGAAAGTTCACTATTTCAATAAACTTGTGGTAATTTCGCTATCGCGATTGAAGTAAAGCTATATGAACACTCCGTGTTTATATTTTGAAGTGCGTTATACGTGGGCAGGTTTCATGAAGAAGGTTTTGGGCAGTCTCACTTTTGAAAACACCTTGTATTTGAATATTGGCTTACTTTCATTTTACAATTTTTTTTTATCGCATACGCTCTAAATAAAATTCAAGTAGCATTTTATCAGTTTCGCGCGAAGTTTGCAATTGGCTTCCGTTGTATTTTTCCGATAAAACAAAATAAAAATTACGGGAGGCTGTGCGATTCGTTTACATAAATCGGGGCAATGTATTCGGAATTTGGAAGAGCATTTTTCGCCGGTTAGCTGCATCATCAATAAATCGAATATTCATCAATTTTTTCATGCTGACCTAGTTTTTCGTCAATATTCAGGGAAAGACTGACGTTAAATTGTAAAATAATCGTATCGTTTTCATTGAAGAAGAAAATTTAAAAATTTATTCAGCGTCATAATAAACTTTTATGTAGAAATGTTATTGGTTTTATATTCTCGGTGTTGAACTCATCCTTTTAGGTAGGTTGAAAGGTTTCCCGACACCGAAGCTTTATAACTTTCGAATAATAAACCACCAGATCCCTTCGTCGTAAAAAAAGGATAAATGGGTAATTTTGAATATTCCCAGTTACTTGTATCTTGCCGAGGGAATATCCCTTGCCCTCCAGCGACATAGCATAGGGGCCGATAGCGGAGTAGCATAATAGTAAGTTTTCTCGAGAAGGGATAACGGTCCTATATAGACGATTGCTTCCAATCGTCTCCTAATGCGTTTTTGCACTCACTCCGTAAGCCATTAACGATGTATTACATGCAATCCGTTTTACGGTCCACCTACTTTCCAGGAATCTCTCGAAAAATCGTTTGGATGGAAAATAACGGATCAAATTCGAGGCGCCACCGTTGGAGGGTTTTTTTTATCTATGAACGATATAGCGGCTGTTTTTTAACGGCATGAGTAGTATCGATGGTTGTCGTTCTATGGTTTGATAGTAAATGTCAAATTGTATCGGTTTTTTCTTCCAGTAAGATTTGAGATTCATCGCGAATTTGATGACAAAAAAAAAGATTCCAAATTGTGAAATTCTACTTTGGAAAAAATAAAAAATACAGTGGAACTTCTTCAAAACGAACGTTTGTATAACGAATTTCGTACTGGACATTGTACCTTGAATCCAAATTCCATGTTAAAAGCACCCTCTTAAACGAAGTAAATTATCTCTATAACGAAATATTCAAAGAACATCACTCTTTGAATGGTTATCAGTACCATTCCAAAATTTTTTTTGGACGTACGTAATAATCCCCGACCTTAAGGTAAATCATTAAGGCGGACAGAGATATCCTTCTGAAACAGTTATGAATACACCCTGGCTGTTTGGTTTCAATCTAACCATTACGCTAGTGTGAAAGTTGTTCGAAAATGTCTGAAAGGAAGTGCTTAAATTTGAATGATAAACTCAAATTCATTAGTGAAGTCGACAATGACATTGCCGACTATAGAAAAAAAATCTGTATAGCGAAATTTCTTTATAACTAAATTTTTGCGGATTCAGCGCTTTCGTTATAGGGAAGTTCCACTGTATATGCACAATACATTAAAGACATGTAGTCGAGGCGCGTACATACAAGATCTATTGAAAAAAGGTTATTTTTGAATATTTTTGAGTTTATTCATCAATATCCCTTTTATCCCGTTAAAATCAATTTCACTTAGATATAATGCTTTCAATCCTCAAAGAATATTCGAAATGGCGCTTCTCGGTACGGACATTACCTCTTTCTCTATTCTTTTCTCATCAATGCTGACGAAACACTTTCTTTTCATTGATTTCTTTGGATTTGAGAATATGGAAAAGTCCCAGGGAGCCAAATCTGATGAAACGGTGCAGTACAATTACGGAGTTTTGGGACAAAATATCAAGCGAGCTGGTGCATTATCTTGATTTCCGCTGCCACACGTTTTACGCCCTAAAAATTCGAGAAAATTGCATGGAACGAACATCCTCTGCAATTTTCGCGATAGTGATTCGACGAGTTTTCAATACAAATCTTTTCACTGTTTCGATATTTTTTTCGCTTTTCGGCTTGGTTGCAACTCCAGGACACTTATAGTCATCAACATATTTGTCGTCCTTCTGTGAATTGCACCACTTTCTAAAACAAAGTTGACTCTCCGAGTACCACAATCAACAGTCCGAGTGCCTTGGAGAACCTTATTCAATTCTTAACGCAAAATTCAACACAGATTCTTTGATCCGTTTATTTTGAAAAGTCAAAAATAAAAAAAACACAAAAACGTGATAAACACTTGCAGTTGTCAACATCAAACTACTGATTCAAATTGGCTGATAATGCCAACTGATGATTAAACATTATGTTTATCAACATAACAAAAAAATTCTCCCTCTCTCTTAATCAGCCCTCGTATGTAATCTAGTCAGATGACGAATTGGCAACATTGCATCCTTCCAACCAATCGGAAGACGAAGCAATAGCTTGCCGCAATTTTTATTGGTTTAAAGGCAACAAATTGTGTATACATTTTCACTAATTGATTTTTTTGAGGAATAAAAAACAGAAATAAAGGTCAAGCAAATCGAAAGAGTTTTCTCATTTCTCGTCAAAAATAGTAAATTTCGCCTTATCGTTTTATACCATTGGGTTCCTGCGGGTCGAATATTACCATTAAATCACAATTTGACGCCGGATATTACGGAACTGTCGGAATATCCGCTGCCTGTCGAGAACGGGGTGATCGTTCCTGATATTGCGGAATATATTGCTCCGTTATTCATAAAAATGCGAAAACAATCATCTCTATCAATTTTGTATCGGTTTTCCTTCTGACTTTTCTTCCAGAAAAAGAGAATCTATTATTGTTCATTCGTATGGGATTTTCCCATGAAAAAACTTCTTATGCTTATGGAATATTTGGTTTATAGTTTTCGTAACTTATCCACAGGAATATATACAATATATTACTTCCAACATGCCTATATCACATATAGGGCTTTTCTAGGAACCGTTTCATAAATTTACAACAGTACATAATTGCAGTTATCTTCAAGAAATTGGGCATACGTTGTCACTAGTGCTGTAACGAAATGCCATTTTCAAATTGGATCGATCTAGCTGTATGGCCGGATCGGCGACTAAAGAAGTTCCCTTTATTCTGAAATGGATAGGAAAATAGTGTTCATTCATAAAATTTTCTAGTTATCTAACTACCATAACATAAAAAAAAATTTCCTAGATTTATATGTCTTTTTTTCAAGGTTCAAGGACTTGATTAATTATTTTCTGTTTGTGTTTCATTTTTCATTTGAAAAATTACGACCGAATCTTAGTCTTAGCCGAAATTCCGACAGAAAGGTCGATACGGAATCAATATATCGGTTTACATCCCTAGTTTTCACGGCATCGATATACAACAATTTTATTATTTTTCCGATTGACATTCGTATTAGTTTTGCATCGAATATTTTCTTGAATGACACCACGCTGTGTTTTCTTAAATTTAAGGACAATTTTGAAGTCCTCATTCGTTTATGAATAAATTTTACTATTGATTTTATATTCATGGTTTCAAAAAATCAATATTTAACTGAAGCGTCAAACATTTGAAAAGTCACACGTAAAAATAATAAAATTGTAAATGAGAAAATGCAATTTCATGCAAATAAACCGTGTGTACCATATTTCAAAGGAGCATCTGCAACATCATTGTAGTTATAAAAATATTGTATTCCTTTCTGGAAACCCTTATACCTTAAAACTCACACGCGTTCACGACATAAGTTCATATTAAGATTTTCCCTTGAGATAACCCTAATAAACTTTCCCTCAAATATTAGCTTATCATTAGGGAACGTGAATCTTACCCCCACAGAATTTCTTCATTCCATTTTCTCGATTCTAAATCATGTTTTTTACGAGCTAATATACTTTTTTTACTCATACCTACCTGAGATTGTTTCAGTGATTTCTCTTGTGTAATAAACCAGCACTCGGAATTACAGTTTAATGAAAACTACGAGAAAATATATCCATTCTGTAAAATGACTCTGGAGTTTATTGAAATATTTTGAACGTGAATGTTCGTGGCTAATTTAAGAACTGAAAATGTTAAAATAGTCAATTAATCTTTGATTACTCAATATATAGAATTCCTGAATGTCTCAATCCTTGTACATTGATGTACCTATACATTTTATTGCGAGTTATATTATGGCCCTTATCTTTGAGATGATTTCTTGCTATGTTTGTTCGTGAGCAACAGTATTATTACATTTCATTGCGAGTTATATTATGGCCCTGATCTTTGAGATGATTTCTGGTTTCGTTTGCTCGCAAGCAACAGTGGCCAGGCGCATTCGCCATTTTGCACCACATAACGAATCAAATTCGTTCGGTTTTCTGAGGTGAATAGTTTAATCATTATTCAGTTGCTTAAGTTTCTCGGTGTATTATTAGGGAGTTATCGAAACTCAAATAGAGGCCTAACTTTTCAGAAAAATCCCTTAAAGTTGGTCTGACATTTGATCTATCGGAATGACTTATTTCTTGTCAACTTTAGGCATTTCCTTCATTTTGACAATTGTGAAAACTTTAGGGTTTCCGACACAGAACAGTGCAGAAGATACTTTACTGAAATATCCGGAAAATTGATTTTTTTGGACCAAAAGACAAATTTCTGGAAGTCTATGATCCTCATGAGCAGTTATCAAAATAAAGGAAACTGTATTTAAGTAGGCCTCTATTTGCGTTTCGATAACTCTATTGAAAAATTTCATTCCACTGATAGCAAGTTCGTAACAATATCTTCGGAAATTTCAGACTTCGAGGCGAGTGACATGGAACATAAATAGTTATTTAATCAACTAAAAGACAGCGACTAATGGTGCGGAGCGAACGCATTGATAGTTCGAGACCATTAGTCGCTATATTAATAACCGAGTTGATTACAAGTTTTTCCGTCGATCTCAATATGAATTGTGTATAAATTCTTGATTAAAATACATTATTACACGAGGCATAAATTTGACATAATGTAATTTCTATGTTCCTCTGTTCCAGTAGAGTACCATTTTTCGTAGTACTTCTGAATACTTTGTGTGAGGTTGCCGTGGGGAAGGCACATTAAAATAGCATAAATTGAACATTAAAACGGGGCATTAATGTTCAATGTCGTACCCATTAAAGCACCTTTCATTTTGAGCTCGACGTAAAGAGAAACCTAATGTATTAATGATAAAAATAATAACCTTTTCACATACAGTACAGGACATTTCGAGAGCTAATTAGTAACAAAAAAAATAGAATAAAAGTACAGCTGAAAGGAATGATTGAATCTTGACTATATCATTATGATAAATTAGTTGGAATATCGATTTACATTTCTGAAAAATAGTGAAATAGTTGAGTTAAATTGCAACACCGTAAAGACATTAAGATAATCGAAAAAGTGCAGCTTGGAAAAGTGAATAGAAACGAATTTTTCTTCAGATCCGCAGGAATAATTTTTGAATTTTGTTTTGGGCTATACAATGGAATTGTTAATAGTTTTTGGTAATTTAAGATGTCCAGTTGAATGTGTAGTATATGACCACAATACGCTTATCTCAGGTTATGTCGAAGTTTCAACATATTTTAATGAAATATGTAAGCATTGATAGGCAGGTTCAGTATTCCGAGTTTTTCGTCCATATACCGGTATGAAATTAATTTCAAGAAGTATCAGATATTCAACATGAATGCGCACCTTTGTTGTCCCAATCTAAGCCGAAAGGTCATCAGTGATAATACGTACAACCGAAAGAAAAACACGTACCTACCTTCGTTATTATTGTGTTCGGTCAACATTGGAGATAAGCGGTAAATGTACATACAGTGGGTTGCCAAATTATTAGGGACACTACTTGTTTTCTGTAATTTTCAGGTTTATATTAATTTTATGGGCAAATAATTGATGTTAGGTATTGTAACTTCTTCATTATGTATTTGAGGTTTTTACTAAGACAGAAAAACACATATTTCATAGTCACACGTAATTATTTTTCCATAAAATATGATGAACCAAAAAAATCGAATATTTGGTAATGCCGCCTTTGGCTGAAATTAAGGCTTTCAGATGTCGGGGCATGCTCTCAATGCAAATTTTTGCATTGTGCTGTATATTTGGGCTCTGATGCCACACCCTAATAGGTGTTTCAATCAGTTGCCGCTTGGTGGTGATAACTTCTTTGGTAACCTCACGTTTCGTCAGTTCCCAAAGGTTTTCTATTGGCCAGGGCAAACCCTTCACATTCTTGGCGGCCAGAAATGCTGTTACAATCCTGGCTTTATGACACGGTACCAAGTCGTGCATAAACACGTATTCCTTATCATCAGGAAACCATTCTTCCACCTGTGGTAAGAGCCGACTTTCAAGCACTCGCCTGTTCTGGTCCTGCCTCATGGTCCCTTGGAAGATGTTGAGACGTCCCATACCCTTGGCTGAGATCACAGACCACACGGTGATGCTAACAGGGTGTTTAACCCTCTCTACAAGACAATCCGGGTGAAACTGCTTCCCTGGGAGTCGGCGGACGAAAAAGCTCTTATCAACGAAATTGATTGTCGACTGCAATGGGCCAGACAACACCGAAATATGACAGTTGCGGACAGTTGGAGTTGAGTATTATGATTTCAATTGATTTGTGGTATTCCTCAATAGTGTTTTAGTAGTAATAATGATATTTAACAGTTATGCTTATCTGATGAGTCGACTTTTCAAATTTTGGTTGATAAGAGCTCATTCGTCCGCCGACGTCTAGAGAAGCAGTTTCACCCGGACTGCCCTGTAGACGGGGTAAACGCCCTGTTAGCATCACGGTGTGGTCTGTGATCTCAGCCAAGGGTATGGGACGTCTCAACATCTTCCAAGGGACCATGAGGCAGGACCAGAACAGGCGAGTGCTTGAAAGTCGGCTCTTACCACAGGTGGAAGAACGGTTTCCTGATGATAAGGAGTACGTGTTTATGCACGACTTGGTTCCGTGCCATAAAGCCAATATTGTAACAGCATTTCTGGCCGCCAAGATTGTGAAGGTTTTGCCCTGGCCCATTGAAAACCTTTGGGAACTCACGAAACGTGAGGTTATCAAAGAAGTTATCACCACCAAGCGACAACTGATTGAAACGCCTATTAGGGTGTGGCATCAGAGCCCAAATATACAGCACAATGCAAAAATTTGCATTGAGAGCATGCCCCGACATCTGGAAGCCTTAATTTCAGCCAAAGGCGGCATTACCAAATATTAGATTTTTTTGGTTCATCATATTTATGGAAAAATAATTACGTGTGACTATGAAATATGTGTTTTCTGTCTTAGTAAAAACCTCAAATACATAATGAAGAAGTTACAATACCTAACATCAATTATTTGCCCATAAAATTAATATAAACCTGAAAATTACAGAAAACTAGTAGTGTCCCTAATAATTTGGCAACCCACTGTAAACTTGTCGGTCGCTTATCCTTTGCTCCATATGGTATCGCAAACTTTTCGAAATTTCTTTACACAGATAAATAGCCTGCCATATGTGCGCTGATAATACGTTGACACTGCCTTTTATTAATAAAATCCTATCTGAATATTGACATCGAGAAGTGGTTTTTGTCCTCGTCAAATATTCAGGAAATTGGGTGAATTTAACATAGCATTATCGCTTGGCATGAACACCTTTTTTGTATTGGTACATTTCTATCATATCCAATTAATTTACCAAATATTTTTCATTTTCTCTCACATCAGAAAGAAGATAAAGTTTTTTAACTCACTTTTTATCGTTTTCGATTCAATGCATTTACAGCTTTGAGATAATTAGAACATTTGCGTAAATTGGGAGTTATGAAATTTCATTATAAGGGACTTTAAATATTCTGTTTTATTTCCGAACTTCTCAGTTGATGGAATATCTTGTTGAAATTTTCTTAAGAATTCAATCTAAAATACGATATTTGCAATAAGGTGCAAACATATTTTTTCAATTTGAAGATTTTTTAACAATGGTGTTACCATTCGAGAGTAGTTATTCAATTAACCACTTCATTAATCCTTAGATTAATAAACGAGTTGATAACAATGTTTCTCCATCGATCTAATTTTAATATGGAAATATCTAATTTTATTTTTAATATGAAAAAAATTTTGCAATGATGTGGTGAACAGCAGAGAAACATTAAAAGTTTCTTTAGTTTTCATCAGTAATTTTTCGCATATTATGATGATTGGAAATCAAAAGTTTAGAGCGAGTAATTCAGTTTGCATTCACCGTAATTTGATTTTATACATGTTGCAGCGAAATATTTCCCTATTTGCGTTTATTCCTGAAATAATTAGCTTTAAATAAATTCACTCGTTTCCATTATGCAGGAAATAATTCTAACGAACGAACCACTCGACATATTTCAAGCGATTATTGAATTCAGAAATGGTAATTCCTCATCTTTCCCGAGTAAATTTTCCGGATTAATCCGGCGTTTTTCCGCGTAAAGTGGAAATGATTTGGAAGATCGATCGACCAGCAATTGTTCTCGGTCCGTGTTACCGGTGAAAAGTCAACATTGCCCGTGGCGAAAATAATGGGGGTCGCAAAAACGATCAACA
The DNA here is from genome assembly GCA_013421045.1 of Propylea japonica. Classification (NCBI taxonomy): domain Eukaryota; kingdom Metazoa; phylum Arthropoda; class Insecta; order Coleoptera; family Coccinellidae; genus Propylea; species Propylea japonica. The sequence continues at coordinate 46,261,348 of CM024246.1, forward strand.
CGAATAACAAGGCTTTTCAATATTTCATCGGTTTTCGGTTTTGATCAATGAATATTTCCAACTTCGAATCGGGCAGTTACACAGTCGAGGGTGAGTATGGGTTTTCGTACGGAATTTTCGGATTTATAGCAATTTTATTGCTGAACCCCGGATTCATCAGTATTAATTCCTTACTTCACTTCAAGTCTGTCATCTTATATTGAACACAGTATCTGAGAAAATTCACTACAAATATCAAATTTTATTTTCTTAAGTTGTGCGACAAATTTGTTCATTAAACAAATCTTGTAGAACACAACCGTATAAAAAATGTCACAGTTCACACAGATTTCATGTCTATATTTCATTAACTCTTTTGACACCCGACATTTTTCAATACAAAAAATACCCATATTTTTTATATAATATAGGCATAGCTAATTCTAATTCAATCAAAAACTCTCCTTTAATTCCTACATGGCGTCTGTAAACAAATGCGAGGGACTTTGGAAGATGATTTGTCGATGAAAATAGGCAGGGGTAGCTCATATAATTTTTTTCGAAATCGACTTCTCTTCAAAGATACAGTCTTTAGAAGGCGATTACGTGTTGGCAGTTTTTGATTTTTTTAACGCCTTTTTGAAACACTGAGTCATAGAATATACATAATATCAAGTAATAAGTAGAGGTTACTCACACAATTTTTTCAGATCTTACAACTTTGTTATAAGGGGTTCAGAATAACAACCCCCTATTATTTTCGTTCAAAAATTGTATTCGTGGGATAGATTTTCGAAAAATAAAATTCTATGGTTTCCCACTCAATTCTGTAGAAAAAACGTCTTTCGCAAAATTTCGTTAAGTCGATTCTTTTCTCGGAAAAAATAGAACCTTACAAGCAGTTATGATCATAGTTCTTTCCATTTCATCGTGTAAGTGTTCCATAGAATGAATATTCCAAGATATATTGTATGTGTATGACAGGAGATACAGATGTTCTATAAATCTTTTTGAAAGTTTAATTACAAATTTCCGGAAGAAAATTATATCCGTGATATTTTAATTCCAAAAATAGAACTTTCTTTCGATTAATAAGCATAATTGAAAAAACCAATTTTGAGCTTAAACAATATCTTAAAATAACCAATCAACATACGATGAAATGGAATGAACACTTATGAAAACTGCTTGTAAGTTTTTATTTCTTTCGAGAAAAGTATCGACAAATAGAACTTTCTTTCCATAAAAAGCATAATTGACAAAACCAATTTTCAGCTTGACCAATAGCTTAGAATATTCGTCCTATGGAACATACGATGAAATGGAATGAACAGTGATCATAACTGGTTGTAAGTTTTATTTTTCCGAGAAAGGTATCGATTGTATCGAAATTTTGCAGACTTTTTTCACCAGAATTGAATGGGAAGCCATAAGAGAATTTTATTTTTCGAAAATCTATCGCACGAAGACAATTTTTGAAGGAAAATCATAAGGGGTTGTTATTTTCAACACCTAATAATAAAGTTGTGGAACCAAAAAAAATGTATGAGAAACATATCCTAATGAATCATATTATGTATTATTTTATGACTCAGTGTTTTTTAGTATATTTTATGGTGATTTTCATCTTTCCGAGTTTATTTTTCCTATTGATTCGTGCGTGAAGTGGAAATCATCGATCGGCTAACAATTGTCCCGGTGAAAAGTCAACATTGCCCGTAGTGGAAATAATGGGGGGTTGCAAAAACGATAAACACGAATAACAAGGCTTTTCAATATTTCATCGCTTCCCGGTTTTGATCAATGAATATTTCCAAATTGGAAACGGCCAGCTACCGAGTCGACGGTGAGTATGGGTTTTCCTACGGAGTTTTCGGATTTATGGCAATTTTATTGATGAACCCCCCGGATATATTTACCGATTCGGAAAATTCCTGAGGAAACGGTCAATTAGGGAATGGAAGTTTTCCGTTGTATTTCGGTCCGCTTCTCTGGAAATATTTGGGATATTCCGTCATTCATATTGATGGTGAAAATGGGGTGGTTTTATTTTAATATCGTAATTTCATCCTGTTTTCGTTAGAAAAGTTATATACAGTGCGATTTAAGAGAGCGGTTCCTCAGATTAATTTATGAAAAATAGTTCCCATAAATCTAGGTTCGGAAATGCAATGTTTCAAGATAATATTTACTTTGAAATTGATAAACAATAGTCTGATATATTTTAAACTAACAATTTTTGAATTCTTTCTTCAATTTTTAAAGATTTTTATGTGAGAAAATAGAACATCTTTACGCGTATTTGTTGTTACTTCAACACAGGTAGTAGAGACGCAACGTTAAAGTGTTTTTTCTTCATAAAAACAGCGCCATACACGAAAAAAGGGTGGAAGGTATTTTTTGTTACAATTCGAACAAAGTATTCAAGAACAATTGTTAGTTTGAAATATTTCAGTGGTATGTCACTGTTTTGAGTCAGTTTTCAAGTAAAACTCTTTCAATGGTTGAAAGTACCTAATTGTGAAATCACATTAGGATATTTTCAATATTTTGAATGAAAATTCGTAGAGAATTCACCGAGTCGTAGCAATCAGTATGGGCGTTGTTTACCGAAAATTATTCATGTTATATCAATTCATCTAGAAATTATTCATTCACCATCAATAACAATGCGTCAAGCGCGATATGAAACGTGTTCGATTCACTGTAAAACAAGGAACATATGACTTTGACGTCCCAATAACGGAAATTACAGTGCCATCGGTTTGTTCCTGTTCCATGTTAACACACTATTGGATATTCGATATTATTTTTGTTTCAGCGAAATTAAAATGTTTCCGAATTTGACAAAACGGATATTTATCAACATCAATCCAATTACGAAAAGCTTTTTCCTCGAATTATACACTATAGAAATAATTGAATAATTACATTGATTTCTTTGCAATAGGAAATAACATCAAAAGTTGAATATTTGTATTTTTGGTAGGGAATATAGGACAGACGAAAAGAAAAATTATTTTTATTCACGACTCCTTCACAGGGTGTTTATAAATAAGTGCGACAATTAGACATATAAATTTATTCGCAAATGCTTCGTTAAATGAGTATACAATTGTTTTCACTTTGAGTTGTATTTTTGGAGATGAAATAAAATATATTCATCAGTTAATAACTTCCCCATTATGTAAAATCAAGCAATTAATGAAAAAACATAGTAAAATTACTAATTCGGGATTTCATAGAGAGCAAAATCTATCAAGTATCTTGCGGGGTAATTGACAAATGCAAAATGGCGGATGCACCTATGTTAATTCGCCAACAGAAGTTATCACCTTCGTTTATTTATTTTTAACGGCTGTATTTTTTATGTCAATTTGCATTATTAGGAAAAATCACATTTCCTAATTTTTACTCATAAAAAATGTTAAGCGTTCATATCTCTGAAATTTAATTAAACGATCTATTCTGTGTCACTCGGTAAGTTGTGAAGGACATTTTGTTTATTAATGTTTACTGTACGTGCCTTACCTCTGAGCACATCTTCTTCCGCAGTAATGAGTTATGAACTCATTAGCTGGGAGCAGGCTAGGGCTAATTGAAATTTCTTATGGATTACAACAAAATTCTTCCTAATAATTTCGCTGAAATATTCTGAAATTTGATAACGTCGTGAAAATATAGTCCTCTAAAGGATAGGCTGTTCATAGAACAATTAGGAGTATAACTATAGTCAATTCCGTGGTTTGGATTGTTCAACAAGTTCTATCAAATGTGTTGAATAGTATTGAAATTGATGTACTTTGCCTGTATGTGCAATTAAATATAATCCTTGCTTTCCATTTGCTTGAATAATTTCCCAAATCACTTCAGTTGGAAGTGGAGTGATTTTGACAAATAGAACATGACTTTTTCGGGCGAAAATCGACGAAACGAAAAAGTTTGAAATCAGAGACCAGATCAGAATATCGACGATAGTTCGGAAGCAAATTCTAAGCTAGTAATGAATTATTCATTACTAGCAATGAAAAAAAACCATAATATTTCATTTTCACATCAGTTTGGAAGTGATGCTTATTCATAAACGATTTACTACTTTTACAGAAACATTCCATATATATTAATTTTTTGTTTATTTCAGGTGAGTCGATCTTTCTGCCGAACCATATATTTGCAGGGGTAATGTATAAAAGGCTCATGTTATAATAATTATTGATATTTTTCGATTGAAAAACTTTATTGTACATGCATAAGATGTACTTACCTAGGAAGAACATACTTTCAAGGTAGACTAGAATAGATATTTGAAGACTGTTATGCGATTTTAAGAATTGAAGACTAGATAAATTTGATTTTTGTCAGTGAATAGTTTCCCCGAAATTCTGAAGAAAAATAACGTATTGAAACATTTATAAAATATTTAAATATGTTGGAGATGTGATCCTGGAAGAAAGTCTAATGTTATTTTCCAGTTTAGAGAGTTGTTTTCCCAAAAAATGGAATTGAGATATTTCACTTCTTTTATGTTTCGCTTGGTAAATGGTAATTGGATTAATAATTAATGTTCCACTCGTTTGGAAGACACAAATATACATAATACTACTGTGAAATTAAGAACGCGGTTTTTCAGCTATAAAATTTTGACATTTCTAAAATTCAAAATTATTAAACGAATGCTTATCCAATATGAAACATGATTTTTATCAACAGAAATGCTGTTTTCCTCATGTTATTCACACATTTATGAATAATTATTCATTTTTATCAATACAAATATCTCATATAACTTTGATACGAGTAAATCTAAACCAAAGTTGGAATCCAAATAACAAGGGCTCTCTTAGAAATTACAAAAGTTCAAATGTGTAACTGAATCAATTTCAACCTAACTGTTAACCGCAACACCTGTGTAAAATCAAAAATACCTGGAAAATTTGTATGCAATTAAAAGCGAGATAATGAGAATCTTATTTGGTCTTTCCTGGTAGAACTGGGATTGTTTCATGAGTTCTGTGTTACAAATATATCGTTGGAAACAATTCTAATAATGAAAATTTCATACATGATAAACAAGAGAACAACAAAACACAAACGGTCCATTTCAAGAGAATAAGAATAGAAGGAATGAAATAAAGGGTTTCATTTCTTCGTACCGAGAATTCGTAATTTCTCTCGGTTCCCGTTGAAATTAATGACGACAACCAACGGGCTTGATGCACATACAGCAGTTTTATCGAATGGAATTTGATATTTCATCGGAATTACGCCTCGTCATATTCTTTATTATCTACGTCCGAGTGAAATAATAATGTCCGATTTTCATGACATTCGATGCCGCGCGGTTTTACTGGCCTGTAAAGGTTTGATGGATATTTTAGTACCGTATTGATTGGAGGAATTTTTGAGAGATTTTTATTGTTGCCGGTTGCGTTTTGGTCAGTTCATCCGATCTTTTTCGCCATTATCGGAATAATCATTGAAACGTTACCTCGAATTGAGGTTTATTTGCACTGATATGGATATGGCAGTGATTCATGAATAGAGCACTATTTCATGTAAAGAATACTCGCGGAAATTTTGTTGCTTTCTGATTACTCATTTCCTTCAATAGAAACTATCTTTTCGATAGTCAATTTTGATGATTTCACTCATTTTTCTGTAGAATAATAACCATGGAACAAAATTTGACGCAAAAAGGGCGTAACTACGTTTTATTTATTAAACTCCACTATACAATGTTTTCCAGCACATTTACAAAGAATTGTATTAGAGGTACATGCACCTTTTCGTTCTGAAATCGGTGTTTTTCATTCAATTATTCTTAGAATTTTTTTTTTGAGGATAGGAAGTTCAGATCAGAATAATTTTAAAAAATGCATTCAAATATAACAACTGATTAGAATAGCTCGAATGTGACTTAGTAAGCAATAAAAATAGACTGTCTGCAACAGGTGTTTAATAATGCAAAGAGATGTCACAATCTATCATTATTTCTTTTTACATAGGGCAAGTTTTGACAGTAACAACTTGCCTTTTGAATATATTACAACTTCTATTGTGAATGAGGTGATATCTGACTCCGAATCATGCGATATAATTAGTACGTTTTCATGGAGAATCCAATACGATTTGAATACGATTTCTGTACTGAATACTCCATGAAAACGGGTATTGAAATCGTACCGAGCTTTAGTTCCGATACGGCTTTTTTCGGGAGCGTATCGAAATTTCAATCCAAATGCTGCACATGAAAACGGGTATCGAATTGGAGCATGCGCATTGCGAGCAATATTGTGATGTTTGACATATTTCAAAATCAAAATGCAATCGAACGAGAAAGTGTTAAGGCTGGACCTAGTAAAAACAGAAATATATGGTCTATATGGAAAGGGCTGAAGTAATTGGCGTTCCTCGCGTTCCCGCTGATAGATATGACATTTGACAAGTGACAGATAAAGCTTCAAATCGAAAAGATTCAAAACGATTTGAATCCCATTTAAATGTGCATCATGAAAACGGATATGGGTATTGAACTCAAACCGAATTGATAATTCCATGAAAACGTAGTAAATATATTGCGTACTCGACTTCTAATAATGACAGTTATTTATGCCCGTACTCATAGTCGATGCTCCGTCAGATCTCAATCTCATACTCAAGGCGTTCTCGGCGGAGACGAGCTCGCATGCTTAGCGACGATCGTATTTCATAAACAAACCTTCGGCAAAACTCGGCGGAGAGTTCGAACATCGTCGGAATCTGGCTTTTTTTCACTTTTTTCTGTGGTGTATCACTGCTGAGTTGCCATGGAGATCCGCCATTTACATTGAAATTTGAATATTGACAATCTGTATGACAGTTCGACATCCGATCCGAGCACGCCTCATGGTTGGTCGGTAGCTGAGCATCGACGAAGTATTGCTTGAGTACTATGAGATGAAAAGGAATGCTTGAGAACTGCTGATTACGAGAACTGACGGAGTATCGACTATGAGTACGGGCATTAATCAATTCGAAACCATTCATAATTTTACTACCAGTTCGTTCACTATTAACTTCGAAAACATCATGGTTATGTTAGAAAATCCTGATATGACGTTGTGAGCAAAGCAAAATAGATCAATTTATCCCTGTACGTGAAGTTGGGAACTTTTGCGCGCTTATTCATATTGGAAAAACTATCAATCAAGTTGTCAACGCTCCTCTTTAATTCTTAATTGTGTTTTTGGATGTTCTATGTGAGGGACCCTTACAACATTTTGGACGAGTGGTTAGTTCGTCATTGAGCAGCTGAATAGAAAGTTCGGATTCCATTGAATTTCTGGTTTTGAAAAAATTCGAAAAAATTGAATTTTTAATTAGTATACACAGAAAAATTTCCAAATTTTTGGGCCAGCAGATATCGATTAGATTTTGTTGTCATTATTTTGGTCCCCCTGAATAATTTTATTGTATAACAACAGGAGGCAGTCTGCATTAGTTGAAATATGGCCCCCCAAAAATTTTTAACTTCGAATCACTGGAATACTGCTCTTATTCAGTTAATAAACTCTTTTTGAACATTTGAATGAACAATCGATGTGGCTTATTTCGGGTTTATTCAATGAGTAAAGCAAAAACATCGAAGTTATGATATTTTAGAATCGATGGTGGAAGAACGAGTAGGCATCGTATCATATTAGCGAGAAACAATCTGTGGTATTGCCAAACTCACCATGAAGAATAGCGGACTTGAATTAGATGGCTCTAAATCTTCGATATTTTTGTATAAATTATTTAATAAACCTAAAACGAGATGATTATGCACTGAATAAAAGCAGTTTTCATAGTGGAAAAAAGACTTGAAAGTGGAACATTTTTGGGATTTTAGGGGCCCATAATTTCTAAACTGAGACAGACCGCCACCTGTTGGTTTCACTAATATCGTTCAGGAGGCTGAAATGAAAACACACCAAAATTGATCGATATTTTCTGACCCCAAAATTCAATCCGTTCATCCACATTCTTTTCGAAAATGTTTATGGCCCGAAATAATTCGATTCTCTATCAAAGAGTCGAATTGGGTAAAAACTACAGTCTTGGGAAAACATCGTTTTCCTAGAAACAGTTACGGAAAATATCAAAAAATCATTATCAAAAATTCTCAAAGGCCTAACATCATTATTTTCGATTTGTTATTCATTTGGCAATTTTCTATCGATAACCATCAAACAGATAGATGACCTCATTAAATATTCCGCCAACGAATGATTCGTTTGCAACCCGTCGAATATAAACGTCTTCGATGAACGGAATATCGAATACTGTTACCGTGAAAAAACGATTACCCAATCTCGGGACGTTACATATTAACAAATGACCGTCGTCAGATATTCGGGGAACTCGATGTTGCCTAGCATAATGCCCGAACTCCTCGACTCGCCGAAGAAGAGGTGGATGACTCTCCATTATAATGGAGCGGTGACCGGAGCTGTCTTCTTCTTCGCGGGCTCGTTCAACAGCAGCAATGAACTCTACTCACGGAAGAGGGGAGACCTTCAACGAAGATCGTTAAAGTCTGAGGAATATTACGCTCCTTGATTTTAGATGTTGTAGATCGTCAAAAAATATGAACTAAGACTTGATTAATTGTCCTCTGGAAGGCGCCAATTTCGAGATAAAGGATGTCGAAATTTAAAAAATTAATGATTTTCCGCATCTCCAGAACCTTTTCTCGTATAGAAAATTAATTTCGTGAGCATTTTCTGATCATAATAAGCTATGCTTGTTCCTGATTTTTTTCTCAAGTCTTGATAGGTGTACGTTTTTATGGGTTAGTTTGTGTTTTTCGCCCAACTTCTCCGCAAATGTAAAAGTACGGTTTTGAGAGCGCCATTTGAACCGCCAATGTTTTCTTTATAATAAAGGTACTTCTGGTCAACCATTTTCGAGGAACCCAACTTGTAAGTTGACCAACATGGTCAATTCCCTGGAATATTTCTTTCGGCTACTTCTTCATGTTTCTCAACATAAAAATTTACTTTTCTCAAAAACGATCGACGACCAGAGCGTGTGACCAAGAGTATCTTTTTTGTGTAGAAAACATTGGCGTCTCTAAAAACGTACTTCTATTAGAGTAGACGTTGGAGCGACAAATACAAAGTAACTCTTCGAAACCTTCACCTATTAGGAGTCGAAAAAAAAGTCCTAAAAATAGCTTACTAAGATTAGAAAAGGTTCAAGAAAGCTTTTTCCTGTCCGATAAAATTTTCCGAAGATATTCGGAATACCTTTTATTTCGAAATTGGTGCATTCAAAGTAGAAAGTAAATAGAATCATATGTTTAAACTTTTGGATGAGCTATAGCATGCCTGCGCGTATTATGATGAAAGGCCCTGTATGTGTATAAGGTGGTCCACTTATTTTTTTAGCAGAATAATCTTCAAGAAACCCGATTGTCGGTTTTGATGCTATTTCATTCGACAGGTATCGTTTACTCATTTGTTGTATATGATTGTGATAAAATCGTATGCAAACTAGGATGAAACATATCTCTCATTAAACTTTCAATTATTTGATTTAGCTTAATAAATAGTGGTTCGTTTAATCTCAGGAATATTTGGTAACAAAGCGAAATGAGTTGCTAACTCTTTTAATGATAATGATACATGAACACTTATAATCAATAAGAATGTATAAAGAAATAACGAATCACTCGAAGACAAAAAAAAATCTACGGAAATAGTACCAAACAAGTATTTTCTGGGAGTCCAATTTCAGTAATTGCCAATAGAAATGTTTATTTTCCATCTTAACGTCATCTTGATTCTGTGCAATGATTCAATAGAAATCGCTGTTTTTAATCAAATCCTATTTTTCCCCTGGAATTGATAATAATCTATACGCTGATACGTTTTTGTTGTCCTGGCAATAACTCGCATCAAATGGTGGATGTTTACACAATTTCTCAATTCCAGGCGAAAAATGGTAGTTGAAAAGAGGGGATTTGTGTTGGATTATTGTTCAGGATGAAGATGAATATCATTTGGCAACAGGGAATTCCCAGAGAAAAGTCATTTGAATCTTTCATAGACATACTCTGTCTTCTAATGATTGGTGATTTATTCATTCTTATTGTTGAGCAAATGATTTTGCATGCTTTTATATTAGTAAGCAACTTCTTTAGCTCTATCGGCAATTATTCTTGAGGTTATAAAAGCAGTCTTCAATAAGATGAATACTTGCCATTTGGTGTGAAAAAATCGCTACTCCATTTGAATGATTGCCGAACAAGTAAAGCCTACCCGCGTATAGAAAATCCAGAAATCGATCTCAAGTGACAAAACAGAAGCGACTTGAATCATTAGGAAATGAGAGAATCAATCAACCGAATCCGCTATATTCAGCCCGACCATCTGGGACATACCAGAAGGTCGCATCTGAGTACGGAACCTCCAAGTCTCGACTCCGGGTACCGGAAAAGGATCGCCGAAGCACTCTGCCCGTAACGAGGCCGCGCAGACGTGCTTTCGGTGGATGATTTCCCGACTTGTGTCCGCTCCGTTTCGGCGTCGAGCTTTCAGTTATGCGCATTCCGCCAGCGGTATTGTCCTCGCTTCCGCGATCCACCCGTGCTCCTGCTCCGGCCGAAGTCGTCTTCGTGGCCCCCGTTTGTTTTTCGCGTTTTTCGCTTGTTTTTCGGCGTGCCCGCAAGGTCGCCGGACGTCTCGACGCTTTTTTGACGCTGTCGGAAGACACGGGGCCGAAGACTCGATGTGACCGCTCGTAGTGATGTTTGTTTTTATGTTGTGTGATTTGTTTTTTTTTCTGCCTGGAATCGAATTGACGTAAGGATAAGATCAGATTGGTTTGTGCCTTCGCGGATTTTTAATATTGGATTGGATTTTTCTCGGAGACGTTCCCGAGGGAGGAGAGTTCGGAGATTGAGGAAAAAGGGATTTTAATACTGATGGAATGAGTCTCGCGGATTATCCGGCGTATTTATTCATGAAGTGTTATGAAAATTTGATTTAATTTTCTTCTAAGATGACGGCTGGAACCTTGGGAAATTGATCCGGTTTAATGCTCTTAGTCAGATTGGATAAAAGGCCCTGTTTCACCTCTTGTTGTTGGAGAAGTTGATAGCTATCAAACAGCTATCATAGAAATACATACATACATTATATCTCTTCTTGAATTTTTCAGTGGGAAACTACTTTTTCCTTCCATGAAATGCATGGTATTCCAAATGAAAAACTATGAGGTATTTTGATGTATGTAATAAACATTTCAACGACATCTGCCAGGTAGCTATTAGTTATCCTATCAGCAAGTGGTGAAATGAGCCCCATGGATATATTTTTTATCGAATGAATAAAATTTGGAGTTTATTTTTTGGGTTTTTTGGGTGTTAATGGGGTGGATAATTCATACATCGATATTTCACAATATTACAAATTCCTTGCGAAAATGCTGGTACAAATGATGAACTCGCTGATTTCGATTGTTATGATGTTCTGAACTTAAACGTCCTGCGAACCGTTTACGAAAAATGCATTGTCCTCTGAAGTTTTGCCTTGGTGCTATGCAAAATTTTCCACGAATACAAACACGAGTTTTGAAACGTCGAACCGTATAATTTCGTTAACAATTATCTGGTCGAATGGAAAATTAACCAGCAATATTAGGTTATTCAAATTGATTTATCTATTCTGTAGCGAATATAAATGAACCTGCAAGCATTTTTGTTGAGCATTTTATGATCATTGATGGAAAATTGGAGAATGTAATCATATATTTCTTGGTGAATGTAGAGTTTCCAAAACCTCGTTCAAATATGACAACAATTTTCCGGCGAGCATTTCCACCAATATTGCAAAAAATATTTCTAAAATACAAGATTCACCCCGAGGAAAATATAGCAAAAAGAAAATTGAATCATATAGATTTCGATGTAATTGGAATTGTCGTTTGATCTGGAGCAATTTTCATTATCTGGAAAATACTCACCGAAAGATTTTTCAATTCACAAAGGAACTTTTCGATTCCCTTTCCCCCCTGACTCCAAGAAAAACAGCTATTATGTTTGATGGAGACTTTAAGTGCCTAAATGGTCGAAAGTAATAGTAATCTCGTTCAAAATTGTTTTCTTCGTCATATTTCATCTGCAGAAACCCATTCTGTGGCTGTTATCTCAGGCTCGTATAAATTTTCATTTTCCTTGACTACAATTAATTTAGGAAGATATTGCCTTCCGTTTTCTCGCATACAAATGGGAGAGCAACAAAAAAACTTCAATTAACCATTGATTAAATGTCCCCATGTGGTTCGTTTACTCAGTTCATCATCGGTTCTCCGAATCTATTCAACAGGTATCGATCGTAGTTTCAGATACTGCAGAATATTCTGTAAATGTCAAAGTAATTTAATATGTTTTCATTATCTAGATTGAGCAATGTATTGTTGATTTTATCATTAGTTTAATTGACAAAAAATTACAAAAAAATTCCAGCTTATTAGTTGTTTACGATTTTGAATGGAATTTACATTTACAATAATTCTGTTAGATCGGCAATATTGATTTCATTTCAAAATTATTCAATTCCGCTCCATTTTAGATTCAGATTTCTTTTCGGTACACATCGTTCTGTCAGAAATAGTTTTTCTTGAGATGAGTTTTGTTTTAAATTGATTCGCTTTCCTTTTTAGACTTTTCCAGTTGTCTTTACAATAGATACATTCGATATTTGATGACAAAATTTTGAGAATATGCAGCCTTTTCAACCAAATCGTTCGAATAGGACTAATGAGAACAGTTTTCTCATTTTTGTTCGACACTTTCTACTATTCATAATGAAGGTTTGTAAGGTTTGAATCATTTTTCTGTTGAATTGCTGAGCACAGTGGTCAAATTCATATGAAAGTGATAGAAATTACGATCGATATTCGAAAATGATATTTTTTCCATGAATTGTTCTAATTATAATATTGACTTGTTTTGAATCATCCAGTGTGTGGACTTGTATCAATCTTTAATTGAAGAAAACTCTTCATTCTCTCCTTGCTGAGAACACTTAGCTTTTTTTCTTTATTATATGAATTCCATGAATTCAATCTACAATTGAAAGCAGTTGATCTTATAATTATAAAATGAAATATAGTTTGTTTAATCATGGATTTTCCGAATTTGCTCAAACGTAAATAATATATTTATATGATCGTATGATGTTCAATAGGTGAAGTGCATGAATTGCAGGGTTTGTTTGATTATTTTTGCTGCACAATTCCATCGATTTATTCGTTCGTTTAAATACGAAAAATATTTACGTATGCGCTCATTTTCCAATGTATTTTCATTATACCAGAATAATTGCACGATTACAGATGAATTATGTATATTTCTGAACTATTTGCTAAAGGTGATTGTTTGGTAATACGTTTATATACAGTGCGCGTCAGAATTATGAAACAAGTTCATTTTCCCAGGAGAAAAATATTTGGCATCAAAATTCTGAAACAGGTCAATTTTTCTTTCACTTATACCAAATTTTTATGCCTTTTTGTTGCACCCTGTGCCATCTTCATCAACCCTATGAATTTGTTGAATAGAGAAAGTGGGCCATGTGGTACTTTTTTGGCAAGGTCTCTGCATCTTCTTTATAGGTGTGCAAATGTTTTTTTTTTAATTGGTTCAAAGAGGTTTTCAGTATGTGTAGGTGTACTTTGTCAAGGCTCATTCATTTTGAGACGATGGTACCTGACTAAATTTTTCACCGAATGATAGTTTTTATCATGCACAACTTTCAACCCCTTCACGTGAAAAATTAGAATATATGTAACACTGTGCTTCAGTTACGATATGAAGTTGAAACTTTTCGATAAAATGTTTCAATTCAAAGAAAGATTTCTGACAACGCAATTTCATCAATGTTACTAGTGAATTTTTCAATTGAGGGGATTGAAAGGGGTTTGAAGTAATTTTTCCAAAAAAAATGATTTTTTTTGGAAAATTTCTGCACGCTAGTAAAGAAGAAACAAAGACCTTGCCAAAAAGTACCACATGAGCCACTTTTCCTATTCAAAACATTTAGAGGGTTTATGGGAATGGCACAGGATGCAACAAAAATCCTTCATGATGCATAAAAATTTGGTAAAGTGAGAAAAAGTGACATGTTTCAGTATTTTGTGAAATATTTTTCTACTGAGAAAATGAATTTGTTCCATAATTTTGACGCGCACTGTGTTAACAACAATAATTATTCGCAAAGCTGAAGGTCATTTTCACCGTGAAAAGACCATGTTTCAATTAGGGTTTCATACTGAATTTCCCTCTTTTTCGGGTGTGAAAATAACCCCACAGAGATTCGCGTGCAGTTAATCTACATTAGTACCATTGTGGTCAAACGGACGGATCGCTCGGACCCTTTGACACCGTCGGCTTTCTAACTTGAACGGATTATCGTGTTACCAGCGGAAAATTCGCTCCCGGAATAGCCGAGAGCTGAAAGGCGAATGAAAATTCATCAATATCCAGTCGAACGGACCCCTGCTGGCCCGGGTAATTCATTAATCCATTGTTTGAACGTCGGAGGCGATGATGCCGACCGTAGGAATCTGAAAAGGAGGCGAATTCTTTCGGCAACAATTAAACGCTCATTAACAAACGTAACGAAGTTCGTTCGGGTTACCAGAAATTCGTAATTATGGATCGCTGCCCGTTTGGACGGTGAAAATTGGGTGATCTGCCGTTTGGAATTCGTCAGGTTCGGTTCGATTTGGTAATTTTACCGTTTGATTTGGAAATTTTACCGTTTGATTTGGGTCGTTTGTACGAGCTGTTTTTCGATGAAGGTTTGTTTGAGGAAATACGAGGTTTAGTCCGTTCACGAAAGTTTGAGCCGTCGGCCATGACAATTTGGCATATTTCAGTGTGTATATTGAAATTTTATGTTAAGTTGTCCATTCTCTTGTCAGATTGATACGCAATGTTGTCAATATTGCATAGATTTGTCTGATAACTCGCAAGCTCGTCGGACTAGGACGGGTACATTCCGCAACGTTGACTTCATATTACGTTTTGACAGCAAATACTACCAACTAAAGATGAAAAAAACAAACGCCTACTATGCGCTCAAACTTTCCTGAACGGACTATACATTCAAGAGAGAAGGCGAATTTTGATTTTTTTGAATGTATTTATTTATTCATTAATATCCATTTTGCCTCTTCAAAGTAATTGCTCTTTTTCATGAGCATCTTAGATTCTTACTTCATCTTATCTATTGTGGCAAAACGCTTTCCTTTCTACTATTCATTCAGTTTTAGGAATAGAAAAAGGGTGCGATTACTCAGTTTTAGGCAAAATTAAGGTGTTATTTATGGCCAAAAAAAGCATTAACAAGCATTGATGTGTAAGAACTATCGTTTCATACCAGTCTAGAAAATTGCATGTCATCGGTCAATTGATATGCCAACATCCTCTGTAACTTCCCTAATAGGGATTTCAGAAACTATTTACTTCATTGTTCCCTTTTTCGCTTCTTAACATTGTTGCAACTTCAAGACGCTCATCTTCATCAACATCTTCTCAGTCTTCTGTAAAGTGCTTGTATTACTCATAAACACTTTTTTGAAACGAAGTGGACTCGCCGAATATCACAGTTAAAATTTCGAATGTTTTGGAGCGCTGTATTCAATTTTTAACGCACGTTTCATACCGAACTTTCATACATTCTTTTCAAAAACCAACCGTAGAACACACGAAAATGGATCATCGAATTTTCTCAATTGTCAACAACAATCCTCTAATCCAAATTGGCTGATAATGGATGGATGATATGATGAACATATGTCACCAACATTACACAAAAAAATCGATAATGGAATGTACACAACCAGCGAAGTTTCGAAATTCACCTTTTCTTTTGAATACACCCAGTATACTGATGAAATAGGCATGATTGGGTTCCACCTCAGGTTCCACCCTCATCATAAATAATCTAACATTATTAAATTTAACATCTCGCATGAAGCAAGCACCCTCTTCATTTCACTGAACAAATTATTTCAACGAATTTCGTGTAAAATATGGAGAATTGCCTTTTCAACTTCACCACGTCTGTGGATCGAAAAAGTAGATAACACTTCATGAATATTATGGATAATTACTTTGGTTAAAATGTCACTGTATAATGACTTCACTGATGATTAATCGATATTTTTGTAAATGAGCAAACGAAACACTTTTGGGTTACACTTGAAATCGTTAACGAAAAATTATTTATTTTTTTATCCATTATTCGAAATTGAATAATTTACGAACTATATATTATGGTTCTTCGACTTTACAGGAAGCTTCATGGTAGTAACTGTAACTTCCAAATTATTAATCTCAATTTCAACTAAGAATATAATCAAAAAAGTCAAAAGAACATCATAGCACAGTTTGACACAATTCATCAATGATATATCAATTAATGGGACATACAAATTTCCATATACGTATCCGTCAAATATATGTCAATATAAACTGATATTACTCCTCAGGAACGTCTCCGTATCCTCATTCCTCAGATCAAATATAATTTCGGTTATCGAAGGCGCATACCAATTAGTCATAATTTTCACGAATATTTGCTTAATGATTTCATTTCAGTCGCGAACACGTACTTATAGCGAACCATTGAACTAATAACACATGGAAGGAGTCTATGCTTCTATTTTGGTGTTAGGAAGAGAAACGCGCATTAGATAGAAATAGAGCTAATACGCATTGCACTAGTTTGACAAAGATGAACAATTTGAGACCACGTGATAAGGGGCAAAACAATCGGGATTTTGAACTGGAGTTACGGTCGCCACAGGATAATTAGTAATTTTTGAATATTTTAGGTACTTTAGGAGAATTAAATCATGATATTTATATTGAGACTTCTCAATTCGATATTTCCACATTACAACTTCTCCCATATTACTTGAAATGATCGATTTATCCATTAAAATTCCTACTGGTGAAATACGGACAAAATATTTTTTAATTAGAATCATCGATAAAATTACTTTTTCAATTCGCTTCGAATTCTTATTGAATTATGCAAATGATATAAATTCGCACAAGCTATAGGTAAATGCGAGTAAAAATCAATTTGTAAAAAAAACTCGCTTGAAACAATAAATTGTTAACATAATGAAATGAATATTGAAGGGAAGTGAAGGAGTTTGAAAAAAATACAAATTCAACATAATTAGTTTAATGAAAATTAAAAAAATAATACATGCATGTTTATCAGATTTCGAGATATAATATATTAAAAATTTTGGAATATTAGTTATTGTCCTTTGAAAAGAATTAATTTTGTGAATTTCTGTAGAATATGCTCTTCATTTTCAAGAGTAGATTTATTTTTGTGAATATTTACAGTAAAATGCCTCAATATTCATTAAATTCTAATCATCATAAGCATTAAAAACATTCTAACAAATGTTTCTTTCACCTGCATTGTATCATAACAATTCTGTGAGATGTTCCGGGAATTTCTAGAATGTATTATCACTTCCTTTAACTTGGTAATCTTGCACTGTACTTTAAATTTTTGTGATCGTAACTTATTATTTCCTTTGGGATTCTTTGAATACTTCTGTTAGCAATGTTCCATATCATTTTAGATTCTGTTGATTTCAAATCAGAATATTTTATATCCCCAAAATAATAAGGAACTTGCCTCCTACAAAAAATTCATAGGTAATTGAAGAAATAATTGCATGAAAATGAATATTACCTTGGTTTTTTCTGAATTGAGATTCCGCAATACAATCGGTTTTACTGATATCTTCCTCTAAGAAGTTTTGAGAACTAAAATATTAGGAAAACTGATAACACCTTCATAAATATATTCCACCATTTGAATTATCTTGTTGATGCAATATCCAAGTTGAACCTTTCATTATAACTAGGTTCTTTTTGATGCTCCATAGTTGAAGGTCTTTTTCCATGAGACCTAGATAAGCAAGTCTTCTTTTTTAAATGTTCAGGAAAATCAAATATTGAGGGAACGGAGCCTTCTCTGAGTTTTATCTTTCCAAAATTACGCACAATATCACTCTCAAGAAAATGTTTACTGCATAACGTAGAGGATTTTGATGGCTGGAAATTTTTTCCTTTCATAGCTGATACCCACTGAGATTTCAGCTTGGAATCACTGGGAAATCTGTAGAATTAGGAATATAAGTGCTACATAATATATTTACGTATTATTTCTGCGGAAGTACTTACGAGAAAAAAGATATTCCACTACCTTTCTTGAACCTTTTCGTACAATTATATGCAGAACAGGATTTAACCATGATGAAATATAAAAAAATATGATCCTACTTATCTTCAATTGTTACAAGTAAAGATAATTATTTCAACTCCCGCACTTCACACACGAAATAAAATACAAAAATATGCACTTCAGCAGTACTCGATGCAATGTTTTGCCCCTTAACAGCTGATTATCTTCCATCTCATTCACGTTACCGTGAGTCTCTCTCTAGACTCCTTCCATGGTTTTATTATTCTATGTAGCGAACGTATACGCTCATAAAGTCAACACAAGTCGGTGTCAATGAAGTCAATTTATATCGTCACGCTCAAGAGAACCGATCCAACGATATTATATCGGATTCACTCAAGGTGGTATTAAATTAAAGTCGTCTGGCCGAATATTACCGTGAAAATGATTTTCAATGAATGCTCTTCAGTTTTCGGAAGAAGGTTATCGAAGCCTCCCAACTGTACCTACTATTTTACGAGGACAACCCTGTTTAGTGTATACATATTTGAGTATTCCCTTGTTCATTATTGGTTGCCTAAATATTACTATTCTTGGAAAGATATTGTAGGAAGTTTCCTAATCAATCATTTTAGGAAAACACTTTTTATTATACAGGGTGTCCCAAAACTCGACGTCAACCCGGAACTGGGTGAAAAGGCAAGTAATGCTGGTTGTCAGAAAAATATAAAAAAAATCTAAGTTGCATGATTTTAAAATAATAGGCATTTAAAAAAGCACACAAAATTCCACACCACAATCTTTTCACTCCTGTTGCCACAAATATCAACTTTTTCCAACTTTTTTTTTCTGTGTAACCCTGAATAATGCTTGTCTAAACTGTAATCAAAATTTTGATACCAGCTGCTCTAGGTTTCATAAAAATAGTATGACTGTATTGAAAAAAATGTACTACGCAAGTTTAGCATGTTTCGTCAAAAGTTGGCGCGCTTAGTAAGGATTCCAAAATGGTATAATACTTGGTAAATTGTAGCTACCGTAGTCCAAATTCGCTTTCGATTGCCTTTGAATACCTACACTTTTTCTTTAACTGCTTCCCAGTAAAGAAAGTCCAATCTATTGTTTAAAAAAAAGTGTATTCAAAGGCAATCGAAAGCGAATTTGAACTACGGTAGCTACAATTTACCAAATATTATACCATTTTGGAATCCTTACTAAATGCGCCAACTTTTGACGAAACATGCCAAACTTGCGTAGTACGTCGAGTTTTGGGGAGTTTATAGTTCTCCGCGAATGAAACAGATTCAAAATTTTAAGAATTTTTTGCAGATAAAACGATCTCTCGGAGGTTACTTTCACTCAGCCTCCCTAAATATTTGGATATTTGTCTTGCGTTATCTACACAAAGTCTTCAGCATAAATTACTTATATCATACGATAAACCATTTATAGGTTCGAAAAAACATGTATCCCTGTAAATACGTTATTTAGATTTAAAAAAGCAAACCTACAAATAGATTATATTGCTTTCTGTCGAATTGCAAGGGTTTTTGTCCGAGGCAACATCTACGGGTCACTTTTTTACGTTCGGACGATTATCTGTATCCACTTCCCTTCTTCCTAATGAATAAAAAGCAATCAAGTCTTAAGGTACCCATATAAGGAAGTCGTGTAGCTGAGTAATCTCCCAGAATTACCCTCTTACCAAACGTGGATTCGTTTCCCACAGGAAATACGAATTTTCCGTATGCTTCTTCGCGATTATCTCCTTCTCCAAAGCGGCTCATGGTGTTGTATGTACTGAAGGGAGAAAAAAGCTACGATCGAAACGACCGAATTCCGTGATCGTACAATTCCATGTCATATATTGGAATCTTTATAATATCCTTTTCATTCTTTATCGGTCTCGAAATAATATATGGCTCTTTACGTTCTTCCAGTGGCGGATCGACGATTTCCTGAGCGCTACGCTCCGAAACTTTGAATCTTTTTGAAAAAATGTATCGATCAGAAATTGGGTTTTCCATGACAAATGAAAGTTATGATAGAAGTCACATCAGTTCAAATATAACGGATGAATTGAAATGAACACAAATGCAATAAGAGTGTTAACTCAGGGATGTTTGCGACTCGGTTTGCGAAGGATTTAAGGGGATGATTCCTGAGATCATATTGAGAAAAAAAACTCGAATAAATGTAGGTCCGGAAATACATTGCTTCAACAGTGTGTTGAAGTTTCACTTAAGAAACCACTAAATGGTCTGGTAAAACCAGCGCTCATACTGATCGCGACTCGGTGAATTTTCTACGAATTTTCATTACAAATATTGAAAATATTTTAAAGTGATTTCACCATTAGTATAAACATCTCACAAGTAGCCATGGAAACTCCTCAATGTCGTTTCGGAAATGCATTTTGTTTCCAAGATACCAGGAGATTAAAGTTTACTCAAAAACTATCCTGAAGAGTGGTACGCCATAGAAATATTTCAAAATAACAACAATTATTTCTTTAATTTGGACAAAAAATCTCTGTTAGTTTTTTTCCGTCAAAAAATGGTATGAGAGATTTTTTTGTCACAAATTGAACGCAGAATTCAAAAATAATAACTTGTTTGAAATATCTCGGTTGCCTACCACTTTTTTAGTCAGTTCTCAAGTAAAACTTCAAATATCTGTATTTTGGAACCAATGCATTTCCGTTCCTTCATTTATGGAAACTTTTTTTCATTAAATAATCTGAGGAATCGCTCCCTCAAATCTTTCGTATCAATTCAGAAACGCCTTGTGGCCCCTAGATTTCAAAGGGATCTAGACAGTTATATAGTTCATAGTTGAAAAAGGGATTACAGTTCACTGTGACCTCAAGGTCCATTGTGCCTCCTTATCGAGCTGTTCTGACCACATATTTCACAGCTCGTCTTCCAGTTACAGAGATCTGATGGAATCCAGTATCTGTGAAGGCTTCAACTCACTATTTCGAGTTTCTCGCCCAATTCATTCTCTCCTTAGGCTCGCAATGCCAAAGTATTCCGTGACTAGGTGAATGGAGGTTTCTTCCTCCTCCCCACAGAACCGACCCTCGTCAGTGTCCGACAGTTCCATCCTCCACCGGTGCTTCCTAAGGCGACAGTGTCCTGGAAGAAATCCAGTGAGGATGTGTAATTGTTTCTTACCAAGATCCAGATATCTTTTGCATCTTGCTAATTCAAAGTTTAGAAGGAACTCGATGGAATGATCCATCCCTGGGAGTTTCCGCCAGAGTTTTTCCCTCTCGGCTTTCTCCTTCTCCAGAAACTCCTTCTTATAGGTACATTTATCTATTCCACAGAAGACTTCTGGGCCAATGAGACAGTTATACTGCCACCGTTGATGGAATTCATTACAGGCAGATATCAACAGTTGGAGAACTAGCTGATTTCGTCTGTTTTTCATCCATATTTGCATGGCCAATTTTCATTCTGAAAAAATATTAATCCCGGTTAATCCGCCACTGGTTCTTTCCGTTTTTCCGTGTTCCACTTCAGCCGCCGAACCCGCGCCGAAAAAAAATGAATCGAAGAAGCTTCCGTGCCACCTCGAAATTTCCATGATGCCACGCTAAACTCGCCGGTTAGTTAAAACAAGTTTTCCACCGCGGCATCCGCGGGATTTAAATTGCAAATCGTCTGTTGCCGTTCAACGAAAAACCCATTTTGACGTCTTCTGTCGGCGAGGAAGGTGTATGAACAGACACGTCAAGCAGAAAGTTTCGAACGACTGCGAAACTGGATATTCCTGCACGAGCTGTTCCGTGGAAATTTACGCCCTAAGGGCTGGTTTACACGTGCGACAAATCCGGGAAACGGCGCGTTCGCGAAAGGTTGTCGCCGTGTGTTTAAACGGCAGAGTTCTGGGAATCGGAAAAAAGCCGATGTTGAATTTTCGATTTTCGCAATGCGTTCGCGAAAGATGGTTTAAGAGATGTTGGTAGTTGTTTGAAAGGAAAGGGGTTCAGGGAAAGAGAGAAATTGTGTGGATTTGAGGTAGATAGAACGAGGATAGTTGTCACAAGTTTTTTTTCAGGAGTAATATCTTAATTTGGTAGATTTTTCAATGAGTTCGATAAAAACACAAATTCATAGTTTGAAATACACATCAATACACCATAATTTCCATCTCTGATAAAAATCTGGAAGGGCTGCAAACACGCTTTTACCGCTGTTACGACCTCATCATTGATGAAAACAGTTTTCCACTTATGATCCAGGTCAGGAATTCGCTAGCTGTTCTAGTCCGAGAGCTGGCACGAATTTTATGGTAGGTATTTGAGGCAAGCTGAAAACTTGTCAGATTACTCTCCTTATTAATCCCAACTCGGGATTGCAGACCTGGCTGGTGAGTAGCGGGGCTAAATCAACCCCTAATTTTTTAATGGCCTGGCAGGTAGAAAGCCCTACCGAAATGATCTGTCTTTTGGGAATCTTATTTTTTAGTTATAAGTAACACTCTATTAAAATTTCAAGCTGCCAAATAATTTAATCGGGGTTTTTAAACATTGCCAGACGCGTGCAAAAATATTTTGCCAAAAATTATAAAAAATGTTTTTGAGGCAGCAGAAATTTTAATGGAGTGTTACTTATAACTAAAAAATAAGATTCCCAAAAAGACAGATCATTTCGGTAGGGCTTTCTACCTGCCAGGCCATTAAAAATGTAGGGGTTGATTTAGCCCCGCTACTCACCAGCCAGATCTGCAATCCCGAGTTGGGATATATAGGAGAGGCATCTGACAAGTTTTCAGCTTGCCTCAAATACCTACCAAAAATTCGTGCCAGCTCTCTACTATTCAGGAAGTAAACTCCATACAAAATTACAATTTCATCCCAAAAAAAAATGTTACAACTCTTTGGTCGATTCTGAACACGCAATCGTTTAAGAGCTGAAAAACCAGGTCCACAAATCAGCTTAGCCTCGTTTTAATTCAGATCATAGTCATACATCCAAATCTTATCCAAAGTGTTGAATCGCCACACAAAATCCCCTTTATCATTTCAAAAACGCTTTATGTGTTGCAGAGAAGGTATCATTCGATGAATCATTGTGCCCACAGCTTTCCGAACCTTCATACTTAGGTCAACCTATTGCTCACATTGCCCCATGAAATAAATTCCTACGGCTTTTACTGAATCACTCGTTACTGGATTCTGATCGTTGGTGATTAAACTAAATGTACTCTAAAAAGCACGCTTCTGAGTTCCTACTACATGCTGAAGAGCTTACTAAAAAATTCACGAAAACTGTGAAAATAATTCTCACTACTTTATATCGAAAACTGTTTTTCCATTGCTGACAAGATTTGTTGAGGAAATAGTTAATAAATCGTGTTATATAATTGTTTACCCTTATAGGTATTATTCAGTTGAGATATCTCGCAAGATCCTTTTTTATAGAATTCAGACTGTGACAACATTCCCGTGTTACCTGAGGTCCTAGTTTAACCTTATACATAAGTGAAGAAATATAAGCAATCATTCAACACTACTCTTCGAAAGATACTGTTTCGAAGAGTAAAATATTTTACCTACGCCATCCTAAAATTGAAAAACGATGATTTTGACTTTTCCAATCTGATTTTGGGACGTCAGGGTAGTTATAATTTATATTTCACAACGTAAATTCATCCCGAGGAAGGTGGTTATAATTTATATTTCACAACGTTCAATTCCAACTCATTTTTCCACTTCCGAACGAACTTTTCTCATTTCAATCGTAAAACGTTTTCTTTGCATCGTTTCAATAGGGCTTTATGTATTCAACTTTATTTAATGAGATCCTCTCGTTCAAGTATTGTGTGTATCTTATCGAAGCTAATACCGGGCTGAATCGATTCCTGATGACTAAACCGATCGCTTCAAAACCAAACAAATCGTGCGATCCTACCTTAACGCCAGTCGCGTTGCCGTATTTAGGTACGATTCGACAATTCGCGTTTTATTGCGCGATCCAGGTGAAATTAGTATGCTTTGGAATCACGGACAGGTGCAAAGGAACGATAGATGCTTTAGGTTATTCGCCCTTTGGGGGTCGGATGAAATTAGGCCGAAGCCCGGTATTGTTACAGCCAAACTCTCAAATTCCATTTAAACTCATTCAATATTTCATGTATGGTCGCGGTTTTTTTCGACGCAGGGCGTTCAATCAGGGAGATTGTGGCCGGTTTAGCAGTGAAACACCCTTTAGCAATCAATTATTGCTATCCCCTGTAATCATTTTTGAGCATATCGTTCTGTTCAGATGACTGTAATGTTTTGAATTTGGAACCGAAAATGGTTTGAAACGATAGTACGGGGTGTTCCATGAAATATGGCCATTCAAAATTTCTGTTTCTCAATATCTCGGACAAAACGAAACCAATAAAAATGAAATGGCCGTCATGTCATAGCCGC
The DNA here is from genome assembly GCA_013421045.1 of Propylea japonica. Lineage (NCBI taxonomy): Eukaryota > Metazoa > Arthropoda > Insecta > Coleoptera > Coccinellidae > Propylea > Propylea japonica. Next base: position 46,286,005 of record CM024246.1, read on the forward strand.
TTCAGCGGCCAAAGACCTTTTAGCAATCATTTTTATTTCCAACGAATCAATCCTGAAACTTAGTTTTCTCAGAAACTACTAGGTGTTTCGTACAGATAGAATAAGTTTAAACTTTTTCGGGTCAAATCAAATGGTTTTCTCGATCCGGAAACTGACAGATTCACACACAAAACCCATAAAAACGCCCATATGAATTATTATATGAATAAGACGCAACATAGCCTGTTGTCGGTCTTTTAACGGACTCAAAGGAGTCTCAGTCAAGCCGGGTCAAGAGTTTCGCACACAACTCCCATAAGAATGCTATAATATGTGTAAATGAATACACAGTGCAAAGGAACGTTAGATGCTTTAGGTTATTCGACCCTTGGGGGTCGGATAAAATTAGGCCAAAGCCCGGTATTGTTACTGCAAACTTTCAAATTCTATTTAAACTCATTCAATATTTCATGTATGGTCGCGGTTTTTTTGGACGCAAGGCGTTCAATCAGGGAGATTGTGGCCGGTTTAGCGGCGAAACACCCTTTAGCAATCAATTATTGCTATCCCCTGCAATCATTTGTCTTTGATGTAGGCAGGTGAAATGGTTAGATCGGCCTGCGTAAACACAAGGGATCAGGTGCTGAGTTTCGTGTTCCTCTCGAATTGCCTTCAATTTATTTTCTTGTTATTGTTCTTGGTCTTTTATCTAATCAGAAACTGGACCCTAATGTTCGGACGAAACAAGGCTTTTTGTTGTTTGACGTAATGAGTTTCCATCTAAAGAGAATTGAATGTTTATATACAGGTGATAAGAAATGGAGAAAACTCATTTTTATTGTTGATTGAGAACTTGCTCACTAGGCCCATCCATTTGATCATAAAATGAAGAAGTGTTCCATGAACTTGGCGAACTAATTCATTTTATTTCAAACTATATTTCCGTGATACGAATGTGTTACTTTGGCGTTAAAATTAATTGTCAATCGCCAAACCTTTCTGAACAGAAATGTCTACACAGTTTGCCATTCTCAACTTTCAACTTGAAGCCAAGATCAGTGAGACTTGCCCACAACCGGCGTCACCGTTTCTAGTTATGGATATAACGATTTCACCCATGACGTGTTATTGCATCGAAGGTATGAATAATTTTCCCAACTTGAATTCTCAGGAAAATCTATGACTTGTACAGTTCATTATTGAACCACAGTATCAATTATTGATATTCTTAAGCTTGGTACTTCAAGAATGAAATCGTAAAAACTATCTCAACACGTTTTTGGTAGTTATGTGCACTGCATAAATTGCCATGTCAACTAGAGAAACAGGGCAAAATATCATTTCTTTAAGTATTGAGATACTTCCCCCATCTCTACTACTTTTTTTTCAGTAGCGTTGAAGTTGGTTGTACACGCCCATGTTGGTTTCAAGAGAAGGGTTATTCGTTCATATTGTCAAAGGGTGTAGTCTTCTCTTGACCTAATATCTAAACAAAATCAGGCAAGCAGAATATTCTCATTCCTGTGAGCCGAACACCTTCCTGAGAATCGGCTTCAAAGCGCTGTGTATCTCCTTTGCATTGCGTGTTGGGTAAATGCTGAAATTAAATCTTCATTCTCGTTCAACGTACAATTTCTCTTCAATTCGACTTTTTTCATATATGATTTTTTGAATGTTATGAATTGAACGAGAGGTCGATATTAATAACTTTTAAATTTTATCATGATACCCGTTGGAATTGGGGAAAATATTTCATAATAAATTGATATTTGATTTTTTCGATGTTCCAAATGATAAATTAATGTATGTTTTCGTTTCGGCTATATAAATCAATATTGCTGTTATTTTAATATATCAAAACGAGGTAAATTTTCCGCCATCCTTCAGCGCGTTTGTTTCGTTTTTTATTGCCGAATCGCGATTTTAATATTATTCCGCGAGTTTGCTCAAAATCAATATTAACCCAGAATTCAGCTCGTAACAGCTTAATGCGACGTGCCAAAGGGTTAATGAAAAAGCGAATTTCATTTTGAATTGTCCTCATGATGTTCGCACTCGAAATTAGATCATCCGCCTGCATTTTAATTGCAATCTGTTTAATGACGTTTCGAGCGAGTTGAATAAGTCATCATTTCTGCTAAACCGACCTATTTCACTTTTATTCCGATGCTATTTCGCACTTTGTATGAAGTAATTATGAGAGTTGCGTAATCGCCGGGAAGTTTTTCCTTAAACTTCCTCAGTGTCGACCACAACATGAGGTTTTATGAGGAAAGTCTTCTGTCACATCGTAAGGACAGATGATAAGATAGATATTTATGGGGATTTTCTTTTCCGTAAAAGATAAATAAGGTATACGGAGTATGTCATAATGAATAATGAAGGAAAAGTATAACATTTTTAAGGAGGAAAAAATTCAAGAGAACATGTTGGATTATTTTTGGTTCCAAAGATGACGAACCAACTCAGTAACTTAATGTAGGGTTTCATTCGAATGAAAAAAATACATGGAAGTTTCGTCAAATCAAATGGTATTCTCGAGCCGCGAACTGTTAAGCAATTCGCATAAACTACCCATAATAACGCCCATATGAATAAGTGGCACGCAGCCTGTTGTCGGTCTTTTGGGGGACTCAAAGGAGTCGCAATCAAGCCGGGTACTGACGGAGAGTTTCGCACATCACTTAAATGAGAATGTCATAATAAGTGTGAATGCATACATGATCACACACAAGATTTAGATTCACAAAGCACAGTCCGTACCTCTCCGAAGGACTGTCGGTCTTTTGACGTACTCAAAGGACTTTCAGGCACGCAAATTATCTGATTTTCGGTTCAGCAAAAAGAGTTAATTCGACGAAATGCTTTTACTCGTTGAGCGAATTTTCAGATTGGTTCGCAGTTAACTGCGTTTTATCATCAACTATAAAATCGATGCTTTTCTATGCTGAACAAATTTAAATAATCAATGAGTATCATTTCCTCTCGAGTGATTCCGCCACCACTATAACTTCAACAGTAGAAGACTTCATAGACACTGATTTGCGTTCTGCCGTTATTCAACAATATAACAAATGGTTACCACGATTCTAGAGCATTTTTTGTCGCCCAAACGAGCAACAATTCAACGGTAACATTTTCACCTATCCGCAAGAGTACGTGTTCCGACTGGCTAACAAGTGTGTCCGATTATATCAGCCTAATTTGTTTTCAGCTTCGACGCCCGCTGCCCGCTTTGAATTTCACACGAAGTGTCTTGTGATTATTGGCGTAATTGTTGACACAGGCGGTTTTTGCTCTAATAAAACAATCGCTAATTGAACTCTCCATTGTTGGTCGTGTGATGAAGGCTTGACATATGCGTGAAAAGCGCTCGCAGAAGAAAAAAGGATGCGTCCATGAGGAAATAAATTTTGGGGAAGTGTTTTTTTCGATTCAACCCATGTGGTAAAAAGCTGTATTGGATTATAAGACTAAATAACGTTTATTTACTTGTACCCTGTGATTTTTTGTGTGAAATGTGTTGACTTTTTCGTTACAAAGTTCTATTTTGTGCGGTTATCGACTTAAGAAATGGTGGTGCTACAAGAGGCAGGTTCGCCTATTCAGGCGCCTGCCGCCATTTTGGACTATCATCAACAAACTACCCCGTGTCTGAAGATCATACCAAAGAGGTTTATCAATATTCATCAGTGGCTATCACCGATTTGTACGAAGGACCTCAAAGCACAAATTGTAAGTGTATTGTAATGTATCGATTTCTAATTAATGAGTTTGATGATTGGGATATTCAGATGGTCAAGATGAAATCAAATAATCCCTTTAGTCGCGCTCGTACTGATCCTATGTTTGATTAGATTAATTCGAATTGCATGAGAGTTTTGTTGACAATTTGCATATTGATCATGCAGGTATCTATTGAGCCTTCCATATCTGTTTACATCGAAGATTCATTGGTTTATTACCCATTGGTGAATTTTATTTTTATAGTCCTTGTTAAATAATGTTATTACAGTAATCACGTAGATAAATTGTTACTAAAGAGTATATAAGTGAGATATGTCTAGTCAATCACCTCACTGCAATTACCAAACAATTTTGAGATAATTAGGATGGTATTAATTAGAAAAAACTCACTAGACTCAACATCTTTTGTGTGCATTGTAAATGTCATTAAGTTTATGTGTCTTCTTGAAACTCAATCTAATTTTTTATTTTTAATGGCGATAATTTTCTCATCATAAAAACCTCCTGGTGAATTAAGCGTTCATTGTATACAGGGTATACCTATGAAGGAGCCACCTCTAATATTTCTCATGATAAAAACCTCCTGGTGAATTGAGCGTTCATTGTATACAGGGTATACCTATGAAGGAGCCACCTCTAATATTTTTCATGATATAATAAATAGCGGAATTTAAATAACAACATTCGTAATAAAATACAACATACTATACAGTGGATACTTGAAAATGCGCAATAGCTGAATAATTCGAATAATAACTTATGTTAAAGGACTTCAAATTTCCTTTGTAGAAATGACCTGTCGATATTTTCAGAGCTGTAGTGGTTTAGCAACATTTTGGAAGACGTTCGTTGTAACACAACGGGTACGTTCAGAAGCACTCATCTGTTGGCAACAGTTGAGTGAGTTGAGAAAGCGATAGCGTTCAGCAAAATCGCTGACAAATCGATGTTTCTCAGCAGATGTCGATTTCTGGCAGCGGTGAATTTTGCGCTTTGTAACTGACCGCTGGGACATGCTCATATATTATTATATTTTGTGATTTGTTTATGTTTAGCGTTTTCAGTTGAAGTTTAGTATTGTTGTGTACTGTGAGTTAAAGTTTATTAAGGAGTATGTTGGTTATTTCAATACACTTCAATTTATAATCTGCAAGTACAATCACAAAAAGTTTCGCAACTGGGTATCAAAAAATAAGGTTATATATCATGATATGTCAGATTTGTAAATCACTGAGCGAAGCGTTCAGAAAATTTCCATCCGCTGAAACTCAACTCTACTCAACTGATTTTTGCTTTATGTCATCAGTTGAGTGCTGCTGAACGTATCCATTGAATCGGAATCTCAGATGTTTAACAAATATGGTTGATTACTTTCATAATGTAAGTCGCATATTCGCATTACGTTTGTATTGTATGAAAGCGATTAGCACTAAATTTGAACATTTCAAGTTTCTCCTTGCATATATCTACACTTAATACATTTCGAATAGCATCGCTTTTGACTAAATCAATGCTCCGAAACGGTTGACTAGACCATTCCTACGAAGGAAATTCAAAGCCCTTTCATATGAGAACCTCTGCCCCCTATTCAAATTCTTGGAGTTGTAGCCGCCCCTTATCGAGGTCAGCGTTTTCAAACATACAGTGCACATGTGTCGCTTCACGAAAATCGGTGAACGTATATTCATGTAAATTCCGCTATTTCCTATATTATGAGAAATGACAGCGGTTGCACCACTTCATTGGGTTAAAGTATGTCACCAAAGAACGAAACAGCAATATTACGAATTTCCCTGGTAAGTGCAATGACTACAAACGCATCTAATGTACAATTTTGTTGATAATATACTTCCGGTTGAACCGAAATACCCTTCACTTTTTTGAGTTCATATGGGACTCCTGTATATCTTTGTTGATTCTGAAAAGCTTGGAATTTCGAATTCGTACATACTGTCTTCAGTGTAAAAAATCTGAAGACACGAGGAATTATTCGAACATTTTATTTAATTAAATTATTTAAGGCAATTTTGGCGAGCTGTGGTTACATGTAACTATCTAACTATGGTTACGTGATTTGACAGAAAATACTTGTATTAACTGTCAACTATGTACTATGGTAAGCTGTAGTTACAACGCCAAAATTCGCCTTTAATTAGCAGTAAGTTATTCCTTGTTTTTTGAGATTTTCTACAATAAGCCAGTTTTTTACGCATTCGAAATCTTCTTCTTTTTGCTAGGGCATATAAAAGGTCCCATAAAAATTGAAAAGGTTGAGAGTTTTTTCGATTCAACCCTAAGTATATAATCAACGAAAATTGGACATCAGATGCATTTTGCGACAGTGCACCAAACTGCAAACTTATAATGTGCCTTTTCGTTCAAAAGATATTTCCTTGCTTCCGTACTTCATCCCGATCCTCTATACAGGGTGTTCTTAATTGAACGTACAAACGAAAAGGGGAGATTCCTTAAGTGAGTTTAAGAAAAAAAGTCCATAAACATGGGGTCGCAAACGTTTCGTTTTCGAGATACAGAGTGTTGAAGTTGGAATTTTTTTCAAGTTTTTTTTTCATAGTATCTACACTTCACAAGACATTCAACTGGAATTTGGCATAGATATCACTTGAGAGTTCTCACCACGTGACATGGCAATTTCTATATAAGATCTACAGGGTGATAATTTTTCTGGAACACTGCCACCTGTACTTCTGCAGATTTTTTTTTTTGGTGAGCAACTGTTAATTTGAAAAAATGTAAAAAGAAGCTTTGTTCTTATACTAAACTTTTCGGTCTCTTGTAGTTTTGTCGTATCTACCAACGATTTCGAGAAAAAAAATTTTGAACGATTCTCTCGAAATTCTCGTAATTTTGTAATCTGTGGTGAATGAATTCAGTGCCAGTTTTGACACATCAAATTACTGAACGTTTGTTTTTTTTTAAAAGTGAAGGTGGTTGCATTTGTGGCTATTTATTTTTTTGAATGTAGTTAGACTACTATTTTCATTACAACAATATTTGATCAGAAATTAGAACTTCAACACTCTGTATCTCTCGAAAACGAACGTTTGCGACCCCATGTTTTATGGGACTTTTTTTTACTTAAACTCACTCAAGGAATCTCCCCTTTTCGTTTGTACGTTCGATTTAGGAACACCCTGTATAGGTTTCTAGATTAATCCACTGATGGTTTATCGAATGACCATTCTTTACAATCTGTCAAGTACCTAAAATTTATGACTTCGAAGTATTATAGAGGTGAACTCGATGGTAAACTACACACAAGAGGATCCCTAAATATTATGATATCAACAAAAATACCATAACCATGTGATTTATATCTGAATAACAGTTCTTTTAATAGGACAGGTTTAAACACTATTGTCACTTCCTTCTCCGTGCAGGTTTCATATTTCTGGTTGTGACATAAAATATAAAGATATGCGAATATTCTGAAATGTTTTCTGTATAGATCCACTTCAGATTTCCAAGTCATATTTATCCGTTTCGTCGAATTTCTCGACATCATCTATTTACATGTCCACGTCGTTTCCTGTCGATACACGGTAACGTGACTCCATCCATGTGTCTTTGCGTTTATTTGAATTTCAATGGTAGTTGAATTCCACGTGGATTCGCATATTTTACCGAGATGCTTTCCTTGAACCGTTTTAGTAATAGGTCAAAAATGTTCGTTTCGTCCGAAGCGAAAAGCGGGACAGCATTCATGTGTAAGATGATAGGATTTACGAATTGTGATGGAAACTGAAACAACATACAAAATGCATTTATTTAATCTTCTAGGTCTAGGTAATCTCCTTACGCGTTTATATAAACATATCTGCGTTTATAGGAATGTTTGAAATAGTTATAACTTCCGTTTCTGTAGGTGTCCGATATTGAACAAAAGTCTAATTTCATTGACGCCGGTTTTTTTTGCAAGCATATCTGAAAATATGACTGAAGGTCATATTTGGAGAAAATGCTGCCTGTTTGTTAAAAATATTCATCAAATGTTTTTGTTACATTCAGTCGAATTTTTCTCGAAGCCTTAAATATATGAAAATATGACTGAAGCTCATATTTGGAGAAAATGCAGCTTGTTTTCTAAAAATATTCATCAAATGTTTTGGTTACATTGAGCCGTATTTTTCTCAAAGCTTTTAAACCAATAGAGCTGAGACCCACAAATTCATATACGGAGTGGCCCACAGTCTATACTTCCCTAGACGTTGAATTTGAATTTGAAAAAGTTATTGAAAATTTGATTTTTTTGCGTAAGATGATCTATCGATCTGAAATATTTTCATAAGTGAGGTGTTGCCGGTTATATTGATTTGTCTTCGCAATTATTTGTTTTTCGATGATAGTTGAATTCCACATGGATTCGCATATATTTTACCGAGCTGCTTTCCCTTGAACCGTTTTAGTAATAGGCCAAAAATGTTTCGTCTGAAGTGAAAAGCGCGACAGCATTCATGGGTAAGATGATAGGATTTACGAATTGTGATGGGAACTGAAACAACATACAAAATGCATTTATTCGACTGAATTTATTTCATCTTCGAGGTAATCTTCTTACGCGTTTATCTAAACATATCTGCGTTTATAAGAATGTTTGAAATAGTTATAACTTCCGTTTCTGTAGGTCTCCGGCATTGAACGAAAGTCTATTTTTATTGACGCCAGGTTTTTTTGCAGGCATATCTGAAAATATGACTGAAGGTCATATTTGGAGAAAATGTCGCTTGTTTGTTTACTTTCAAAGATACTGTCCTAGAGTTCGGCTCCCAAATGTCGCGGTTAAAACGAAACCAATCGAAATGAAATTTTGCGGCTACATTCAAGATTTTGTGGCCATAGTGTTAACAAAATCATAGAAAAAATCAATTGGAATATTGAAAAGATATTTATATTCCATTACAAGATATTCGATTCGAGTGAATAAACGAGCGCTGAGAAGCACCTGCTCAGAGGTTTTCATACATTTTTGTACCTACCTTTATTCGTAATAAAGTTGAAGAAGATATATTTATAATCAATGACCTAGTATCATCGTTCATTGGTTTGGAAGATACATGTTTTTGTTTTGTTATTTTTTGTACTTAAGGGATGTCCGAAAAGGATAAAAATGGAATTGTACAAAAACAGGCGCAAGACTGACTACAAATATACATTTTTCCAGTCCTCTAGTGTCATTACCAAAATTATTACGCGATTATCGTAATATCGCCGAAAAAAACTCGATATCGGAGCATTTAGTAATCTGACAGAAACACTATTGATATGCTCAAAGCAAGCTTGTCAAAGACCATCTTTATATGCGATTATTTCCGACACAAACCACATGAGTCGATTAGTGGTGGGTTCCATTCTGACGAAACGATGATGAATTGTTATCGAGAATACGGGGTCGAAACAGCTTGCGGAATTCACGCAGTGCTTCAGGATTTGCATGGATCAGCTCCTTATTTACATCTGTTGAATATTGCAAAACAAAGCTTCATCAATATCAATTAAGTGTTTGTGCAGCAAGGTCGGGGCGGGCGTTGTGCTCTGAACTCGCTCGAAAAGATCCAAGTTACCATTGTTTCCCTGATGTTGAAGAACACTTAGGAGGAAGGAAACTGAGAGCTTTATTTTTCGAACAAAAGATTATCATGAGTTTCTTCAACCGAACGAAGGAGGTTCTAGTTTGAAAATGCTGAACGGAGGAAAATAGTATATTATATTATAAGGATTAAAAGTGCATATTTTTTTTACGAGCAATATTTGCAGTTACGAGGCGCAGCCGAGCGAACGCAAAATTGCGAGTTAACCCCTTCAGACCTGAATTATTGTGGTGTATAGAAAAAAATATTTTGGGTTGATTTTCCTTTCAGAGGCCCCTATTGAGTAAGTTTATGCACCTTGTGATGTTTTTTGCACCTTCATTTTTTCAAAATAGAATGTACATCTATATGTACATATGGTATGAAACAAGGATACAATGCAACAATGCAAAAGTTCAAAATTTATTTATTATAGCGAAAATTGAAATATTCCAGTGGAAAAGGAGGCTCTGTAGCACTCATATTATTTTCTTCGGGATTCCACTGAATATCAATAGTCTGGAATCTTGTTTTCGTCCAATCTATTTTCGGTTTTTTCTCATCAGAGATGATCTTGGCCGCCAACGTGGCCAGTGACTCTTCATCACTACTGGATTCATCTAGATTTTCTCCTATTATATCTTGATCTGAGTGATCATTCCTAGGAATTATATAATTTTCAGGTCTTATTGTAAGTTGATTGCACACTTGTACTAACTCATCTTCCTCGTCATCCATTTCTATCTCTCCAATATCAGATACATTATTTATCAAATTTATGAGTTCTTCTACATCTTCAGATCTATCCAGGTGATATTTCCTTTTCATCTTATTCATTTTCTATCCATCAACATATACCTATCTGAAAAAATTCAACGAATGTGTCATACTAAACCTGATACCATATGTACATCTCCGTGTATTATCATGAGCAATAGTAGGAGCCGATTGTACATACCGATGTACATCAACTTTGGATCGAAATTTCATAGAGGCAAATTACTGAATTCACTTTATTCTTCATTAAGTATATCGGTTCTTATATTTTTCAAATAGTACATGCAATTTCTTTCTTATAACATTGAAAAAACAAGGAAAATATGGAAATGAAATGACACTCACCGTAACTAGACGCTTGAGGTTAAGTTTATGCCGCGAATCGTTCCTATATGTTTCGTATTTCTGACAGATGGTGCTAGTGGCTCTTATAGTCGATGAGGAATGAGTCCATGTGAATGCACAAATGGTGCAAAATGTACTACTACACTAAAAGAAGCGATTGCAAGCCATGAAAGCTTGTGTACATAACGGTGTACGCCGGGTCTGAAGGGGTTAAAATAGGCACTTTTAGTCCGAATAATATATACTATTTTTTTCCCAACCAAGTCAAAATTACAATAAAATTGGTTTCAGTCAAAAATCGTTAATAATTTGGTTATAAATTTGAACACATGCTAATGCAGTGATTGTCAAGTAGACGTCAAATGCAATTACTTTTAATTCAAGTAGCGTTTTTAATCCTAGGATTAAAAGTGTTGCTAAGTAACGTGTGAATTTTTGTACGGTAAGGGAATTTATGACTTTTGCACCTGAAAATAGTACAAAAATGTCAACATTTTTTAATGGTTGGAGAAAATAGTGTATTATGCAACGAGCGTATAATAGAGGTTTTCAAAAACTTACTCGATCGCTAACTCGGGTTGAATTTTGACAGCAAATGAACTGTTTATCTGTCAATATTCAACCAGGGTTAGTCATCGAGTAAGTTTCCGAAAACCCCTAATGATAGCTATTATTCGTGAGGTGAAGTTTAGGCCACGAGCCGTAGGCGAGTGAATAACATCCCCACCACGATTCCAGCGTTCTTTCTGCATACCCTGATGTGTTTTCCATATGGCATCGCACTGATGTTTCGATTCTTCCACTGTTCCATTTGAACCAGAGCGACTTGGAGATTTGCATGTTTAATCCTATGTTTCCGAGTGAATTTTCAAACCTGTATATGACTATTTCATTCAGACGAGCTCTCTAGTTTAGATCAGAAAACTCTGCGATACATATATTCCTTTTTTTTTTCGTGATATTGACAACATTGCTTATCAATCTGACAAGAAAATAAACAACATAACCTAAAATTTTAATATACACAGTGGAATATGCCAAATTGTCATGGTCAACCGACTACTCAAACTTTCGTGAACGGACTATATCGAGTCTTTTATGTTTTATAGCCTGCGGTGGTTTCTATTGTCAATTTTTATAATCCACAGATATTTCGCCTATTATAAGTTGGCATGTAATCTGTGAAAACGACTGAACACCAAAAAGAAAATAAGTGAAAGAATGAAATAAACTGCTCGGGTAATGCTTAACACTTGACTTTTTGGAATTCTGGGAGAAAATTTATTCAACCGCTTCAAGCCGAGATGAGTGGTTTCGGAGCATCGTATTCGTCTTTTCTGAACGGTGAATAAGAAAAAGAAAATGGGAGGACGAAATTCAAACGACGGATCGAAGCAGACGTACATAATTTTTTTCAAGCTTCAACGACTTTGCATCCTTTTCAATAGGAAAATACGTAACTTGAATTCCTTTTGTGTTCCAGAACCAATAAAGGTTGAAAATTTGATTGTCACCTCTGCAGCCGGCGCGCATTTTTTCTCGATATTTCCAATTTCAGTTTGGGGTCGGCAGCAAGGCCTACGAAAACTTTTCAGCTGGAAGTAATTCATCGGGAAAGTTTTCTTCAACCCTTCTGTAACTGGCATGAAAACAGGGTTTTGCTTTTAGTTTTTTTAGGATTCAGATGATTCAATCTTTTTCGTCATGGAGATGGTGAAGTGATAAGCGTAGCTCCTCTTTCTTTTATATCAAATCATTATTCAAATCAATATGCAACTTTTTGAAAATGGCCATTGAATTAATTCGAAATGATCATTAACGGTTGATGGATTCAAGGTAGATCTTCTAGCGAAATATAATTGACTCAATGTTCACCTTTATTGAAGAAACGTGGGTATCTCTAGATTTGCGTTTTACTCTGAGGAGTTAGTGCGAGTAGTTGCGGTTACCGACTCCTAATTTCGGTAGGAAGATTTCATAATTTGCAGACGTTGCCCGTTCGTGTAATTTAACAAGATGAAAATGTTAAATTCACCAAACGCATTAACTTCTATGATTTTTTAAATCATGCTTCCACAAATTGGAATCATAGTTGTCAAGTGTTTACTGGAAAACCCGAGATAGTACGGAGCTCTTTATATCAATAGTAGACGATCAAATAACGGATACTTCACTGCGAACTGTCTAGTAATGTTGCATTTATGGAGTTGATTTCTTTCACTGCGAGACAAGTTGCGAAAAAAATAGCACATGAAAAGGAAAAAAACGAGCAGTCGCTATGTTCAGAATGTTCATTGACGCAGCCAGGACTTCGCATGCCTCGGTGGCATGTTCGCAGAGGGCTTTCAGACTGGTAGCTTGAGGGTTGATTGAGCGGTTCAAGCATGTTGATTATAAACGTTCCTTCGGGGGTTTCGCGAAGCACTGATAGGATTTCACCCCTCCATCCATCTATCTCGGCACATACATACGTAATATGTTGTGCGATCCAAATGTACACTGCGAGATCGCTCGGAATTTTCAGAATATCGGAGATGAGAACCATCATTGAAATCCATAAACCATTGTGAACGGAAAGGAATACATGAGGGTCGATACATTATCAACCAAGCTCACATTCGCCCTTATTATCAATGCCCATTCGTGTCTGCGTAGACATAAGTTTGTCACAAGTTTTTCATCATTATTCCGAAATTGAATTTCATATTCAGGATGAAATACCGCTGTTTCAATCGATGGGAGATGATTACCCTTCAGAAAGGTCCTGTAGTGGCCTACGAAGAACAGAAGATTCGAAATATCATCACTTGGAAGGCCAGGCTTGGTTAAGAATACCCTTCTGGCTGAAGAGCAAGAATTAAGTATTTTATATCAGAATATTGAAAGTTTTTATATAAATTTACATCCACACGAACCGATTTCGAAAGTTACTGAATCGTTAAGTTTATCGGCTAGATCAACTACTGAAGTTGGAGCTCAGAAACCGACCCTTAATATTGTCTTTGATTGATTTTCAACTCTTTTTCACTATTCAAATAGATATAAACAGATTGTGGAGGGTCAATTTATAAAAAGTTCACAAAGTCATTATGCAATATCCGCATAACGAAATATGGAAATCTCATGTAATATATAAAAAATATTTCACAAGAGAAAACCTGGATATTTTCTGGTTATTCCTTCAATGAATCAATCTGTCCTTGGGTGACTAAATTGTGATTTACGCTTTAATACAAAGCGTATTTCATTCATCTGAGGCACTTAATCAACAAGTGAATGACACATCCGCGTTGAAGGATATAAAAAATTCAAGAAATCTCATATTGCTGAATAGAGAATAAAAGCTTGTCACTCGGACATTCTTCCTATTCGGATTTATAGAAGTTGCTGTCACTTCTAGTGGATTGAAGACGAAGAAGAGTTACGAATTCATCGTGAAAATGTCATTTTAGAATTGGAATTCGAGAAAAGCAGCTTTTGTGATTTCGTTCGTTTTACACGAATAGCTTTCACTACTTCATGAAGCGGGCAATATCACATATTGGAATAAGTCGTCAAGGAAGCATCGTTCAAAGGAAACTGGGCGAAAATTTTATAATATGTAGTGTCAAACATATCAATTCCTACGAATTTGCTAAGAAATATTTTCAATCCCGGTCTCCGTTTTGCAAATGCACATTTCGCATCATGAATAATATAACTTCTATATGAAGTGCTGATTTAAATTGGAAGTGCACTTGGTCTTGGAAATTCGACATCCATTCACTCTTCAAATTGCTAAATGATGATGAATAAGTATCATCATCAAAGCTCTATTCTCTCGTATTCCACTTTGACAAAGTTTGTTAGGCTACGTTGGAGTTGGTGAATAGTCCTCTATTTTCTGAAATTATCGTATCAACTGACCAATTCAGTTCCTGAAATTATGGAATTGATGGAACATCCCCAGCTTGTTTTAACGACTTGAAGGATTCATCAACTCCTTATCTGTGGATCTACCTATATCAACATTCTTTCATTTCTTTTAAAAATTAGAGATACTAGTTTAAGGAATTCGGCAATAGAGGTTACATTTCTGAAAAAAATTGGTAATCTTAATTATTTTGAGTTATCTATCGCTATTTCATTTTTATTTTATTTGCTCTTATTCACTTTGCTTAGATTTTTTTTCTTGATTCTACTTCTGGCTGGAAAACATTCCAGGAAACCGCTATCTTTGCAAAATTGTAGTAATTGTGCCAATTGATTGAAATCATTTTCAGTGTTCAATTTGAATAAGCGACACAAGTTAAAGCTTCCGAACGAATATTATATATCAGTTATGTTCATAAATATCATTATAATTGTTTTTCCATTGAAAAGACGTTCATCCGAAGTACCAATGCTATTGAACAAGTTCGCTGAAGAGTACATTAATGTTTCTTCAAATTTTCTTCACAAATAAGCTTCTATCTAAAGAGAAACTGAATTTTCCTTTCGTTCTTCCCCATCATGTAAAATAAAATTAATGTTACCGCTCTTTTCTCCAACCAAAACGAGTCTATTTAACTCGGCCTACTATCGCCCAAAAGTTTCGCCGTTTTGGGTCGTCACGAATCTCTTTGAGTCATGTCGGCGGTTTTAATTCAATTCTTCCGCTTTGTTGTCCGTTCGAATTCTGGAAGCCGGAAAATGCTGCGATACCGTCCCTCCTCCTCCTAGCTGGAAAACATTCCTGGAAGCCGCCGCCTGTGGCGGCCTTTTCCAAAGGTCAATTGGCAGAATGGCATTTGGATCAACATATAAGAGGGACCGTGATATTTCGTTCCCCGGGGAACCCTTCAGGACGTTTCGCCCCTTGAACGAATTCGATATTTGGGGCCCATTCTGCCGGGGTTTGATCTTTCCGATCGGGTATGACGACGTCCTTTCACCACGCCTGATACTTACGTGATTTATTTATCGAAACGTAGCGGATTTGTTTGGCTGCCGGAGGATTTTCGGGTCTAGAGTGAATCGTATCATTTTAATGATTGAGAGATTTGAATAGAAGGAGGAAAATATGCTGGTAATAAAAATTCTATGGAAATAAGAGTATATTCGTTCGCTCAGGCAGGCTGAGACAGTTTTTAAGTTTTGGCAATGGTGGATACTCTTTCTACTGAGGCTAAATGGTTGCAAATGACTACAACCAATTTCAGACGACAATTACAAGTTTGAGCAATTTACAGAATGAATATTTGTGCACTTCACCCCCAATCTGGTTGCAGAAGAGGCGTTGGGAAAAGAGATGATTGACTGTTTCTGCACCGGCTTTGTGGTTATCACTTAGCTGTTCGAGTCTCGCACACTTCACTCGAAATTGCTTGATCGGTTTTAACCGAAGAACAGATGAAATTGAAATATGGTGAGGATGATAGATGAATTTTTTGAATTTTCAATAACTCAAGTTTGATCACTTTTCGAATCAGAGCGCACAGTTCGATACTTGTAGAAAATTCTTAATTAATGGCGATGTTTGTTTTTCGACAAGTTCATTCCGCTGCCGCAGGTGGCGCAATCGGGACAATTTACTCCGAGAGCTAGGGAGCATTCACGACTGAACAAAGGGTCTTCAACGTTGATTCAGTGTTCAGTGATTAGATGAATGGTACTGCCTGTTTCAAACGATAAATACAGAAGAATTAAATTCGGCAAACATTGTCAATTCTTTCGAATTCCAGAGGAATATATTGTGGCGGCACGAAATGTTAACGTTTTTTTTTCCTATTGTGAATTGGGATTCATTAACCATGTATATCTATTTATATCGCGCAGTCATTGACAACAAACTTCAAAATAAATCCACAGAATACAACTATTCTATGTCAAAGCCTGATTCAATCAACTAAAGAAAGCCTAATATGCTCTGTAGAGTCGTTCACTGTATTTGCTTACTTTCAAATTAAATTGAACAAAAACTATCCATTAAATAATTTTTTCATCGTCGGTACAACACTTTATGTTAATGTTTAGACAGTTCTGAGAATGATATCTGGAAAATGGTATACGTTTTTGTCAATACACTGCCTCGTCGATTTCGGAATTGTCTGACCACTTTCTTCAGCATTTTTCGGTATGTTCTTCGAGATGGCCAAAATACTGGGACGATCTTAATTGATGACGTGTGATTTTAGATATTCCCATAAGAAAACATTAGGCTGTAAATCAGCCGAATGTGCTGAAGCGTTGAAAACCCTAATGAACCTGAACCATATGGACATGTGGGTCAAAAGTCACTGAAACTGTCATTCGCTTCTTCAAAAAATATGGGCCAATCATCCTAACTCACGCTAGTGCACAGCAAATAGAGATATGTTGTAAATGCGGGGACTGCTCGTTGATTTCTTTGGGGTTTTCAGAACTCCGGCATAGTCGCCTGACTTAGACCCGAGCAATTTTATTGGGGTTATCTAAAATCAAAATGTTTATAACGATCGTCCCAGGACTCTGGCCCACTAGAAGAACAGTATTTTTTTGGTTATTGCCAAAATATCCAACGAAATGCAAATATCATCTTTGAAATTGTCTAAGCATAAACTTTAAATGTTGTATTTGATGATAAAAGAAAAGATGAATCGATATTTGCATGAAATGTTTGCAATCGAATTTAGAAATCAGTTCCTTTAAATGGTAAGGATAATTTCCTTTTTCCGCTGACCTCGAAATAAAAGATGATTCAAATAGGTTCCAAATTGAGCATTAATGGCCCTTGTTAATGCTCAATTTTTTAGCCATTCGATGTGCAATCGTCGTGGCAACCGTGCACAAAGTATTCAGAAGCACTACGAGAAATGTCAAAACTCTACTGGAACATAGAAATTCCATTGTGTCAAATGTATGTCTCGTGCAAAATGAGAATGTATTTCAGTCAAGAATTTATACACTATTCATGTTGAGATCGTCGGAAAAATCAACACGGTTATAATTCTAGCGATTAATAAATGGTGATTTTTAATGCTCAATTTTTTTGCTATTTTAATGTGTAATCCTCATGGCAACCGTTCACAAGTATTCAGAAGCACTACGAGAAATATCAAAACTCTACTGGAACATAGATACATAGAAATTTCATTAGGACAAATGTATGTCTTGTGCAGAATGAAAATGTATTTCAATCAAGAATTCATACACAATTCATATTGAGATCGTCGGAAAAATCTCGTTACCAACTCGGTTATTAATCGAGCGACTAATGGTCTCGAACTATTAACGCTTTCGCTCCGCTCACGCATTGAAATATCTTGACCATCAGTCGCTGTCTTTTATAACCTAGTTGATTAAAGAACTATTAGCAACATTTGTATGTTCCATCGAAATCCAAATAAAAGTAATTAAACTGCTACGCTTCAATATTCATGAAATCATCTAAGTTAAGGATCCAGGGAAAACATTTAAAACTTCTAACTCTTTTTAACAGTAAATTTTAATCTGTTCGAACATCCCTTCGGGAATGACGAAATGCCCAAACACCTGATTGAGCGCCTGCACCACCTCGGTTACATTTCTCTCTCGGAGGCCATCTTCTATTCAATTTCCTGGGGTTTCTCAATTCCAGCCAAGCGCTAAACGTCGAAAAAAACTCGGCCGATTTCGTTATCGTGAAATATGAAATTCGCCCTTCCCATAACGCTGATGAGAACGGATCGATATTGTGGATGTGAAAATTAAACTGGAAAGGCAATTACAAATGGCAAAGGAGAGGATGATGACGTATCCGAATAACTACATGGTGTTCTTTTTCATGTTTTGTTTTTATGCTGCCATAGATAGCTTGTTAACGCCAAAAATGCGAATCAAAAATTTTTCTTACCTTTATGATAATTTATTTATAATTTAATCCACGACTTTAGTATAATCCACTCATTTTACTTCTGTTTGCTAGGCCATAATAGTACCCATTAGTCATAAGTGAAAAATGAGTTTACTGGTTTCAGATGCTTCATCGATTTAGTTCTAAAATTAAATTCTTTAAATTGATATTTCTCAAGTTTTCTGAAGTACTCCAACAAACGAATATGGGTATACTTTGTCAATCGGGGATCCAATCTACTTTTATTACTTCAATCAAAGCAATTTTTATTACAAAATACAATGTGTCAACTTGCCTTTTTCTACACTTATAATAGAAGACTCTTATCACGGTCGCCAAATGTCGAAATCTTCAAGAAATATATTCAGTAGTCGCGAATAAAGTATGGTATACTACACGCGTTATTCACTCAATGAATAACAGCTATTGTTTTGTTTGAAAATTAGTAAAATCTGATGTGAAAAAGTTCCCAAGATATATTTTCATCGGTTATTACCCTCAAACGAACGTCTGTTTTAAGTAGAAAACACTTGTTTACATTTCTAATTTATTTGTTATTGAGGTACTTTTCTTTTTCACATGTAAGAATTTGAATAAAAAATGAGTTACTTCATTGTCCTTCGAGGTCAAAGGTTTAGCACCAAGTTTTTGCGAACAAATGATCATTGTTAAAAGAACTAATTTGATTAATTCATTTAGATTAACAAAAAACAAATTATTTGGAAATTTTCCATTATATGAACAGAACAATGAAGTTTTATGCAAACTTACTTATTCAATTGAATTTCTTGCATTTTCTGAAACTATTCGATAAGTTCGAGATCGAATAAGAGTTCTTTTTCATTCGCGGTCAAAGGTTTAGCACCAAGTTTTTGCAAACAAATGATCATTGTTAAAAGAACGAATTTGAGTAATTTATTCAGATTAACAAAAAATAAATTATTTGGAAATTTTCCATTATATGAAAAGAAAAATGAATGATGATGATTTATGTAAACTTATTTATTCGATTCAATTTCTTGCATTCTCTAAAACTATTCGATAAGTTCGAGATCGAATAATATATGTTTTATAGGTCTATTTTATTTTGAGGCAAGTTCCATTACTTTCGATATAACTTGTGTGTATTTGTAGTGCCCACAATTTTAAACATAAATTATATAAAGTTTATAGATAATAGATCAATCCATTAGAGGAGAGGAGCAACAATAATGAGAGATAACCATAAGAACTGTGTACATCAGAGATATTCATAGCAAAATAAACGTATTCAGCTCAAAATAAGATTTGAAGTTGAAATTCCCGTCAACGGAATCATGTATTCATGAAATATCATTTAATAGCAAATATAATGATAATATTTGATGAAATCATAGTTTTATCTGTCGAGTTCAGTGAATCGTTTCAGGAAGAATTCACCGAACACTTCACGGTGTGGTTGCCAAAGCATACTGTGAATACTATGATTAGGGAAATAATCATGATTGAAATGCTCAACTATAGCTCATGGTATTATGGAAGTGAAAATTAACCTGGAGGGCATTGAACAAATGGCATAGACCACGAAATTATACTGCAAACCATCTGTTTCACTATAGGAAAATAGAATTTATTCGTACTAGACTTGATCAAAGCAGATAAAATAACACACGACTAAAGAAATTGACGTAAAGTATGAATTAACAAATAGCCAATTTTTACCATGGTATAATTTATGTTCTTGATATCAATTCAAGATGCTGAAATGAAATCAGATTCAAATTGAATTTAATCGCTGTCTAAGAGGAAACTTTATGCCCTCAATAAATTCCTTATTTTCAGTTCAGATCAAGAAATCTCACAATTCATCAAACTAATCGGTTTGCTTTTGCTCAGTTGCAGGAACGTCCATTAAAATTTAAAGGTCCATTAAACCCTTAGTGTCAGTTGCAGGAACGTCCGTTAAAATTTAAAGGTCCATTAAACTCTTAATCCACCATTATTACAAGGAACTAATGGAGGATTAAGGGTTTAATGGAGCTTTAAATTTTAATGGACGTTCCTGCAACTGAGCATCAATCCTCCATTAGTTCCTTGTATAATGGAGGATTAAAAATTTAACGGACCTTTAAATTTTAATGGACGTTCCTGCAACTGACACATTATATCAAACCATTACCTTGGGCAATCATGTGATTATCAGAAAATTCATTATGGCGATACTAAATCGTACTTAGTCGTGCAACTCAATCGATATTGTGTACATGTAAATCAAACTAGTAAGCAATTAACCGATGGTAAAGGGCAGGGAACAAGTCTAAATATAGCGACTACACAAATACGCGATGTTCTTTTCTGGTTTTTTTCCTTTATAGAAAATTGTCCAGAAAAACCAGTGGAAAAGTTCAATTTCCATTTTATGTAATCGAACACAATGTTCAATGGGGTACGATTTGGGAAACTCAATTCAAAATATTTCCATATTAACATTCCAGTTTCGTTTGATATTATAAATCTCAATATATTTACTCTCATCAGGACAAAATTGTTCATTTCATATATTTTACCCGTTAGTTCGAGGAATCGTTCCATGTACGATTTACCAAACCGTTCGATACTATTCATCATACTAAATCGTCACCATGAAGGCGATCATATTATTATTGGAACTTTAATAATGGCTATATTAAATCATACCTGATGATAGGCTAGATCGAAATTGTGAACCGGAAGGCAATTAACAAATAAATGTCATAGGGCAGGGAATAACGCCTCGTTGATTACTTTTCTAAATATAGCGACTACCTCAATATGTGGTGTTCTTTCAGATATCGATTGAAACATATTCTGGGAAGATTCTGCATTTCTCCTTTTCACTCCCAGTCTCTGAAACAGAAATACTTAATTAAAAAAAATTTAATTGAGATGAAGTGCTCCTGCAAGAATCTTTGCACTTATTTGTCAGGAGCATATTGGTCTTGAAAAAATTGTTGCCTAACAGTAAAACTGAAAAAGGAAATAAATGAAAAGGTAACGTTTCGATGTCTATATCAGACACCTTCTTCAGGAAGTAAACTTGTAAAATCTTCTAGAGCAGCTAGTATCAAAATTTTGATTACAGTTTAGACAAGCATTATTCAGGGTTACACAGCAAAAAAAAGTTGGAAAAAGTTGATATTTGTGGCAGCAGGAGTGAAAAGACTGTCACAAGGTGTGAAATGTTGCATGTTTTTTAAATGCATATTATTTTCAAATCATGCGACTTAGATTTTTTTTTAATATTTTTTGACAACCAGCATTACTCGCCTTTTCACCCGATTCCGAGTTGACGTCGAGTTTTGGGACACCCTGTATAGAGATGTTGATTTATTTAATTTTGAAATTTCCTGATGTCATTTCTTTCTTCATTAAATCAATCCAAATACGATCTATTCCAACAGAACAATTGGCCAAATTATCTATTTCATCTAACAAAATACATGTGGATTCCTTGATTTTCCTTTTATAATTATCAGGTTCCGTCATTAGGATCTTTGTGTTGTTCCAGTTCATCATATGATCTCCGCTATTTGAACATACATGATCAGCGATTTGTGATCTTGTAATGTCTCTATTCTTGATGTTCTTATGTTCCCGTTTTCTTATCTCTGAAGGTCTTGTTGTCTCTCCTGTATAAGATTTTCCACGTATACAGGGAATATTGTAAACACAACATTTTAAGTTTTGTGTCTCATTCATTTGTTTCGTTCTGGTTAGAATGGATTTCAAATCATTTTGTGTTTTAAAAACAGTTCTTACATAATATGTTGAATTTGGAACCAATTCTTCTTATTTTCTCTGAAGGCCAGGAATATAAGGAATGACGTTCAACAAATTTGGTTGTTCTTGACGGTTTTCTGTTTGTACCTGATCATCATTAGAATTTTGATTAGATATTTTTCGTTCTAAATTTGAAATTGTTTTTTCTATAAAATTTGGTGGGTATTGATTATCTAGTAGAAACTCTTCAATGAAGGAAATTTCATTATTTCTAATTTCAGGTGTTGATGAAATCAAAATTAAATAAATCAACATCTCTATATATTGACAACTTTCAATGTCAATCAGATTACAAATGAAAAAACACACATTTCTGAAGATTTTACGTCAAGTTCGATTCGCCAAACCGTTAGAAACGATTTATCAGATCAAACCGTCACCACGTACGATCGTATGATTATTAGAACTTCAATAATATTAAACCATACCTGATGCGACTCGATCGATATTGTGAACCAAAAAGCAATTAACGAAATAAATGTCATAGGGCAGGGAATAACGCATCGTTGATGACTTATCTAAATATAGCCACTACTTCAATATGTGGTGTTCTTTTCTCATTTTACTATTCGTCGAATGCTCTTCGAACAAACGATCAGTGTTGGCAGGATAGCTAAATTGAGTTCAATTGTTTCCTAAATGTACTTCGAACTTTCGAAATTGCCCGCATGCCGGTTGGGCACGATTCGTCCTTCAATGGGATTGAATATTCGTCGAACGGGCAGACAACGCCGCTAATCAGAAAGGTCAATTCGGACCGCCGGTCTGGCAGCAAAAATACGCTGCGTGGCGTTAATAGTTAAGGGGGGAGCTTCTACCCCGTACGCCCCTGGTAGCTCGGACCCACCCGAACGGAGTAATTTAATTGTTTCTATTAATAATTGACGCCAAGCCGGGCGGGCCCTCATTTCATGAGAATTAATTGATCTCTGAATCATTTCGGAATGAGCAACAAACGTTATTTTGTCACTTCGTTTCTGTTCCTTGATGAGCATTCTAGTTTTTTCGTTTGTTACCGTAGGAACTTTTGACGTAGGATGAGTTGGGTTTTTTCGTTCGTTTTGAGCAAAAACTCGCTATGGGTTTGTCAGAATGAAATTAATTTTCTCAATTAATTAGTCTGAAGCGTCTGGTAGATCCTTTTGTTTGGTAGTTGAATCTATTCGAAATTTGATAAATCAGTTTTCGGAACTAGTTTGATTTATTTATTCCTTCAAATTCTGAACCTACTGACCGTAAAGAAAGATACCTTCCGTACTTAAATAAGCTATTCCGACCCTGCATCTTCCCTTAAAATTTCCAGCCACTACCTTGCTCCTATCAAGGTAGAACTAGTTCGCTATACTTTCTGGCTTAAGTGGTGAAATCCTCAGAAACTACAATAAACTAATACCTACAAATTCGAATACTACTTGTGTTTTTTCTCCTGAAAATGTATCAAATCGATTTAAATAGGTTCTGGAAAGATTCAGCATTTTCTGAATTTTTTGTTTGATACATAATCCAAAATTTGACATATTTCAACAAGTTCAGTTTCAAATTCATTCGTTGCCAAGCAATATGTGCTTAGAGCGTCCTATAGTGTGAAAATCGATAATGTTCCCGTATCCCAAAACTTGGCGATACAAATTTTAATCATCTTACTAATAACAAAGATATTGAATGATATTTGACATAACTTACATCAACCGTAATGAATCAATATCGTAGTTTATTACTCAAACTTGGTAGAGCAACCTAATTTAATGACAAGTTCAACAGAACTCCTTCGAGCTGAGTTGCAGGATCCCTGTTAACACTCTAGTGAACACGTTCGACTCAATTTCCAATACGGGGAAATAATTTTCTCATGGTGGCAACATTCAAAGGATGGATAACGTGTTATTTTCCTCTTTTATAAATATTCAATCGAGTGAGAAGCAAACCTGTCGTCAAAATTATGGAATTATCTACTTTTTTGAGCGCTCGTCTATCTTAAGGAGTGCTATCTCGTTTTGCCGAAATGTCTCTTATTTTCTTATTTTGTGCCGAAAATGCAGATCCGTGGTCTGTGGTTAGCACGATAATTTTCGAAGGGATTGTCCTAGAGATTTTCAGGGTGAGTTCGGTACACAAATGCCTCGGTTAAGTTCGTTAACCAGCCAAATCGTACGAAGTATTCCATAAAATATGACCATTCAATTTTCTTCCTTAATATCTCGGACAAAACGAAACCCATCGGAAAGAAATTTTGCGGTCACATGCTAGATGCACATAATAAGGCTCATGCAAAATTTTGTGACCTTAGTGTTAACAGAACCATAAAAAATTCTATTGGAATATTGAAAAAAAGAATGTTTATATTTCCATAATAAGATATTCGATTCGAGTGAAATTTATTCTGTGAATGAAGATTTATACCTATACTTTCATGCAAAATTTAAAAAGGATCGCATCATCTGAACCATAAAATTCGAATTTTATTCAGGTATTGAATCTAAAGTCCTATACAAAATTTTGAGGTAATAGCATTATTGCTTCACCAATGAACGTGCGCTCAAAAGCACCTGCTCAGTACTTTTCTTGAATTTTTAATGTTCAATTAAGTGGGAAACAAACCTGTCGTAAAAATTATGAAATTATCTTCTTTTTTACGGTGTCATTCACTTTTGAAATTCGTTATTTCGTACAGTTATTCAAAAACCGTTACCTTGACCTCTGATTCCTTGACGACTGTGAGAATAAAACGGTACCTCTAACTAAATTGATATGGATCATGAAGTGTTTCGTCATCGTGAAGATTTTTGACCCTACTCTCTCGAGTTCGGTGCCTCGTAAGATTTGTTTGAGAAGTCGTTTAAACACCTTATGCGTATATTAAACACAAAATAAATATGTCGACATCGTCTCGTTGTTATGGTCCACATGTTCGCTTATGGTGTGAAAATGCCAGCGATCCCCATATGTGTCCATGAGTTTGTGTAGTTCTGTTCCTAATTCGTCATTGTTTTATTTTTCTTTATCTAAAACTTGTGGGAACCTTGACAAACTTGAACTACTTTTAGACAGATTCGTCATATCACTGATGCTTCTTAATTCTGCCGAAGATGATTATTTTATACCAGACTCGTTTTCTTTTCTGTATATTCACCAAATGAATTTTATTACTTTTTTCACTCATATTGAGCTGATTATCATTGAATACAAAGACTTGATCTGATCGACAACCATTATTGCTAGAAGTCATCATATATTTTTAATCAATTTGCCGTAAGCTTACATTAGTATTTTTTTCATTTGGTAAATGGCATAAGTTTCATTGCTTCATTTCTAACTATAAGATAGTATAGTTGAAACTCTTCCACAAACAATGAAAATTATCGTACACATCCAGATCGTTACAAAGAAATTTTAACCGCGTATTCTGCATCAAAAATAAGCCCTAGTTTGTCATGTCGAGATTCGAGAAATCTTTCCTCTCCGAGATACGGTGTGTTAGAATTATAGAAAAAAGATGTTTTTTATTATTAACTTTCACACTGCTTGAAATATTTTTATGAAAGTTGAGACAAGGGTTTGAGCGTCAAGAAGCATTTTTTGAATAGTATCATTTCTTTTCTATTCTACCAGTGGCGTCCGTACTGCAGCGAGTCTGAATATTTTCAAATAAATAAATGATAAGCCACTGGTTTTTCCGACAATAAAAATTACTATTTAAATCCTTATTCAATTTGGAGCCAATTCGGTCTCTTGACTTTTTGCTGTACAAGGCACCATTTCCGGTTAAAAAAATAAAACACATTCTCATGCATGAAGAAATCGCCAAATTTCGTTCACAAAAATATTATCATTATGTACACCTACCTTATCAAATTTTGGCGATTCCTTCATGCATGAGATTGTGTTTTATTTTTTTAACCGGAAACGGTGCCTCGTGCAGCAAAAAGTCAAGAGAACCAATTTGCTCCAAATTGAATAAGGATTTAAATAGTAGTTTTTATTGTCGGAAAAACCTTTGCATATCATTTTTTTTCCTGAAAATATTCAGCGTCGCTGCAGTACGGACGCCACTGGTAAAACGTATTTTTTTCTATAATTTTTACACCCCGTATCTCGGAGAGGAAACTTATCTCGACATAATATGTTTATATGATAAACTAGGGCTTATTTTTGATGTAGAATGCGCGGTTAAAATTTCTTGGTTACGATCTTCACCACCCTATATTATTTGGAGAAAGCCAAATATTAAAGAGAATTTTAAAGGCGGTTGGTGAATGTTTACCGATACGTGGAAGAGAACAACACAGAAAGATTGAAGCGTAATAATATTGTCTCTATCAGCATCCCTGTTTAGTATGAGAAGCTCCTTACATCGATTGAAGGCAAACAATATTCCGAAGTAAATTGTGGAGTGTTTCGATAAGAATTTCTTAATATTCCGGAAAATATTTTCAAGGTCCGTAATGGTTTCCTAGAATAATGCATTATGCACATATTTCGAACTCTAGAAGTTTTGCGGTTCGATAAGGAAAGCACAATATACTTTATTATTCAGTATAGTTTCTCTGAACATCAAATACACTGTCTTGTTTCAACGAAATTCCAATTTGTGAATTCCTTGAAATGAAAATCTGGAAGGGCTGCAAAATACGCTTCCTCCGCTGTTATGATCTCGTCGTTTGATGAATCTTGGGGGTCTGGAAACTAATGGAAATCGTTAAGGACTAAATGGGTTGAATACGTAGGGTTTTGCAATAATTTGACCTTTTTTCATGGAGTTCAACTATGGTCAAAATGTTCTTGCGACACGGGACATTGTTCTGCAGAAGAGACCGGGCATTTTTCCACGATTTGTTTTCTTACAGCTGGTCGTAAATATTACAAAATTATTCAGAAATTTGTTTCATAGTTTGCAAGTAATCCACAAACATAAATTCTTTTAGGGCTTTAACTGAAACTCTTTCAGTCAGTCGACGATTTTCAATACGATATCCTGTATTTTTTCTACGATTTCTATTGCTGTTTTTTGACGACCTTTCTTGGATTGTATACAAGACTCGCACGACCACGTTTTAATTCAGCAATACTCTCACGTTTTTAAATCTTATTGATACTTGAAAACGTCGAAACTAAATAACTTCTTAGCAAATAATAATGAATTGACTAATTGAAATGAAACTTTACATACGTGCATACGAAGAGTAAACCAACATAACAAGAAAAATTAGGCTAGTATCAACTCTTATCGAACTGCAAAACTTTTGAACAACCTGCTATTCAACCACAATATGTAAATTTCCCAAGTTCAACTCTAAGCAACTCAGCCTTTTCCGTCTATTTCCCCACTAACATAACATCTGAAATTGACGAATCAACTCGAAACTTCCTCGAAGTATTCTCGGAGTTCTGGAGGACCTGAGCTAAACGACCTTATTAGTCAGTTGTGATTTGGTGCAACCCTTCCGATAAACTCTACCAAAACAATAAATTCCGACTGGATTTCCCTCGATAAACCCAATGAATAATTTCGAGGGCCACTATTCGGAGTCAAATCTCGAATATTGTTCCTTCATGGAATTTCCGCAACTGTTGCCACTCATAATACGCCCCATGTCACTCTTAGGACGTAAGTGGTTTTTGCAGAAAAGGGGAAATAAATGACGCGAAGATCCATTATATCTTTGACGCTGATGAAAGACTTATCGAAGATTGATAAACTTCATCCCTGGCCACATATTTCTTGCGAAAAAAGTGAAGTATATAAATAGATAGAGATTATTTTTTCATTTCGTCTGTTATGAAGCATGTGGATCTTTGCTCATCGGTTTTTCCCAAGAATTCAACTCATCCTTGATGATTTCTCTTTCATTTTTCGGTCAACCATAACTCACTGTTCTGAAGAGATGAAATCGTTTTGAAGATAAGTATTTTCTTACTGAAAAAAACTCATGACAAACTAACCATTCATTTCTAAGTCACTTCTATAAAATATTAATGTCGAATTTTTTACTCTGGACTTGTATTTCTGAAAGTGGATACTTAGTTTCACGGATCAATATTCGTATTCAGCGCAATAGATGAGATACTGAAATTCAAGCACCTTTGGCTCAAAAATCCTCACTCATGAAAACTTCGTAGATAGCTTATATAGCGCATTCGTGAATATGATTACCATGCTTGCGTATTTTAATTGTAGTGTGAAGAAAAAACATGACTTTTCACTATTGTTTTGACATATACATAGTCGCTTTTGTCTTCCAATAGTTATTTATTATACAAGGGAAAAAAGTAATAGATTTTAGCTCGAGGTTATATTGTTTCCCGACGCGGAGCGGAGGGAGACAAAAAGCCGAGAGCTAAAATCTAATATTTTTTCCCGTGTATAATACACTATTTTTTTCTGTGACAGGAAAAACGAACATTTAATAGTAAAAGAAATATAGCTGTTCACGAAACTCCTTTTTTTCCCCGGGAAAAAAGTGAGTACTTTTTTCCCGACTACATAGAGAATCATTTTTTTGACAGGAAAAAAAGTAATTTCGTAAAAAGTCATATTTTGTGACCTGTCAAGAGATATAAAATGTCACATTTTTTTCCCGTCACAGAAAAAATGTTATTAATTATCTAATAGAGACGAAACGTGTGTTATGCGGTAGGAAATAGTGACATTCTTTATACAGTCAATAATGTAAATTGAATACTAGTTCCTTAGTATGTATATTTAGACCGTTTGGTTATGATCACATTCTCCATTCAAGATAAAAACGATGAAGATTATTTTATTGATTAATTTTTCATTTGGTTGTTTTTTATATCATTTTGTTGACA
This sequence comes from Propylea japonica, assembly GCA_013421045.1. NCBI lineage: Eukaryota > Metazoa > Arthropoda > Insecta > Coleoptera > Coccinellidae > Propylea > Propylea japonica. The sequence continues at coordinate 46,314,877 of CM024246.1, forward strand.
CCTTCAAACTGAGATACTGATTTTTTTTTTCTTTTCAGGTGAGTTGACGTTCCATTCCAGAATGAATATGAGGAAAACAGTAAAGTATGAAATGCTAGTGTTAAGTAATGCAGTTGATTGCAATCCAGTTTTTCAATGGTGTAAATTATTTAAACATAAATCAAAAGCCGTTACACGATTTGCCCTACACAAATCCATATTGATTTTGTAATATTGGCAATGAAATATTAGACTTTTAACAACACTCCAGAAAGCTGGAAGCAAAAACTTTTCCAACTGAACCGTATCCTATCATTAGAGAGAGTTATAACACATGAATTCACATCGTGGGGTTATCCGGCTGATGTAATTATATACTTCGCTAGTCCTAATCAAGGAGCACTCCACTAGACAGTAAATGAAGCGAATATTCTTAATAAAGGGATCGAAAATCTTCCGCCATCAATAATTCAATACATAAACATGGCCGAATTAATTTCTTCATGTTAAAATAGAAACACAGTACATAACATAATTTTTCAACGACATAATAGACCCGGGACCCGATTAATATTGATAAGGTTTCATTCATAGTTGAAAAAAAGTATACCTTTAATTGTTTTCACAGTGTAAAAGTACCGATAAGGGTACATAATTAAACTAGTCTATTCAAAATACAATTGAATTCTAGTTTCATTGTGACTGGTATTCATGCATAATAAAAACAACAACGCTGATTGCCTGAAAAATATAAAAGGAATATGAAAATGAAGCGAAAATTCTTAATAAAGGAATTGAAAATCTTTCGCCATCAATAATTCAATACATAAACATCGCCGAATTAATTTCTTCATTTTAAAATAGAAACACAGTTATAATTTTTCAACGACACAATAGACCCGGGACCCGATTAATATTGATGAAGTTTCATTTATAATTGAAAAAAAGTATACCTCTAATTGTTTACAGCGTAAAAGTACCGATAAGGCTACATAATAAAACTGGTCTATTCAAAATACAATTGAATTTCTAGTTTCATTGTGACTGTTATTTATGCGTAATAAAAACAACAACGCTGATTGCCTGAATGAGGCTTAAATGAATCGATTATTGGCGAGCGTCAGGATTTGATGGATCATGCTGGAAACTACTGGAAATTAATGAAGTTAGAAATGTCCATGATATTTCTTCCATTCTGGGTCGTTATTTCTGAATACCTTCCACTTATACTTCGTCTCTATAACGAATATTCACTGTATTGAAATATGAATCCATTCAGCTCCGTTTGTATGGAGTAAATATTCAAATTTGAATTTTTTTGGAACGATATTCAATGCATCTCAGAAAGACTTTGCTTTCCAGTTAAACAGTGGTATATTCGAAATATCAACGTCCTACGCTTCCGACGAAATGAATGATCTACTGCGAATAATGTTCAATTCGTTGGGCTGCCCGTAACTGATTGTGTACTTTGAGTTGCTTACCATACTGCTTCAATGATGCCACTGAGAGAAAGACAACAACATTATTCGCACTCGATCATTGAATTCGTCAGAAACTGAACATCTGAATTTTTCTAAAATACCACTATTCAACTAGACGGCAAAATTAAATCTCTGATGCATTTGAATATCGAACAATCATGAAATCTCTGTGAAACTCGAAAGATTTCAGTTTATAGGCGGAATGAACATCGGATTTGCCGTAGAATTAGAGAGAATCTGTCATAAAAACAAAAGTATTCTGAAGAAAAATTTTGCTGCCACATGATATTTTTGGTTCAACAACTTTTCTTGTCCACATTATTTCAGAATTTTACCGTGTTTTTTCGAACGTATACGTAACATGAACCGATCGCAAAAAATAGAACAAAAACTCCACCGTGCAATATTGTACCAAATGTGATTCGACTTCGTTTACTCCGCACTTTTTTCACTCTGAAAACAGAGAGAAACGTGATTATACGGTGAAACAGCTTTCTTGATCAATTCACGTTGTGCTTGTTGAATGTTGGTTATAATAATTCACATGTAGAAATTGGGGCAACAGCTAGCGAGCCATTGTTTAGTGTTTACCTAATCGTAGGCATTTATTCTAGAAGTGCATCAACATTAATTATGTAGAAATTTACCTACATGAGTTGTGGTGTTGTCTGTTCGTTGTTTAACACACTATTTACTTTGCTTTCCACTTAGGTCAAGCGTCTGCTATCACTTCTATTTACTTACATTCTAAGGTGTGATTCATATAATAACTTTTTATCAGTAGATTTTTACTTTTTAGACGATTACACAATTTAAAATAGAAATTTATTTAAATTCTAGATAGTTTTTTGACATTGACATTGATTTGTTTTCAAGCTTATTCTTAAAAACATTATACATGAAAATGTTTATTGTATTTTTCCATTTCATTATGTGGAAAATTGATGTTTTAAGTTTATCGCACGTCAGTTATTTCAGGCGACTGTTTATTTTTGATTACACTGATTTTAACAACTATTTTTTTTTCACCCGTATTGAAATTTACAATCTACTTTCTACAAGTATTGAGTAAATGTGATATATTTAAAAGACATGTAGAAGTTATCAAACTTATTGATACTTCTTTAAAATACTTCAATTAAGTCAATTGGCCAAGTTTTCTTCAATCTTCTTCTGTTGAACGGGTTTTCTGCTAGTTGGTCTATGAAACTGTTCTCATGTCCTTCCAAATTTTGGTGGTATTTTCGACAGCGTGTTTTGATTTCTTCGTTAACGAATGGGACTTTCAAATCATTATGTATAGTCATATTGGAGACATACCATGGTGAATCTGTGATCGAGCGCAGTATTTTGGACTGGACTCTCTGTATAATTTGGATGTTTGAATTCTTGGCACATCCCCAGAATTGAATGCCATATGTCCAAATCGGTTTAATCAAGGCTTTGTAAATCAGAAGTTTATTAACAACTATGCACATCATTTTTTGAGTGCCGTTCAGTGAAAAGTCTTTTGATTGTAACCTATTCCAGGACGAACTGAAAAATTTATTTTTGTATATGATAGCTGGTTTCATTGAAAAACTGACTTTTCAAATGGGATTAAAATTGAAACCACAATAGATCAAGAATGCAGAGGCTTCCACACGATTTACGAATTAACGCATCAAATTACTAGGCAAACTTGTAAAGTTTGACGTACGGTAACATTTCGGTGCGCTCAGCGGTACTAATTTATCTTGTGGTATGCATCAGACTGAACAACAGCTACTTGATTTTGGGAATTTTGCAACCTTCCAATTCTCCTGAACTAGTTTTTACGCTGCTACTTTTCATCTGAGCAAGCAAATCTAATACGATCGAAGCACTAGTTTCAATTTAACATTCTGAACCCTTGAATCGTCCATGAACTCTTCTTGATTCAGTATTATTAGGAAAATGTATTTGAATATTATTGAATGTTGTTCCTAAAGACGAGATCCTTCACCAACAAAGAATTTTCATGAGCAAACACTCCTCCGTGCAGCTGGTGTAAAGTAAAGTCGAGGTGTTAATAATTCCGCTGCCAAGTTTTGTAAGAGAATAACAAATTCAACTCCGGACTTTCTGAAAAAGGAAAAGGAGGTTCATACTCAATCTCGCATTAATACAACGCTCCAATTATATGACATCCGGAACACGCCGAACAATTGTCTTGTGGTGTTGATGAACTTCCCCTTTGTAGAAACGGTAAAGGGACAAGTTCACTGGGAAGGACTGTCCTCGTCGCAAAACTTTTGAATTCGCCGACAGCGGCGAAATTCTGCAGGCGCACCGCCGTTCCTATTGGCATAGTCTCAGAATTTCGAGGAAGTCATCTGTCAACCTAGCGCGCGGTTAATCCGCTGCCCGTTACAAAGGGACCACTCGTCCTCGTCTCTCTCCAAGTGGGCTATTATTGAATTTATTTCGAACTTTGCGAACCGTTCAAACGACCGATGCCGACGACTCCGCGTAGACCGCGAAACTTGGGCAGGATCGATTGAAAATTCGTGAATATTCCCGGAAAACAAACAAATCTCGCCGAATTTTAATTTCATGAAACCCGAGGCTCTCCGCCTCCTCAGTTCAGGTGGGTTTCGAATGTCCCAAGTTTCTCGAGCATAAATCTCCGGGCTTTTCGAGTATTAATGTTTCGGCGGTCACGGGAAATATTCTTTTCGCGGATTCTTCGCGTTTCGTTGGGTGTCGTCGTTATTATTTTCACGTGTTCCATTGCATCTATATTTTATACTATGTCTCACCAAAGTATGAAGTTAGTAAAACTTTAGCCCTCCTTGTCCATACAACATTGGTTAGTTACTCAGTTGTTGTAACATTCGCACGTGACCGGAATTTATCGGAGATTTATTGGACTAGTAAAAAGATAGATGCCTACTCTGCCGCGTTCACGATATAGGGTTCGTACGATAGAAAGGGCTTAGAGATTTTCTGAAATGGACTGTATATTGTTAGTGGGTTTACATTCCCCAACAACCTTGATTCCAGGGCTTCAAATCCGCGTTTTTCCTATAATGCTACTGTCCAAGGCGTTCTTCGCACAGGCTCCCTATGGCAAGGCATTCTGTAACTAATTAACCCTCCGTTAGTCGCGCACGGTCTGTGAGACCGGCCAGACACTTTTTATCCTAATTTTCAGAAATTCAGGGGGCATGGCATCTCCGGCTCCGTCTATCTTTCCGTAAGGATGCGACAGAGAGTCCTTGCGAATCTCATCGTGAAACGTGCTAGTACGAAAAAATATATCTTGACACGGTCTGGGAGACCGGCGCGACTACTCTCGTACCATAATAATAATAATAATAATAATAAATTTTATTCAGGTTACATAGTAACAATGTCAAAGAAAAAAAAAGATTTCAAATAATAATATTGAACTCCATCAAGGAGTATGGCGGATGATCAACTAGGTATTGCTGTAGCTCTTTCTTCAAAGACTTCTCATTGAGTTTTCTCCATTCAACTGGGAGCCTATTGTATAGCCTGATACCAAGATTCTTTCTTTCAGTTATTTGTAGTCTAGTGCCTGTTATGTTCAGATCATTTTTACATCTTGTGTTGTATGTGTGGCAGTCTGATCTTTTCACATATTGTCCTATGTTCCTCGCGACATCCACGATGATAGTTCGATTGTGCGGTGAGTTTCAGGCGTTTTTGTTCTGTATAACTTATAACGAGGTAAATTCATAGTTTTTTAGCCATGTGGTCGTAGAAAAAAGAGCAAGCTCGACTGCAGAAATTACTAGAGGTTTTAGATGAGGAAGAGGATAAAATAGCTAATGACGAACATTCAGATATTGATCAGTCTGAAGAAAAATTTGAATATTTAGAACAACAACTTGCGAGTGATGACTCAGAGCAGAATATTTCTGATGATGATGAGGAAGAAAATCAAAGTAATACACTGTCGATTTTTTGGCAAAGATAAAGTGACGCGTTGGAAAAATTTCCCCTCACAACAAAAAACTGCCTAGAAAATGGCCTTCATTAAGCTAAAATATGTTTGAAGAATCATTTTTATTTGATGAAAGGTGTAACTTTTTGTTATGTCTAGTCTTCAAATCCTTAGAGTTTGATTTTTCTTTTTATGACTGAATAAAGTAAGGTGTATGAATAAAATTGATTTTTTTGGAATTTCCCCAATATATTTGCATCAATTCGAAATATGTACCAATCTTGCATTTTCTTGTCACTCAGTTATGTTTTGAAAGACATCCATTTGAATTTTAGGCAAAAACTCATTCCACTTAGCATTCAGAGCTCAATGAGTAAGCACGGTCTGTGAGACCGGCGCGACTACCCATGTTAAAAATTTTGACGCGACTATTCGAGGGTTAAACAACAGTTTCCTCCTTCCACAGAATCTATACCCTTCAGTATCTGTTGAGATCATCATATATGCTTCCTATGGGGCGACAATGTAAGAATGAAGGAAAGTAACTTATTCCTACTGAGATCCAAATATTTGTTGGATTTTATTGTTTCAACGTTGCAAAGGAACTTTTTGGAATGATCCATTTCGGTAAAATTCGTCCAGAGCTCTCCTCCTTCATGTTTCTTCCTTCTCCAACAACTCTTTTCTATATGGGCATCTACGCGTTTGTGTTCTCTTTCTGACTAGTATGTTAGCCTTTTGATTCCTGTGTAATCAATAACCCAGATTAAAGGGACGTTGTTGTTGATATTCAAGACTACTTCAACAGACATTGTCGCCTGAGGAAGCATATTATTATATTTGGTTTAACAAAGACTGTCGAGTGTAGATTCTTTGGGAAAAAGGAGGAAACTTCTGTTCACTGAATTACAGAATGCCTCAACATTGCGAGCCTTCGCAAAGAATGTCTTTGACAGTAAAAGGGTAGGAAAGATGAGGATATAGCCATCTTGAAGCCCTCTCGTGAACTGTAATTTCTGCCCCTCAACAATCTACAAACCACAATCACATGTAGCGATGCTTGGTGTCTCGGCTACATTTCCGCTGCTTATACTAATGGTCAGGCTTTATTGTTTGATATTAAACAGTGTATATGCTGTTAATGAAAAGTACTAATGGCACATAACATAAATAATTAACCTTTGATGTAAAAAAGAGTTGAATATAAACATTACGAAATAACCCAATTGATTAATAATAAAAGCACATCCATTAGATCGTCGACCAACCTGGTGACATTAACCGATCTTGACGTCGATCCAACTGTGTCGGCTATTACTCAGATTTCTTTCGCCCCGAAACGGTTCTTCATTAAACGCGCCGACATTAAGAGAACATTAAATCATCCATTTTGGCTTGTTTGTCTTATTTATTACGTATTACCTGGCTCGCTCCGCCGCTCCCACAAATCAAACCAGCCACTAAATCTCTGGAAGACCTCGGGAGATATTATGTGTACCAACGAAAATCCCGATAAAGCTAAGATGACACACAAAGTGCTGCGCAAATGTTGCATTCGCAGACGAAACCTGTGGAAATTAAACTGCCCACTTTATTAGGCTTCAGAGGTCGGAATTGGTATTACAAAGGATTATCCCGAATCTCCGAGAAAGCGTTCGAAATCAAAGGAACCGCTTCGGGGAGTGAATATTTCGATTGTCTTGTACGGGGTTGAGGCCCCAGGGGGAGTCATGTTTATGACCCAGATAGACGAATAGCAAGAAAAGCGGCGTGTCTCATTTGCGAAATTGTGAGGCTTTTTGAGAAGTTAGCCAGTGTTATCAAGAACACGGAAATGCAAGTATGGCGCAATTCTTTGAATGTGTAAAAAAATCCATGCCGTTGACTAATGAGCTCTATGGTAATATTCGATAGCCAGAACATGAAGGAGTCGTATAGAGACGATGCAGCGTCTCAAACTGTCCGTCAAACTGTGTCATTTTTTTTATGGTCCTTTGACTTACTAGCGAAAACTTAATTTTCTCATCCAAACAAAAAGATGAACGATTATGACCATGATACTGTTTCGATGTCACTGAGCACACGCATACTGGTTCAAAGATATTGAATCATCTTTGAATCAGTATGGCGTGTGCTCAGTGACCTCAAACAGTATGGCTTGGTCATTATCGGCGGTGAGACATTTTTTCTATGTCCGGTTTTCGCTAGTAATTCAAAGGACCATAAAAAATGCCACGTATAATTCAGTATGACGGACCGTTTTAGAAGCCGCATCGGTATGGCATAAGACTCCTTCGTAATCTGGCTATCGAATATATGATATAACACAAGAAAAACATTTGAGCTCAATAGTCAACGATGTCTATTTCCACATGTGACGTGTGCTTATTAGCACCGAAACAGTATGGCATGGTCATAATCAGTGATAAGACATCTTTTTTTATGGTTTGATGAAAAAATTAGGTTTTCGCTAGTAAGTCAAAGGACAATGAAAAAAATGACATGTCGAATTCAGTATGGCGGACAGTTGGAGACTTCGCATCGGTATGGCATACGACTCCTTCAAACTGTGGTTATCTGTATACAGTAGAACGCGTTCGACGTTGACAAGATTCGGTAGAATTGTTTCAAATTATACAAAATGACCAAATTTTGAGTGACTGATAAAACTGTCAAAAACCTTTCAAAATAACTTTTCATACTTCATCGCTTTCAACGCTACGTAACAAGATTTAAATTCGATTTCTTCTCTTGAAAGTGATGAATTCCTTCCCACTGTCGCAGCGTTACAGCCGAGATGTTTAGAAGTTATCGTTCAGCTTTTGTTTCAAACATTAAGGCGATTACAGTTCAGAAAAGCTAAAATTCAATTTCTGCGCTGTGCGGATCTTGTTTTTCATTGGAATATTCTTTTCCAGTATCAATACTTAATCTGATTCAACATTAATCTCTGCTTTCAAATCAATCTTATTACAGAATTTAAAGCTTGTTACATCTTTCACTTATCATATCATTATTACATTCAAATATCTCAGTTAACTAACATATTTCAATTGTCTTCGCTACAATTTTGTTGCTAAAACAGCTAACGCGCTAGTGCAAGTCAACCAAAAAAGGACGAACCTCGGACGAGTCGATAATTTGATAAACTCTCGATATTTCAGGAATCCGGAGATGTTGTAAGTATATGTCATCACGGTCCATCACTTTCTTGCCCATGGCACATAAATGCACTTCTTCACCTTCAACCTCGCATAGGACAGTTATAGACATATAGACACTAAGGCGATTAAGAGCTCAAACATTTTTATGTTGGGTTTCCAGAGATGTTATCAGGGCATCTGGTCTTTCATATTCAATTTATACTTCTTCGGTGAAAAGTGAAGTATCTTGTGATACTCAAAATATTTTGATAATGCGCGAAGTTTCATGTTGAAGTTCATTTTCAATTCAAGATCACAGGGTCGCAACAAATCAACTTGACTATACATCATTCTGTTGCGATCCATACCGAATCGGTTGAAAATAAAGTTAATATGAAAATACGCACAAAAAATTCTCCTACTTCTAGAACTTGGGTGCAGTCAAACATTCTGAAACTGACATCTACTTCAGCGATTCAGGTCAGTCTTTCTGAATCCAGATTTTTTCGCTTGATGTTACTTGTTTTAATTATCATTTGCATAATGCACGTGTCGTGTCCAACACACACGTTAGACACCGGAGTACATTAGGCATGCCGTAATATAAAATTCCGTCCATTTGGAGAAATCGTGGGAATAAAGGTGTAAGTGCATCCGTAGTCTGAGACAAAACATGTTTGTCACATGGGTCACAGATCCCAGGAACATTGCTCTGGATGTCTCTCAGCAGTTACGCAGAGAGAAATCCTTGCATTCGAAAGATGCATAGATAGAATCCTGGAAAGAAACTATCGAGGGTGCGAAATGTGATCCAATCTGATAGTCTGCTATTAAAGCACTGAACTCCTTTTCGTCGACCCAAGACTTATAAGCGGGAAAAGGCTTGTTTTTACTGAGTTTCAAATAATTTTGACATCTTCCTGCTCTTAAAACTCTTTCTCATAGGTGGATTTGTCCATACCACAAAAGGGTTCAATGCCAGTAAGTTGCGTACGTGCTTTCTCTCTGACTAGTCAGTTATCCTCTTTAGATCCTTTTTTTCCTGAGTTACCAGGAAGCCAGACTAAAGAGACCTTTTTGTTCTTGTCAACTTCATTGAGTTTTCTTCGGCACTCGCATATTAGCCTTGAGTCGATGACCTAGGCATTCAGTGCTTTAATAGCAGCTTGACCATCAGAATAGATCACTATGTCACACCCTTGCTAGTTTCCAGGTTTCTATCTATGCATGTTTTTATTGCAAGTTTTCTCGAATAAGAGCCCACTTGTAACACAAGAGCACAGAATTGTAGTTCTTATTCATCTCAGAACACCCTCAAATTCATTTTGAAATTTCTATCAAGAGTTGATCGAAGGGTATGACATTGTTTCCTTATCTGCTCCTTATTCACACCTTAGGTTTTCGTTTGAATTTCATTTAATTAAAAATCAATAACAATGACCATGACCTGTACTTAATACTGAATTTTCTCGCCGTTTCAAACTTTCATAAAGGGCAGTATTTCATAAAATCTTGCTGCTCGCTCATCTATAAAGCTCGTGGTTCAGAGTCATCGTTATTTCATATTTTCAGAGTATATAAGGATGTAGTCAATTTTTCATCGCACTTTATGATTCACTTCGTATATTTCTAGCGGGAAATCAAAAAAGTGAATAAATGTTTCCATCGCGACCATTGAATTCCTTATCGATAATGGTGGAAGGATTCCAGAGGGAACCTAATCCAAAAAATAGCTTCGTTTCGCGACATATCCTCCGTTCTTTCGGTTCGATACACTATTCCCCCGACGTATAATGGCTTCGATCTCCTGTTACATTATCGTGCTTTCAAAAAAAGCGCACAATCGCAGACTCCGCCTGTTCATTGTAGTCTCACAATTCCGAACCGTGTTTTTCACTTCTGAAAACAGAAAATGATCAAAGGGTATTGAATCTGGGGAAGACGGCCTGAGGGGTGCGATTCTCTGCTTATATCACACTGACTCGAAGCAATACGGTTTGCCTTTGAATTTCGGGATTAGAAAGGAAAATCAAATATTGATTATCGTATATAGTTTTATTATTTTTCTAACTATTCCTCAAGCACGCCATTACCACTCTGCCTGGGATCAAATCAATCGTAATTGCACTTAAGCTTATTCAGGCATCTCTAGAACTCGTCAACTGCATCTTCAGGTGTAGAAAAACGTTGACATCATCTGGTATCAAGTCAGAGCTTTACGCGGACGACACATCGAATCAACGTTTTGAGTGCTAGAATCGAGAGCAGCACACTGTCTTGTTGAAGAGTCATCTATCTTCTGCAGGTTGGTGTTTTCCTAGTTCTTATAAAACGAAAGTCAGATAGATGGTTTTGTTCCATTCAGAGTTTACTCTCTTCTACATCCAGTTCTTGAAATGAAACAGGTGACCATTTGTTCGGAAGTGTTTTCGTACGCGAACAACTTTTGTTGGATTTGGGTCATCTTTGAAACATCCTATAGTCAACTAACTACTACCGAAGCCTGAATTCACGATTCATCATCATAATATATGTCGCGATGTCTTAAAACGTATTTTGGAGCTCCGAGATCATATGTAAAGGGTGTCCCAAAATTAACGCAAGATTTAAATTTATTTAGAAAACGCCATTATTAGTCTTTGATAGTAATATTATTATTGACTCGTAAAGTACATAGGATAGGGTTATGTATGGAATAACACATCGGACAAATGGCCTCCACGGCTTTGCATGCACATGCGCACCTCTTTTGTTGAATTTTCCATGACCATTCTGCATAAATGTGGCTGAATTTCGTTGATGCAGCGTTGAATCTCCTCCTTTAATGCACGGGTGGTTGTGGGCTTGTTGACATGGACTTGTGATTTCAAATAACCCCATAAAAAGAAGTCTAATGGTGTTAAATCACACGATCTAGGAGGCCAATTTTGATCACCGAAACGAGAGAGTACACGACCTGGAATGTCTCATGCAGTAATTGAATTGTTTCACCGGGCTGTATGACATGTGGCACCGTCTTGTTGAAACCACATATTGGACACATCAATTTCATCCATTTTGGCAGAAAAAACTGTGTAGTCATGTCGCGATATCGAGCACCATAACAGTCCACGACGTCGAAATGAGGTTCCTGGATTGTCAGCACACTCTCACGCACTACTATACTCTTCGACATTCACATTTGAACGGCTTGTTTTTGGACGACCAGTGTGTTTGGCGTCTCCAACGGATCCAGTCTCCATGAATTTTTCAATTAAACTCTTCACAGTTGACGAAGTTAAAACACTCTTCCGACCATATTTTGTAAGAAATTTTCGAACTGCAGCCCCGCCAAGCTTTCACTATTTTTGAAATATTCTTTAAAAATGAAGACACGTTGTTCTATCGTGTAACGCTCCATTTTTAATAACCCTATACTGTTAGCTGTCAAAATTGCTTTTTTTTTCAGGGTTGCCAACACTTCACTGCACAAATGGCGGCAAATTCAAATCTTGCGTTAATTTTGGGACACCCTTTAATAGCTTTTCTTCTTTCGACCAATTGACACAATACTATTTCAAACGAGTGTCAAATTGTTAGGGATCCAACACTAACAAATTTTTCCTGACAGCAAAGCACTGTTGCTGAGTAATCCACGGTTAAAGTTTTGAAACATAATCGCACGAGAATGTGCATGATTTGATACCATTTCTAGCCGCAACACGAAAACACGAAATATAAGTCAGATACATAACTGTCAAGCGTACTAAAAGTATTGAAAAAATAGCATCTTTTGTCACTTTCATTGACTTTTTGTCCCTGTTTTTGACGCAAAATCATATGCAATGCGAATAGCCTGGCCTTGCTGTTCGGCATCGTCACCTAATAAGTACAGTTATTTACTTAATTCGACCATAAAATAAATCGACGAATTAACACCTAGTTTATATGCTTTTACACAACAATATTTTTTCATTGTATAAACTTAATCATCATAGTTTCGTTTTCGTAGGCGAGAGAATAAAGTTTAATTTTTATTGGTGTTTGTTTAGAAAAGATAAAATGTCGTGTAGAAGAAATGCTGTTCGATGTTTTGAAATTTTGATTGTCGTAAATCAATCGATTTCGAGGATTGTGGATGCTTCGTCCTGGCGTCGAAACTGAAGCCAGTGGCGGACCACTCCTTGAAGACGAGGTTATGTTTTCGAATTTTCCATCTGAGACTCTTAAGATGTATGAAAAGAAGCCGAGATCGATGAGTTGGACTTCGCAGATTTGAATCATTTGGAAATACGTGAATAATTGTGATTTTTAGCGAACGTGACAAGACCTTTCTATTACAAGTGTGGAAATAGTCAAGTTGACGCCTGAGAAATTTTTAGAGAACTTGTTATTGTATATTTTGTAATAAAAATTGCTTTAATTGATGTAATCAAAGTAGATTAAGTCATCGATTGACAAGGTTTACCCATATTTATTAGTTGGAGTACTTCAGAATGCTGAAGAAATATCAATTCAGAAAATATAATATTAAAGTTGAATCATTGAAGCATCATAAAAATAATTCATAATTCACAAGCGATTAATGGATATTATTATGGCCGAAAAAACATAGTATAATGCGTGGATTATTCAATAGTCGTCATAATTATACTTTTTCTAGAAATTTGCACAACAATCAATAAAAGCTTCTCTCCGTCCAGGAGGATTCTTCAAACTAGATTGGACTCTCAAAATGATCTTTTAGAAAATCTCAAATGTTCAAAGAGATGTTTACAAACCCATTATACTGGGTAATCATCTCGCATAGATTAAAACAGCCGTATATGACCCAAAATATCTCAGTCCGGCACTGGTTGTAGCGTAGCATCCTCCTGCCAGGTCTATACGAACCCACTTCGGGCATTGCTGCAACGTCTCCGAAATTGTTGTCCAAACGACAATTCGGGCTTTATGGACTGATTTGTTGATGTTAGGCAGAAATTCGCCAAAACACAATGCAAAATCGGGACCCTCATTTAGGATAGCAAATGTTTGCACATTTACTTTCCGGCCGTCCCAATTGACGTCGGTGATTCATTTCGAGAGGGAAGCTGTCAACCCTGGCCCGGGATTATGCCAGCGTCCTGCCTTAAACGATCGAATTTCTCGTCTCTTGAAATTTGACGCAGATTATCACTTGCACTCAGGTCTTATGTTAGAACTTGCTGGCAAGTTTATAATTGGTTCTCAGGGAGTTTTGAGAGGTTTTTTCCGAGAAAAAATACGGAAAATTTTGAATCAAGAACTACCATGCATAAAACAAAAACAACCTAGTGCAAAACGAGGTACCATACTGTGATAACAAAACTCATATAAAATCTCAGCAGAAAAAAATCCTGTCTCGCCGTTTTTACAAAATTGAAAACTTTGAATAAAATACTGAATTCTTTGCTTTTTGGTCAAGAGTGTCTTCCTGATCCAAACCAAGTTTGGCCTTCAACCCTATGAAGGGCAATCATCTTCCATCATGGCATGTAGCAACATGTAGTAGTTCAATTTTTATGGATAAATTCTCAGGACGAAAAATTTCTTCACTGATGTGAGCACTGAGTACAGATCAACGACGATATGATATAATAAGATAAAGGTAAATAATCGTTATACTCTGAGAATGCAAACTTGTTTCAAATGAAGTCTAGCAGGAGAGATACTTCTCTTAATCCCTATTATGATTATTAGAACTGGAATTGTTGTGACGAAGTAAGCCTTTCGGAAACTGGGACCATGGATCACCATGGATTCCATGGATTCCAACCCTACTCATTTATGAAAACCTATAAGGAGGTCGTCAATGGTGTTGAAAAATCCGACAACTTCCTAGGAGCCTTGCCCGTTACCTCTTGGGTGTCCAGGCTCGTTTTCTCATATCCTGAGACCAGCCAGCTCTTGAAACTTTCATGCCTTGTGTTTAGCTGTTTCTGCTTCTGATATACAGAGAAATCTCAAACGCGTTTTCATACGGTACAAATGATGTTTGTACCGGCAGTGCATCATCAAGAATTTTTTGTAGTCCAGGAGAACTTCTCCAGAGGATTATTCTGTTATACAAATCCCATTGCTGGACCGCTGCCTTATATTTACCTTTCTGAACCCTCAGATAGACTCAGATCCCATCAGGTGTCAACCCTGATGCACTTTTTGCAAGTTCATAGGCTTTTTCATTTCCTTCGAGATCACAATGCCCTGGTACTTCTCTTGATCGTGAAAAGTCACAAAAAACTCAGGAATACAAAATCAACTGCTCTATATTACCACCAACTGTACTTTTTTAACCTCTGTGATTTTGAATGGGCCATTTCATTCCTACAGTGTGGCCCAACGAAAACATATCACTTCGATTTTCCGGTTTTAAAATGAAAATTTTGGAAATCGTTTCCTAATATTCTCCTGGTATTCTTGATCCATTTAAGAAATCAGCAACGAGCATATTATGATAGCTATTATTCGCGAGGTGAAAGCCCAAATCACCGAGTGAATAACAGCCTTTATACGCGAGTAGCATACTATACTTTATCCACGACTACTGAATATATTTCTTGGAGATTTTAACATTTGGCGACCGCGACAAGACCCTTCTATGACAAGCGTAAAAAAACTCAAGTTGACACCTGAGAAATTCTTAGAGAACTGGTCATTGTATATTTTGTAATAAAAAAAGCTTTGATTGATATATTGAAAGTAGATTTTGCCCTCGATTGACAAGGTATGCCCATATTTGTTAGTTGGAATACTTTAGAATACTGAAGAAATACCAATTTAAAGAATATTATATCAAAGCTACATCTATGAAGCACCTGACAGCAGTGAATAATATCTCATTATTCCCTTAAGATTAATGAGTATTATAATGACCCAGCACAGAGACTACAATGGACGGATTTTACAATAGTCGTGGATAAAATCTATTTCGATATATTTTGTACACGAATATATCCAATAAAACTCTCCAATAGAATATCCAATATCAGGCTTTGGTTTAATCATAGTCTAATATCATTATCAATTCATTCAGTGAAATCTGTAACGAATACCTCGTCGGCCTACGTTCAATTTCAAGGTAGAAAAGTGATCCAAATTAACCGGCAACGAGACAAGGCTACTCCTTCTGTATCTTCCCACGTCTCGTAATAATAATACGATTTTATAATATCTCTTAGACGTAATGGTCTAATACTATGGATTTGTTTTTCAAGTAGGATATCGGCATAAATCTTGCTAATTTGCATTTTATTCTTAGGTTTGTTTATACGTGGACGTCGATTGTTGCAAAACAAAGACAGGAGGATATAACTTTGCACAATAATGAGAAATTGAAAAGATTCCGCGAATAGAGCCTCGAAACATTCGGTGTAATAGAGTTGGGTAAACTTATTAAAAATGTTACAAGTTTACTCATAAAAAGCTGAAATTGAACTAGAACTTACTTTCAGCATTTCCTATTTCATTACTTTATTGTTTCTCATGTTTTGATGATGAATTTAATATACAGGGTGTTCCTAAATTGAACGTACAAACGAAAAGGGAAGATTCTTTAAGTGAGTTTAAGAAAAAAAAGTCCCATAAACATGGGGTCGCAAACGTTTCGTTTTCGAGATACAGAGTGTTGAAGTCTGAATTTTTTTCAAGTTTTTTCTCATAGTATCTACACTTCACAAGATATTCAACTGAAATTTGGCATAGATATTACATTTGAGAGTTCTCACCACGTGACATGGCAATTTCGATAGAAGATCTACAGGGTGATATTTTTTCTGGAACACTGCCACCTGTTCTTCTGCAGAACTTTTTTTTTGGTGAGCAACTGTTAATTGAAAAAATGTAGAAAGAAGCTTTGTTCCTATACTAAACTTTCGGTCTCTTGTAGTTTTGTCGTATCTACCAACGATTTCGAGAAAAAAAAATTTGAACGATCCTCTCAAAATCCTCGTGAAAATGATGGGAAGGCCACTTTGTAAGCTGTGGTGAATGAATTCAGTGTCAGTTTTTATGGAAATTTACCTGATCTGTAGCAATGATTCATAAAGATTCGATAAACTCGTATAATCAACACATGTTTTTGAGTAAAACTTTAAACACCTGTATCTCGAAAACGAAACGTTCGCGACCCCATGTTTATGGGACTTTTTTTTCTTAAACTCACTTAAGGAATCTCCTATTATCGATTGTACGTTCAATTTAGGAACACCCTGTATAGCGTGTTTCTGAATTGATGCAAAGGCTTTGAAAGTGTGATTCCTCAGATTATTTTTTGAAAATAAGTAAGAAAATGTAGGTCCAGAAATGCATTGTTTCCAGAATACTGAGCGTTTTTCTGAATTCTGAATAACATCATTCATATAAATATGAATTTTTGCTTTGAAATAGTTCACATCATCATTTGTTTCTAGGATTTCATGATTCTTTTCAAATTATTCATAATTTGAGTAAGTTACTTAACGTTCTTAACGTTACATTTAATTATCTGTAGAAACTATCAATTTTGGTTCCTGGTCCATTGAACTTCCTCCAAATGATATATTTTTTTGTGTTATTATTATTTCGATTCTATTTTTGTGACTGTTATATTGTTGAGATTCAATCGAGTGTGGGGTATTGTCATTCTGTTACGATGATGCATTCACAAATTGGTATTTAAATTTTCGGTTTCATTTAAAGAAAATGTCACAAATTTACGAATTCAATCAATTATTACTTCTTGACTTTCATATTTAATTTATTCCCTTAAATGGCATAATTTCGTTGATTGCTTAGTGAAATAAAGAAAATATCAGTACCATCTGGTCCGAAAAAATTAAAAAAGATGCAATCAGTTGACACTCGATAAATTGGGGCAGTTCGATTTTGCATATCTTATGCCTTTCCAGAGAGTTTTTTTTCCGCTACCGGAGGAAAAAGGCCGTGAAAAGTGGCGTATTTCAACCTGATAGGTGTCTGAGAAGGTCGAAGTTGCGCTTGTAAGAGACAAAAATTATTTATTACTCCTCAGGTTTTACTTCTCGCCATATTTTATGGCATCTGACGTTTAGAGTGGGCAATGTGTCAGAAACACGAGAGTTCCTCTTGTATGTTAAATGTCGAGGTCGATATAGAATCGCCTCATTCAGGGGTTATCATGTTTTTCGTTGTTATTGAACACTCGTGGACGTGGGAGGTGAATGTGTATCCATTGCAAAAAAAAATGATCTAGATTAGTGAATCTAATTCGTGAAACTTGATTGATGTGATTAATATCTCGATTTGAGGACGTGGGTTATTCAATATCTTGAAAACATTCGGAAAAAGTGATTATTATTGATTTGATACAAAAATATGGCATAATACAGGGTGTTTCTGAATTGATGGGAAGGATTCAAGGGAAAATTTATCGTTTCCAAGATACACGGTGTGCAAGTTATACTTGAAAACAGTCTTGAAAAAGTAGTACTTCACCGAGGTATTTCAAACAGACAATTTTTTCCGAATACTTCGCTCATTTGTGACAACAAATCTCAACTCCTGTTTTTGTAAGCGGCGCCTTTTTATTCAAGAAAATGAAACATCTATCGAGTATAATGGTGGTATTATGCTTTTCATCTGTAAGTTACGATAGTGTAGCGTACGATTCATCTGTAACTGGCCGACTTACAGATTCATAACTAATGCAATTCTCGAATGGTCCCTGTAACTTTCTTACTTACAGTGTCACTTTTGAACTCATCGAAAAACAACCTTCAATCGTAAGATTTGATCATGGAACTTAATGTAAATGGTTTTGATTTGAATTTGAAAATACATTTATCTGAATGTAGTTTACGTTTGTTTTTTTCATCTAATAAATTGAAAACAGGAAAGAAAAAATTGGTTAAAATTGCTGTAGAGCATTTATTAAAATTATAGTACACTGGTTCTTCAATCTGAACATGTTCACAAACTGGACATTCGGTATTTCTTCGATCTGAACATCATCTAGGCATCTGGCATTGCAAATGGATTCATTTCATCAGGCAAACTTTTCCGTTCAATTCTCATAAATATCTAACTTCAAAAAAGAATGATTTTCAGATCATGTATATTATTGAACAATGTTTTACCTGTTTTAATTATCTTCCGATAACAATGCAATAAACATGCTCATTCTCATCATGAATTTCTTATATTAAAACTTTGGTTTTCGTCCTAAAATAAACAAACCATTTAACGTAACCTCACAATATATCATTGGATAATGCTTCCGATCACCCGTCGAGTACTCGTAAATATTTACCGATTTCTATAAGCTACAGATCCCTTAAAGAAGTCCATAATTGCAATTTTCCTGTAAGCTTATGAAAAGTTGGAGATTGGCTTACAGATGAACGCAGAAGATTAGAGATTCTTTGTCACAAATTGAAGGAAGAATTCAAAAATGATTAAATGATTAGTCTCAGTGGCGTATAACTTTTTTCAGTCTGTTTTCGAGTAAAACTATAACACCCTATATCTTTGAAGCAATGCATTTCCTATTATGGAATGTTTTTTTTTATAATATGATCTAAGGAACTTATAGATCTTTCGCATAATACATACACTTTATGTAATATAAGGTTTCTTAGATGCATGAAGAGTTGCGATGGTTATGTAAAAGTGTGTTGACGGTTCTGTTAACTTAGGTTTGGCAGTTCATCATCAGTCGTTCAATGAACAAGCAATAATATCTAATCATTTAAGTGATATCGCTAATGTAAATGGCGACATTTATTAATCTGAATTAGGGAAGAACGAAGCCAGGAAAATAATATCAAGAATCAGATTCTCCCCACTTTATGGCTCGTTTCCACAACCCTAATCAGAATGTTTTCTACACTTGGCGAACTATTTCCAGCTCCGAAGCTGGATAAAAAGAAGTTTCGGTCCGTAGATAAAACGGAGCGTAATGCCCACAACCTCAGAAAATTCCAGCGAGGAGAGAATGAATTTTTCATGCTCGGACCGAAAGTCTCGAAGCAAATCTTCCGTGAATACAGTTAAAATTACATTAGATTCCGGACCATAAAAACGGAGATAGCAGATTAATCTGTAACCGCCTATCAGCGTTGGACCATAACTCGATTTTGTTCACAAATAATCTTTACTAATGGATTTATGTGTTTCATCCAAACTAGTTCGCTCGCTCCGCTGCTCTCCGGACTTTCAAAACGGACACTTTCCCCCGCAAATATTCCTCTGCAGAATATAAATGGGCATTCGAGTGTGTCCGTTCTTTGGCTGTGCTTTGCTTTCTAATTCGCAGATTATCGAGATATATGCGCATCGAGAGGAAATTCGAAAAAATTGCTGGACGCGTCAACGGAAAATGCTGATATCTCTGGAATATTTTGATGAGGATCTGGTGAAAATTTCATTCGGGGAAAAAAAATTTTATGTACGTGCGAATTCATAGATAAGGCTGACATGCTTCGGCATTCCACAATTTTCAGAGCCATCTAAAAATATAATTCCCAGTTAATGTAATGTGAGTTGCCCAATCACAATGTGATAGGAGATTAAGTAAAAACTTCACTTTTAAGTCTACGAACAAAAATGTGAAATCTCGTACGAATACATAATTAGGAGATAAAATGTTCCCAAATTCATGTTGAATACAGGTTATCTAACAAAGAATGTCCATCATGATAATAAAACAATAAGATGACAGATGGATGATTATGGGTTCTCTTCTCTTAGTAAAGTAGAACTTTATAACGAAAGCGCGAAATTTTGTTATACGGATGCATTTTTTATTGTGAATTCATATACATACTCAAAAAGGTGTGCAAGTGCATTTCTAACAGCTTATAGGCATTTTATGTAGGTACGTATACAATACATAGCTATTCACGATTATGTGGGCAAATAATTCGTAAATTTTGTCTCAGTGGTACAGTTAAAAAACATTTTATTCTCATAATAAACTTCGCATTTTCTCAAAGATTCCAAAATATTTTCCGGAACCCCTACAATGGACCGGAAAGCGAGACGACACGTTTCAAAGGCTTGAAGTATACCTCTTCACGATTTGGTTTTTCGGCCGGTTGCCCCACCAGATCAACGCTGTCGGTATCATCATTGCTATCTATGTGATCTCGAACAGCGCGTTTGGCACTGTTTAACATGCCCTTTTCAGTTGTAAGTTCATTTGTTCCAATATTGACATCAACATTAACGAAATCATTTAAAGTAACCGTTATTATCAACATTTCCAGCTGAATCCAACGTTTCGGAAGGATCTATCCGCCTTCCGTAATGGTTTAGTTTATGGTTGGGATTTATTACCTACGTCATTATTATGGAAAAAACCCACCCTTATTATTTTTTACCAATACTCATTCAAAGAGTGATGTTCTTGTTC
Organism: Propylea japonica; assembly: GCA_013421045.1. Lineage (NCBI taxonomy): Eukaryota > Metazoa > Arthropoda > Insecta > Coleoptera > Coccinellidae > Propylea > Propylea japonica. Next base: position 46,335,781 of record CM024246.1, read on the forward strand.
TTAAAATATTCGTTATAGAGAGAATTTATTTCGTTTTAGAGGTGTTTTCAACATGTTATTTGGATTCAAGGTGCAAATTCTTGAACGAAATTCGTTATACAGACGTTCGCTATAGGGAAGTTCCACTGTATTCTTAAAAGGTTTGAAATAACTAAACAGATCTAAACTTTCAACCTTTCAAAAGGGGCGTTCGGCATCGACATCGGACGTGTCGGATCGATCTGAACCGTTCGTTTATTACATCCGGATTGAGGGGAGTATACATCTGGAGCGTTCGTCATAAAAATCTGAGCAATCGGACTTCGATCTTTTCGCTCGGTCTATTTCGACGGAGCAGAGCGATTTTATCCATAGAGTTTTATGTTTTGTATATTTTTTTGTTTTATGTTGAGTTTTCTTATCCGACAACAGATAGATTGAGAAATTCTAACACTTTTATTCTTCTGTTTTCATTTATTAAAAAAAAACTTAATTAATTCATTAAAATTTTTTGATAAAGCTATCGTAGTTATGAATGGGCAGAAGGAGATATTGCTTTCTCGTTTCTTCTTCGTTAATTAATTAATTAGGATCTTTCGGTACAACTATCGCCGTATTGAACGACCAGAAGGGGATATTGCATACCTCGTTTTCTTTGCATTCAGTGCCTTTGCACCTAATTATTTAACTGAGATTTTACGGAAGGGCTACGAAAAGGGTGAAAGTATTGTTAAAACATGAGCATATTTCCCAAAATAGTGATCTTTGAAGTCATCAGTCTATAAAAGTAGAACAGAGCAGTATGTTCTGTGGCAGATGCTCTGTACCGTTCGTTTATTCCCAGATATTATAGACGAATCTGTACGATCTGTGGTCACGTGACTAAAAAATCCGTCTGCTCGCGGAGGTCATTGCCGAACGCCCCTAAAATTAATAAGAGATGAAGACAAGACAACTTCACGACAGAGGTATCAGCTGCCAGATTGCACCACTAGGGTTGTCCGAAATATAAAAATCGACCCTCGTATATGCGCTCCCATAAAAGAATCGAAAAACTTTGGGACGAATCAACGGAAAATGTTGAATATTCTGATGAGAATCTGGTAAAATTTTAATTCTGGAAAAAAACTTGTCGGATAGCTTTTATGAATACCTTAAAGCTGACTTCAACGGAATTATAAATACTTTTACGTTGTAGAATGATTGTTTAGGTCATATTCAATATGAACATACTTAGAAATTATAATGAGCATGGAACAGTGTTAGAACCTGATAATGGTTTATGAATATTCAAAATTGGCAACAGAAATTCGAATGGATCGTGTTGAACAGTGGTTGGAGAGAAGTTATTATAGTTATAATGGTCAATACACGAAAGTTGAATTAGAATTGGAACTCATCAAAATGTATGAATTCCACATACACTTCGGTCAATTATTTTGAATAAAAGTTTGTATCGAACAATGAATTGAATAATTTTTCGTTAGTCTACTAATTCAGTTTTGTGATAAACACCATGCCTACGTAAAATATATCCCTTAAGATTTAATGTGTTCGAATTATGATTTTGAAGTGTTTTCTGATATTTTTCGAACTAAAAAGACATCCGCGAGGATGTCTCAGAATAGTAATAAAAAACTTCAACTTTTTCGGAGGTCATAAAACAATTCTGTCCGGTCGTAAACACTCTCGAATCAACTGTTTCGAAACAAAACTGAATTTCCTATCAACTTTTCATTACATTTAGGCCCTGTTTCACTACTTGCTGATGAGTTACTGATGATATTTGGCAGTATCATTGAAATGAATATATTACAGTGGAACTTCCCTATAACGAAAGCGCTTAATCCGAAAAAAATTCGTTATAAAGAAATTTCGTTATACAGAAAATTTGTTTCTTTAGTTGGCAATGTAGTGGTCGACATCACTGATAAATTTAAGTTTATCATTCAAACTTAAGCACTTGCCTTCAGACTTTTTCGCACAACTTTTCAACTAGCGTAATGGTAATATTGAAACCAAACAGCCATCAAGGGTGTTTTCAGAAGGATCTCTCTGCTCGCCGTAATGAATAAGTTTAAGGTCAGGATTTATTACGTACGCCCAGAAAATTTTCGGAGGAAACCCACCTTATACAATTCTTATCAATACCCATTCAAATGGCGATGTTTTTTGAATATTTCGTTATAGAGAGAATTTACTTCGTTTAAGAGGGGTTTTTAACATGGAATTTGGATTCAAGGTACAATGTCTTGTACGAAATCGTTATGGGCAACCGAAGAATTTTAGTATTCAGGAACAATACTTGTAATGTAATAATGAACTCTGAAACATATAAACTTATATAATGTCATTTTAAGATAAAGAAAAAATGACAAACAAAAAATTCTTTGCCTTTAAGGAGGATAACCTAACAAATTTTCAGCATGCGATCTGTGATGATTGAACTTCTCATTTTGACACTACTCACTACTAGATGTCACCATCTGTAGAATAATACTCGATAGAGTCTTACAAGTGGTCTCAAATGTAGAAGTTTTTCAATAGGATGTGTCTCTGAGGGATATGGGACACTGACGAGGCCTAATAAGGCCGAAACCGGTGTCTCTTCCCTCATTGACAACATCTTGAATAAATCATCCCAGTCCGCATGAAGAAGGTTCTGTGAGCCTATAAATTGAAGATTGTAGTCATTTCGATGATTACTATTTTCAATTTATATATTTTATATAATGTCAGTTGTATCTCTTATGCACACAATAAGAGTATGAAAAATCTTGTAATCAACTAGTTTATTAATCTGGCTGTTACTATAAACTAGTGTTTCAATAACTTATTCATAAAATTGTAGCCTTTTAGATTTCCCAGTCGGAACATTATTCCTTTTTATTTAATTCAATTTATGATATTCCATATGAAAAACTGATTGATAGCTGTCAGTTACTTATCAGCCAGTGGTGAAACAGGACCTCAGTGCTTTGATGAATATATTGCGACATTCATAATCATCCGAATTTAATTTTCGAAGTTTTTCACTAAATATATACACATTTCCATATTCCATTCCCCCATCTAATATAACCTCATTGATTATCATCGGGGCATAAAATCTCTCGAGTAAATTTCACGGACCGTAATCTCAAATTCAGTCAACGCGCTCGGCGTCGTCGAATTCCCAAACAAACCCCTAAAACGGAAATAATCGGCGAAAGGAGGCACCTTCGAAGTAGATCGACTGGCAGCGTCCGAGCCATTTACCTCGACGACAATTCGCAATTTTTGATGCTATCTGAATTATAAACGATACACAAAGGAACGCCCATCATTCCGAGGAACTCGTAAAAAGACGAGCAATGCCGCCGCCCGCCCGCCGTCACAACGAAATTCTCGAGTTTGATTTTCCGGCCGTCCGTCAGTCGAAGAGAGGGGTGATTATTCAAATGTAACGAGGCGATTAGAGGGGGCGGACGGGGGCTTGGAGACGGCGATGGCGGCGCCCATGACAGGCGAGGCCCGGCAGCGGCGTACTGATAGGGTTGTGGACCTGGGGGTGTTTTAGAGTAACGTCGTCGAACGCCGAAGGGAAATTTTCTAGCTTATTTTGAGAAGAAGAGTTAATATAAACATTGATCCGAAACTGCTTCGTTACCGAGATAGAAATGCAAATCATCATAAAAAAATTGTACATCGGATGGATATCACCTGTAAAATATAAAAGTTGTTCTTTTCGTCGAAAATACAGTGGAATTTCCCTATAACGAACGTCTGTATTACGAATTTCTTACAAGGCATTGCACTTTGAATCCAAATTCCATGTTAAAAACACCCTCTAAAACGAAATAAATTCTCTCTATAACGAAATATTCAAAGAACATCACTCTTTGAATGGATATTGGTAAGAGGGTATAAGGGTGAGTTTTTTCCGAAAATTTTCCAGCGTAAATCGCGACCTTAAACTAAATCATTACGGCGTGCAGACAGATCCTTCTGAAACAGTTTTAAATACACCCCTGGCTGTTTGGTTTCAATGTAACCATTGCACTAGTGTGAAAAGTTGTGCGAAAATGTCTAAAAGGAAGTGCTTAAGTTTGAATGTTAAACTTAAATTTATCAGTGAAGTCGACCGCGACATTACCAACTATATAAAAAAATTTTCTGAATAACGAAATCTCTTTACAACGAATTTTTTTGCGGATTTAGCGCTTTCGTTATAGGGAAGTTCCACTGTATATTCACCTTGTTCCTTACTTGATCCCAAAAAAGGATACTCCGTGTCTAGAATATATAGAAGATAAGTCTGGTTTGTTTAGTTGAAAATTTTCATAACGCCATCTGTATTCAAGATAAAGGGCGTTGAAAAAAAAATATGCACCTTTTTTACGATTTTGCCAAACCATTGGCTATGCTGTAATGAAATTTGTTAGGAGTATGTTTTGGAAGCTGATATATTCAATGATTTTATTTTTATGTGTGACTTTCATAGAGGACACTCGTTAGTAGTCTGTTCGTACCAAGTAGTATTGAACATAATTTTTCTATATTAGATTCATTCAGCATAATTTCAACTGAACGAAAACCTCATTCAGTTTTACACCAGAAAGGTATTCTTGGTAAAACTCGATACTTTGTAAGTATTTTCATTGGAAAATTATGAAGTTATAACCGATGCTCATATAAAATTATGATAAATGAATTGAGTAAACAAAATATCACAAGTTGAAAATCGAAAAGAGGTTGTAATTAAGTGATAGACTTGTGTATTCGCAAAAACGGAGGACATTTTGTACACCTATTCTAATTCTCTTCAATTTTATGTTATTGACGTGGTTCCTGACCACTTTTTACATTTTCATCTTGTGATTCTTTGTTGAATAAATACATTTATTATCACTCCATACCAGCTACGGTTATAACTTCATAATTTTCAAATGAAAATACACCAAAAACGGTGCAGTATTGAGTTTTATCGAGAGTACCTTTTTGCTATAAAATTGAATGATGCTAATGTTCATTTGTAATTTTGTTCAATAAATATAATTTTAAAAATTCATTTTCAATACTACTTGGTACGAATTGTGTAACTAACGTCTCTTATGAAAGCCAAACATAAAAACAAATTCATTGGATGTATTAGATTCCAAAACAAATAAGTATGAAATGTTGATTGTAGTTTCCGCAAAACAGAAAAATGTGTATAATTTTTTTTCTCACCCTTTACTTGAATCCTGAAGAAACTCCAATTATTTCTCAGTTTTATTTCTACGGGATCACTCTGTGTATGAATACATTTCTACTTCTTGGTCATTTGGGGTGGACCGTCCCTCTCGCCCCCGCATTCGTACGCCCTTGACGCCCGGTGAATGACGACGTCGCCTGTGACACGACGGCGGCGATGATGAACCCACGCCGGTCGCTTCGGCGGCGGCGGCTAGAACGTGAAGGATCGCGGGGGCGGGGGGCGGTAAACCGCGATCGTAAAAAGCGCGCGCAAAGTCGAGATGAAAAATCCGAGATGACTTCTAGACGAGGATTGTCTTAATTTGGCGGATTTTCATCTGAGTAGAATGATTCTTCATTAAAATTAGGTTTTAGTATTCCGCCGCGGACGGATTTATTTTCGACGCTCGCCGAGATTGAAAAAAAACGAGAAAGCGGTGATGTGAGGAAGGGATGAGGAAGCTTTCGGGCGATAATTGTTTTTGTCGATTTCTCTGACAAGTTTTCGATGGTTGACAATGCGTAATTTAAAAATGAATTTTGGGAAATCGGTTAAATATCAATTTCGTCTGGAGAGTATGGAATATGAAGGACAGAACACAGAATTTTCAAAACAATGAATGAATCCTCAATTCCATACGATACTGAGCTGTTAAATTCACCAAATCACCAACTCAAAATTAACAAATCTTGTCGAATGAATTCAAATTGAACTGAAATTTGTTCTCCAAAATGATCAATTTCTGTCTGAATTTCTTACTACTAAATTGAAGGTTTGCTCCTTCCTTTGTTTCCTTAATTCTATTCCAGATCCTTGCCCAACTATATATTAATTAATTGTAATCGTTTTCAGTCGAACCAAATTAATAATTTGGTGTAAACATGGTGTTAGTGAATTAGTGCGACAAACTTCAGGAGGTGATTATGCATGAATAAATAATAACATTATGCTATATAACGTTTGCCCGCAATTGCTTCGTTTTCCGAGATACTAACTACAGTGGAACTTCCCTATAATGAAAGCGCTAAATCTGCAAAAAAAAGTTCGTTATAAAGAAATTTTGTTATACAAAAAATTTGTTTCTGTAGTCGGCAATGTCAGGGTCGACTTCAGTGATGAATTCAAGTTTATCATTCGACCTTAAGCACCTCCTTTCAGACATTTTCGCACAACTCTTCACACTAGCGTGACGGTTAGATTGAATCCGAACGGCCAGGGGTGTATTTAAAACTGTTTCAGAAGGATCTCTCTGTTCGCAGTAATGTTGGTCGGGATTTATTACGTACGTCCGGAAAAATTTCGGAAAATCTTTGAATATTTCGTTATAGAAAGAATTTTCTTCGTTTTGGGGGGTGTCTTTAACATGAAATTTGGATTCAAGGTGCAATGTCTTGTACAAAATTCGTTAAACAGACGTTCGTTTTAGGGAAGTTCCACTGTATTTATTTATTGCTCTGAAACCGATTGAGATTTGCGAATTGGGTTTTCAAGAGGTACTGAGTACGCAGTTTTTGACAATGCATTTGAAAGAAATTAAGATATTTCAATTTTACAATGATCTTTCAATTCGGCAAAAAATCACTGCTTTTTTTCATATTTCAAAGTAGCGCCGCTACTGCATTATGTGTTAAAGTACGCGTTATTTTTTTATTTGATTAAAAACGGCGCCGCATAGGAGAAAAACCAGGGGAAATTTTTGTCAAGACTTCAACAAAGAATGCAAAAATGATTATTAGTTCGAAATATCTCAGTAGCGTACCATTTTTTGATAAGTTTTTAATTAATCCTTTGACACCCCTTTACTCGGAAAAAGCAGCATTGTCGGACGAAATCATACGCACAATGTCATTTTTTTCATGTAGAATCACCTCTTGTCGAACTTATTCACTAACACCCTGCATATGGTATTTTATAAAATTGGTTGCGAGAAAACATTTTACACAGTAAATTCGAGTAACGTTATCCAATAACTATGTAAAGTTATTTTTCCGGGTAGCTTACAAGTAGAAGCTGAAAGTTCGAGAGGTCCATAGATGTGAAATCCGAAAATAATAGACTTATTGTACATCTAAATCAACTCAACCCGGAAGTTGTAACCGTCGACCGACGTTGTTGTTTTTGTTCCTACTGACAAAAAATTGGATTTGGTACAATCTCCATTAAAGGCCCCCGTCAGAGTTTTCCTTTTAGCGGCTCGATTTTCCTGGAAGTGAAAGGAAATTGCCGGAATTGGATTTCAAACATATCGGGGCGTAGTGGCTTAGGACAGGCTCTGATATCGAACAAGGAAACCTCAGTTCTCCCTAAATGCTTTAGGGGTTGGGTCAGGTCCGTTGAAATATAATGCAGTATTAGATGGAAAATTAGGTGTGTCTTCTACCGAATCTATCATCATTAAAAGGATGTTGACGTGAAATTCTTGATGATGGCACATTTTGTGATATACAGGGTATCTGTAAACAAATGCCAGGGACTTTGAGAAATGATTCCTCGATGAAAATAAGCAGGGGTAGTTCAAATAACTTTTTTTTCGAAATCGACTCCCCTTCCAAGATACAGCCTTTGGAAGGCGATAACGAGTTGACGGTTTTTAATTTTTTTACGGCTTCTTAAAACAACTAAGTCATAAAACTGTACATAATATAAAGCACTAAGTAGATGTTATTCACACAATTTTTTTTAGATCTCATAACTTCCATATTAGGGATTGAAATTAACAACCCCCAATGATTTTGGTTCAAAAATTGTTGTTCTACAAATATTTACGCTGACAATCAACTAATTAAGTCTAAGGCTCTCAAAGACTCGGAAGCATAGGAACTTGCATTTTATTTAATCAAGTTATTTATACTCGAATCGTAATTTTTTTCCCTGAATATTTCAACAACTTGAAATCCTACAAAGTTAACATATACTTCTAAGACTGAACATCAAAGCTCAAAGATCTAAAGCATAATTTCGTGAAGATTGCACTATGGAGAGATTGGAATTGAGATGAATTCAGTGTACAAGCGCACTGAAGAGCTTATATTTAAATAAGTTCTCAGAATCAGGTGAATAGTTTCATATTGGGAAATGGCGATATTTTATTTATTCCATAAGTAACTGATGGGTGAGTGAAGTAGCCGTCTTCACTCTTTTATATGTTTGGATCATGAAAGTATAAATCAATTATGAATTAATTGAATATTTACGTCATACTTTCCATTGTTTTGTAATAAGCAAGAGAGCATATCTAACTCATCACCGAATCAAGAGTAGAGTTACATACATCGTATTTATGAAAAAGGAAAGCAGCATGAAGTTTTGGGAGAGTTTGCCAGCTCTACTTAATAGTTTTCGAATACGCCGAATACAGGAAAAAAATAATGAAAAATCGTGGTCTGAATAACTCAAATGGTGTTCTATTACTATTTCTAAGAAATCTGCTACAAAAATTTTGATTTTTCACAGTAGATTGGCATTCTCATAGTATAAGTATCATTTTTGAACGCATGTTTACGCATTATTCGAATGTTGCGCAATTGCGCATTGATAGAATTATGATAATCTGCGCACCACGTGACCAGAACTGACAGGGCTTCAAACTGATATCATTCAAAATGCATTTCCTTTAAAATTTTAATTCGAAATTCCGCATATCTCGTTATATTCAAGATCTCCATTGATAAGCTGCTCTAAGAAACTGTCGACAATTTTAATTAAAAAATACCTAAGGATCTCATCGCAGCAAATTTGATTGGTATTGCAATAAGTTGAATTTTTTATAGTTATTATTTTGGTCACACAAAAATCGCTGAGCATTTATATCTCAAAGAGGTTGCATGGCTGTATCACAGTGCTTGTATTTCTTCTGAGATTTATATGAATTAGTAATTCAGATAAATTTAGGTGTAAGAGTATCCTCAAGTTAAATGCCGGTATTTTAATATATTTCGTGAATTATGATCATAATATTATCAACGATTGATTCATATGACTTTGGTGGTACTGCATAGAAAAATAACCACATTTCCTTATACATAATACCATCTGAATCTTATCAGTTGCAATGAATTCGGCCATATTTTTTAAGTGCTTTTATAATTTTCCAATTGACTGACTCAAAACAATAGGTATACTTAAGGATTCGTTATGGATCATAACCTTTATTAGACCATTATTCTTATTTACACTCCAATTTGCTTATAGTTTAAAGACGAAAATTTTTGAATATTTCGTCGAACTATTCTTATTTATTTGCTTGAATTCTATTTCGATGTATATCTCTTATCCGTAAATCTAATTTCAATTCGGATTCATTCATTGTATCATCTTCATAAGAAAATTCATAAATAATCAAACTAATGTTAAATATTTTTTTCAGGTGAGTTCCCAACTAGAGTACTTTCACGAGAGGGTAATGTATTAGCAGTAGTTAGTTGAATTATGAATTTATTTAGTACTTATGTGAATTTATGCGGTGATTTAAGAAAATCACCGAGCACATATTGTGACAATGCAATGTATTGTCCTTATCCTAGGAAAATAATCAACTTTGCGAAGAAAATAACATTCCTAGGCAAAATTTAGCTGTAATATGGTATAGCTTAAAAGACCACAATGGCCCCAGTGCAGATTGATAGTCACGGTGCAAATCGACCACACTCTAATGAAGTTCTTAGTGGGCAAAACGACAATCGCTATGAGTGACCCTCTTGACATATTTACACAGGTTTTGTAAGCGTAACCAGGAATGCTTTGAAGAAAAAAGGGGGCATATCCAAGCATCAAAGCCTACTTCAGTAATTGTGAAATTTATAATTGCAATATTCAGCGCTTCACCTACAGAATTAAAGGTTATTCTTTAGCTATCAAAGTTACTACATACTGAGATTATCAGAGAAGGTTAGAAGTACTTCTTACTCTGAACTGAGACTATAGTTCGGGAAATTAAGTGCTGCCAAAACTAACATTTCGCAATATTTTCGTGTGATTGAAAAATCAATTTCAATAATATTTCTGCTTCGAATTGAAAATATTAAAATTGGATATTTCAATCTCACGAAAATATTGCGAAATGTTGGTTTTGGCAGAACTTAATTTCCCGAACTAGTCTCAGTTCAGAGTAAGAAGTAATTCTTACCTACTCTGAGAATCTCAGTATGTAGTAACTTTGGTATCTAAAAAATCACCTTTAATTCTGTAGGTGAAGCGCTAAATATTGCTATTATAAATTTCAGAATTACTGAAGTTGGCTTCGATGTTTGGATATGCCCACTTTTTCATTGAAAGCATGTCTGGTTACGCTTACAAAACCTGTGTAAATATGTCAGAAGGGTCTCTCATAGCGATTGTCGTTCTGCCCAATTACGATGATATTCACATCATTGGTTCGGGATGGCCGATTTCGTGGAACTCGTAAACTCTAGATACGAAATGGAAATACGCAAATCCTTCCCCTAAATGCCGCATGTCAAACCTGTCACATGGGAAATTGGACTTTCGAATGACGTTATTAGAGCCGAGCAACATCCCCGTTTAGGTTCGAAAAATCACCGGTCAACTAGGTATTAGTCGTTCTTCTATCAGTTGTTCATAACGAATCGTTCGATTGAATGAAGTGGTATTACCTTTGATCATTTTTATGTCCTGGCTTCACTTGGTAATCCTAGTTTAATCCATATGTGGGAACTCGAAAGTTACTTCGTTGCGTAGAATGTCATTTGAATTTTATGGGACTCAGCTTGAACTAATGAAGTAGAAACTATAGAACTGTTGTTCTATTTCCCAGCTTCGACTGACCGGTCTCCATTTTGAATACCTGGGTTTTATTAATGTACTACTTCAGTTCTGCTAGCTTTAGAATCTGAGTCGGTCTAATAGTAAAATCAAGTTTAATGAGTTTCATTCTGTTTTACTTTTCGAAATTGAAATACGGAAATCCTTCCCCTAAATGTCACATGTCAAACCTGTCACATGGGAAATTGGACTTTCGAATGACGTTGTTACAGCCGAGCAACATCCCCGTTTAGGTTCGAAAAATCACCGGTCTACTAGGTATTAGTCGTTCCTCTATCAGTTGTTCATAACGAAGCATTCGATTGAATGAAGTGGTATTAACTTTGACCGTTTGTATGTCCTGGCTTCACTTGGTAATCCTAGTTTAATCCATATGTGGAAACTCGAAAGTTAGTTCGTTGCGTAGAATGTCATTCGAATTTTATGGGACTCAGCTTGAACTAATGGAGTAGAAACTATAAAACTGTTTTCCTGTTTCCCAGCTTAAACTGACCGGTCTACTTTTTGAATACCTGGGTTTTATTAATATACTACTTCAACCCTGTTAGCTTTAAAATCTGAGTCTGTCTAGTAGTAGAATCAAGTTTAATGAGTTTCATTCTGTTTTACTTTTCGAAATTGAAATAAGGAAATCCTTCCCCTAAATGTCACATGTCAAACCTGTCACATGGGAAAATGAACTTCCAATGACGTTATTACAGCCGAGTAGGTTCGAAAAATCACCGGTCGGATCTTCTATCAGTTGTTCATAACGAAGTATTCGATTGAATGAAGTGGTATTAACTTTGATCGTTTGTATGTCCTGGCTTCACTTGGTAATCCTAGTTTAATCCATATGTGAAAACTCGAAAGTTAGTTCGTTGCGTAGAATGTAATTCGAATTTGATGGAACTCAGGTTGAACTAATGGAGTAGAAACTATAGAAATGTTTTCCTATTTCCCAGCTTAGACTGACCGGTCTGCGTTTTGAATACCTGGGTTTTATTAATGTACTACTTCAGTTCTGCTAGCTTTAGAATCTGAGTCTGTCTAGTAGTAAAATCAAGTTTAATGAGTTTCATTCTGTTTTACTTTTCGAAATTGAAATACGGAAATCCTTCCCCTAAATGCCGCATGTCAAACCTGTCACATGGGAAATTGGACTTTCGAATGACGTTATTACAGCCGAGTAACATCCCTGTTTAAGTTCCAAAAATCACCGGTCGAATAGGTATTAGTCGTTCTTCTATCAGTTGTTCATAACGAAGTATTCGATTGAATGATGTGGTATTAACTTTGATCATTTGTATGTCCTGGATTCACTCCGTAATCCTAATTTAATCCATATGTGGAAACTCGAAAGTTAGTACGTTGCGTAGAATGTCATTCGAATTTTATGGGACTCAGCTTGAACTAATGGAGTAGAAAGTATAGAACTGTTTTCCTATTTCCCAGCCTAGACTGATCGGTCTGCATTTTGAATACCTGGGTTTTATTAGGTTTGTTCCAACTCAAGAATTGACCGTACAATGATCGTCAGGATTCTGCGCAATAGATAAAAATGTGTTCCAACTGAAAATGTATCGTTTGAGAACGGTTTCGTTTTTGTTCCATCCTGCTTCGGGACCGTGAGTGGAACGGTTTTGTGATCGTCATTTCGATCCCTGGTCTGGAGCAAGTACTGTTTGGACGGTTCTTGTACGGTCAAAGTTTAGACAGGCGCATAAGATCGATTAGTAACAGTTTCGTGACCGTCAAATTACCGTACAAAAGTCAGCTGTTGGAACAAACCTAACGAAGCATTCGATTGAATGGAGTGGTATCAACTTTGATCATTTGTATGTTCGGGCTTCACTTGTAATCCTAGTTTAATCCATATGTGGGAACTCGAAAGTTAGTCGTTGCGTAGAATATCATTTGAATTTTATGGGACTCAGCTTGAACTAATGAAGTAGAAACTATACAAATGTTTTCCTATTTCCCAGCTTAGACTGACCGGTCTGCATTTTGAATACTTCAAGCCTGTTAACTTTAGAATCGGATACTGTCAAGTAGTAAAACCAAGTTTATTGTGTTTCATTTCGTTCACGGTTCAAAATTGTTTGGTCCATTCATAATGTCCCTAAATCATTAAAGTAACGCTATTTGAGAGTATAATTTCCAAGTTGATTCCATATTTTTACTATTGTTCGTTGAAGATAAGGCCGTTATACTTCGTAGTATGAATATTCCTGACCTGATACTTAATCTTTTACATTCCGTTCTTTCATTAACAAAATGAATCCGGTTTTATTTCGAAACGATATTGTTTTTATCGTCATCTACTAGTTGAAAGATTTCTCCTATCTTAGTCCAGAAATGGGTATTTAAAATATAAAATTTATAACATCAGAGCTGTTACTTTCATTTCTTCGTTTATCTATCTGTCGAGATTCGTTAATGTGGACGTAAAAACTTGGAATGAAGAAATATAATAAAAATCTAAGACTTCATGTCTACAAAATAAATATGAATTATCAAAAATTACTGAAAAAGTTGATAGTATTCGGTATATGGCATCGCATAATTACTCGTTTTAATTAGGAAAAGATATAGTGAACGCTCGTTGTAGGTTATATTTCGAGTTAAATATAAGGGTTTTATAGGGTCATTCATAATATACGATCTGGACTTCTGGATGTTGTAGCTCGTCAAAAAAATGAAAGTAAGAGTATTAATTTATCCTGGAAAATGCCCCGTTTTCTATTGAAAAAAATCGTTTTTGCGATTAACTTTGGATACTTGCATTGTACAGAACACAGCTCTCGTGAGGATTTTCGTATCATACTGAGCTATGTTCTATCGTTTTTTCTTCAAGTTTCAATTAGTAAAGGTTTTGAAAGTTTCTGTGTCAATGTTTTCTACTCGAAAAAGGTCATAAGCTCCAAAGTCGAAGGTTTTCGAAAAAATCCTGAAGTCGAAAAATCGATCCTTTTTCTCAATTGAACTTAGACGGTACAATTGGCCATCAGCGTAGAATTTGGGGGAAAGCTCTTTATCTTCTTTCAAAACTTTTACGAATTAAGACTTAAGAAGAAGATCGCAAATACATTCGCTTATCAGAAATTCTCAGAAAGCTCTTTTTGTGCGACAAATAGCCAATACTTAACTGAAAACAACTGATAATTTTGTATTCAAAATTTTACTCCATCACAATGAGTTTTCCAAAACATGTAAATGTAACATTCATACATAAAACCAGTTGTAAGAAAGTCCAATCCGACTGTATTGAAGTATGGCATTAAAATATAATGGATTTTCTTGCAACTGAACGTCAGTCGACAAAAGTTTCTTCATTACTTCCCTGTTAAGTTCAAGGTGAGATGTCTGCTTCATATAATTCCTTCGATATTCATCATTCGGATTAGTTATTGTATCCCAAGAACAGACCAAATTCATCCTTGCCGCGTTCGGTCTGATTGGATTAAAAACTTAGTGAATTGGGTAGTATGTGGGTATACCCTAAAGCGTTCGGATGCTATCTTGGAAGTTTTGGGGCTTCAAGCCAAGTCGGGGAAAATAGATATTTGACCGGTGAGATTTATACAAGTTGCAGATAAGGAAAACTGTTCGCAGTCGGCGAAAAACCTTTTACTCAAAGCGTTCCATCACTTCTATCGCATCCATCGTTCTAAAGAAGAGGCTTTTTTATGATCGGGTTGATTTTCTCTGCTCAAAATTGATTACCCTGGTGTATTTCTTTCAACATACTTTAAAATCTCGTATATAATATTGAATACTCCTGATGGTATCTCGTCTTGGAAAGGATGTAGCCCCTGACAAGCTGAATATGAAAAAATTTTGATCGATACGACTTGTTTAGGAAAATTCGGAGATTCGACAGATTAAAATCTGGAGCACGGCGTCTATGATGACAGTGACATTAAGGCGTCACCTGTTTAGACGCAACAAAGAGTCACTACAGAGGAAAAAAAAAGGTACTATAGGAGAACTTTACTATTGAAAGACGTTTGCAACACTATGGTTATTATTACCGAACTATAGTAGAATGTTGATATTAGGTGTACAAATAAGTTTCCGCGGTTTTTCATTTGACCTCGTCATCCCTCTCGAATTTCTTTCCCTAGAACTATCTCTTCAAGTTTAGAAATAGATAATAATCACTTGGGGTTGAATCTGCAGAATGTGGGGGATGAGGAAGCAATTCGAGGCGTAATTCTACCATTTTGCCACCGTCTTTATTGATTTGTGAGCTGCAGCATTGTCTTGGAGGAAGAACCCTTTTTTCTTTGATAAATTTGGGAGATGATTCCTCGATCAAAATAAGCAGCCTCAGCTGCAGATTTTTTCACATTAAAGAAGTAAATCAAAAGTTCACGCAAATGATGCTTATTCGGAATAAAACTTGACATTTTTGCACGAAAAAAATTACGTGATGCTGATACGGAATCACTAGTACTTTAAGGTTATGGTGTTGCCAGATGACTAAACTTGGGATATTACGTTTTACATCTGACAATTTCTCCATAACCTTCTGGTGGGGCCATCTTTTGACAAACCGCGGAAACTTATTTGTACACCTAATATTTCGGTATTACCCTTAAATTTTCAATGAATATCGATCCAATATTCGAGGAGACACAAATTTCCTCGAAGTTACATATTTGATAATCATTAACATACTTTGACAGTGATTGACACCCAGTATGATAGTCATTGACATAATTTCATCTCACTCTTGCATCGATTCGAGTATGATATCATCCTTCTTTCTCTCACTCATACATCTTCATTTTATGGGCGACTGGGACATTCATACATACCAGAGAAATTAGAAGTTTTAGACAATTTTATTCCATACAAACAACGAAGTATCAGTATTAGTGATCTTCACATGTAAGGGTATATGTTAGAGTTTACGCACAGCGACTGCACATAATTGCGTATATTTTCGATTAAGTTCTGTTTCATATTCGTTAGAAGATTGCTACTGTTAGGAAGTTTCCGAAGAATATTTAATTGATGTAAGTAAACCGTTCAATGGTTTATATATTAAGGTTTAACCATATGGCAATAACTGTGTCAATAATATTACATCGAACAGTGATTGACATGGGGTTCAACCTTAATGTTTGAATCATCGAAGGGTTTACTTACATCAATTAAATATTCCTTAGAACCTTCCTAAAAGTAGAAAACTTCTCACGAATATGAAACATAACAAAATCGAAAAATATATTCGCGATTATGTACAGTCCTTAAGTAAACTCTAACATATACAATTACTGACACTACTACAAAATATCGCGTCAAATATCTAATGATGGCGTTTTCAGAATGATTACCTGAGGAAATTGAACTTGACCCAAATAGAAATAATTCTGTATGAAATATGCGGAGACAGATAAAAATCTTAGATAGCACTAATAGTTTATTACATCGATATTTATGTGAAAATACAACTAATACTTTTTGTTACTTCATTGTTTATATAAAAAAAACTGTCTAAAATTTCTAATTTTTTTACTATTTCAAGTATGAATGTCTCATTGACTCATATAAAGAAGATGTATGAGTGAGAGAAAGTAGGATGATACCATACCCAAAATTAATGCAAGATTGAAATGAAATAATGTCAATGACTATTATTCTGGGTGTCATTTAGTATCAAGGTATGACAATGACTATGAAATATGTAACTTCGACGGGATTGGTGCCTCCTCGAACATTCAATCGATATTTATTGAAAGTTTGAAGATATTATCAAAATATTAACATTCAACTTAAGTTCGGTAATAATAACCATAGTATTACAGTAAAATTAGGAACCGAATTCGCCTACTGAAAGTATCCCTAATACCGATTAAATACAGTTGAGGTGAACCATGTGACTCCTATATTCATTAAATTCTGATCGGACGTAGTAATTTCTAGCTGACAAATCAATGATTCATGAGAGTTGCCAAAATCATACGGTCAGCCGGTTTAAAACTCATTCAGTTGCGAATATTTGTGCAATTAATGATTAGCTCTGCAACAGCATATTCTTCGAACGTCGCGTTTGTAGGCCCACTGAATTTTATGCATGATTGCTACATAATTGAGTTATAGGTACGTGGAAAATATTCGTATGGGCGATGATATGAATAATTGCGTTATTCTCTTAGATGTTTTCGTGGTATTTCGTCGGAGCACTGCAATGAATTACGAATATTTTCCGCAATTTGTCACCCTATATATTGACTTGATGAATGTTTGAGTTGCTTATTTTGCATTCAAGTGATCTATACTGAAATGGTTGTCTCCCTCCGTATCCAAAAAATATTCTCTATTAAACTGAAACAACGTTTTCAATGTTGCATAATAAAACAGTTCAGTTTTCATTACCTATAAGAAATAATGTCCATTTCTTATAGGTGATTCCAGACATAATTTTTTTTCAGAAATAACGGATCCTCAGAAAAAACATATCGTATGTCTGTTTTTGTTTCGTAGGTTTTTGAGAAAAAATTATTCAAATCAGTGAAATAAGCAAGCGAATTCAAACGATTAAACTTGACGCTTTAGTGTGACACATAGTCCGTTTGAGCCATCGGTTGGCCATGGAAATTTGGCATATTCCACTGTGTATATTAAAATTTTAGGTTATGTTGTTCATTTTCTTGTCTGATTGATACGCAATGTTGTTAATATTGCATAGAGTTCTCTGATAACTCGCAAGTTCGTCGGACAAGGTCGGGTACATTCGGTAACGTTGATTTATTTTATGTTATGACAGCAAATACTGCCAACTTCAGATTAACAAACAAACGCCTAGTATGCGCTCAAACTTTCGTGAACGGACTATATAGTCTAAGAGCTGGCTACGTATTTCATTAACTGGCTCCGGCACGAAAAATTTTTCCTGGATGAGGTTCGATTGCTGCCGTCAAAGCGAAAGCCCGATCGTCAGAAGGCGCGCTGGAAGCTATGTGCGTGGGCGGGCGTTCGAACATGTAAATTTTCCGAATAAAAAAACTTTTAATCGGCACGGCTGAAAATTTGCATAGATATCGGATAACACAAGAAGAAGCAGGAAAAAAATTGTCAGAAGTGTAAGTGGAAGCTAAAGGGTTGTCAGAAGCTGTCAAAGTGGTGAAAAATTTCGGAAAATTTAACTCTCAAGGGGCACTTCTGACAATTTGCATATGTATTGTTTATGTATAGAATAAACTATATGCAAAGTGTCAGAAGGCAAAGTGAAAGCGGTCATGAGGTATTCGGGTGCAAAGTGCGAGAGCGTCCGAGTGAGCCGATCGCTTTTCTCTTTGTTATTACACCGTATGTATTTTTTATAGCACTAAAAAGAAGTATTATTAATATTCCAACAGTTAATAATGAAGATATTCATTGAAAAAATAAATTTTATTTATAGCAGTTTTTGTATTTGTAGCACAGTAAATTAAAAAATCAATTAGTATCACATTCGGTATCTTGCACACTCTCTTCGTATTCAGGATCTTCGTCGCTGTCATATTCGGACTCCTCATCAACTAAAAATAATAAATAATTAAATAAATTATAAAAACCATATTAACCGTGGAGATGAGTAGTGCTTTGAAAATAACCTTCCGAATCCTCGTTATTCAAAATGATGTCTTTCACTGATGGTGGCAATTGTGGGCCTTCAAACCATAAAAAGTCATATTTGCTTCCATCACTTAATATCCATCCTGATGTTTCGGGCTCAAATTTGATTGAATCCGATAATGTTGCATTATTCCATAAATGCGCAATATAGTGTGCTCTTCTCATTTTTGTAGAAGCTCGGTGTAGCAAGCGTCAAAGTTTTTTTTTTAAAGCTTCGTTGGTATTTTTAATTTTATAATTGCGGAGGAACATTCGAAATCTGACATTATCGATTTTTTTACATGACTCATACCCGTACATGCTACAAACGAATGCTTCTATTTTGTCAAAAGTATCGGCGGTATCGATTGATATGTCTCCTAAAGTAGAGAATGCCTTCTGAAACTCTTCATTTTTTGAAACTAATTTAAATGGACGGTGTTCACCTTTCCTGAAAAATGCAGGATTGTAATCGCAACCTGTAAACGCATGTAATCCCGGCAATGCTTTGCACAGATCTAATCCCAAAAGTTCATGAAGCGCATTCACATTTATAATATGCCGACTATTAGAGACTCCGCATTCAATATAAATTTTCGCTGTTATTTTGCTTTACAAAAAAAAATTAAAAAACTTTGACGCTTCCTGCTTGCCACCTTGCTACACCGAGCTTCTACAAAAAATGAGAAGAGCACACTATATTGCGCATTTATGGAATAATGCAACATTATCGGATTCAATCAATTTGAGCCCAAAACATCAGGATGGATATTAAGTGATGGAAGCAAATATGACTTTTTATGGTTTGAAGGCCCACAATTGCCACCATCAGTGAAAGACATCATTTTGAATAACGAGGATTCGGAAGGTAATTTTCAAGCACTACTCATCTCCACGGTTAATATGGTTTTTATAATTTATTTAATTATTATTATTTTTAGTTGATGAGGAGTCCGAATATGACAGCGACGAAGATCCTGAATACGAAGAGAGTGTGCAAGATACCGAATGTGATACTAATTGATTTTTTAATTTACTGTGCTACAAATACAAAAACTGCTATATATAAAATTTATTTTTTCAATGAATATCTTCATTATTAACTGTTGGAATATTAATAATACTTCTTTTAGTGCTATAAAAAATTCATACGGTGTAATAACAAAGAGAAAAGCGATCGGCTCACTCGGACGCTCTCGCACTTTGCACCCGAATACCTCATGACCGCTTTCACTTTGCCTTCTGACACTTTGCATATAGTTTATTCTATACATAACAATACATATGCAAATTGTCAGAAGTGCCCCTTGAGAGTTAAATTTTCCGAAATTTTTCACCACTTTGACAGCTTCTGACAACCCTTTAGCTTCCACTTACACTTCTGACAATTTTTTTCCTGCTTCTTCTTGTGTTATCCGATATCTATGCAAATTTTCAGCCGTGCCGATTAAAAGTTTTTTTATTCGGAAAATTTACATGTTCGAACGCCCGCCCACGCACATAGCTTCCAGCGCGCCTTCTGACGATCGGGCTTTCGCTTTGACGGCAGCAATCGAACCTCATCCAGGAAAAATTTTTCGTGCCGGAGCCAGTTAACGAAATACGTAGCCAGCTCTCCGTCTAATACGCGTTGGCATCAATTTCATTTGTTGAATGTAGAATCACAGTTTACGAAGCTAACTGGCCAATCTGTGAATTGTCTCCTTACTAATTATGTTTGCTCTTATATCATGAAGACGTTTCAACTATAAGAATAAAATTCGAATTTTCAATTACCTGTACTTTATTTCTAGCGAATAATTGGATATGAATTTATCTAACAGTATGCTGCACATGAAAAACCCTACATTTCATCAAAGTGAAAATGTTAATTCTCTGCGATCATTCAATAATCTTTTGCTAAGGGATTTTCTCCTCCAAATTTCGGCTATCGTAGGCGTTAGTAAAACCGTCATTCCAAAATTTCGTGAGTTCGTTCAAACAATCCCCACCCACCCCAGGCTGCTGAGATTAGGTTTCCTGTCCATCACTTTCCACCCCCTTGTTCGTGATACGGAGTTTCGAGTCGACGTTTCAATGTCCGCTTTTCATTTATCAACTTCAATTTGAAAATCCGAAGAATTTTCGTAACTGCATGTCGATGCTGTGAATCTGTCTCGTTTAAAAATGTTTTCATCCACTCAGATTTTTCTATGAATGATGAAAATGAATCGAAATTTCTTCGATATATTATTTGGGTTATTTCAGGCATATTTACTTCTTTTGTTCTACGTTTCGGCCAGCATTAGCCAGCCGTCGTCAGGAAAACACTTCAACACTCAGAAAAGCAACTTCCGTCATTCTTTGAAAATGTTTGTCATTTTTTCACAGTTCTTGGAAAACAATCGATGTTCAATTTAAATTTGATTCATCCAATAGTCAAAAATTTGATCTTTTTAGGATGGGTCTTGTTATTGGAGCCCAGATGGTTTTGATAATAACAGACGGTTTACTGATGGGGTTTTTGATTATATGCATGAAAGCTGCTTCATTCAATTTTCTACGTCTCAGTTTCCTTCTTTTGATATTATGGAAGCTTCAGCTCATGAAATCGTGTGGTCTTCATTCTAAGCATGTTGGGCAAGCTTTGACTCATCAGTAGCTAGTTTTTTTATGTTTTATGATTCGAATTTCTGAGGGGCTTTTAGTTTCTTCAATATAGGCTCTACTGCACTCACAAGGTACTTCATACATTATGCAGTTTTTGGTTAGTTGATTTCTATTATCAGCTTTCACTTTAGTTAGATTGTATCTTAAGTTTTCAAATCTGTTCTCACATTGTGCTTAATTTCAATTTTTCTTATTTTTTGAGATAACCCTTTAACAATTTATGATTCGGTTTGACTTGTTGTATGTCGTTGTTCTGTTGTTCTTGGGATAGCCATTTTGCTTAAGAATTTCAGATATAATATTCTTAATTTTATCATCTTGAAAAGGGCATATTTTCGATGTCTTATTATAATAGACTTTTGGTGATCAGATTCAAAATAAAGGTACTGTTCTGAATTTGTTGGCTCTTGATAAAGAGTGGTTCTTGGAATATCATTATTTATCTACAAGCACATCTAAGAAAGGAAGCTTGTTATTTTCCTCAATTTCCAACGAGACCAATCGTTAAGTTCGAGGAATCCACCCTGTCATCCTTTGGCAAAGTTTTTTCCTGGTTTTTATAGAAATACGAAAAGACAACTGCTTCCATCTAATTGTATGATTTTCTTCGGAATATTTCTTGGTACTGCATCGATCTACTCCATTCCCTTCCAATCAGACATTTTACAGCTACCTTTCGCTTCCTTTCTCAATACCTGGCAACTTACAGGAAGCACCAGTTCCCAGAAAAGTTAAATTATATCCTGAAACTTCAGAAACTGATAATCACGAAACATTGTTAGTAGCTTTCCGAATGGTTTCATTGTGATGTCTCGAATTTGTGGGCGATTCTATCAAACATTTCTAGACAATTTGACTCCATTGAACAAACTGCGTTTCTTGAGCTGGCATCATGAATACAAACATTCTCGTTGTGGAAACTTCGACGTCTTGAATATTGCTATTGTATGCATGTTCCTCTTTGATTTCGTTGCAGCGCAAAGAAATGTTTCTATTGTACATTATCGTCGATTATTATCGGTACGATCGAATTCTAGTGCTCCTAACAATCTGCGTATTCTAGAAGTAGATCAATTAACGGTATGTGCTTCGTTGCTTTTATTTTTTTTTAACGAAAGTTTGATCATATCTTCATATTTCGAGTTTATAGAACCATCCAGCTTATTGCATAATTTTTGCGGAATGTATCTTGGTAATGCATGGATCCTACCCCTTTTTGCACCAATAGCTGGAAAGTTGAATTATTACCTGAATTTTCAGGAACTGACTCTGTTAAACAAACTGCGTTTCTTGAGCAGGCAGCATGATTAAAAACACCGTCGTCCTGAATATTGCTATTCTATGCATAGGAAATATTACCTTATTGTTTGATTTTTTGGAATGTTTTTTGGTAGTGCATCGATCTACTCTATTTCCCCCGATCAAACACTTCACAGCTCCCCCTTTGATTCATTACACAATACCTTGAAACCCATAAGAGAGAGCACTGATAGCCAGAAAAGTTAGATTATAACCCGAAACTAATAATCACGAAACATTGTTAGTCATTTTCCGAATGGTTTCATTGTGATGTTTCTAGTTTGTGGGCGATTCTATCAAACATTTCTAGAAAATTTTTGCGGAATGTATCTTGGTACTGCATCATCGATCTACTCCATTGCCTTCCAAACATTTTCGCAGCTTACCTTTTGTTTCATTACTCAATACCTTGCCGCCTATAGGAAAGAGCACTTATAAACAGGAAAGTTAAATTATAACCTGAATTTTCAGGAATTGACTTTGTTAAGCAAACTGCGTTTCTTGAGCAGGCAGCATGAATAAAAACACTCTCGTCTTGAATATTGCTATTGTATGCATGCCACTCTTTGAGCTATTCGTTGCAGCGCGTAGAAACGTCTCTATTGTATTTCAACATAAGCGTCGATTATTATCGGCACGAGCGAGTTCTAGTGCTCCTGACAATCTACGTATTGTTTTTTTTTCACCTTTTGGGAAAGGGAAGTCTGTGTGCATTATAGAAGTAGATCAATTAACGGTATGGTTTGAGGAACGTATAGTCGGCCAGGTCGATGCACCAGGTGTTCGTCAGTTCTTCGAGGGAGTTCAATGGAGTTCAACGTTTGAACGTCGATGGCCTAGCTGTATGGATTAATTTCTTCATTTGCTGAAATGGCGATCAAGATTGATTCTTTTCTTCGGTCGATTGGCTTCCGGAAGTGCAGCGGATTTCTATGGAATTTCAATCCGAATTCGATATGATAATGGTTGATGGATCCCCTGAAGGATTGGCCATTATTGGTCTGAAATGAATGGACTCGACTCTTCATATTTGAACGATCAGCCTAGATTTTAAGTCATATTAACTTGGCGCATTCGCCATTTTGCAACATAAGAATTTCTGGTAGTTTTCACGAATGTTACAACGGAAATGTTCGCAAACTACTCACAATGTTAACATAGGTGGCAACTGATGAAAAAGTACACGTTTTTTTATGATAAAAGACAACATTTCGAATAGTCTTTTTAATACTAAGCTGTTGAAAATCTGAAACTCATTCAACAGAAGACGTAATATTTTGTGATCCATTGGCGCTTTTTATGTTTCAGTAAATACCACTATGAGAACATTCTTTATCGCCGGATTAAACTCTTTTTCTCCCCTAGGCTGAGTAGAGAGAATTTAAAAAATTAAAAAAATTTTAAATACGCGATTTTCGTTGTAGTTGAATAAGACAATTTTCTATCGGGAAATGAAACAATCTAATGTTTCATAGTGTATATTCTCGTGTATATTTCATAGTAAAAAATCACAGTTTTCATCATCAAAATAATGATGGTTTTGTTCTTGCCGTCTTTTCTGCTATTTGTTGCAACACTACTTCGAAGTCTTATTTTTTTGACAACTCAGCTTCAATTCACAAAACGGCCAGATAATTCAAACGCTCTTGGAACATGCTGATCGCAAATACGATAAAATTTGCTGAACAGTTGCAAAAGTGCATGAAAACATTCTAATTGTAATATCGATATAGGGAAACACTTGCACTAAGCTTTATCAGTTCTAATGAAGGTACTCATCTCGAGTAGAGTTTTTCTAACTGAGCAGAGTAGGATTTGAAGTGCAAACATCCAACGTAAAGTTTTTCATCAAAATCGTCAGGAAAACTAGTGATGAGATTAGTAACCGCTACTCCTAATTCTTCAGAACTAATCGATTGCAATTTTAACAAAAAAGAGAACTTCGCAGCAAAACCCTTGTAGCAATTTTAAAGTTCATTCAATTGTCTCGTTAGATAGTCAATTATAGCAAGATAAACCCATATTCTGAAGTTTTCCTCCCACTCAAATCAGTACATCCCACTCGAGTTTCATCAGCAGGCGCGCAGTTCTTGTTGTGGCTCTTCTTTCTTCACTTCGATATTTCTCAAATCCAGAATTGATCTTCGCTCTCTCCGCAAATCGATCGAATTGATCACTTAATCCTACGATATAATCAACCAATGACTCATAATACAACACTACTTCATCTATACCAATGCCAACTTTCTGTATTGCTTCGCTCACTTTATAAAACAATAAAATTGTTGTAGTTTTCGAAGATGGCTCTTTCTACATTTTCGTAAAGGAGTTAAAGAATTTTTTTTTATTCGCCGAAAATTTGCCGCCCTTCAAATCGTGCCGCCCCGCCCCTAGGATATGGCCTATGTTGGCCTAAGCTGTCAAAGGGCAATGGTTTTTGGCAAAGAAAGAAACTGAAAGAGAATTACTGTGAAGAATCTTCCAGGAATGGATTACATATTCCAAAAATTTCTTTCAGAACTCTAGATCTGCAACATCTAAAAAGTATTTTGATCTCAGTAAGAATAAAGTGCACCATACTACAGTAATTACTGAATAAACGTAAAACTGACAACATCGAATAACAATCTGACAGTAAAACGGCACGAATCTCACACAAATTCATTACACAAAGTACAAGATGTCAAACTTCCCATTCTCCGAATCGATTTCATATCTGCGAACGGAATATACGCGACAGCACAACCGAAAGAGAACCCCCCAGACGATTCATCATGCGGCCGTCAAATAGCTCTTGTTGTAAACGGCTCGTCCGGGTAAGCCACAGGTGCATTTCGCGATTTGCCGCACATAAATCGCGTGGCGTATGGCCTGCTGCGACTCGCGAACTTGACAAGTGGGTTACGATGCCGAAGACAATGCGCCATCATTAACACGGACGGGCAGACGGACGGACTTTCCGGCCGAGAAAAATTGCGAACCGCCGACCGCAAGACGGACGTGCATCGGACACGGAAAGATATTAAACTCGCGTTAGTTCTGACCCCGTGCATGTGTGCTCGATAGAAAGCGCATCTAGTGGATGTTTATGTACAGAGTTAGGAGAATTGATGGTTAGGAGCAAACACCTATAGGGAGGGAAGCACCAATTTCCAAATTTGGAAAGGGTATTCGGCCTTTTCGATTCATATTGAGGGGATCGATTATGCATTGAATGAAAATAATTCAGCCAACTTTTCAGCTTTTTATCTCTAGCCATTTTTTAAATGTCTCTAAAAAATAATACTTTTTTCGAATTTATTTTTTTTTCTTGTGAAATCCAAAATTTTCGAATGGTGATTTTTTCTCTTGATTCTTTGCTGTTAAAGGAACAGACGTATAATTTTTTATCAATTTCAGCTGAAAAATCGATTTTAGAAAAAAAATAAAATTATAGTCATTGGTTTTTCGTTGTTCTTCAAAACTGTACACTGACATTTTTTGACATAAAATGTCTTCTCTGGTCCTTCATATCATGGAATTATTTCACATTTTCGAAATTGGAGGAACATTTTGACAAAAAATTAAAACTGTTTGAATTTTGGTGCCGTTGTACTCATATTGGCTCCCTGAACAATATTAGTGAAACAAACAATTGGCGATCTCTCTTAGTTTGGATAGTAATATTTCTATTATATAATATTTCTCGGACTTTTGGGGCCCATATCTTCCAAACTAAGACAGATCGCCAATCGGTTGTTTCACTAATAGGCCCTTTCTATTTGACGCCGCATCACTTCCAAACTGATGCAAAATCAGTTCATGCGCGTTCTATTTCACAATGTTGTGATTTTGAACTGATGCGCATCACTTCCAACTGATGTTGCTTTCTGACAAAATCAGTTTAATTTCCACAATCACTTCAGTTCATCATAACAATAACATAACCTAACATTTTGGAGAAAGTTTACAATTTACTTCTAAACATAACAGAAAGTGAATTATTATCCTCGGTTTTCATTCCTAGTAATGAATAATACATATTACTTTTAGAATTTCCGTCCGAACTATCGTCGACGGTACTCTGCTTTCAAACCTTATCGTTTTGTTGATTGTCATCCGAAAAAGGCATGTTCTATTTGTCAAAATCACTTCACTTCCAACTGAAGTGATTTCGGAAATTATTCAGGCAAATAGAAAGCTAGGAATATTGTCCAGGGAGCCAATATGAATACAACGGCACCAAAATTTCATGGATATCTGCTGAATGCCAAAATTCGAACAGTTTTAATTTTTTTCATAAAGTTCCACAAATTCCAAAAATGTGAAAAAAATTCATGGTATAAAGGACCAAAAAAGACACAAAAAATGGCGGTGGACACTTTTGAAGAACACCGACTATAATTTTATTTTCCTTCTAAAAATCGATTTTCTCTTTTTGTACTTCATTCAATAACGAATTATTTCGTCTTTTCACTGCAAACATTTTTTCCTTTTCTTCTGATTCGGCTAAATATATGAAAGTTTATCTGAAAAAGCAAAATTAATTTGAAATTTATATAGCAGAAAATTTGCAAAATCGGTATTCACCATCCTATTCTCAATTTTCCATTTCATTTTATAGCCTGAAAAGAAGGGTCTTGAAATATTCACTTGCCATACGCAAAGTTGGGATGGTTCGAATACTGCAGGCCATTTAAGCAGACGCCAGGATTTCAATACAAATTAGAAATTATCTCAACCTCGGAAATGAAGCTTCTGGAATATGAATAGGGTATAATGAAGATGAAAAAGTTTGATAGATATATATCATTCTTTTATCTTGGTAATTTCGAATATGCCGCACGAAACATGATAGATATGTCATTATATCCACTTGAAAATACATAATATATCTATTATTTTTATTCTTCATACTTTGGCGTGCTTCTATGCGTAAAAAACGCTCTGAAATAATAGTTTCAGTAGTTCTGTGGTAATAAATAGTTTTTTAAAATTAATATCATATTCAGATCTTCAAATAAGTGTAGATTAGAAAAAAATTAATAAGGGAGTGTTTGGAAAATTGTTAATGAGATGGCTGACTGTTCTGAAGATTTCTAGCGCAAATTGGATAATGAACAAGCGCACACAAGCTTACATGCCTCTCAATACGTTTCATTTCTGGTTTACAATAATTTTTCCTGGGTATTTTTCAATCAGTTTCTTACGCGATTTTCCCAATCGTTAAACTTCAAACGAAAAAGTTTATCCGATTTACCTTCAGATCGTTAATTCGAGTTTAGCCACTAACACTCACTATTTTATGTACCTGCAAACTACTTTTGATGTCGTATATCGTAAAGTTTTATCCTGCTGAACTGGCAGAATATACATGGCAGTATATCCTATTTTTAGAATTCCTAACTTCATAAACTTCGAAACAATGAAGGAACTGGGTGAATTCAGAATTCGAATGAAGTTACCTTCCCCATGATGTTTTTCCAGAATGCTCATGGAGAACATGAAATGAAATGTTTTATTTCCTGCATTCATGGTTGTGCTTGAAATGGGCCACGACTCCCTCTCTAATTTGTTCCTTTCTACATCAGTATCTTCCTATTATTTCCGAATATGAATGAAGCCTCTCGTTTTATGTTCATCTCCGTATTTGTTATATGATGCTTTTATTCAATCGTTCTCCCAAGTTTTTTATTCGTTTCATTATTCATACGCACATTTTCTAGTTCCCCCTTTTCGACGTAGCATTAGTCTAATGTTCCGAGAATATGCTAGCTGGCGGGCCATGAAAATGGTATATTAAATTCGAAATGCCAACAGATACTAAAAGCATTTTTACATCTCCTCATTATTTTTTAGCAATTTTATACTTCGTTTTCTAAATTTCCTGACATTGTTTATCAAACCTTGATAGAAATCACAGATCAAAAAAACTTGTATTAATATCAGTATTCATCGAAAATACTGTATTGAATCTGGTGTATAAATATTTGATCTTCGGAATTTCAAATACTCTCGACTTTCTACGAGAATTCATAAGAGTTTTATTGCAAGAATAGTCATTTAATTAATCAACTGGTTTATTAATCGCCAGACTAATAAATGGGTTGATTACACAATTTTTCCGACGATCTCATTTAAATTGAGTATAAATTCTTGATTAAAATACATTTTTATGTTGCATTATGTTTCAGAGAGTTGTAAAATTACTCGTATTGCTTCTGAATACTTTGTGTTCGTTTGCCAATGAAAATTGCATTTTAAAATAGTAGACATTGAACATTCAAATGGGACATTTTTAATCGATTTCGTGTATTTAAACCTGAGCTTTTATTTTGTGTTTTCGTAAAACATAACTATTCGAACATCAAAGTTTATGATGCCTCGAAAACATAATCATTTTTGTGATCGATAACAAAATTTGAATGACATCTGCTGCTTTCATTTAATTTTTTTTTTTCGTGAAATCTATAGCTTAACCTTTAATAGAAGCAAAGATGACAAAGAGTGAAAATAAATCAAGTGGTTTTTCGCAGAATGTATGCTTTTACGTGAGGCCCTTCAATTTTTTTCTTGTTGGGTCACTTATTGTTCTATTCGTTAAAAAATGTTAGCTTGGTAAGCATTCTGGTTTTTTCCATACTCTCAATTTTTTGCAATTTCCCCATATGTATTGGGTCGATTTATCCTAAATTTGGATATGTAAAATCGTTCCATTTCCAGTGGAGATAATTAAGCACTATGTGGAATTTTGCCACATTTCACCAATCACCTCTTGAATTTCGCAGCATAATTTGTCCCTCGATAATTTGATTCGTTCGTTTTTAAATATTTTGCATAGTTTTGCATTCAATGTATTTGGAGTACATGATACGCTTTTCCCAGAAATTTGCAAATTAAATTAATGTGTGGGTTGCGTTAGTTTAGAAATTTACTTTCATTATATTGCACAGGTTTAAAAACATTGTTCACTTGTTAACTCCCATTATGACCTGGAAATATGATTTATTCATGTCGAATTCTAGTTTAATTAGAAGTTTTTGATTAACTAAACACACAGTTTGTCATATTTTTCAATCTAGAATGAACCATAAATTTTCATACTTTCAAATACTGAAGCTCTGTCCATTTGTATTGAATATCAGTTGAAAAGTTTAATTTTTCTTACTACTGATAAAAAAGTGGCACGTCACTGAGGTATTTGAAACTTACAATTATTTTTGAATTCTTCGTTCAATTTGTGGCAAAAATTTCTCCTGTCGTTTTTCGCATAGAGCACTGTTTTAGGTAAAAAACTAAAACATCTTAACTTAGCGTCTCTACTACATATTGACTAGTAACGGCAAAGATATAAGAGATTTTTGTCCCTGTGAACGGAGAAATCGAAAATAATTGCTATATAGTTTGAAATATCTCAGTAGCGTATCACTTATTTCAGTCAATTTAAAGTAAAACTTCAACACCTTATATTTTGAAAACAATTCATTTGCAGACATTCATGGGAACTTTTTTTTCATAAAATGATTTGGGCAAACAACCGCATTCATTCGGAAACACCCTATATCACAATATCAAATTTCCAGACCAAATTTTCTTGAAAATAATTGCAATCATTGGCTTCATTCACTTTAGAAAGGTTTTTCGAAATCAAGGAGTATGACACATATTAATAACCAAATTAATGGTTATCACCAATATTTTCAATTGTGTTTTTGCAACCATCATGTAGAATGTCTTGCCTTCTCCCTAGCCCCTCTGACGAGGTAAAAGAAAAAAAATGACATTACGAAAGAGAACACATCAGAAGCCCCAATTTAAACGTGGCGCTGCTCCCCAAAAATGTCTATGTCAAAAGTTTTAATGAATTCTCATTCATGTTTACGATTTTCGATCCTCAATTCGAAACATTGTGTGTTGGAATAACAAAGCTCAGAGTTTCCTTCCCGGTCGCTGATTATCTCTTGTTATTCATGAATATTCAACAATTATCTCCTTTCAAAGCATATACATATTTTGGTAACAGACGTTTTAGAAATAGGTTTCCTCAGAGAGTCAACAACCTGAGGATATTTTCTCTTCGACACAGAAAGAATAACATGGTACCGGTCTCGAGTAAATCCAGGTGAATGGGAATATTGTCGCTTCCATAAAGTTCACTCATTTCGAGCCACCTTGATCTTGAATTCTTGAAGTAGAGGTCATTTGCACGTGCAACAACTTTACTGTAACGTAATACCGAAGATTGTATTTCGTAAGTTGATTCATGAGAATTTATATGCGAGGTGAGCAGATATTAATTAATACGTCGTGACATTAAATTGTCGATGACGGAAGATTGTTTATTATTGGTATTTGGGTGAGTTTGTTGAAGTTCACTTGAAGTGAGGAAATATATAGAGCATTTTGTAGTTGGTTGCACTGTATTAGTTGTTGTTACCGGATAGGCAAAGCCTAACATTCCTGGGTGGACCGTAGTCCAGAAATGCGGGTTTTCCTACGAGGAAAACATACTATTTTTCCTAATTCCTTAAAAATTCAACAGAGATTAATAATTTCGAAAAAAACCAACAATTTTATATTCATGTGCTTTGAAATTCGCAATAAAATCAGTTGGGTACAAAGGAAACGTTAAAAGGTGAAAGCTCATAAATTCAATTGCTAATGTTATCAAAAGCAAGATAAGAGATAATGAAATTTTCTTTCCTGGGATCCCCAAGAGATGATTTAGCCAGTGAATAGGTACTGCTTCATCGAAATTATTTCTGAAGAAATTAAGAAAAAAGTAAGAACATGCATTGAATGTTTTATGTAGAGCACTAACAGTCAGTATCAGTCTTGATGTTTTCTTCAAAAATGTTTGTCATGAATGTCAAAATTTCTTAACGATTTGCAGAAAATTATCTCATCGTACATCATCATTATTAGTATCTCTGGAGCTTTGAACAGTTATAACCTTTATTTCATTGGGGTTTATTCAGTTTTGTTTTTATCGACCCAATTTAAATGAATATCTACAAATATTGAAAATATGAAATGAGGAACATTATTTTGAAAATAGTAATAACAAAAAATTTGGGAAAGAAATCGACAGGAAAGAATCCATTCGTGCACAAATTTTAAACTTCCAACTGAATTTGCTGTAGGTACCAAAATAATAAAAGTGAACCGTTTTGATTCAATATTCTTCTAATTTTTTTTTATTATCTGAAATGCTCCCTATGTTCAACTTTTCTCGTTTTTATTTCAATTCATTTGGTTGTCTGTTCACCCACATATTTCAATGCAGAAGTGACCTACTGATTCGAATGAAACAATCTTAAAATTCATTTTTTGACACATTTCCATAAAGTTTTCTCTACATCATAAACATAATATTCATTCATTATATTTCGCGTTAGGATTATATAGAGAACCATTAGTCAATTCATGAATTTTAATATTTTCAAATCGAATAACGGTACATGTTCCATTTTTTTGTTCATTATTTCCGATTGATGTATGGGAGAAACTCCAATTTAATGGAGGTAGACAATTTCAATAAATCGTCTACATATAGTTATCCAAAATGGGTCAAAACGTCTTCGTTAAAATTTATTGTATTGCGGTCATGATTTAGAAGGACATACCACAAATATGGATGAAATTATCCATAACCAGAATCGAATACGTGAATATTCATTGATTTTAGAATAAAGCAAGACCGGATGTAAATATTATATTAGATTAAACTGTGATTGTGACACTTGTTACCTTTTATACTGTATTTATCTGGCCAGTTTTTGTCAATCACTATTATGAAGTTTTCCATTGTTTTCTACTTAAGCAACGGGGGCGATAAATAATGATATCAACTGAAATAAATGCATAAAACTCAAAGTCAAATACAGACTGTCCAGTCCAGTGCTTGAAAAGCAGTGACTCAATCCACTGAATTTAGACCACCTAGTGGGACAACGAAGAGATTTGCTAAAACTTCAGCTTCATAACAATGACTGCATTGCTTCCCAAGACCTCGCTGCAACTTCAAGAAAGTATAGGCGTTGTAACATTCAAAACTCGTCAATTCAGACATTCAAAACTCAACTGAATGTTACATAACTGTTCTAGAAAGGACGAAAAACATTAAAAGAAAAAACCAACAGTATCCCATCCCCAATAAGTAGCCATTAGTAGACTTTAAATGTGTAACTTAATTTTTGAGATGTTTTCTTCTGCCGAATTCCATACCTAAACATTCACCAAAACATTGCATATTGAAACTGAATATGCAGAACATAATTTTTATGAATAGTCTTTCTCTCAGCGAACGAGATAATAAATTTGCGCAAGCATCAGTGCTGTCAATCGCGGCGCCTTAAAATGCCGCTCCATTTGTAAGCGGGCACCTTTTCCCACAACACCATGAGTCCCCATACGATTTAGGTCGCTCCTAAACCGCGACAAACAATACCTCAAGGCGTCTCGGAATGAAATACGAGCTTCAGTCATGGACACTTCAGACATCACGGTGTCACATGTGTGTTTCTCAATTTCACGGTTAAAAAAATGGAACTTTTAACAATGCGACCGACGGCGGGAAATAAAATACAAGATCACATGTGTATGAAGAATAATAGTGACGCGGAGTTTTGTTCCGCTGACGGCGACAACTTACAACAGATTCGTCGGCCGAAAACGACACTTTGAAATCTGTCTGTTAGGAGAATAGTTTTCTTTCATTCATCTTCATCTTATAGTAATTATACTTAAGTCATTATGACATAAGTTTGTCACGTTTTTTATCATTGTTCCGAAATTGAATCAGATATTTAGGATGGAATACCACTATTTAACGGTCTTAAAAGAACAGAAGATTCCAAAACCAACACTTGGAAAGCAAAACCTGGTTTAAAACACCCTCCTGGCCCAAAAGCAAGAATTAAGTATTTTGTATCTTAATATTGAAGGTATTTATTCGACTAGTTTAAAGTTTCAATTTTGTAAAAACGTCGAGACAGGTTTTTTTCTACTGAGGTTTTTCCCTTTGTTCTGGTATCATATGCCAGAATAGTATGGTATCCCGTTTTGCACCAACCTCAGCTAAGGACTTTTTTGTTTCATGTAATGTATTTTGTTAGCTCAATCATTCAAAAGAATCATGGGAAATCAATAATGAATATATTCATTATATGACACTTTACCTCTCGAAACGTGATCCTTGAAACGAAATGATACGCCAGTTACAATGATACGGCGAAAATTCAAACTGAACGAATTCAGCTTCTGTAACCGAGTCGTATTTGACCATCTTTCATTTGATTATTTTATCGAATCATTTGCTATTGAGACGAAATAATATTCTTGCAACAAGCATTAAAGTGAAAAATCTGTTATGCTCGATTAGAAAAATATAAGCTTTATATACAGGGTGTTTCCTAAACATGCGGGGTTGTTCCTTGGACTATTTTAAGCATGTTTTGTCCTTTGATGATTTTTGAAAAACCTCTTTGTTTCGAAGATACAGGGCGAACAACATTTTTCATATTTTTAAAATAATAATAGTTTAAATAAAAATGCGTACCGCACTGTGTTACTAAGTAGGTACAATTTATTTTTAAATTTGTTTAACAACATTCCAATTACTAAAAACGTTCAGTTTTTCGACTTAAAATTGATAAGTTCAGATGGTAAAGGAATACAGATTAAACAGGGTTTTCATTTGAATTCGTTTTTTTGGCAAGAGGTGGTCATTTTCAACAGTTTTTGTAGGTTAAGTTAAATTTTCGTGTAATT
Organism: Propylea japonica; assembly: GCA_013421045.1. NCBI lineage: Eukaryota > Metazoa > Arthropoda > Insecta > Coleoptera > Coccinellidae > Propylea > Propylea japonica. The sequence continues at coordinate 46,370,045 of CM024246.1, forward strand.
TTTCATAATAAAATGTTATTATCTAAAATTTTGTTTCCCCTGTATCTTCGAAACAAAGAGGTTTTTCAAAAATCATCAAAGGACAAAATATTCTTAGAATATAGTCCAAGGAACAATCCCCTGAATTTTTGCCGCATGTTTAGGAAACACCCTGTATAACTTTACTTACAAGAATGATTGATATTCCAGGCAACTGTGAAAAATCGAAATTAGGTTGGTAAGAGGTTTTTGATTCTTTAGCGATGAGCAACAGGTGAACATTCAAGCGCTGATAATAGTTTATATAGTTATTGTTTAAAGAGAGGCTACAGTTTACTGCGTCCTCAAGGTCTATTGTGCCCCCTTACAGAGCTGTTCTGGCCACACCTTTCAAAGCACGCCTTCCAGAAAACTGAAAAATCCAATATCTGTGAAGTTTTCAACGAGGCTAGTTCCTCACTCTTACAAGTTTCTCGCCCAAGGCATTATCTCCTTAGGCTCGCAATACCAAAGCATTCCGTAATTAGGTGAATGGGTGTTTCTTTCTCCTCCCCGCAGAACCTACTCGTCAGTGTCTGATAATCCCATATTCAACAGGTGCTTCCTGAGGAGATAGTGTCCTGTAAGAAAGCCAGTGAGGAGGTGTAACTGTTTCTTACCAAGATCTAGATATCTTTTAGATCTTGCTCTTTCGAAGTTCCGAAGGAATTAGTGGAATGTTCCATCCCTGGGAGATTCCGTTAGAGTTCTTCCTTCTTCGCTTTCTCCTCCTCCAGAAACTCTTGTTATAGGTACATTTACCTATACCACAGAAGTGACATTCGTGCGCCCTCCTTGGCGAGTATATTGTCCCTTTTCGTTTCCTTCGATTGCCGAATGGCCGGTATCCCTGATTAAAAAGACCTAATTTTTCTTACCTACCTGATTGAGTTTATTCCGGAACTCCCAGATCATCTTCGAGTCGATGACGTAGGAGCTCAGTGCTTTCTTTAATAGCAGCTTGACTATGAGTGTATGGCTATATCGCACTTCTGATTTCTTTCTAGAATTATATCTAAACATCTTTCAATAGCTAAGATTTCCGCCTAGCTACAGTGCACACTTGGTACTTGGCCCGTATATCCCAGCGCCAGCTCCTGTAGAGGTTTTTGAACCATCTGTTTACCATTTTCGGTATTTTCTTTGAGGTTATACTCGGTACTGATGATATTTCATATAAGCTTAATATGAGAGAGAAATCATACAATAATAAATTAGTATTCGAGGAAAACAATCCAATATTTTAATCAAGTGCTACCTAACTAGTTATTCGTATATTTTATTAATTCCTCGAATTGTTCATTGCTAATGAACTCGGCTGGTTCAAAATGAAATATTTCGAATCATCCTCGTGTTCGCTTCATGGAATCGCAATTTCAAACCACGTATTATCAGTAGGCATACATTACACATTCAAATTAGAATGCAGATCTTGTTGACGATACATTTCGAAGTGACTCCATTGAGCCGTAACGTACGGTCTAACCTCGTTTTCAGCATGAAATGAAAAGGTGAACTGTGCGTGGTGCCCATCCACGAAGTAGGACTCGGTGTCAATGATCTTGGTGCTCGGTTGTGCCTTGGAAGAAAGAATTTCTTCGCGGACAAGATACCGTTATCAAACGTAATAAGACTAATATATTTCACGTTTCTGGTATAGGCTTGGAATGGTACACAAAGACGTGACGGTTTGATTCGATTTGGTTTCTCGGTTTGTTACCAAATAATAAGCATTCGAATTAAATTCCTTTTAAAGTTTTACAGTTGGAGAGGTGAAAGAAATTTCTTGTTTTATGTGTTTTCTGAAACGAGGAGGTGTTTTTGAGGAGTTTGAGAACTTTGAGATCATACAAGACAGAAATATTGTTGGAATCATTTTTTACTCATTCTAGTCTGGTAGATAATTTCATTTTCATGGTGTCCACCATTCTATCATCTCATCTTCACTACTCTTGAAATTGATCTAGCCGTATGGCGTTATGGTGCCTTGAATATTTTATGAAAAAAAGTTCCCATAAATGTAGGTCCAGAAATGTATTGTTTTCAAGATACAGGGTGTTGAAGTTTTATTAAAAACCAGACTGCAAAAGTTTTGCGACATTGAGATATTTTAAACTAACAATTATATTCCGTTCGACGCATTATTTTTTCAAATGAAAACGGCACACTACAAAAGGAAGGCGAAATTTTTGCCACAATTGAACGAAGAATTGTTGTTGTCCATTTGAGACATTCTCCTCAATAAGTGATGTTTTTACTACATAACGTATTGAATATCGAAAGGATGATTGCCTTTATATGGGTACTTTCTTTGGTTCCATTCACTAACAATTTCAATTTGCTTTGCCTTTCCAAGATTATCCATTCTCTGGGACATGAGATCTAAGATGTATGATAAAATGTATGCCTTCCTTAAAATAAGGATGCTTTCAAAACATACATTCATATCAGCATTTGTAATATACAATCACTTTAACGAGTCAAAATATCCATATTCTGAAAAATATATTTCAAATATGGATATTTTGAAATCTTCATCTGTAGCTTCTGATGAGCAGTATATTTTTGTATACAAATGGTCCACAAATCAATAATACCAGCGAACTGCATAGGTAATTCAATACAAACTATTTATTTCAGTACCTTCCAAAAGTACTGTGTTTGCATATCATAATTAAATGTTATGAAACAACCAGAAACTGTTACAAAATATTCAACAATCTGATTGTGTCGTGAAGCAGAACGAAATTGAGATTTTCATTTTACGTCGATTAAATAATGCTTTTTGAGCCTCGGACCATATTTATGTCATCTAAGATTTGAATAATACCTTTTTTTGCATTAAATAATGATAGATCTTATGATTGTGCCAAACGTCTAAGAAAAAATATTTCTAAGATTCTGATCAAACTATAGGGTGTTTGGTAATTCGACGTGAACCTTGGTAATAGTAATAATAATAATAATTTGCAGTGAATTGCTTCGAGTGAAGCATGGTCCGAAAATCTATGTTTACGAAGATATGGCGATTTTTCCACTTTTTCGAAATTTTCTGCTTCGTTCTCAAAAAAAATTAATTTTGTGAAAACTACTCGACTGTAAATATTCAGTGAATATTTTTTTCAAAGCTGAAGAGATGGTCCTCATTCCTTGCGAAAAAGTATTCGCTAAAAATTCAGATAACCCGAGATATACAGGGTCATAAATGGTTGCACCTGTTTTCCTCATAAAATCTTGATAAAAGAATTCAGGATTACTCGAAAAAAGTATCATGAACTCGGTGTACAAATGTGAAGATAAACTTCCCTGTTTAATCAGCTCCCCAAAAAGTTACATATGTCAATATTTCCTTCATGCAAATCAAAAAAATGGCCGGAAAACCAAGCAGACAAACCTTTTTCGAGTCATTCAGATATGCTCTATATTCCGTTCACGAAAGTTTGAGCGCATAGTAGGCGTTTGTTTATTTATCTGAAGTAGGCAGTATTCGCTGTCATAACGTAAAATAAAGTCAACGTTGCCGAATGTACCGGCCTCGTCCGACGAGCTTGCGAGTTATCAGAGAAGAACTCTATGCAATATTGACAACATGGCTTATCAATCTGACAATAAAATAAATAACATAAACTAAAATTTTAATATACACCATAGACATATATTCTTTCATAAGTCTATGATACATACAGTACAGTGTCTCCCAATAAGCTTGATAGAACTTTGAAATTGAATAAAACAACAACAAATTAACCGATTTTGGTTCTCAAACATTTATTCGAAAGATATGGTGTATAAGTTTATGATTTAAACAAGATATCGTTCAAATGGCCTCCACGAGCTCGTTTGCAGACCTTAATTCGTTTGACCCAATTTTCCATGACTCGGCCTAGCATTTCCTGTGGTATGGCCTCGATACACCTCGTAATGTTCTCCTCAAGGTCTTGAATTGTCGCTGGAGAGTTGCTGTACACTTGTGATTTCACATATCCCCATAAAAAAAGTCCAAGGGCGTTAAATCACACGATCTTGGCGGCCAGGCGATGGGGCCGTTTCTCGAAATTAATGAGTCGCCGAACTTCTCGCGCAATAAAGTCATGTTGTCGTTCGAAATGTGTGGGAGGGCGCCGTCCTGTTGGAAATAAAGATCGTCGTCACCAATTTCATCAAATTTCGGGAAGAGAAATTCACGCAGCAAGTCGCTATAGCGCTGGCCGTTCACAGTAACGGCTTGTCCGGCGTAATTTCGGAAAAAATACGGCCCGATGATGCCACCACTCCACAATCCACACCAAACTGTGATCTTTTGTGGATGCAAAGGTCTTTCTTGCACCACTTGTGGATTAGAATCGCTCCAATATCGGCAATTCTGCTTGTTAACGAAGCCGTTCAGCCAGAAATGAGCCTCTTCGCGTGGCCACCGGCGAACGCGAATTTGCGTAATAAATTTGGACGATTTCCAAACGTTGTGTGAGCGTGAAACTTTTCATGGTAAACTTTGAACCTTTCTGAATAAAATGACACTTCGAACGTCAAAAATGATAAACAAATATGGCCGCCAAAACCTTACAAAGTTCTACAACCTTATTGGGAAACACTATATAATATGCAAAATTTCCATGGCCAACTGACGGCTCAAACTTTCGTGAACGGACTATATTTCACTGCTTTGAGTGAAGTAGGGGAGAATGGGATATCTGAATGACTCGAAAAAGTCTGGTGTCTGCTTGGTTTTCCGGCCATATTTTTGATTGCATGAAGGAAATATTGACATGTGTACCTTTTTGGAAAGCTGATGAAACAAGGAAGTTTTTGTTACATTTGTACTCCAAGTTCATGATACTTTTTTCGAGAAATCCTCAATTCTTTTTATCAAGAATGGGGAAAAGAGGTGGAGACAGTTTTCACGTATGGGTGATTCCACCATTATTTTGAACCTCCCATTCTCAATTGTCAAACCATAGACAACGACCATCGAAACTCCTCATGCAGCCAAAAAAGTTTTATCGTTTGATTTCATCTTTACTCGTCTCAACGTGAACTAAATACAGTGATGACAGTAAGAAAGTATTTTTCCCGGTAAAAAATGGATTTCAACGGACAATTAGGTACGGTGAAAGGTGAAAATAGTGTTTCTAACCATTTCATCACGTACTACTTCTCGCCTAATCATCGAGAAGCAGCTTGCACAATTATGCGCTACGGTACAACTGGGTGAGACATATAGACATCCTCGTTCTCTCCTTCTACAGCAACAATGATTTTTCAACCCACTAACCAACTAACAATACGTTGCAATTTTCTGTGCATTAGTTCGGTTAAGTGCAACCTTTAACGTGTGCGTATTTACGATATTTTGTTCTCAAATAAAATGGTTCACGATTCGATTGTTACACATTACGGATACCTACAAAAATAATTTAGTTGGTATGAACAACGAATGAAACTCTTCGAGTACTTTGATTTCAATAGGATATCCTTGTAGTCGCATGTACAGGGTGATTCACTTATCTTGGTAACCTTATTTTACTCGAAAAGGGATGAATATTTTTTTATTCTGTTGACGGTATTTGGTACAAGTCAATGTTGACTTGAGATATGCGTGAAAGTCGGAGAAAAGAATTGAGACGCCAGGCGTCGCGGCGCTATCAAAATTTTTTTCTCCAGGAACATACCTTTTTTATTGTGTCATTCGAAAGATAATTTAATTCTGAATGTTTCTTCTGAATACCATTTTTTTCTATTTCTTACCGTCAGCGACCTGCAGCGTGTTTTATGTTGATTCTATTCCATTTATTTTTCTGTATTGTGACAGTATGCCTTGATTTAAAGACATAGGTATGATTGTGTTTCTTAAAAGAGACTTCCTAGCACACTATTTCTCAATCATTATATTCACCAAATATTATATTTCACAACATAGACCGGAGAAAACAGGCGATACGCCTTCTCAAGAAGAAGAAGAAGAATATTTTTTAAATTGAAAGCAACTTGTCAAATCATATGTTCTATATACTGGCCATTATGATCCATACAAAAATTATATATTTTTCTTGTTTCATTATACCTTACTTTGGCCAAAATATCAAAAAAAGATATAATTTATGTATGGATAAAAATAGCCGGTGTATAAAACATATGATTTGACTTGTTGCATTTATTATTAAAAAAATTCATTGTTATAAAATATAATATTTGATATTTATAATGATTGAGAAATAGATTGCTACAAAGTCTCTTTAATATTTTAGAAACACAATCATATCCATGTATCTAAATCAAGGCATACTGTCACAATACAGAATAAAATAAATAGAAAAAAATCAACATAAAACACGCTGCAGGTCGCTGACGGTAAGAAATAGAAAAAAAATGGAATTCAGAAGGAACATTAAGAATTGAATTATCTCTCGAATGACACGATTAAAAAGGTATGTTCCTGGAGAAAAAAAATTATAGCGCAGCGACGCCTGGCGTCTCGATTATCTTCGACTTTTACGCACATCTCAGGTCAACATTGACTTATACCGTCAACAGAATAAAAAAATATTCATTCCTTTTCGAGAAAAACTAGGCTAGATAAGTGAATCACCCTGTAGAGTTCTTTGTGCCACGGCTGATAGTCCAGACTGTATCAGATTGTGGTCAATTGGCACCGTGACTACCCAATGAGGTCTTATGTGCGTTACCATACTAGAGCTATATTTTGCCCAGGAATGTATCCTCCTTCGCAAAGTTGGTTATTTTCCTAGGAAAACTTTTCCTCAAAATATTGGTTCATATAATAGATTCATTGATTAGATGTAGCTTTTTGCGCACGTAATAGCTTTTTAGGTTGTCTCCCCTTCAAACTGTATTATTTGTCATTTGGTTCATTGTTATTGAACATTATTTGATTTCCTCTTTCTTTTCCAGCAATTGTTCAGATCTCAACAAACGCAAGCGGCAACACCGAGCGCCGCACAGTTGCAACTTCAATTACAACAGCAGCAACAGCAATATTTGGCCCAGCAACAGCAAGCTGCCTTCCACAGCCACCCTATGTATTAAACCCGCAACAGGATCAGCCCTATTTGATCACCACGGGTGTTCCACAGTATTACGGCGTAGGCCCCTGGGTTTATCCCGCTCCAGCCAATTTGATACAACAAGGAGCTAGCAATGGACCGAGAAGGCCTATCACACCCAACGGAACCGCTGAGGCTCAGCAACAAGTACAGGTAGGCCTGAAAATAATATGTTTTGATCAGTTTTGTACAGTTATAATTTTCGCTTATGCTTATACAGTGTTACATAAAAATATATCACAACTTGAGGGGGTGAATCGACATGTAATTTTAAGAAGAAAAGTTTGAATAAACATGGATCCGTGAAAGCTTCGTTACGGAGCTACGGGGTGTTGGTATTTCCCAAAAAAAAATGATTTTTTCTTCGCAACCTGTAGTTTTGAGATATTCATTCCAAATTTTAAATGCGAGCTATTTTCAACAGTCTCCATCATTGCAATCCAACTAGAATTACAGGGTGTTTTCTTTTCGAGCCATGTCTCCCTTTTCCCTCTCAAACTTTTTTACGGTACGCCACTGAACAGCGTAGAATCAATTTTTGATATCTTCGTTCAAATTAAAAACTTTTTTGACTCTTGTAATTTCTTCGTATCTCTAACCGTTTTCGAGTAAAAAATTATTGAACGATTGTATGCATTCGCTAATAAGCTTAACTTTACTGTTGAAAATAACAACCCTCATGATTTGTCTTCAAAAATTGTTTTCTTATGGTTTCCAATTAAATTCTGGAGAAGGTCTCCTGCAAAATTTCGATACAGTCAATACTTTTCTCGGAAAAAATAGAAAAGTGGTTGAGATCAATGATCATTTCATTTCATCGTATGTTCCATAGAATGAATATTCTGAGATATTGTTTTTGATCAAAATTGGTTTTGACAGAAGAAAAAGATCTATGATTCTTTCTACAATTTTCAGTTACAGAAGAGTAATTTTTGATTTTTTCCGAGAAAAGTATCGACTGTATCGAAATTTTGCAGGAGACTTTTTCTTCAGAATTGAATGGGAAACCATAAGAGAATTTTATTTTTCGAAAAGTTATCCCACGAAAACAATATTTGAAGGAATATAATGAGGGGATGTTATTTTCAACCTCTAATAATAAAGTTATGGGATCAAAAAAAATGTGTGAGTACAACTACTTAGTACTTTAAAATTATGTATGGTTTTAAGGCTCGGTGGTTTGAGAAGCCGTAAAAAAATTAACTCAACTCGTCATCGCTTCCAAAGGTTGTATCTTGGAAGGGGGTCGATTTCGAAAAAAAATTATATGAATTACCCCTGCTTATTTTCATCGAGAAATCATCCCTCGCATTCGTTTACAGACACCCAGTATATTGAATCTCAGTTTACTTTTGTACAGAATCTTTTATGTATTATATGACCTGGAGTATAAATTGATACTGAACTGAATAGCTTTTTTCCCGCTAACGTACTACTGCCTTGTAAATAATAATATATGTAGGTAAATTTTAATTTCCTGTAATTTATTGTAAAAAATTCTGTATATAATATCGTTTTTACAGCAACAAGTACCTGGCGGTTATATTCTTCCTTACTACGATCAGAATACACCTATTATCATGGCACAGGGAGCAGCTATGCGCAATGGCACTCCTATGCGTTTAGTCAGTCCTGCTCCGGTGTTGGTGCAACCCCAGGCTAACAGACAAACCCCAGCTGGAGCTTCGCTCTATTCGAATACACCTCAGAGCCTTTACAATGCCAATGTCAATACGTCTGTTAATGGGGGTACTTTGGGAGGTAAGCTATGATAGTTTCTTTTTGAAATTCGATTAAGGTTATGCTATAGTCCGTTCCCAAAAGTTTGAACCGTCGATTGGCCATGGAAATTTGGATATTCCACTGTGTATATTGAAATTTCAGGTTATATGTTGCTTATTTTCTTGTCAGATTGATATGCAATGTTGTCAATATAACATAGAGTTCTCTGATAACTCGGAAACTCGTAGGACGAAACCGGGTACATTCGACAACGTTGACTTTGTTCATCGTTATGACAGCAAATACTGTCAACTTCAGATAAATAAACAAACGCCTACTATGCGCCCAAACTTTCATGAACGGACTATAGGAATGTTGGAGTTTTCCACTGTATAAATGTGTGCTTCTAATTTCTGGGACATTTCCTGAAAATTTTGACTTGATTCAACATTGTGCATAAAATTTATGGTCATCATGAATTAAGGGTATTTCTCAAATTCTCGCTCGATTAGAAGTATCCTAAAAATTATTTAAATTCCTTCTATTCGGCATCTCATGGGTATTTCACCATTATATTCATCTAGCATGTATAATTTGTAAAGATTCATGAATCATTATTTTTATTGTGAATTTCACAATTTAATATGGGATGATTGAATAGCATAAAATGGAAATTAACTGAACGAACCAAGTTCAATTTATATTTTATTGCTTTCTTAATTTTTTGATACGCTTTTAAAATCTTTTTTTGACATTCAATAATATTGATTTTCAAAATTTTATTTCAAAGTCTGAATACTGTGGTTTAAAATTACCCTAGGATTTGTTTCCTAAGTAACATATTTTAAGGTCCATATAACATAATTAGTCGTTATAAGGCCTGATCATTTTATGAATACTTACTTAAATTTTATGCTAAAGAGTATACTTGAAATCACTCTTGAATGATAATGGTTTTTGTTTGATTGTTCCATTTCATTCTGAAATCTGAAATGTCATTCACACCTCTTTTAGTCATTCACACATAAGCTGTCCATATTCATAAACTGAATTGACTATTATTGTCAACTTCTGTATACATATGTTTCGCTTAACACATGCATGTTTTTAGCCATATAAGTTTTCTTGTAAATATAATTTGGATGTGCTTTTCTTTACTAATTGGAACGCGTTGAAAGTAATTACAACTTTATATAGATAAATGACTACTATTCATGATGAGTAAACAATGAATTTAATACAGACTCTCAAATGGCAATGTCGTACTTACCAATAACGAATTCTGTTATTATTGATATAAAAATTGGAAGGCATATACAGCTTTCGAAATTTTTTATAACTTTATAATTTCGAATTTCAGCTTGTTGTTGTTGAAAAACAGCATTCAGTTCATTTTCATTTCTTCCAAATTGAAAATGAACAAGACGCTATCATGTGAAATCAGGGGTAATTTTGATGCATTTGTGCAATTACTACCAAGAACTTCTCTAGAAGCTTTCGTGAACAGACTATAGATATTCTGCAAATGTTCATATTGATTTTCATGACAAATGCATATATCTTATCCACACAACTCATTTAAATATCATGTTCATTGGTGAACCATATATTATAGTTTCTGTTCTGTGAAATGTGCTAGGAACGACGATTTTCCAATTAGTAGAGAACGACCCATTTTCATGATGGTTTTATTCATAACTGACATTTATAACAAGAATTGCAAAGTGTATGTACTAACTCATCTGTTGGTTGGCGGGCAGGTGTGGCACAGGGTGTCGGTTCCGGGCTTTTCCCAGCTCTTCACGCCGCGCCCCCTTCTGCTGCCTTTGGCAGTTCCTCGCTTGGAAACTTGGGATCAACAGCGACAACTTCGTCTTTGCACTCAGGTAGGGTTGCTTTCTTTGGTACTAATATTGTTACGTTTGTATTGTTTAAATTAACCGACCAGACATTAACTGTCTTGTACTGTTTGTGCCAATGCCTTTTTTTCTAGCACTCCAGGAATTTTCGTGAAATTATTGTTATTATTATTTTATCATTCAGTTTTAACTTGATACTTAAGGGCTATACAACAACGTAAAGTCCACTTCGTTCCTGGTAATGACATTGGAGGAGTTTTCTAAATGTTTGTATTTATCACTGAGTAAGTTGGCAATAACTGAGATGTTGTCAAAGTAAAAGTGATGTTTTCTTGTTTATTATTCGTATACCGACATGGAAATTCACGTCGGAAAAGTACTATGTTCAATGCATCAGAGTGACAGATGTCTCTACGCGTGAATAGCACTGCATTGTAATCAACCATGCTCTAGAGTCTAGAGTGAGATGGAAAGTATTTCACTGCCTCACTGAGGTGGAACAAACAATAGGTTAAATTTCCATTTCTTCAATTTCTGATTAGAATACAACTATTTTCGTAATTTTGCCATTGTTATAATTACCGGAATACTCTTAGGCAATAATAAACTGCCACCAAATGAGTAAAATAATTCAGTTTATGAACGTCAAATCGAAACGAAGCAACAAACAGTTGCCAAGCTGACAGAATTGTCTATAGCAGACTCTAGCTGTTAGTACCATAGTTGGGGAGCCGTAGACCAATTATCCCAATACGGAATAAAGATACAGCACAAGTTCGCAACGCCGACTGTTGTTCGCGTTCATGAAAAGATTCTACTTGGCTGCGTCAACGAATGCGTGAAAGCATCACTAGGTTAGGCAAGAACATTAGTCGCAGTACGTCATGCATTTCGTCGAAAATGTAGCACGTTAATCTTTCGAATATACCACTGTTTAACTTTACGGCAAAGTTTTCTCTCTGGTACATTGAATGTTGTATGTCTCCGATGTAAATTTCGAAGCTGGTATACGTAAATATTGAAGGAAAATAACAGAGCACTAGCTAAGCTAGATTCAACATCTCATCTTACCAGCTATAGTAACTTTCTTAACTTGGAATAGATGAAAAATATAGGAATCATGACTTATATGATGATCTACAGTCCGTTCACCAAAGTTTGAGCCGTCGGATGGCCATGGCAATTCGGCATATTCCACTCCCACGTGTATACGAAATTTTAGGTTATGTTGTTTATTTTCTTGTCAGATCGATACTCAATGTTGTCAATTATCCTAGCTTTCTATTTGCCTGAATAATTTCCGAAATCACTTCAGTTGGAAGTGAAGTGATTTTGACAAATAGAACATGCTTTTTCGGATGACAATCAACAAAACAATAAGGTTTGAAATCAGAGTACCATCGACGATAGTTCGGAAAGAAATTCTAAAAGTAAAATAAATTATTAATTACTAGAACTGAAAACCGAGGATAATAATTCACTTTCTGTTATGTTTAGAAGTGAATTGTAAACTTTCACCAAAATGTTAGGTTATTTATTGTTATGATGAAGTGATGAACTGAAGTGATTGTGGAATTAAACTGATTCTGTCAGATAGCAACATCAGTTGGAAGTGATGCGCATCAGTTCAAAATCACAACATTGTCAATAGAACGCGCATCAACTGATTTTGCATCAGTTGGAAGTGATGCGGCCTCAAATAGAAAGGGCCTATTGCATAGAGTTCTCTGATAGCTCGGAAGCTCGTCGGACGATTCCGGATACATTCGGCAACGTTGACTTCATTTTATTATTTTACGTTGTGACAGTAAATACTGCCAACTTCAGATAAATAAACAAACGCCTACTATGCGCTCAAACTTTCGTGAACGGACTATATATTATATTTCCACTTCATTACTAGGAAAAGCAGATATCAAGTTATCAATCAGGTAGGAGTTTCTTATTACCTGAATGATAAATGATCTAGCTTCACATAACATCACATCTCTAATAGTTTTCCAGTCAACAAAGAAATCCTCTTATCATTAAAACATATTCTTCTGGCATTTCAGGTTTGGGTTTGAACACATCATCCTCTGGCCGGCGAGATTCCTTCGACCTTAATACATCAGCCTTCTCCCCATCCTTGGACTACAGACAAAAATGGCCCACATCCTACAACATTGGAAGCAGTCCAAGTCCTCTAACAGGAAGTTTGACACCACCACCGGCACCTTCTTTACAACTTGGGGGTCTCGTTCATCAAGGGTCCTGTCCGCTGCACCTGGAGCTGAAGCGAAATACAGAATTCTGTTGCTGCAGGTTTGACTGCAAATGCTATGTTTGGATCTACAAGCTCGCTGTTCACAAAAATAAACAATTCTTTGGCGACAGTCCCTAGTACGCTGGATAAGGGACCTCAAGGAAGATCAAGATTACTTGAAGATTTCAGGAACAACAGATATCCTAATTTACAATTAAGGTTGTAAATATCACACTCAGATCAATAAAAAACATAAGAAGGCCCCAATGGAATGAATTTGAGGATCAGATATTCAAAGCAAATTGTTTGTTTTTGTTTTGAAATTTGACAGATCATATAAAACTAAAGGAAGACCAGATTTTGGTGTCATTATATTCATTGAGTCTTCCTAAACAAATTAGTGAAACCAAAAAAAGTTCCAAAAATGATCCATCTTCACGTCGCTTTATTCACTACAAAACCACAAATTCACTGCTCCATCGAACATTCAAATAACCATTCGAATATCATTACAGGTATATTCAATAATTATTGCCATCGAAATTCGGAGAGATCACATATCCACAATTCTAAGGAAAGCCTTTCGTTCTTCATGTAGATTTTGATTTGGCACCACTGCTCCGTCCTGCGGCAGTGCCAAATCTACTAATAAAAACGGCGGGCTTTCCTTAAAATTTGTGGATATGTGGTGCCTCTAGAATTTCGATGTTCTTGCATTAATTATTGAATAAACCTGTAATGAAACTACATATTTGAATAGTTCCTTGGTTGTTTCGAAGGTGATTTATGGACTAAATTGGAGTGATTTTGTGTTTTTATAGTGAAAAAAGTGACGTGAAGATGGAACATTTTGGAAATTTAGGGGTTATATTTTCTGAACTAAGACAGACCGCCACCTGTTGGTTTCACTAATGTTGTTCAGGAAGACTCTTTTTACAATCCTAGCTTTTTATTTGCCTTAATAATTTCCGAAATCACTTCAGTTGGAAGTGAAGTGATTTTGACAAATAGTACATGACTTTTCAGATGACAATCAACGAAGATAAGTGTTTGAAATCAAATTACCAAATCAGAATATTGACGATATTCCGAAGGAAATTTAAAAGTGATATGAATTATTCATTACTAGCAATGAAACCAAGGAAAATACTTAACTCTCTGTTATATTTAGAAGTTAATCGTAAACTTTCGCTAATGTTCGGTTATGTTACTGTTATGATGAAGTGAAGTGATGCGCATCAGTTCAAATCTCAACATTGTAAAATAGACACGCATCAACTGATTTTGCATCAGTTTAGAAGTGATGCAGCGTCAAATAGAAAGGGCCTAAAGACACCAAAATCTGGTCGATATCTGCTGGTCACCAGCTGATGCAATATATTGAAAATCATAAGAATAATCAAAATAAGGTTATTGAGCAAAATACAACTCTATGCGACCCTAGCGGCGTTACGTAGAACTATCCGAAACGAGTATTCCAAAAACGCGGGACGGGATGACACTCGATTGTTTGTGCCTAAGAAATGAGAATGCCTTAAGAAATGAGATTTGTATTGTGTGTTCATTATTTGTCTAGTTAGTTGGTTCTTAATCTGATTTAAATATTACTAAAGAAAATACAGTGAAGAACACTAATTGTTGCTGTGTTTATGGATGAAGCTCTAAAGAGTTCTTTCACAGGTCCTTTTTATAGGATTGTGGTTATGAAAAAAAAATAATATTTTATCAGTTGATCACCAGTTTGCACTAGAGGAAGCATTTCAGACGTTTAGTGCAGTCAAAATCAAGAAAACAAAGAGATTAGTCAGTTTCAGGATTATATTTGGACTTGAAGGATGAAATATAGTACATTATTGGATGTATTTCCGATTCACTCGTTAAAGAAACAGATGAAGATTACTCGTTAATTGACAAAATTGTTGTGATAACTTCAGTTTTTATGAATATATGCCCTGAAATCATATCACTTGGCTAAAATTTATCTGGATGTTCTTTCAAGTTGCAGTATATCTTTGGTTTTTTAATGAGACAAGTAGAAGGTAACTGCTATATTCACTATTTTATAAAAAATAGCATACATATACTTACTTTAACTCTGTATTGTAAAATTAATTATCATTTCTTATTAGATAATTAGGTAAGTTTTGTTTATACCAGGGGATAAAATTTGTTGGTTTGTATTGGATGATAAATGCTTCACTTACGACAAAATATTAATGAACATAATTGATTCACTGCAGCAGGATTCCTGTTTCTTCTAAATAACTAATAATATCAGGATACTTTATATCTTTGAAATGAGCCAAGTTAGATGGTTAAATATCTTCCTTCTGCAGTTGACAAGGGTGAATGCCCAAAACTGATATTTTTCTACATATCGTCCTCGATGTAATATATAAACTTAATAAATCATTTCATAGGTCCATTTTCACGATTGTTCAGTCAAAAGACTAAATAAATCAACTGAAACACTTGAGAAACACCAGAATCTCTTGTTTTGCTTTGACGTGCACGAAACAATACTCGTTTCGGGAACAGCTGATTCGGCGATTGCAGCGCCGCCATCGGTAATTATTTATCCCAATATTCATAAACAGCAGTGGGGGAATATATACATAGAGATCTTTCCTTATATGGGGACTCTGTTTACATCTGACAGGCCCATCTATGATTTTTATTGATTTAAGATATTACAAAATTTATAATAAAAATGACAATATTTCATCAAATTCTTTATTTTACAGAGATTTGGCTAATCATATCGTTGAATTCTCCCAAGATCAGCACGGATCTCGCTTTATACAGCAGAAACTAGAAAGGGCAACTGCTGCAGAAAAGCAGATGGTATTCAATGAATCCTTTCAGCTGCTTACAACCTTATGACGGACGTTTTCGGGAACTACGTGATACAGAAGTTCTTTGAATTTGGCACTCAGGAACAGAAAACAACATTGGCACAGAAAGTGAGAGGGCATGTCCTTCCTCTGGCTCTACAGATGTACGGTTGCAGAGTTATACAGAAAGCTCTGGAATCGATCCCGCCCGAGCAACAACAGGAAATTGTTAGAGAGTTGGACGGACATGTTCTAAAATGTGTGAAAGATCAGAATGGTAATCACGTGGTCCAGAAGTGTATTGAATGCGTTGATCCCAATGCATTACAGGTTAGTTTTATCGTATTTCATTCGTCAGTGTTGAAATTGATAATTGTCGGTTCGTATGAAACGTGGCGTTCATTTTTGCGCGCTTGTTCCTAAGGGAACAGCCTGCTATCGTTTCTCCGATGTGTCTAAACAACTTTATAGAACAGAAAACTGCAATAGAGGAGTAGCATAGAATGGTCAACTGTTTAGAACAATGAAAATCACTTCCTTATATTATGCAATAAATCAACTTTTCCGTCGATCTCAAAATAAAAGGGGATTTAATGTGTACGATATTGATCATTAATGACCCATTTTAATGCTCAATTTCTTTTATTTAATGTGCAATCCTCATGGCAACCGTTCACTAAGTATTCAGAAACACTACGAGAAATGTCGAAACTCTACTGGAACATAGAAACATAGAAATTCTTTACGTCAAATGTATGTCTTGTGCGAATTGAGAATGTATTTCAATCAAGTATTTATACACTATTCATGTTGAGATCGTCGGAAAAATCTTGTAATAAACTCGGTTATTAATCGAGCGACTAATGGTCTCGAACTATTAACGCGTTCGCTCCGCTCACGCATTAAAATATCTTGACCATTAGTCGCTGTCTTTAATAACCTAGTTTATTAAATAACTATTTCCGTCGATCTCAAAATAAAAGGTGATTTTAATGTGTACGAAATTGATCATTTATGACCCATTTTAATGCTCAATTTCTTTTATTTAATGTGCAATCCTCATGGCAACTGTTCACTAAGTATTCAGAAGCACTATGAGAAATGTCAAAACTCTACTGGAACTAGTGTACAGATCCACTATACATAGATACATTGTGAACACCTCTATATTGCGAGTTCTACTTGAACTCTGCGCATTCTACATAAATGTAAACAAAAATGTAAAAGTTATCAGAGCCAGTCGATAAATGACAATAAACTGTACGCAACAACACTTATTATTATTCAAAAATTTAAAATTTGAACAATAAAATTTTTTTATGTGAAGAACACAAAAGTAGTGTTCTGAACGCAGAAACATAGAAATTTTATCATGTCGAATGTAGGTCTTGTGCAAAATGAGAATATATTTCATCAAGAATTCTTATACAATTCATTTGAGATCGTCAGAAAAATCTGTAATCAACTCTGTTATTAATCTTGACCATTAGTGCTGTATTTAATAAACTAGTTGATTAAATACCGATTAATTTGAAATCTTACAACTGAAAAAGCACATTCTGAAAATATTAGATGTCATGAAGTCATGTGAAGACTCCAAAAAAAAATTCCATTATTGTATTTGCACCAATGTTGTCAAACTCAGAGTAAGAAGTAAACATAGAGATGCCCCTACGCGTGAATAGTACTGCATTTTAATCAACCAAGCTCTAAAGTTAGCTCTCTAACAATAGGTTAGATTTTCATTTCTACAACTTTAGAATATAATACATTTTTGTAATTTGCCATATCTATACACTGCCATCAAAATAATTCAGTTTATGAACGTCAAATCGAAACGAAAATGTAAACACGACGCATCAATAACTAAACAGTAACAGAACGATGTTGTCAAACTGACAAAATTGTCTGTAGCAGACTCTAGCTTAATACCATAGTAGCGGAGCCGTAGACCAATTATCCCAATACGGAATAAATATACGGCACAAGTTCACAACGCCGGATGTTGTTCGCGTTCATAAACAGTGAAGGCATATGTAGGTTCACTTTTTACTCTGAGTTGTCAAACAAAGAAATTTAGGTTAGAATCTGGTAACATGCCCTCTTGAAGTGAATTAATGCCAATGGTGAATGAAAACAGAATAAAAAATTAATTGAAATCCTCATGAAGCTTCGTGACACTCAATATTTCCAAGATATCTCATTGGGTTTTAAACTATGGAAAACAAGTTGATCATTGCCTAAAAAAGTTAAATGATTTTAGGTGTATGTATTTTAAGCAGTTAGCCTGTTTTGTTTTCCCTATATTCTTTATTGCGCTCGTTTTTACCTTTTTTATATTCTTATAGCATAGCACAGTCCAGCCGAAACACTTTTCTATGCCAATGGTGTCTTTATAAAACTCATAAAAACATTCTGAATGGCAGTTCTGAGCTTATGCTGAGACGCACTCAAAATGTATATAGTCGTTGAAATCTTGTAGTAAATTAACGTTTTTTTTGCCAGTTCATCATCCAATCCTTCTCTGGACAAGTCTACACTCTTTCTACCCACCCATACGGTTGTCGCGTGATACAGCGTATCTTAGAACACTGCACTCAAGAGCAAACTGCTCCAATCTTGGCCGAGTTGCATCAGCACACTGAGCAATTGATACAAGATCAATTTGGGAACTACGTGATTCAACATGTTCTGGGTATGTGTGAAATTCTTTAAATTTTTTTTTTGGTCAACTAACAATTTTTTTTTCAGAACATGGCAAACCGGAGGATAAATCACAGTTGATAACGAGTGTCAGAGGCAAAGTACTGATGTTGAGTCAACATAAATTCGCAAGTAATGTTGTTGAAATGTGTTACACATGCAACAAGAGCTGAAAGAGCTCTTCTCATCGAAGAAGTTTGTGGATTCAATGATAAGTGAGTAGAATATGTAGTTTCATTTGCAATTATGAAGGTTTATTATGATAGCAATATTTATAGCAACATGTTTTTATGCTATGCTTCTTACTGACAAATCTCACTTCCGAGGATTATTTTTCATTCAAAAATTTATTCGCCAATTTTTTTTCCAAAAGACCAAATTTTGTTTTATTCTGTATATATTGATAAGTTTGCAATGTTTTCAACCTAACAGACTGTTTTCATGAGGTTTTGCACTGATGGAAAGGTTTTTGATATGATCGATTTATTATTAATATTAATTATGTTTATCAAATGAAAAACTTCCATCCACTGGAATAAGTGTGAAAAATGGAACAAGAAATATATTTTTAATGATTAAAATAATCATAATTCATAGCAGTATGAAAAATCACTTAATAAATATAAAAAATCAGAAAATCGAAGTTCAATTTAAATGAACTTGTATTTCAGAATCGGAATATGTAATTCAGAAAACAGAAATTGAAATTCAGAAACGACAAATTGAATTTGAGAAAAGGGTAATTGTAATTCAGAACTTATCACTTCAATTTCAGAAAATGTATTACAGGAGACAAATCTGTGGATCCCATTTTTATATTACAAGTTTTTTTTTCTGTATTACAAGTTCCTATTTTTGAATTACATTCTACGTTTTCCGAATTACTATTGGAAAAGGTGTAGTGGTTTATTCGAAAGATTCACCTGCTACTATTGTGACGAAATGGATGATCAACTACGAAATCGAGTATTACGAGCATTCTGACGCATATTATCTTTCGATTTGAGTAGTTGAGTTGTCTATTATACTCCCAACATTATTTTTAGTTGATCATTTACTTCGTTTGAATAGTAGCGCGTGAACCTTGCTAATATTCCAGTGTTCTGCACGAAAAGTGAACCATTTGAACTTTACTGACCAATTTCACTAATAAAACTTTTCCTTTTCTAGTGCTCTACATGTTATGATGAAGGATCAATATGCCAACTATGTAGTGCAGAAGATGATTGATGTTAGCGAACCAACTCAGAGAAAAGTGTTGATGCACAAGATAAGACCACATTTGAATTCGTTGAAGAAGTATACTTATGGCAAGCATATAATTGCCAAATTAGAAAAATACTTCATGAAGGCCCCAGGGTCAATGGGCTCTATCGGAGGAGAACTTGGCCCTATTGGACCCCCCACCAATGGAGTTCTCTAAATGTCATTGGTAAAATTTCCCAACTTTGTTCTTTAATTTTTTTGATAGTTTCCAATTCCCAAAAATCATGTGTCATGTAATTACGCTTTTTTTACACAGATTTTTCTCAGTATTTTTTCATTTTATTTCTTCCATTTTCATATTTAAATAATTTCATAATGATTTTACTGTATGAAGAATACTGTTAAGTTTAGTTTATTTGATGAAATATCCTGTACACATTAGTGAATAGTTTTTTTGTATTATAGTTGTAATTAATATGATTTTGGGATGAAGAAAGCACATTTCTTGACTTTGGTTCGTTCATATATTCATTCCCACAGATTTTAATATTGAATTGATATTTTTTGGTGATGCAGTCAATATAACAATTTTTTTGTTTTTTTTTTTAATCGATAATGAAGATCTTATTTCTGGGAATGATGATATACCTAGCAAAATTTGAGATTTGTGCACAATTTCTTTATTCATCATCAAGGTTGTAAAAATTTTTAAGTTATGAATCTCACTGGATTCATTTCCAATCGATCCTATTATTTTCATACTGGTGCCGTGTAATTTCCAAATTTCAATTATTCAGGAATTGTACATATAAACAATTTGAACACAAACTTTTTAACTACAGAGAATCTGACTCTTTTGTCATCTTTGCAATGGTTCTGTTTCTTTCACATTTTCGTGATAGTACTCAGGAAATTATGGTAAATTTTTTCGAAATCAAAATTTTCAATAATATTTCGAAATTTTAATAGACACTGATCGTCTAAAAATTCGATCCAATTCCTAATGATTTTACTATTTTTATCAAGCGAATGATAACATTGCACATAAAAGAATTTTTCAAAATAATTAACTTTCGCTTTTTAATTTATCTCTGCATTTAAACTTGAAATTTGCATTTAACTACGTAGTTTAGATATTTTCCAAATATTTAGACATTGTTAATTATCCTCAGTTTACAACAAGCTTCCTTTTCTCTTTTCAAAAAAGTAATAATTTTTGTTCTCGAATTATCGTGGTTTATTTTTTGGACATGTGGTAAACTGAGTCGTAGAAATTTCAATTTTAACTTTAATCAATACGTCAATATATGCCCTAAATGTGAAATCATTAGTGTAGAACTCTTTCAATGGGTGTATTTGTTTCAAGGTTTATATGACAATTTTCTTGTATTTCTGGGTATTTTTGAGGTGAAAGGAATCGACGTTAATTTCTTCATATGGGAAGCTTTTTCGTGTAAAAAGAAACAGATCGGTAACTTTATATGCAGAGTGTCCAAAAAAATTTTTCACGCAAGTCCAGAAACTTTATGATCGGAAGCATTCAAATTTTTGAAATCACAACACTTTTACCGATGGTTCAGGGATCCAATATCTTTTTCCTGTATATCAATGTTTTATTTGAAACTGAATCACTGATCTATAGATCACAACTGACAGATTTTTTGTCAGGAATTAATACTTTATCTGTTGATGAAGTAGTCAGAGGCAATCCCGTTTGGTAACATAAAATGTTTGATTTCAACTCTCAAGAACGATACTGATAGTCAAATATTGATTTATTTGTTCTATCAACTGGAATATAATTTGAAAATTGGCTGAACTAATGAGCATTGATAGTTGGGAAGTTATTACTATTTCTCACCTCTGATCTTGGTAAAATTTTAGTATCCGTATACTAAATTGAATGGAATATCAATCTAACATGAATAATATTCCCCCAAAATAACTCAACTCTTACATTCAAGATCCACCAAGTTATAGAGAAGTCTTTATTTGTCAGTAAGGAATTATGATAATTACCGCAGTTTACTCAGATCGTCTGAATCAAGTTTCATCAAGGTAAACATGTATATTCAGGTTTTGGTTATTGGTTCTTGCACCGCGATGCTTTAAGGCATATACTGAATACATCAGATTTTTCTCGATATTTAGCAGAACATTAGTCAAAAATATTGGAACGATTATCCTTAGTGAATTTATAAATAAATGTAGAATTTTAAAGAGCACCTTTTTTATTGGGTCTAGTATTAAAATTGTAAAATGTAATTGTATTGTAATAATTGTACAGTTCTCTCATAAATTCCAATCGTAATGATTAACCATAAATTGATTAATTAGTTTATTCAACGCATTTATAACTGTATGTGATGTGTTTATAATTTCACTAATCATGTTATATGTGTTTGAAATTTATTCCCTGACAAACATCTGTAATATCTCTCTCTCTCTCTCCAAACTCGATACACAACAAATAGTAAGTGTAACAGTTCACCCAATTGCTTTCTCTAATATGGCTTAGGTCGGTCACTTGAAAAATAGGTAAAGTGCAAGATCAGAAGGAGGTTATCCTCTTATAGTTCCAAACACACCGTCTTAAAGTCTCGTACATACTTTAGAATATTTGTATCATTTGAAAATTCATAGTATGGGGGATTATTCGATTCGGTGATTGTTGAAATTTGTTACAGCTGCAGGTTCAAATTATGGAAATTTGAAAAGTATCAGCATGCATATGTGATTTTAATGAATTACCGAATCATGTAAAATCGGGATAATCTCTACTGGGATACCAGAGGAGTAAAAAATGGAAAGTTGAGGCAAATTTCAGTGATATTAAAATAGCATTCAATAATGTTTATTTTCCTTGAATAAAACCAATCGAATATCTAATATCATTGATGTGTGAAGTTTTGATTCACATAAGTAACGGTGTCGTTTTGTTTCTTTCTGTTCAACACTAACCATAAGTTTCGCCAACATCTATTGTTTCAATGAAATTTTAGGTGAAATAAACATAAATTCTATTTGTATTGATGGATAGAAAAAACATTCAAAATTTTTTTGGTTACAAAGTTTTCCAAGATTGATTCAAAGTAAATCCTTGGAATTGCGATTACGAAATTTTGCCTTGCAACTATCCAATTCATTTGGTCCTGGTATCTGCAAGAATGAATTCTTTAATGTATTAAACCGAATTTCTAAATTTGAGATGAATATATTTTGTCAATTTTCAGAACTTTTTAGGAATTTAATTAATATTTTTGAAAATAGTATTTCTCATTGACCCAATCTTTGTTATAATCCCAGTTCTCTATTTTTTTCAAATGTTTTGCCATTTACAACTTAAAATTTGTTGGGTGGATTGATTAAATTAGGACACCTCTCCAGTCATCTTTGGTAAGTGTAAATAGAACAAGCAGGTTTTGTATTATATGTAATATAGTTTCGTTGATAAATTTTCCAAAACAGCTATTCTCATGATAACTTGAAACATTTTTGCACTTATTAGAGATAACTGATAATGCCGTTTCTCCCGAACCGCTTAGGTGATATGTGTATATATTTGTTGAATTCTTTTACAAACAAATTGGAAACAGTGTTTAATAGTGTAATAATGTAAAATAATTCTTTTGTACTTAGAAAAATTGTTATACATTTCTCTTATAAGAACATTTATAAGGTTCCCTAAAATTGATTTTCCATATTAATGTAGACGTTGATTTATCCAAAACAGATTAAAGAAGTTTATTGAAAATATAATTGTATATAAAGTTGAACAAATTATAATGGTGCCATTAATCTTTGAATTCAAGGTTATTGAAGAATATATCCTAAATTTTTGTAAAAATAATTATCAGAACTTGTACAAAAGATATAATTTTAAAATGAGAAATCTTGTAATTATTTCTTGATTAGTATTAGATGCATCGATTTATCTAAAATGTCAATATGAAGCTGAGATTGTGATAACTTCCTTGTCTCTGAATTTCAAATATATAATTTGTAAATGAAAATGTTGATTATGAAAACAATTTACTGTAATTTAATTTTTGTGTATAAGAATGAAGCTTCTGGGTTCAGAGAATTATGGAAAATCAATATATGGAACCTTTTTATAAGCGGTGACGGGGAATAAGGTTGCTAACCTAAAATTGGCCGATCGGATCAAGATGGCAAAGTGGCCTCAGACTGATGTAAAGATACTAAAACTGTTGTAAAGTGTAAATTCCTTTTGGTTATATCACCTTTGTATACTGTAAAATACATGTGTAAAAAAATCTGTATAATGAGCCGTTTTATTTTTCTTTAATCCTTTGAAAAATGTAAAATTGTAAAGTATGTATTTTATTAAATTTTGAATTGGAACAAGCGTAATTCCGATCGTTTCATCATTTGTACTTTAATGGTGACATATTTGTTGCCTCTTTGTAGTGGTAGCTGGACGGGGATCACTTAAGTTGTTCACATTAGATGGCTCTCTGTGGATTTACGGCTGTATATTTATATTTATTATTCGATCTGTTTTATGGATGTGTATATTTAATTGATTATTAAATGCATGTTAGGTTTATTGGATATATCAAAATGTATAATAATGTATTTCGATTTTATTATTTTTTACCACAGTAGTATAAATAAATGATAATTCTAAATGGATTGTTTTTACTGATAATTTTTCCCTAACAATACCCAATCTCATATATGTATAAAGATTGATCAAATACTGGCACAAAAAAAGGTTGTGAGGATCATATTGTACTGCCGCAAGGGGTATACAGTTTTGATTGCCGTTAAATCGAACAGGAGAAATGAATGCGAAAATCAATACAATGTCACCATCTGGATGTTCATATGTGGTTATCGTTCTCAAACATGAATATAAAAATGTTTCTGTCTCGTACAATGTGTGCAACTAAAAAACAATATAAACACGGATATTGTCACGGGTGTTACATCTCAGACGAGCCTCACCGCATATCCCTTATCCCATAGTGATTGGAAAAATTCCCGAAAAACGTCTTTAGAGGACATCTTTTGACGTATATTTCAAACTAAAAAAGGGTTTTAACTCCTTTGAAATGAAGTATCACTCAAGCCCTGTTCCCTATTGGCGTTTTCGGATACTTACTCGGGTTAACTCGATCCCTAATCTTCGCGTTCGTTTTCCTAACCCGAACATCCAACCCGTGTTCGAAAAGTATGGTGCTATTAACTGATTAACTCGATCACTGATTCAGGTTGATCTATCGTGACTATCGTAACCCTTTTGGTTGGCACAACGTTGCAGGGGAATCAATTCATCAAATAAAAAAAAATCGTAACCCTACACGAGATCAGGGTCGTAGCCGCCCAAATCCATACATTTTGGCGACACGATAGCACGCTGTTCCCTTAGGAACAAGCACGCAAAAATATTTGCTTTGCAGTTATTCCATATAAATGCAAGCAAAGCTAGAGACAATCCATAAAATATTTGGTTTAGTTATTGATACGACTGTCGCTACAAATCCTTAACCTGATTGTTCGTAAACTTAGAACGCGGGTCAGTGACCCGAGTAGATCCGTCACGTGACCGAATGGATCCAGTCAGTAACCCTGGGTAAGTTTCCGAAAACGCCTTCATAGATAACATTAACATTAACTCGATCACTGACCCAGGTTGATCTATCGTAACCCTACACGAGAGCAGGGTCCTAGAGTCACCGCATGCGCACTGCAGTTCAATTTCATATTTGAGAAAGGTGGGAATAAGTCTTCTAATCTTTTCTTAGTAATTTTATATATTCTATTCCTAAAAATTATGGAAAGAGAAGAGAATTTGGCTCAGTGTAAAATGTGTGGCTCTAAGCTCCATGAGCCGAGAAAATAATGCGAAACAACTTCTTCATAACTTTGTATGCAGGTCTTTCTGCATTAAAGCAGAAGCCTTCTTTATTTCTTTACTCAAAGATAATATTGAACATGCGAGGGCACACCAGAAATTATAAGAAAGTTTTTACAGAAGCCAATAAATCCAAGCAAAGCTAGAAACAATCAGTAAATTAACTGGAACTGAAAAAATAAATTTTCTATACTTCTTTAACATAGGTACTCGAAAATAACATTAAACAAGGAAGGGCACACCAAAAATTATAAGAAATAATTTACAAAATTTAATAAATGCAAGCAAAGTTAGATACACTACTACATCTACTAGCTCAAGAAATTTACTGTCGGCAGAGACTCTGCTGTCGGTACATATTAGCCTCATGCGGTTTGAATTCATAGATTTTTCACTATGCAGTGAAATGTCAAAATTTTTTTGTTTCAACTCCTCTCGGTCTCCCCTACTATTCACTTCATAATTACGAAATTTCGGATTGATCGAATGGGTAGTTATGTAAATATTGAGAAAATCGTGATAAATTTTAATGTCGATAAATCTCAACAGTTCAGAACTCTGACTTAATCCGTTCGAGAGTTATCGTGTTCACAGTCGGACAGAATCATTTTTGATCTCGGATTCTTCATCAGTTGGTCCAACCTAGTCGTTTGAGACCGCTTCCAGCCGTCCAAATCCGTACATTCGGGCAACACGATAGCACGCTGTTCCCTTAGGAACAATTACGCAAAAATATTTGCTTTGAAGTTGTTAATCTACAGGGTGTCCGGGAAATAACTAAAAATAGTAAAAATACTCTTACCAGAAATAGAGTTGGACTAGCTGATTACTGATTGACTATGAAAAGTTAATTTCTGGATTTCCCTAGAAAGCTACAGGGCGATTTTCCAACTTCATAACGGATTGACGGATATTTTTGAAACTTGGGAGGTTGTTGGTACCTGCTAAGGTTGAGTCAGAAAGATATCAATCATTTCATTATTCCAGGGCCGGACTCATTTATCTTCATTTAAATTTAAAGTGTTCTGGAAAAAAAAACATTTTGTATTTCGAATTACAAATAATTGATTCGCTTTTTAGAAAGAAGATAAATTATGCTTCAACTCATGGTATAGCTTAAAGTTGTCACATCAACAATTATTTTTTTATAAATTAGGTATAATAATTATTTTCATTCAGTCCATTGCAATGAGATCCGCGTCTAGGGTATAGCCACCCAGTATATATCAACAAATTATTATAGTCTTCGTTACCTCCAGTGACTTTTTTAAGAAAATTTATTATTTATTTTCGATCTTCACAAGATATGACTAAGTCCTGTTCAGGTGAATAAATTTAATTTTTCGAACTTTATCCAAATTCAAAAATTCACAAAAAAAATAATTGTTGATGTGACAACTTTAACCGATACCATAAATTGAAGCATAATTCAGCTTCCTTCCAAAAAGCGAATAGATTATTTGTAATTCGAAATACAAAGTGTTTTTTTACCCTGAACACTTCAAATGAAGATAAATGAGTCCGGCCCTGGAATAATGAAATAATTGATATCTTCGTAAGTTAACCTTAGCATGAGCCAATAACCTCCCAAGTTTCAATAATATCCGTCAATAACTTTGGATTTTATGATGGTCTAAGTATTTCCATAAAACTGGAAAATGAAGATAAATGAGTCCGGCCCTGGAATAATGAAATAATTGATATCTTCGTAAGTTAACCTTAGCATGTGCCAATAACCTCCCAAGTTTCAATAATATCCGTCAATAAGTTTGGATTTTATGATGGTCTAAGTATTTCCATAAAACTGGAAAATCTCCCCGTAGCTTTCTAATGAAATTCAGAAATTAATTTTTTTAGTCAGTCAGTAATCAGCTGGTCCCAACTCTATCTCTGGTAAGAGTATGTACAGTTATTCCCCGGACACCCTGTATCTTTCAAATACCCAATTGACCGTTAAGGATTGCGTGGAAACACGTGAAAAATCATCATCATCTCTTTATCAATAAAGCAGATGTCTCAATTCTCCAAGCGGCCCAGGTGGAAGCAAAATAAAAAGTAGGTAATGCTCCATAAGATTGCAGTTATAAATTTTTAAGTAAGTCAGCAATCAATGACAGTAATTCTGTTTTATCGGCCCAAACCGTTAGTTCTTCAGAATGAGACGAGTGACGACATTGTGTTCAATAAATTTCTTACCTGGGGATTCTCTTACGCACCGTTAAATTTCTATGGAACCATTTATGAATGAGGAAAGAAATTTGCTTTGGTTGGCTTGGGGATTATTTATAAAAGGGAACCCTAATCTTCCGGAAGGAAAACAACCAATGGCATACATCGGATGAACATAAATTTAGGTTCCAAGAATCATCTGTGCAATCATTGTTCTCCATAAACAATGATACGTACAATACCTATATGTACAAAATATTTCAATTTACAATATGAGCAATACTTCAGGATTAAATAGCTCGGTCAAAAATATAAAAAGAAGTTTCTCTTAACTTACCTTACTTACCCACTAACGCGCATCATTAATGAGCTACAGGGTCTGAAAGGAGAACAGCTTTCGTCGGCATTTCATAATCGAAATGAGCAATGTTGTTTGATTATTTTTTTAAGGTTTTGTAGGAGTAGTGGGTTTTTCTTTCCAACTTCAACATAAAAGTTTATGCTTCTCAGAAACAGTCGACTTCAAACCGTATGACCATTACACAGAAAAAAACTAATCATTGGTATGATCAAGAGTATCTTTTTTGTGTAGAACACATGGGCGTCTCAAAATCCGTACCTAATTTTTCAATTTAAAGTGTAGAAGTCGGGGAGAAAAACCACCCACTACTCCTTCAAAACCTTCATCAATCAAGACTTGAAAAAAATCCGCAAAAAAATAGCTAACTATGAATAGAAAATGTTAACGAAACCCGTTTTCTGTACGGTTACCGAAAAATGAATTTCAACATCGTGTGTCTCGACAAATGGTTCATTTCAGACGAACTATCACATTCTGAAATCCTGCGCATATCTTATGAAATGCCCTGTATATAATCCAAATATGTCTATGGAGACATTATGAATAAGGAATTCAATGCCTTGAGTAGAAACGGATTTTTAATTGTCAATTTCAAAATTCAAAATTAATTATTACCTATATCGTGTGATTAGAGTATCCAGTAAATGAAATACCTACTTCGATAGGAATGTTCCATTGAAGAGGAGCCACCCCTTACATTTCTTATAATATAAAAAATATAGTAGGAACCATGTACCGGGTGTCCTAAATTCGTTGTCTAGTGGGTCTCAGAAACCCGATGAGCTAGAAAAAATGAGTGCCACATTTTCGGGCTCGATTTTTGAGCTATTAGAGAAAATTGGTAAATGGCGTTAAATGAAAACTTCTCATAACTTCTTTATTACTGAAGTTATAAACATGAAACTAAAACATTATAAAGGTTTTTTTTCAGTAGAGTTTATTGAAGTAATCAATTTATTTTATTAAGGTGCTATTCCACTGCGCGAAATTGACTCGCGCACTTCTTCGCGAGGCTGACTCGCGAGTCGCTGTTTCGGACTGATACGTTTACACGACGCGAAACTTTTCGCGAAAAAGGGTGAGCCGCCAGTTTTACAGAGACAATCATGGCGTTCGTATTGCTTTAATTGTGATGGCTTATGTGAAAAATAAAAATAAGAAAGAACAAAGAAAACATCGATGGTGGGGCAGAGAAATATTTCGTCGGCGATTGCAAACTGGAAATCAGTTGCTAAGAGATTTAGTAGCGGAACCCATCGAGGATACGATCAGGAATTTCACCCCGGATGACATCAGAAGAGTTTGAATATCTCTTGTCAAGGAATGATCCTGAAATAAGAAGAACATAGGCATCCCACAAAAATCGTTAGGCCTGATAGAGCTGGATTAGATGAATGCACTCGCCCTGATTCATTTCGACGTTTCCACGACGCGAAATTAATAACTCGAGTCTCTTTGACTCGCTCTTAAAAACCGACTGGCATCGGCTCAACGCGAAACTGACTCGCGCAACAAAATTTCTGGCGCGAAAGCGGCATCTACTACGCGAGTTTTGTTTCGCGAAACTGACTCGTGAGTCAATTTCGCGCAATGGAATAGCACCTTTACATTTTGTTCTAGCTTATCGGGTTTCTGAGATCCCCTCAATAGACAATGAGTTTAGGACACCCGGTACAGTGAACTATATGCTTAGAAACGAAGGCCCCATGTGTTGTTCGTCCTACAACCCGAAGAATTCGAATGGGAAATCGGTGTCTAATGACGCCTTATTATGTTAAATTGCGATATTTTCGGAGCAGCGATTCAGTCAAAAAACAAAAATATATGTTTGTTCACTGAGTTGTATTCAGTGGACACATCATGGATCGAGACATTTATTCAAATTGATTCTGGGTTTCCAAACAATAGGTATTAAATATGTAGCTAAATATAAAATTGAGGATTGATAGGGTTTTTAGTTTGAAAATTCTTTCTAAAAGCTCAAGTTTGGAAAGGATCATAGCTTGAGTTAAGAAAATATTCTAAAATAATTTCAAATCATCTTAATTCAAGATCGGATTCTTCATCAGTGAGTTCAATCGAGTATCCTGAAAACAAGCCGAAGTTGAGTTAAGTGAGTAAGAAAAATTTCCAATACCAGATATTAAGAAAAAATAATAAAACTTTATATTATAATAATAACTGAAATAATTTTTGAATAATAAAGAAAGGAATGAAATGGTAGATTCAGCTTTCTAATGAATATAGGTAAGGAATTAGACCGTCGCATTCGCCATTTTGCAACATACTTTTATCATTCTTAGCAGCTCATTGTAAGCGTTAAAATAAGTGTATCTATTTTTTATTTATTCGAAATCAGGATTGAAAATGATCTCGAACTCCTACACAAAGATACCGATATACCTATAGTCCGTTCACGAAAGGTTGAGCACAATAGTAGGCGTTTCTTTATTTATCTGAAGTTGGCAGTATTTGCTGTCATAACGTAAAATAAAGTCAACGTTGCCGAATGTAACCGGCTTCGTCGGACGAGCTTGCGAGTTATCAGAGAACTCTATGCAATATTGACAAACATTGTGTATCAATCTGACAAGAAAATAAAGAACATAACCTAAAATTTTAATATACACAGTGGAATATGCCAAATGTCCATGGCCAACCGACGGCTCAACCTTTCGTGAATGGACTATAGGTACCTAAGTTTTGTTCAGAGTACAAATTGATTTGGTTAGTCAATGACACTAAAATCAAATTGTCACCTAGGTACCTATATGGAATTTTGATCGATTTTTGATTATATTCCTTGTGAAACCTAGAATTCTATGGAAATAATGAAAATAATCTCAAATTTATTAGTTCTTTTTCATCCTAAATCTACTATCACGCTAGTTAGAGATCAAGAACCATTAGAATTAATAATAACTAATTAGTTGAAAGATTATTCCGGATCCTTCCATTATCTTGGATTGTTCTATTCAACGTTTTGGCAATCATTCGCCAGCCATCCTCAGGGTAATCGCAAAATTGAACTTAGAATTCAGCAAAATTAATGCGACATGACATTGGCCATCCATTAAACTTTATAATCATCTATCTTGAATAAATGATTGTAAACCTTAGACCTAGATCCTTAGTCTAAGTTGTAAACAAACCTAGAATTTATATCGTTATTATGACTTGTCATATGCATGGATTTCAAGTTTTGAGGATATTCTTAAATAAGTATAATACAAAGTGTTATCAATGAACCGAATGTTTAGGTCTATAAGATTCGGACTTTGAGGCGAAACTTATACAAAAGGTTTTAATCACTCATGGAAAGTCAAAGGGCAAAAGTATTTTCGTCCAGTACCTACCCCATAAGCATGAAATACCCAACGAGCGTAATTAATTAGGAATTAATTAGGATTTCAAAGGTTGGTTCATAGACCCGAGATGTGGGACAAAAATGATGAGTTTAATTAACTTTACGATACATGTGATAGGAAGTTTGAAATTGATGCCAACATCACGAGAAATATCTCGAGAAAAGTGTATCTAGGTTTGAACTATAGAATTTATTCGATCTTAAATTGTGCTTATCCACCGAGAATATGAAACAGAACTAGTTTCTATTTTAGCATTTTTAGAAATCTTATTTTCTAGCATTTTTCAGAATTTTCAGATTTTCACACCATGTTTTGGGCTGGTGGTTTTTTCAAAACTGTGTCAAGTTTGACTACATTGAATCAACTTTATCTAATGTCCAAGTTTTCATGATTCACATTTGTTGTTAAAGTGGAAATTTTCTGAGAAATAATATTTCAAAAATATCAATAGCTCTAGTGTCCTTTAGTGACGCATTTTTGGGGAAATAATTCATTATCATTAAGATGTAGGTAAAATACGATTATCTTATCATATCAGAAATAAATCCTTCCTGTCACACGAAGAATTGTCGTTGAACAATGATAACTTGACGATACAATAAGCGACGATATAGAAAATTTTGGACAGACCCTTCAAATAAAGTACATTTATGTAGGTATTATCTAACTCACTCGAAAACAACAGAAAAGTTATGTTTGTAATTCGATCACTACACTTCATGAATATTCAATGGTTTGATCTATATTATTCGAATTCTTAATACAATTTTCTATAGAATTATTACTTGCCCTGGAAGCTGTTAGTAATGTTATTAAATTAACTGTTTATTAATGACAGCGATTAATGGTCAAGATACTTTAATGCAGAGCAGATCGAGCGCATTTAGTAAAGACCATTCATCGCTAAATTAATAAGCGACTAGATTACAAGATTTTTCCGTCAACTGCATTATGAATTCAGTAAAAATTCTTGATTGAAATACATTCTTATTTTGCACAAGATATACATAATGACATAATATATCTTTCTATGATTCTTTATTCTAGTAGAGTTCTGACATTAATCATATTGCTTCTGAATACTTTGTGTTCGGTTGCCCATATCACAACTGCTCAGTAAAATAGCAAAAAATTGAAAATTAAATGGATCATTAGATATTGTTCAAAAGCGTGAACGTTAAACCCACCTTTTATTTTCAGGTCAACGGAATTTTTTTCCAATATATCCAGATATTTATTCAATCGAGAGCTAATCAAAAAGTTTTGAAAATTATTACAGTGGAACCTCGATATAACAAATCGGAAGGGAACCAGTAAATATTCGTTATATCAAGTAATTCGTGAAACTGAGGTTTGTTATATTGAGGTGAGGTTGGTCCAAAATTTGTTATACCGAGGTTTATTCACCTCGACATTACGTACTCATCTTGTTATAGCGAACTAATTTTGCTCATAAATGAAAACTCATTTTTATCAAATTACTCATTTATATACATATATTATATTTATATTTATTTTCTTTTTCAAAACAATAAAGTGAGTAGGTAGGTTTTTTTCTTTTCAAAAATTCGCAGAACAAAATAAAAAGAGGTGAAAAATCAACAAATTGGTATAAAAGCCTAAATCTAATTTTATTCATCTTGATTGGAAAAAAAGTCATAAATTGTAGTTTGTTTCCCACGGTTTCAATCTTCTGATGTTTGAAGGCAAACCAATTTCGTCGGAAAACTTATCTTTAGATTTTAAAATTGTAGCCAATGAACTTGCGGGAATCCCGAACTTATTAGCTATGTC
The DNA here is from genome assembly GCA_013421045.1 of Propylea japonica. NCBI lineage: Eukaryota > Metazoa > Arthropoda > Insecta > Coleoptera > Coccinellidae > Propylea > Propylea japonica. Next base: position 46,403,266 of record CM024246.1, read on the forward strand.
TAATTTTTTTTGTAGAAGGATTTTTGTCAACATAATTAATGATGCTTCGCTAATCGCTTTTCTGCGACAGATAAGGAACGCCTTTTACGTTTCTGAGCCATTGCAAAAAAGTGAGAAGCAACACTGATTACTTTCCATCAACTAACTTCGTATTTTACGTAATACGCGTCGAAACCTGTCGCGGCTGAATCACATACATACCTGAAAACGTTATTAGAGGTTTTGAGTTGACGAAATTCGTTAAGTAGAGGTATTCACACTCTTTTTGGTATTTGAAAATTCGTTATAAAGAGGTTGTTAGTAAAAAGTTTTCGTAATGTAGAGGTATGTTTTACATTGACTCTTATGGACGATTCAAGGGGATTATGAAAAATTCGTTAAATCGAGGAAGTCGTTATATTGAGGTTCGTTATATTAAGGTTGCACTGTATTTCCTGTATCAAAACCAACCGGCAACCTTCTCCGAGATGTCTGCGGAGTTCTAAATATAAAAATTTCGAAGCAGAAAAATGAACATCAAGGAAAAATAAAATGGTTTAAACTCTGGAAAAAATATTCAAAATTAACGACCCAATTCAAGAATGAATCGGAAACTTCACATTTAGATGTTAAGCCACCCTGAAACTTAAATATGGAACAATTATTCATGAGATGTTCTGTTGTCTCCTCTGCTTCTCCGCATAGGCTACTAGGACTCTCAATTGAATTACAACGCTCATGACCTGCTCTTATTCGACTAATAACAGTCCATTTTTTTCTTTGCAACATCAGATCCTGAAACTTTATTTGAAGGATCATCAGTTATTGAATTTTTGTACTGAAAATTGCAGTGTTCCACTCAGAGTGCCAAATTGCTTTATCGCTTTCATTTGTGGTCAGAAAATAGGACGACCAAAAAGGTTTACGTGATTTTAAACGGTAAAACTTGGATTATCTGGAATTTAGGATAGTATATTTGAAACTGGATTTGTATATTTTTTCAATATATTGGTAATTTGAACTTTGAAGTTTTTTGAAAGTATAGATCTGTCCAGAATTTCTGAAATTTATCTAGAGCCAAGAAACTCAAAAAGTTTGTTGGGAATATATTCATGTTGGTAATTTTATTTGCTAATTGAAATTGAAGAAATCTCTGACGTGAAGTTGAAAGCTCTTGCAAAAGTTGCCCGAAATATATCTATCAGTCCTTACATTCTGCATATTTAATTCAATTTGAACTAAAAAATAATGTGGTAGGTACTATTATGTAATTTTCATCATTTTGAGTTAACCGCCACGCGAATCTGCGCCAGGCGAAATAATATTTTATACCTTATCTGGTAAGGTAAGGTAGGTAGATTTATACATTTTCCATGGATTAATTTTAAACAACATCTGCAAGTCCCTTGTAGAGCCTCTGTGAATTTGGTGACTGGTTTCTGCTTTTTGGGAAAATTGATTTTGAAAATTTCAAAACAAAATCATATGATAGTCATCTGTTGTCATACGCACAAAGTTCTCTTAGCGCTTGCGCCTATCTTCGCGCCAATGTTCGGTACAGATGGCAGATGTTTTCGTTATAGGTGTCCGTTTATAGTGCAGGAGGAATAGTGGCAGAAAATCGGGTTCATTCTCGATTTATTTACGTGCTTAATCGTGGGCTTTTCTTCAATAAAATAGGTTCCGTGGATTCCTCAAATCCTGTAGAATGTGATTCTTTATTAATTTTTGGAATATAATTGGATTCCATGTTTCCCGAGCTCGTTTTAGTTCAAGTTCTTCCAGCTGCTTTGTACAAAGTGGCTTGGAAACCATTTTGTCTGTCCACGAACATGTAGTATTTTTAAGGAATCCAGCCGGTATAATTTATATTTTATGAATTAGAAACATAAAGTGAAACCGTGGAATACATATTTTTTAAAAAGGTAAGATTTTTCTATAAGAATTTCGGAGTATTCCGTTTGTTTTCTCAGATGGCCATGGCGGTTCAGGTAGAAGGCGTTAATTTTAAGTCTCTATTTCAATACACGTACATCAGTTTGTTTTGTTTTAATATTCAATGGAAAGCCAAAACTTAACCATTTTAGGGATTAGAGTCTTGATGAATTCCTCTGTCATTCCGAATATCTAATAGGATAACGAATTTTTCCCTCCCTAAATGGGCAAGTTTATGGGTCGAACTCAACCCTTGAAATACCAACGGTTCTCGAATTGTTCTTTTTGTTCAAGCTATAAATATATGTTGCCAATTGTTCTCACTCTACAAGGGATTTAATTACAATTCAAGGAATGTTTATTTATTCGAATTAAACAGTTGCTAGAGTTGAAAGAAACGTCATAAAAGTGATGGGTGTAGTAACAGACTTATGATAGAAGCTGTGGGGGGTTACAAAATATAAAACTGTCATTTAAACTCAATTTTTCCATTTCTTTCTCATAATTATGTGTACATTGTAGATCATTGTTAAATAGTACAGTTTGATCAAATCATTACATAGGTATTCCTAGCTACATGTAGATGATATTTCTGATATGATTAACTGTTTTATATCGATGTTTTTTTCTACTGAAATTATCTTTATCCAAGCTGTGTTCCAGACTATTATGCATATACGGAAAACTTTATAGTAATTTATGGCATTACACTTTACCTTATCTATTTGTACATTAGAAATGACATTTATTAAGGTTAGATTTCAGTAGTAGATGAAAACGTTCCTTTCGTTTTTCGGTCGTATTTCTGATAGGAAGTGAGGTGTATTATAGTAGATATTGCATATTTGTAAATGCGGATCTGAAATGCTTATCGAAATTTAATACTAGTTTACTTCATTGTTGCTAAAAGACAGTTGATCAATTACTTCTTGTTACCCTTTTTCAAGTAGCTAATCTTCTACAGGTTTTTGGTTTGGACAGGAGTGAATTCTGGTGATTTGGTTGAACACGACTTTATAAGAGGTTACAAACACATTTCCAATGTTGAATGAGAATATACTCTGATAAAAAAAATGAAGAGGATAATTCGTAGGCATGAAAGCCCAAGAGGTTATAAAATAGTTCCATCAACTCCTGATATGAACATTATTAAACAGGAAGTGTCAGATGAATTTAGTCCTATTAAAAGTGAATTTACGCCAAGCCCTCACTTATTGGATCATGGATATGGTGCAACTCCTCAAAATCAGGTTATTTCCTCAAATTTGCCATGTGCAGCACCTCCAGTTAAAAGAAAACTAAATTTAGAATCACAACACTATATAGTACCTTTCAAACATGAATTCAAAGCACCACCTCCTAAAAAGCCAAAGAAACAAACACCCGTGAAGCAGAATACTAGGTACTACACATCTTTAGGACTTTTAACTAAAAAGTTTTCAATGTTACTTGAAATGTCTCCGAATGGAGTTGTAGATCTCAATAAAGCTTCACAGGATTTGAAGGTACAAAAAAGAAGGATATATGATATTACGAATGTTTTAGAAGGGATAGGAATTGTTGAAAAAAAGTCAAAAAATAATATACAGTGGAAAGGGGGTGGTTTAAAAGGAAATAATTTTGCTAAGCTTAGTTCGGAATTGGAAGAATTGGAAAATCAAGAAAATGCTTTAGATAGGATGATACAATTTGCGGAAACTGAATTGAGGAATCTAAACGATGATAAATATGGATATGTAACGTATCAAGATTTGAGGTCAATTTCAAAATTCAAACATAAAACAGTGATGGCCATCAAAGCACCACCCAATACTCAGCTGCAAGTACCTACAGAATCTGAAGATAAATATTGCATCTTAATGAAAAGTACAAGTGACGAAATTGAAGTTTTCTTGTGTCCAGAGAATGTGACTCATCATAAACCTAAGCCAGTGCCTCCGATAGATCCAGTTTTGAAAGATGTCAAACTCAGTCCTGGATTATTCAATATTCTCACGCCACCAGTTCCTCTTCTGGAGAGTCCTTCGCTTCTTCATAAACCTATTTCTTCTCAGGTAAGATTTGATTGTGTTTTGTTAGCAAGGGTGATTATTTAATGGAAGGGGAGCTGAATTCTTTTATCAACTGAGTAATTTGCATGAAAATAGATTCTGTTGTGATCTTCCAGGAATAGAAATGTAGTCATACCTTTGCATACATTTAGTTGCATAATAAAAAACTTGTTCCTGGTCCCACCTTTTACTATGAATGTGAAACATTGAGCTTTTGAGACTAATTAATCAAAATTTCTGTGATATGTTCAAATGTTTACTTTCTTCAATTATTTCGGAAGTAGTGTTAAATTAGAATGGTGAAATTTCAAATTTTAATTATGTATGCCCCTTGGAAATTATTTTCATTAAATGTTCAAATTCCACATCTATTTCTTTTGATGAGTTTTCGAAATTTGTCCCACACTATACCTACTCTATAAGAATGAAATAAAGTATAATTTTTTTTCTATAACTTACTTGTTTCTTTGATTTTTTGTCTATGTTATGATTATGAAGTGAAAACTTAGGTTTTGTCAGAATACACATGGGATCCAAAAATATATATTTCACAACAGCCTATTACTAAATTTTTTTATGGGAATGGCAGTCTCAAAATTCATAGGTTTTTTCAGCTCAAATCTCTGCACTTCATTGATAAAATATTCTACTATACTTTTTGCGAATGGTCTCTGGTTAGGCAGATAGCACTGGTCTCTCATTTTTTTCTATATGTTCTTTGAACTTTAAAACCACCAAAGTTTTGTTCTGGACTCAAGAATTTGTCGTACGTAATAAAAAGAACAGAATTAGGAAGGGAGAGTGTGTAGATGTTCTGAAGTTTGCGTTAGTTTTATGCTCCGTTCTATGCCCTCGAATAATAAAGACTGGTTCTTAAATATCTTCTATTTCTTATTTTGAGTTATTGTTATATTTATTACAATGCAATATGAGAGTTTAAGGGATATATTTCATTTCCTATGAAAACATATTCTATTGATAAGAATGATAAGATTAGTTGTCATTGAATGAAATTCTTTTTCGAGCTGTATTCTACATATTAAGATTAATTTTTTTGTTTCCAATTTTTTCCTGTCCTACAATGATCAATAAAGCGTCTTTTGCCTGATGATAACTGTGTTTCTTTAGCTAAACTTGAAATTCGATCCAAACATTTGTTACTACTGAATGCTCACTACAGAATATCGTCATGCATGTTTACGTCTTAGGAATTTCTTTCCAAATGCATCTTGACTGCACTATTTGTAGCAACAAAACTAGATTGCACTATTTGTAGCAATGAAAATTGTTTAGATTTTCAGCCGTAACACTTGATTGTCAAATTTCTTCTTGTGTTCTTGCCAATATTAAACTTACCGTTCACAAACATTAAGGGAATCTTCTGTTGAATATTATGACTTCGATGAAATTACAAATCAGGTTTCTTCTGGATTATTTATGTGACGCCAAAGAGTTTTAATTTTTAGAATTCGTAATGAGTGCAGACATTACTTCAAACTGATGACTCAAGAGAAAAAGTTATGATGAAGAATTGATTAGAAAATATTATTTTACAAATGAATTCTTCCATAGTATGTTCTTTCGAGATTAAGAAATAAAAAATAAAATAAAACACTATTATTGTTTATTAAAATCTTCGGCTATCGATTTCGGAATTATTCCATCATCAGGCCAGCTGAAAGTATACAAATGTAGAACATGTATTTATTCAGGCGAGAGTATGCAACTTACTGTCTTGAATTAAAATGAACACAAACTGCTTAAAAACATTAAAACTGGTCCTCCTCTGTCAGAATTGTTAAAATTTTTTAAAAAACTAGTCAACCTTTACTACGAATATATCTTTCCTGTGGGAATGTCAACTGAATATGAAACTAGGATATGTGCGAAATGTGATATCTAATATGTTAACATAATATGTGGTCTATTGGTAGCAGGAATTTTTGAATTTTTATATTTATTGTTGTTTTTTTAGGAATCTATGAGTTTGAAAATGCTTCTTCTGTCGAATTCTATATTATCATTAAGTAAAAATTGGTTGTCTTTATTTTTCAAAATTTCTAGTTGTTCGAGTAATATAATTTTATGGTAGTTATTTTCTTTATGAAGTATTTTCAGATTATCTAATGTGATAAACGACACAGAACAATAGCGGATATACTGATCAATAATAAAATGAAATCTAAACTTGAACAATCCAGCGGAGTCTATGAAATAACATGCATAAACTGCCCTTCATTTTACATAGGAATGACAACTCGTAATGTAGAAAAAAGATTCAAATAACACAAAAGAAATCAACCCCATTCCGCTTTAGGCACACATTTAAACGATACCGGACATCATATCACATTAGATAATCTGAAAATACTTCATAAAGAAAATAACTACCATAAAATTATATTACTGGAACAACTAGAAATTTTGAAAAATAAAGACAACCAATTTTTACTTAATGATAATATAGAATTCGACAGAAGAAGCATTTTCAAACTAAAAAACAACAATAAATATAAAAATTCAAAAATTCCCGCTACCAATAGACCACATATTATGTTAACATATTAGATATCACATTTCGCACATATCCTAGTTTCATATTCAGTTGACATTCCCACATTTTAACAATTCTGACAGAGGAGGACCACTTTTAATGTTTTTAAACAGTTTGTGTTCATTTTAATTCAAGACAGTAAGTTGCATACTCTCGCCTGAATAAATACATGTTCTACATTTGTATACTTTCAGCTGGCCTGATGATGGAATAATTCCGAAATCGATAGCCGAAGATTTTAATAAACAATAATAGTGTGTTTTATTTTATTTTTTATTTCTTAATCTAGAAAATATTACTTTTTTTAATTTTAGAAGTTGTGTTATTGCAATCGAAGTATATAATTGCTTTGGTTTGTTCCAAATTAATAGAAAACATATATTGAGTAGAACTACTAGTTGAAACAATTTGCTTTTTAAAATATAAATTTCCTGTCCCTGAAGTCTAATTCTACTTTCATATGAATCGAAAATGTTTGTCCCAATGATGTGCCACCAATCGGAATTCAGATAAGTCAGGGGGTAATATTTGAAGAATTGTTCGGGTTGAGCTTTCCCCGTAGGCATTTGCAAGATTTTAATTGCAAAGAAATTCGAGAGCATCATAGGCAGGATATTGATACCAAACCAGTAAGTAATAACTCTTCGATTTTGGTCTTTGACATTTAATACACTTTTCTCATAAAGTAATATCCTTTGGATTAAACATCATTCAGCAGCAATTAGTAAAAATTTTCAATGTTAGTGCCATGTAAAATTATTGTCATATCACTGCTTATCTATTAGTTGTTTGATCTAGAGTTCTTTTTATGAATGTGTTGACTGCTGTAGTCATCAACTGTGATGCCATTCGACATTCGAGCACATTTGTTTCTTGTCGATAAATGGAGATATCCGTTTTAGTTTGAGGAAATTATAGCATCCATCTGAAACTGCATGTTAAGATATAGGTTTAGGGGAATGTTTTCTGTTGCCTGAACTAAAATCATATAAAAGAAGTGTGCCTAAAATATAAATTTTTGATCAACTTAAATGACTATTTCCTGTTTAGTGGAGGTGGGTTATATTATTTATATTGATAATTACTCTATAAAATCGATTCAAAAGCAAATATCTCATCATGAGAAGTCTATTGTAGTGCAGACAATTGTGTATCACTTCTATTAATTATATCTGTATATTATCTAATTCTATACGTACTGTATGTCACTGAACTTCTAAACGGTTGGACCGATTTAAATGCATTTTTTATTTTGTTGGGGTGGCGCCCTAGATGGTTCAGATTCACAAATTAACCCGGTTGATGGCTCTGCAGTCGGTATCTAGATTATATATCTATACTTTCTGCAACTAAACGTCCGAAGCTACTTGAATGGGCCTTTGTGTATGCATTAATTAATTAATTTACACGATCACTTCCGGAAGAAACAACTTCAGAACATAAGAACAAGCGCGCAAAAGTTTCTGACTTCACGTCAGGGCTCTTCTCGATTTTTTTTATTATGCAAACTGCACTCTGTAATTTGTTCTACATATGAAGTAGAAATTCATCTCTTCCACACGAAAAGTTAGTTGAGTTTTTTCCATTAGAAAAATGTAGTGAATAGGCCTTGAAGTGGATTTTCATATAATATGTTTTATTCATAATTAAAAATTGGTGTGCTATCCTGTTATATTGGCAACTGTTTAAAATTTATAATCAGATCCTTATATGATAGAACAATATGATTCAACGAAGAGTATAATTTAGAAACTCTAAATTTTCCAAGTATATTTAAGGTTTGAAAATGGCAAAAAAATGGAAATCATGAATTCATCAATAGGTCTTGAGATGCAAATTCGTATTATTTCCTCAAATGAATGGAACGCGTCAAAGCTTCTGACTCCTTGTTGCTGTTTTTCTAGTTTATAATTTCAATAGGTTGAAAGTTGCCTTTTGAAACCAGCGATTTAATATAAGGTTTGAAAATGCAGTCAGCTGAAGCGGAGCAATGAGAATAGAGCGTGAATTTGAAGGTTTGTTTCTTTGGCAAGAAACCAAGATATCCTGGTCATGATAGGCAATATCCATAAGATGCTTGGTCCTAGGACAACAGCTTGTCAGAGTTTTATCCAGATGCCACTAATAGAGTGGAGATTTGAATTTTTTCGGATGGTTGTGGAATGGGAATATTTTGTTCAAGTTTGTTAATATGCCGAATTTGTATCTGTAAAATTGAATATTGTGCAGAATTTCTTGAAGGCCCTAATTTTAAGAGAAAATATATTTTGTTTGACACACATCGCTGGAATTTGAAGAGTTCATATGGGGCGTCCAAAAAATCAGTTGTACATAAATTTAACTCTAGCTATTTCGTGATGAAGTAAATTTCGGTTTTCCATTTGTGCGAAGCATTTTTTCTGATGGTTCTGATGAAATATATATCGGAAGGAAAAGAATGAAAAATTTCGAAAATATGTTCACAGTTTCTGTAGAATATTAGTATCACCGATTTATTACATATTACATGCTTTTTTATGATATGAATGAAACAAGGAATTACATTTATCTATTGGTTTAGTGGTATCTGACCAAATTCCTAGCTACTTTACAAAATTCACAATTTTTTAGTTTGTCTGAAGGTATTGATTGAAAGTTCTTGTTATTATTGTTCATATAATATAAATTAACTGTTTCTCCAAGTCAGAAAGCAAAAAATCACTTTTTATCACTATTCATCTGGTATTATTGAGTATTGCAAATTGAATGAGTTATGTTCTATCTACAATAAGAAAAACAGAATTTCATTATTATGGAAAATGTTAATTGCTGTAAGCTTCTTACATCTGATTCCACTGAAGCAAGAATACAAAATCAACAGTATTATGAGCAACGTTATGAGAGCTATTGTTTTATGTTTGCCATATTACACAAAATTTATTTCTTGGTAAATGAGAATGAAAAGATCGTGAACATGCAGTTTTCAAGGCAATTGTCGTATCTCGATTCAATGAGAAAAGTATACATTGGGTAAAATTGATTTGTTGGAAAAATAATATTCTGTATCTGTGCATAAAGTTATAGAGGAAGTGATGACATATTGTAGATAGATGGTTTTTTTAGAAAAAGTAAGAGTGTATTGTTTACTTTCAATAGTACAAATGATAAAACATACATTATGTGAAGTATACCGATAACTCTCAATTGTATAACTAATACAACTAAATAGGCTTGTTTCAGCAACATATTTAGAGTTGATTCTTTTACCTCGCCAATTTATGTTAAACTTGCACTCATTGCCATCTTGCAGTATTGAATATGTTCTGTCCCTTCAGATTGAATATTTTTTTCAGGTATGCCGGAGCCTGTCTTTCACCAAGGACTCTGAAGCTAGTACTTCGAAGTCTTCAGCACAAAAATTATTGAAGTTCAGTCCTCTCACTGCTGAAGCAGTAGCGTCTCCTCCGAGTATGAGTTTTTCTCCTCTCAATTTATCTCCTATTATGGGTAGCTGGATACTTATGCCTCAACTTCGAGAGCTTCGACTGATAATACGCAGTTCGTAAACAACACTGTGGATAATCAGATGGTACCACAGATCATTCCACAAAGTGAATTGCCACCAACGAGTGAGTACAAATACAAGTTTTACTCAAAAGGAGAATTAAAGCTGGTGAATGGTATTCCTACCACATTTCTAATTATTATGAAGTTTTCGGTGTCATTCAGAGTTGTACAGTAATATATTTTCTGTTGAGATTCACGAAATGATTCACATATCAGACAATATAGCATGTGTATTTCGAAGCATTAGCAGGGGAAAATGTAAATAGGTCTTCTTACATTTCTACATATGATACAAAAGCACAGAAAAAACCTGAGCAAGAAACTATGTCTCCCCGCATGAGTGTAGTGATTGTATGATTGGATTTATTTTAATAACAAGCTGAAATATTCTTTTTTATCGGAACACATTTTACGCTCATCTGATTTGGTTGGTTATATTGAAATTGCAGCAGGAGATTTTTTCCAAAAGGAAGGTGTATGCAGACTAAGTTTCTCAAAAAAAGACCTTCGTAATGTGCTTTTCATTTCTCATATTCTCATCTCATGTCTTAGGATTAACAAGTTGTATCTTCTTTGATATAATCATAAAACTTCTGGTTTGTAATAAAGGGTTTTACAATAAAAGGTGTTATTTTGATATTCAAAGAAAATGCCATTTTTCAGTATAAATGATCGGATGTTTATTTTATTATAAAGAAGAAGCTATGTCGTTAATAGTGAAAAATAACATCAGGCGAATAACCACCTCGACCACGCTTACAGGACTATATCCTTTTAATGAAATTTTCCATAACCAAATCGCAGAGTGGCAACCCTATATCCTCGATAGCCTCACGAATTCCATCTTTGAAGTCTTGAATCGACGCTGGGCTATTGGCGTAGACCTTCTCTTTCATGTGGCCCCAAAGAATGAAGTCGCAAGGTGTTAAATCACAAGATCTCGGTGGCCAATTGTGATCACCTCTTCGAGAGATAACACGGTCTGGAAACTTTTCCCGCAAAAGATCAATGGTTTCGTTACTTGTGTGGCACGTAGCGCCGTCTTGTTGAAAGTAAACGTTGTCCAGATCAATACTATCCAATGTCGGGCATAAAAAATCATTAATCATCTCTCGATAGCAAACCTGGGTTTTCTTCAACACTTTCGGCTACAGCAGCAATATTCTCGGCTGTTCTTGAGCGATGTGCACGGGTTTTATTCTTCACATCACTAACTTGTCCCAACAGCTCGAAGTTTTCCACCAATTTCTTGCGGTCCGTCAAGGTGCTTCACGATGACTCAAAAATGTTCGAGTAAACCTGTTTCCTGTTTTACGAACCGTCTGCCAAATTTTCACCATTTTTATAGCGAATTTAATAATTTCAACGCGTTCTTGATGCTTCTATCGTTCCATTTTCATCAATGGAGTAGTTTCTACTTGTCAAATGTCAAAAAATTACAGCTTCAAACATGACATCTACCGAAATAGCTGGGAGCTGGCTATTCAAAATAACACCTCTTATTGGAAAATCCTTTAATATATTCAGGTTTCCTTACCTCCTAACTAACTCCATGAGTTGATCCATTATTCTTAAAAAATTCAATACAATGTTGATGTAATAGCCTTGGATAAATTTGAGCAGAACTTCGCAGTTAATTGCTAACTATCAACAAATTATCGAATTTTGAAATTCTACTGATAAATCGATATTTATTGAAAACTAGCGCATGTTTTTCAATTCACTGAATTGGTGCAGTGGAGATGGAATATAAACCAAAACCAAACAAGATACATAATCTTTAACGGGAAGCTCCAACCTGGAAACTGGGTTGAATACATGAGGATATTGAATTAATTGGATTCAAACCTCATGGCAAAACTATCCGATGTTATGCCAGCCATCTTTGATTTCGAAACACCATGAAGCAACAGGCAAGAGACTATAAAGTGACTCTATTATGGGTGTGAGGACATTGTGGTTAACAAGAAATGAAAAACCGAAAAACTTGCAGAAAGTGTATCAAGGTTAACACCTCCTGGACCTGAGCCTTTATGTGGGCTTGGAAAGATCCAAGATAAGGCAGTGGTGCAGCAATGGGACTATAGAATAACCCTCTAGAAAAACAGCCATCGTATTACTAAGTCCAAAAAATCAAGATGTTATCACCTACCTATACCAGGTAGCTCCTGAAGCTGTCACGAGCTGACCCTCAGGAGATGGTGCAACTGTTGCCGTGGCTGTCAGTACAAATCTCATTAGAAATAAGTTAGCAGATGAGATTTGCAGGCTTCGTGGAAACATCTGAACACATGGTATGCATGTGTCCAGAGCTGGCTGGCCTAAGAACAATACATATGGGGAAACCGGTCCTGGACATCCTAGAGGTAACGGCCAAGGTTCCTAAATAGGTTTTATCAACGCCATTGACGACTTGCTTGGGTTTCCATGAATGAGTAGGGTAGAGACTAAAAGTGGTATTCTGCTTTTCATCTGTAAGTTACCACGATACTGTAGCGTACGATTGATCTGTTACTGGCCGACTTACAGTGTCACTTTTGAACTACTCATCGAAAAACATAACCTTCAATCGTATGATTTGATCAAGGAACTTTATGTATTATGAGTAGATGGTTTTGATTTGAATTTGAAAATACATTTATCTGAATGTAGTTTGCGTTTATAGAAGTTTATAGAACACTGGTTCTTCAATCTGAACATGTTCACAAACTGGGCATTCGGCATTTCTTCAATCTGAACATTTTTTGGGCATCCGGCATTTCAAATGGATTCATTTGATCTCGCAACCTTTTCCTTCCATTTCTCATAAAGTTCCTACTTTAAAAAAGAATGATTTTCAGGTCACGTATATAATTGAACAATGTTTTACCTGTTATGATTTTTTTCCGATAACAATTCAATAAACAAAGCCATATTATTTTTATTCATCATGAATTTCTCATAAAACGTTGGTGTTCGTCCTAAAATAAACAAATCATTCAATGTAATCTCAAAATATGAAATTCGATGCTTCCGATCAGCTGTCGAGTACTCGTAAGTCGTAAATATTTAACGATTTCTGTAAGCTACAGATCCCCTAAAGAGGTCTAGAATTGCAATTAGCTTATGAAAGTTACAGATTGGCTCACAGATGAAAGCAGAATACCACCATAAAAGACCTACATGGTCACAGCTCCCGAAGGCTAACCTAGCCCAAGTTCAAGTAATAATGATAATAAATCGAAAAAATCAGAACTATTGTCATAACATCAATCTGGTGAATAACTAAAAACACCCAGCTTTGGTTCAGGTTTTGAAATGTTCCTTTAATCTGATTATTTCTTTATCGAATATGTCCATCCAAAAGCAAATTCATGTAAATATTGTAAATATGCCATTATGTATTTAAATTGCTTAAACTCTTCGTGAATGCGTTTTGGAACTATGTCCGTGACCTGTGTGCATTTAATCACATCACAGACAGAGTTCTAACTATGCGTTCACATCTTGCTTCTAAAAAGTTCTGTGGGCTCCTCAGCTTTGTGGATATTTTTGTGGTATATAACTTGTTTCTTACTTCACATGTTGCTTCATGCTACAACTAACTGTGTTGACTAACCGCTTTGTTAATTCGTTGCGTTGAATCCCATGCGGGCTTTAAAGGTTATAGCACCATGGGATTCAGCTCAATGGGTTAACTGTAAACAACTAACGTTTTCATATAATGTTGCTTTTAATTAATAATCACTATTGACATATTAGAAACATATTTACTAATCTATACATCGGCTAAAGGATAAACTTCATGTATGGCTTTCAAGGTTTCTGTATTATGTAGGAAGGTATTCGTAAGGATTGATTCGAGATGGCGCTAGTAAGATTTAATTCTCACTAGTTAACTGCCAAATCGTATGTTATGATCCTAGAGTACCTTCTCGTAATGTATGTAATGTATAATGCAATTGTGAATGTTATTTACACAAAAGTTTCATCCTATTTTAAATAGAGGCGTTACTTTGAACACACTCTCAAGTCAAATCCGTATTTTTGGTTTTTGATCGAATGAATGCTTCGAATGGGTTAAGAAATTTCTGGAAATTTGACTCAAGCGATCAAACTTCACTTCCTTTTTTGCCATATGGAAATGTCTAAACGAATTGAATCTACACCATGTACCTGTTGATCCTGAACCAATACAATAGCAAGAACCCAAAGATTGCATTATTATAAAGCATATGAAAATTTATAGCATTATTCAACTCCACCCGATACAACGAGACTTCAAATCTCCGACCAATATATAAAAATGTTTCGTCATGACATACACATGCAACACGAAAGAAACATATTCATCAACACATTGGAGAAATACCAATGAAAAATCCATTTAGGCTCACATATCAATGAAATAAGGTATAATTTGGACTGCTTGGATATACCGGTATACAAATTCTCTTCAGAAACGAACGATATTCTATGTATGAGATGGAAAGTTTTGCCGTCCAGTTGAACAGTGGTATAATCGGAAGGTTTACGTCCTACGTTTCTGACGGAATGAATGGTCCAATGCGAATAATATAGTTGAATTTTTTATCGCCTAATTCAAGTACTGTGCAGGCAGTTTTTCTTCCGTATTGACTTCTTCACACCCAACTGTTTTCAAACGAATGACGCATAGGGCGGAGCATCAATTTATATAGGTATACTTGTAATTGTATATTTGTAATGAGTACCCAAGTAACGGGTGTTTTTTTCGAGGTATAGAACTTTAATTTGGTATTACTGTTCAAGATGGCGACCGATTCAAGAGCTGTCGAGTTATTTATTCCCAGTTTAGTTTGGAAATTCATCACTGTTAAATTGGTCGCCATCTTGAACAGTAATGCCAACTTAAGTTCTATACCTTGAAAAAACACCGTTTACTTGGGTACTCATCATAAATATACAATTACAAGTATACTCATATAAATTGATGCTCCGTCCTATTGCGTTATTCGTTTAAAAACAGTTGGGTGTAAAGAAGTCAATACGGAAGAAAACTGCCTGCACAGTACTAAAATTAGGCCACCTTCAACGATAAAAAATTCCACTATATTATTCGCATTAGACCATTCATTCCATCAGAAACGTAGGACGTAAATCTTCCGATTATAACAATGTTTGACTGGACGGCAGAACTTTCTATCTCGTACATTCAATATCGTTTGTTTTTGATGTGAATTTTGGCAATTCATCATGAATAGACTCACGCCTGAACAACGCTTGCAATTTTATTTCGAAAATAATGGTTCTGTGCGGAATACGTATCACGCACTACGTCTATTTTATCGTCGACAAAATCGTCCGTCAGAGCAGTTGATTCAATTAACCATGGAACGTTTTTGCACCACGGTTACTCTTATTGCTAACTCGCATCCCCACAGACGCCGTACAGAAGAAGCTATTGCTACTGTAGAGCGTAGCATTGAGAAAACCCGAATGAGTCCATCCGCCATCGAGGACAGGAATTGGATCTGTGTCCATCCACTTTATGGAAGATTTTGCGGAAGGATCTTGGTTTGCGGGCTTACAAAATCCAAATCGTGCAAGAATTGAAGCCAAACGATCATCAAGCTAGGCGTAGATTCGTCGAATGGACCCAAAATAAGATTGCCCTTGTTCCCAATTTTCATAAGCAAATTTTGTTTAGCGAAGAAGCGCACTTCTAGTTGAATGACCACGTCAACAAACAAAACTGCCGCATATGAGGTGGAGCTAATCCTCAAGTGTATGCCGAAACACCGTTACATACAGAAAAACTGACTGTTTGGTGCACTTTATGGGCTGGTGGAATCATTGGTCCGTACTTCTTCAAAAACGACGATGGCCAGAACGTTACAGTCAATGGTGCAGAGCCATGATTACTAACTTTTGCATTCCTGAATTGAACAACCATGATGTCCAGGAGCTGTGGTTCCAACAAGACGGCGCAACATGTCACACAGCTCGTGCCACAATCGATTTATTGAAAGACATGTTTGGTGACCGCCTAATTTCAAGTTTTGAACCTGTGAATTGGCCTCCAAGATCTTGTGATTTAACACCGCTAGATTACCTTCTGTGGGGCTATGTAAAGTCATTGGTCTATGCGGATGAGCCACAAACGCTTGACATTCGGAAAACAACATTCTCCGTGTTATTGCCGATATACGGCCACAAATGTTGGAAAAAAACATCGAAAATTGGACTCCAGATTGGACTACATTCGAGCCAGCCATGGCGATCATATGCCAGAAATCATATGTAATGCCACAAGATTATCATTCGTATGAATAAAATTCCTGTCAATCAATAATCCATTGTTGTTTTATTGCAATTTAAAGTTCTATACCTCTAAAAAACACCCTTTGTAACACACTAAGCTAGCCTCACTATCTCCATTTCATCCTCTCTAAACTAAAGTCACCTTAAGCATTGAAAGACGTTTGTTTTCAGGTATGGCGGATCCATTATTGTGTGCCGAGCCTTTTGTACCTTTGGAAACATTTATACAGACGGATTATAATTTCAGTATGGATCCAACAGAGGGATTAGCGGATCTTTTTGATTTCTTATAGGAAAGAATCGATTTCCATTGAATTTTGCTCATGTACAAATATTTTTAATTTTAGAGATCCATCTTTTTTCAGTGATAATCACAAAAAAATGTGAATTCTAGATGCTCTCTCCGGTAGAGATTCTAATGAGCATGCTGGGTAATAAACTTGCGGGGCACTGATAAAACTGCTATACATTTATCATCGATTTATCCCTCTTTATCAAAGAAATTTTCGATATTTCATTTATATCGAATTATTCTAAATAATGTCCTATGACAAGTTTAGTCAAAAGTGCACTTAATGCAGATATTGAGTTCTATCCGAAATATTTGAAATTTAATTCTACCAGAATTTTCGATTATTGAAAGTATTCTGCTAAGAAACAAAGATAAATGGAATCCCGAATTTTGTTGGGTCGTATTTCATTTTGACGAAGTTATTAGGCACAAGAATGATTATCTTCAATTGGAATATTTTAATATATTTATATATACTTTATATTTATCAATATATTGTCATTACTTATTACATTATTGGTGCTTTCAGTTTAATTAAATGCCACACTATTTTTAGTGTTTTCGATCAATGCAATTTTTAATTAGTTTTTTCATAAAATTATCATGAAATTTATTAATGGTTATAAAATCTAGAATTGGGAATACATTTCATATTTCACATTGAATTTTAAATAAATTTATTCATCACTCTAGTGAATTCATTAATTCAAAGGAATACTTGAAGATTGTCAGTTATTGAGTAGCTTCACAAATATTTTACATTTTGTCTTTCAGAAACTTGAATTTTTTGTGGTACGGTAAAAAATTTAATTTCAAAATTTTAAAGAAAAAAGTTCAGTAGATAATCGAAAAGTGTGAAATATTTATTATTTAAAAAGTTATTTGCCTTAATCAATGCGTGAGAGATAAGACTTTGGACAAACATAGATTTTCAAATTAACTATATTTTGTAGTCTGTACTGAAACTGCTGGTCCTAGAGAATGAATTTATAATGATCGCTAGCTCATTTTAATAACAATTAGTTCTTCTTCTCCATTCATTCATTTCGGTTTGTTTTGTTCAAAATATTACTATTTTACGCTAGTATGGGTATCTGGAAATGAACTTGTAGGCCAAATACAGAATAATGTGCTTCAATATACAGTGGGGATAAAGCGCCTATTTTCTGAGAGAAATATTCCGTTTAAATTCTATATATGTGTATGATCTCTACATCATATA
The DNA here is from genome assembly GCA_013421045.1 of Propylea japonica. Classification (NCBI taxonomy): domain Eukaryota; kingdom Metazoa; phylum Arthropoda; class Insecta; order Coleoptera; family Coccinellidae; genus Propylea; species Propylea japonica. The sequence goes on from CM024246.1 coordinate 46,421,127, forward strand.
TTGTCAAATTTCTTAACTATTTTACCTGCTGAAGCTCTTACAAATTGTCATTAGAGCTAGACAACTGAACACCGCGTGTCTTCTTACGTTTTTTCTCATCTGGTTTACCTCACTATCCATTTAGATAGTATTGCATATCCCAAAGTTAACATAATTTGTGAAGTATCACTGAAAATTCGATATTTATCTTAAAATCTTCATGATTTCATATAATATTTATATTTATTTTTTACTAAAAAGAGGGAAAGCAAAATGTATAAAATTTATACAAGTATTAAAAATATAAGATCAATATGTGCCTGAATATTTGGTCTTATTTTTTGAAATAGGACTACTTATTTTAAATATATTTTTAACGATGAATTTGTAAATTGAACAAAATTTCGAGTTCATTTTGAACTTGTCTTGTTGAAAAATGGAATCATATGGTGCCATTGAAAACTTATCTTGTAAATATGGACTGTACACGCTTATAGACATGTTTTGTCAGTTTTAATTATTCTAATATTTGGTTTTTTAGAACATTACAGATTTCTTTTATTCTTGTTATTGTTACAAATAATTTTAGGTGAGCACTAAGATATTATCGAGCTACTTCGCGATTGCGAATATATTTTTATTATAGCCTGAAAGTATTTTTGTGTGAGCCTATGTTGTACATCCCACAATCCTCATATTTCCACTGTTATCTGGTTGAAATTCCTGAAATGAAATTAAAAATAAATTGAAAAGAAATTCATTAAAACATCGGTAAGTTAGTTCATTTGAATGATTCAATTTATGTGCACAAGAAAAAAATCATCTAAATTGTATAATATTTTAGCTTTGTTATTTGTTGAATTTTGAGATTGAAGAATAATATTCATTTCAAGTGTTGCATATTCTTCATGAAAGTTGTGAAATTTTAATTTACAGATATATTTATGTTTTCACCTTATTTATTTCTTCATATCACTGGAAAAAGCACAGATTGTATGACTCAGTGTTTTAATCTATCATCTATGTCAGATTAAGACTTCTAAACTGTTAAAAATAAATAATTGAAAATTTCAAGATTTGATTTTCCAGAATTCTACATTTACAGATTACTTCATTGTTTTTCAATGATATTTGTTAACAGAAGAGTGGGGACCAGACATTTTTTTGTAAATAGTGTCAACTTAAGTTTGAAGTGTTTCTTGTTCTCTAAGAACGTAGGTTTATTTTCGGATTTGTTTTTGAATTTTGAAACTAGTCTTAAAATTTTATCAAATATCGATTGGTCACTCTGAAATAATCAATATCAGTTTTGTTTTTGTTGGTGGTGTTTGTTTTGAATGAAATCCCTAAAAAATAAATGGAGGATATTATGTTACTGATGTTTTTGTAAATAAACAATTATTTACTGTCTAACTTTCATATATAACTGTCCAAGCCAGTAGAGGCCTTAAACATTATTTGTACTTCTGTAGACAACACATAATTTTTATGATGTACATAAAGTAATTGTCTGAAATAAACCTAGATGCACAAATGTAGGTCTGTTTTTTCCTTTTTATCGTTGAATTGGAAAGGAATTATTGTCCGTATTTCCCATTCTTGTGCTATAATACAACTTATTATTCTTTTGTCTCTGTTAAATGGTTGTTGGAATTGAATATTCTGCCGAATCACAAAAACAACGAATTTGCACATATTTCGGTGGGTACTTATTCTTCACTGATCGCGCAATAAATAGGCTTTTCGTATAGGGGTGTTTGCGAACACGTTATAACAAACTTCAGGAGGAGATTCTGCATGGCCTCAGTGGCATGGCTAATAACGACATTATGCTACATAACTTTTGTCCGCAAATGCTTCGTTTTCTGAGGTACGGAGTGTTTTCATCATAACAAGTTACCTATACGGCGTGTCTGTAAACAAATGCGAGGGACTTGAGTAGATAATTCCTCGACTTAAATAAGTAGGGATAGTTCATATAAATTTTTTTTCGAAATCGACCTCCCTTCCAATATACAGCCATTGGAAGGCGTTACGAGTTGACAGTTTTTGCTTTTTTTAAGAGCTTAGTGTTTTAAGAAGCCGAAAAGAAATTAAAACTTGTCAACTCGTCATCGCCTTCCAAAGGTTGTATCTTGGAAGGGGAGTCGATTTCGAAAAAAATGTATATCAACTATCCCTGCTTATTTTCATCGAGGAATCATCTCCGAACCAAAGTCTCTCGCATTAATTTACAGACACCCTGTATAGCATAATGATTTTTCCATGCAGAATCAACTCCTGTAGTTCGTCTTTATTATTCACTAACACCCTGTATACATGATTTTATTCCGTTGATTTCATTTTTAGATAACCCGCTTTTTGCCAGCAAATCTGTTGTGCATATTGTTCTGCTTAGTCACCATAATGCGGCGTTCCCATGAGGCGTTGTTCACGACAGTGAACGACGCTTCCGTGAAATACACTTCTGTGTGAACGCATAGTCGTTATACTTGCTTTCGTGAGGAACCACGCACGACTCAAGCGTGGATAGATCAAACCTGTTTGATTTTCAGGCGTGATATACCGTTCGTGAAGCCAAGATGCCGTCGCAGCAATGTGGAATTATTAATTTTAACGACATTGAAACTACGCGTTTTTTGGAGTTATTCGATGGAAAAGGTGTTATATGCTCCAAGTTTGGAGGAATACCGTGATAGATATTTACGAGCCGCCGCAGCTAAGAGAATAAGTCATGAATTAAATATTCCTGGATTTGGACCAAAAGAAGTTGTAGCAAAATTCAAAAATTTAAGAAGCTCTTTCTGTCAGGAGTTAAAAAAAATATCGATATCGATCGATGTTTCGATGGTGACTAAGTCGAAACGCGAGGCGTGAACGCCACGAACCCCCCAACCGTGTGAACGTTTTATAAATTCACACTTTCGTGAGTGTCACGAACGAAAATTGACTAGCGTGGTTAACTGTCGTGATTAACGCCTCGTGGGAACGCAGCATTACACATGTTTCACTCTTGGAGTGTTGGTGTTGCTATAAATTCCAATCGAATTCAGTACAAACTGTAAATTGTACAGAATTCGTAGTTTCTTTGAAAGTGACAGTGAAAATTACAAAAACGCAAGAAAGAACTGAACAAGGTAATAAAATAATAATGGATAAGATACGTATTGACAGTGAATTTGTTCCCTGGTTTTTTGAAACGATGTGTATAGAATTCCGGTACCGGTAATGCATTTTTTACCAGTAGTTTTATTGATGTCACCTAAATAGGCCTTTTAGGAAACTTACTCGGGTTAACTCGATTCCTTACCTTCGCACTCGTTTACCTGACTGACCCAGGGCCCGTATTCTACAGAAGTGATATTCGAAAACGTATACGAACTTCATTGCGCGAGTCCCTGTTTTACCTGCAAAAATGCACACCGCGCAATGAAGTTCGTATACGTTTTGGACTATCACTTGTCAAGAATATGGCACCAGGTTGATTTATCGTAACCTTTAACAAGAGCAAGGTCGTAGAGTCACCGCATGCGCACTGCAGATTAATTTTGTATTTCAAAAAGGCGGAAAACACATTTATGGGAACCTTTTGCTTTTTTCATAATATGGTCTGAGAAATCCCCCTCTTGATATTTCGCATCAATTCATGATCAACTTGTATATTTCCTTTTATTAACTTATTTCATGAAAAAGTTTTTATTATGTTTATTTTTTTTCTGTATCTCGATTTCTGGTCTCTAGATAAGTTAATTAAAGCAAGGATCCAATCATATCAGATTGATGAATGAAGAATTTGAGGTCGAAAATAATTCTGTCACAATAACTTTCAAACGGATAATCTCTTGAAATTTTCAGTAAAGTTCTAGTTAGCGAATGGACCGAATTGATCTGATACTACCGAATTATCATAATTTGAAATTTATTTTTACGAATATTTTGAGAGCTAGAGATCGGATAAGATCCCATAATTAGGTGTTTCATGATTTCTCGAAGATAAATCTGAAGATTTTGAGGTTACTTGTGTGGTTGAATTGGAATATTTACGCTCATTTGGGTTCTGGTATGCTTTCATGCATTTATGTTAAGTAGATAGTGAATTAACGATAACAAATATAAATGTTTAATTTCAAAATGCTTAGCATTAGTATTGTACCTATTGGTTTAAAGCACATGGTCCGTACCGGTAGCAATTGATATTCCTGCTACATGGTTAATCAGGCACTGAAAAAGGGGTAATGTTCAAAGCTAAACCGTTACCGAAACAAATTGAGTTTCATGTCTTTATACTATAGGGCGTAGGCTATCAAAAAAGCAGTCTTTTGTCGAAGTTCCTCCTAACAAGATAGATGGCGTTGATACAAAACCAATCTTGAATGTTCAGCTAAATGCAAAATCGTAACTATACCAATTGCACCGAGCATGTTGAGGAATGCTGACAACAGTTCAAAAGAAAAGTGTGTTATTCGAATTAAACCTCGCTCCATAAAGAAAATTGGATTTTTTGCTTATTATAATTGGGCAAATAGTTACATTTTGTTTAGCCACCGAGATTTTGAAACTTTGATAATATAACTCCACAGACGTGTGTATTATTTTTTCATAACAATATTTCAAATCGAAAGGTAATTGGTAAACAATTGATAATGGTAAGTTCTTCATATTGTTAAAACTTGAGATTATGCAATTTTTTTTTAATATATCCTTCTTTTTGAAAGCTGTTCTGTAAATTGGTACCTATACTATAAAATGGAAAAATAACTCGAATTCATTTATAATTCTATACAATTCATTATCGGTAAAAAATGTATCTACACCTTTTACAGTTGTAATTCAGAAAATCAATGTTCAATTTCAGAAAAGGGAACATGTATTTCAGAATAGGAATATGTAATTCAGAAAACAGAAATTGAATTTCAGAATAGTTAATTCAATTTCAGAAAACCGAATTGAAATTCAGAATAGGAATTTGTATTTCAGAAAACAAAGTTGTAATTCAGAATAGTGAATTGAAATTCAGAAATGGCAAATTCAATTTCAGAAAAGGAAAATTGTAATTCAGAAGTTATAAATTGAATTTCAGAAAATGTATAGATATATGTATACTATATAACATAGAATAATACATATTCATGTTCATTATATCTCGAGTACATGCAACCAATCTGAATTACAGTTCCTTTTTATGAATTACAATTTCTCATTTCTGAATTTCAAATCACCAATTCTGAATTACAATTTATATTTTCTGAAATTCAAATTACCCTTCTGAATTACATATCACTATTCTGAAAATCAAATTACGCTTTCTGAATTACATATCACTATTCTGAAATTCAAATCACCATTTCTGAATATCAATTTACTATTCTGAATTACAATTTCCATCTTTTGAAATTCAATTTGCTATTCTGAATTACATTTTACGTTTATGAATTACAATTGGAAAGGTGTAGATGTTTTTATTGCCTATACTTATTGATAAAAACACCCGAAAAAATAACCAATTCAAATTTCAATGTTCGATTGCCAATTCGAATTCATGGTTCATCTCATTACATTGCGATTTCATACGGATATCTCAAATTGAACAAAAAATTAGTGGTAAAGTGTAACTATTATATTCTGAAGAAATGATGCATCTATCTTGTTTTTTTCCTCCTGTAAATTGGACACTTTTGTTTAGTAACGATTTGCTTTCAAAGGTGCGAATTGCACAAAAAACGGAGTAATTTCGCATATTTCGGAAAACCAGTTCTCGATTTTTTTCCGTGTTCCCAGCATGGAGGCATTTTCATGAAATAATGGTAATTCAATCAACTATTATCAACTATAATCTAGCGATTAATGAACGATTTGAATGCAAGAATTTTCCGTCTTCCAATCAAGTACGTCATGGAGGACTCGAATCAAGAGGTTTTAATAGTTTGAGGGCCTAGGTTTGGAATATACAAGGTGATATTCATCATATGGCTGGAATTTTAAAGCTCAATTACTCTTTAATTATTCGACCGAATGATTTAAAATTTGCAAGTTTTGTCAACTTTTACGATTGCCATTTTTCAGTATTTCAGAAATTGAATAAATCAGATCCGGACCAGAAAAATTATTTTTCTTTTTGCGAGTGACTTTTTTTTCAAGAATTGAATGGGAAACTATATGAGAATTTTATTTTTCGAAAATCTATCCCACGAAAGCAATTTCTGAAGGAAAATCATAGGGGGTTGTTATATTCAACCCCTAATGAATCATATAATGTATAGTTTTTTAGGACTCCTGAAAAAATTAAAAACTGACAACTCGTCATCGTCTTCCAAAGGCTGTATTTCGGAAGGGAGGCCGATTTCGAAAAAAATTCATATATGAACTGCCTATTGAACGCCCCGAGTATATGGACTTGCAAAGCCAAAACTCAGAATAGAGATATTCTGTGACATGGCTTCTTTTATTCAACTAAAAATTGCCAAAAATGCTCTATATAGTGATTCACTTCTCGGTTTCCAGCACTGTATTGAGTTCTTTTGTGAGGTGTATGGAAATAGTTCTTTACTAGATGATTTAAACTAACCATGCACCATTGGTGAGCTTTAGAATGTCCTCTGTAGTAAAAACAGTTTTGGATAAAAGAGTTGATCTAATCAATTTGTAAATTACACTCAGCCGCGCTGTTGTTACCAGGAGGAATAATTGCTCAAAAACCGACCAATTCTGCATTGTTCTGAAAAACGTACAGTTCTCGATTTTTTTTGTATTTGTAAGTTTCCAGGATTTTTGACGAAATAACGATTCTTTATCAGATAACTTATACTAACCAAACAGAATTTTTTCCATTTTGTGGTACCTGGGATGGCGATGTATTAGTCTAAGAGCCCGTGAACGCCAGACTTTCGTTATTTTATAAAAGCTGAAAATTTGTCTACGCATGCTCTCAACACAGGTAAGAACGATGGACCATTATGAAATTTGGGTTACCCTGGCTTTGGCAGGTAAACGGTATTAAAAGGGTGTAAAATACTGATCTAATTCCGTCAAATTATAAAGTGTGATTTTTTGATATTACCTTCAGAATATCATTAAAAATCACGTCATTAATTGCCAGACACTTACTATAGTGGCAACCCCTTGCCAGACACCCTTAATGTTCATAAAATTATATGTAATTCTACTTACGTTATAGTATAAAAGCTGATTTTTATATATGATACTAGCTGATCCGGCAACCGTTTCTTGCCTTATAAATTATAAATAACCTAGATACGGACTGCAGCGCCACCTGTCGGGCTGATTTGTGAATCTAAACCATTCTCGAATCTCCACGAACACACACAAAAAATTTCATCAAAATTGGTCCAGTCGTTTAGGAGGAGTTCAGTCACATACACACGCACACAAGAAATATATATATTAAGACTAGGGTAATAATAAGATAATGTTTCTTCATTAGCCAGACATTTTTGATAGTGCCAACCCTTTGCCAGACAAACTTGTAGTTTAGCTGCAGGTGCGAGCGCGAGACAGTATTTATGAGTGGGTGCGAGTGAGACGGCATGATTATAATGACTTATGCAAATACATTTTTCGGTACAGATTATATCATTTAAGTGAATCTCAAAAACATCTGAAGGAAAAACATTCGATGTTACAACTAACTTAAATTGTTAATAGAATAATTAAAATTTTTAACAATTTTATTTAGTTGTAGCATCAGATATCTTTTCTTCAGATGTTTTTGAGATTCACTTAAATGAGTAGTTATATAAATCTGTACCAAAAAATTTATCAGTCATTATAATCATGCCGTCTCACTCGCACCCACTCATAAATACTGTCTCGCGCTCGCACCTGCAGCTAAACTACAAGCTTGTCTGGCAAAGGGTTGGCACTATCAAAAATGTCTGGCTAATGAGGAAACATTATCTTATTATTGCCCAAGTATCATATATAAAAATCAGCTTTTATACTATAACGTAAGTAGAATTACATATAATTTTATGAACATTAAGGGTGTCTGGCGAGGGATTGCCACTATAGTAAGTGTCTGGCAATTAATGACGTGATTTTTAATGATATTCTGAAGGTAATATCAAAAATCACACTTTATAATTTGACGAAATTAGATCAGTATTTTCCACCCCTTTAATACCGTTTACCTGCCAAAGCCAGGGTAACCCAAACTTCATAATGGTCCATCGTGCTTACATGTGTTGGGAGGATGCGTAGACAAGTTTTCAGCTTTTATAAAATAACGAAGGTCTGGCGTTCACGGGCTCTTGCTCTATATCTTTTAGAATGCTTGAATAGTTACAGGTTGTAATAGGTTCAATAACTTGGCCTCTCGGCAAACAAAATGATTTTTGGTACGCAGAAGCCCTGACTGTCACTATAAGGAAGGTGAAATATTGCGGACAAAAATCATTGCTTCAAGGAAGATATTAGAGCGTTGATTGGAGCATTTGCCATAATAAAATCTCTAAAACAAACCTCAGCCACTCTACTTTGATGTCCTAGCGTATGTAGATGAGATGTTAATGATGGGTTGTTAATTAGACGTATTTCTATATTTCAACTACTATCCAGCATATGTAGACAGTCGCTAGGCTTCTGTATGAGCGTCTTTCAAGCGGAAATCTTAGCTATTGAAAGATTTCTATATATAAATTGGGAAATGAACTATCAGAAGTGCGATATAGCCATACGCTCAGATAGTCAAGCTGCTATTAAAGCAGTGAGCTCCTACGTCATCGACTCAAAGGTGATCTGTGAGTGCCGCAACAAATTTAATGAGGTTGGCAAGAAAAATAAGGTCTTTTAACCCTAGGTTCCCGACCATTCGCGAATCAAAGGAAACGAAGAGGCCAATGCACTTGCCAAAGAGGGCGCACAAATGTCACTCATTGGCCCAGAACCCTTCTGTGGTATAGGAAAATGTACCTATAAGATGGAGTTTCTGGAGAAGGAGAAAGCCGAGAGGGAAAAACTCTGGAGGAATCTCCAGGGATAGATCAATCCACTAAGTTCCGTCGGAACTTAGAAACAGCAAGATCCAAATATATCTGGATCTTAGTAAGAAACAATTATACCTCCTCACTGGTTTTCTTACAGGACACTGTCGCTTTAGGAAGCACCTGTTGAGGATGGGCTTATCGGACACTGACGAGTGTAGGTTCTGTGGGGAAGAGGAAGAAACCCCCATTAACCTAGTTACGGAATGCTTTGGCAGTGCGAGCCTAAGGAGAGAAAGCCTTGTGCGAGAAACTTGTAAGAGTGAGGAACCAGCCTCGTTGAAGCCTTCACAGATATTGAATTTTATTAGATATCTGGAACTGGAAGGCGAGCTGTGAAGGATATGATCAGAACAGCTCTGTAAGGGGGCATAATAGACCTTGAGGTCGCAGTGAACTGTCACCCCTTTTTAAACTATCAACTATATGTACACAGTGGCGCGGAGCCGAGCTCAAAACATAAGAGCAACTCTAAACCTAGTTTTATTTGGGCTTATTTGGCTTTTGAAATATTCTCTTGCCTGGTATAGATATCCAAATGTTTTTCTGATGACTTGGCAATGTTTGTGATCATCTTCAGAATGTTTTCTGACCTGAAAACTGTTTCAGATTAAACAGTTGGTCTGATCAATTCGTAAATTACACTCAGTCGTCTGTCGTTACCAAGAGCAATTGCGCAAAAACGGACCAATTCCGCATAGTTCAGTCTTATTTGGGCTTATTTAGCTTTTGAAATATTCTCTTGCCTGGTATAGATATCCAAATTTTTTTCTGATGACTTGGCAATGTTTGTGATCATCTTCAGAATGTTTTCTGACCTGAAAACTGTTTCAGATTAAACAGTTGGTCTGATCAATTCGTAAATTACACTCAGTCGTCTGTCGTTTCCAAGAACAATTGAGCAAAAACGGACCAATTCCGCATAGTTCAGTCTTATTTGGCTTATTTAGCTTTTGAAATATTCTCTTGCCTGGTATAGATATCCAAATTTTTTGCTGATGACTTGGCAATGTTTGTGATCATCTTCAGAATGTTTTCTGACCTGAAAACTATTTCCGATGAAACAGTTGGTCTGATCAATTCGTAAATTACACTCAGTCGTCTGTCGTTACCAAGAACAATTGCGCAAAAACGGACCAATTCCGCATAGTTCAGTCTTATTTGGGCTTATTAGCTTTTGAAATATTCTCTTGCCTGGTATAGATATCCAAATTTTTTGCTGATGACTTAGCAATGCTTGTGATCATCTTCAGAATGTTTTCTGACCTGAAAACTGTTTCAGATTAAACAGTTGGTCTGATCAATTCGTAAATTACACTCAGTCGTCTGTCGTTACCAAGAACAATTGCGCAAAAACGGACCAATTCCGCATAGTTCAGTCTTATTTGGGCTTATTTAGCTTTTGAAATATTCTCTTGCCTGGCATAGATATCCAAATTTTTTGCTGATGACTTAGCAATGCTTGTGATCATCTTCAGAATGTTTTCTGACCTGAAAACTGTTTCAGATTAAACAGTTGGTCTGATCAATTCGTAAATTACACTCAGTCGTCTGTCGTTACCAAGAACAATTGCGCAAAAACGGACCAATTCCGCATAGTTCAGTCTTATTTGGGCTTATTTAGCTTTTGAAATATTCTCTTGCCTGGTATAGATATCCAAATTTTTTGCTGATGACTTAGCAATGCTTGTGATCATCTTCAGAATGTTTTCTGACCTGAAAACTGTTTCAGATTAAACAGTTGGTTTGATCATTCGTAAATTACACTCAGTCGTCTGTCGTTTCCAAGAACAATTGCGCAAAAACGGACCAATTCCGCATAGTTCAGTCTTATTTGGGCTTATTTAGCTTTTGAAATATTTTCTTGCCTGGTATAGATATCCAAATTTTTTCTGATGACTTGGCAATGTTTGTGATCATCTTCAGAATGTTTTCTGACCTGAAAACTATTTCAGATGAAACAGTTGGTCTGATCAATTCGTAAATTACACTCAGTCGTCTGTCGTTTCCAAGAACAATTGCGCAAAAACGGACCAATTCCGCATAGTTCAGTCTTATTTGGACTTATTTAGCTTTTGAAATATTCTCTTGCCTGGTATAGATATCCAAATTTTTGCTGATGACTTGGCAATGTTTGTGATCATCTTCAGAATGTTTCTGACCTGAAAACTATTTCAGATGAAACAGTTGGTCTGATCAATTCGTAAATTACACTCAGTCGTCTTTGTTTCCAAGAACAATTGCGCAAAAAACGGACCAATTCCGCATAGTTCAGTCTTATTTGGCTTATTTAGCTTTTGAAATATTCTCTTGCCTGGTATAGATATCCAAATTTTTTGCTGATGACTTGGCAATGTTTGTGATCATCTTCAGAATGTTTTCTGACCTGAAAACTATTTCAGATGAAACAGTTGGTCTGATCAATTCGTAAATTACACTCAGTCGTCTGTCGTTCCAAGAACAATTGCGCAAAAACGGACCAATTCCGCATAGTTCAGTCTTATTTGGGCTTATTTAGCTTTTGAAATATTCTCTTGCCTGGTATAGATATCCAAATTTTTTGCTGATGACTTGGCAATGTTTGTGATCATCTTCAGAATGTTTTCTGACCTGAAAACTATTTCAGATGAAACAGTTGGTTGATCAATTCGTAAATTAAACTCAGTCGTCTGTTGTTTCCAAGAACAATTGCGCAAAAACGGACCAATTCCGCATAGTTCAGTCTTATTTGGGCTTATTTAGCTTTTGAAATATTCTCTTGCCTGGTATAGATATCCAAATTTTTTGCTGATGACTTGGCAATGTTTGTGATCATCTTCAGAATGTTTTCTGACCTGAAAACTATTTCAGATGAAAACAGTTGGTCTGATCAATTCGTAAATTACACTCAGTCGTCTGTCGTTTCCAAGAACAATTGCGCAAAAACGGACCAATTCCGCATAGTTCAGTCTTATTTGGGCTTATTTAGCTTTTTGAAATATTCTCTTGCCTGGTATAGATATCCAAATTTTTGCTGATGATGACTTATCAATGTTTGTGATCATCTTCAGAATGTTTTCTGACCTGAAAACTATTTCAGATGAAACAGTTGGTCTGATCAATTCGAAAATTAAACTCAGTCGTCTGTCGTTATCAAGAGCAATTGCGCAAAATTAGGCCAAATCCGCCTTGTTCTGTCTTATTTGCGCTTATGTGGCTTTTGAAATATTTTCATGGCTGGAATAGATATCGAAATTTTTTGCTGATGACTTAGCAATGTTTGTGATCATCTTCAGAATGTTTTCTGACCTGAAAACTATTTCAGATGAAACAGTTGGTCTGATCAATTCGTAAATTACACTCAGTCGTCTGTCGTTTCCAAGAACAATTGCGCAAAAACGGACCAATTCCGCATAGTTCAGTCTTATTTGGACTTATTTAGCTTTTGAAATATTCTCTTGCCTGGTATAGATATCCAAATTTTTTGCTGATGACTTGCAATGTTTGTGATCATCTTCAGAATGTTTTCTGACCTGAAAACTATTTCAGATGAAACAGTTGGTCTGATCAATTCGTAAATTACACTCAGTCGTCTGTTGTTTCCAAGAACAATTGCGCAAAAACGGACCAATTCCGCATAGTTCAGTCTTATTTGGGCTTATTTAGCTTTTGAAATATTCTCTTGCCTGGTATAGATATCAAAATTTTTGCTGATGACTTGGCAATGTTGTGATCATCTTCAGAATGTTTTCTGACCTGAAAACTATTTCAGATGAAACAGTTGGTCTGATCAATTCGTAAATTAAACTCAGTCGTCTGTTTCCAAGAACAATTGCGCAAAAACGGACCAATTCCGCATAGTTCAGTCTTATTTGGGCTTATTTAGCTTTTGAAATATTCTCTTGCCTGGTATAGATATCCAAATTTTTTGCTGATGACTTGGCAATGTTTGTGATCATCTTCAGAATGTTTTTCTGACTGAAAACTATTTCCGATGAAACAGTTGGTCTGATCAATTCGTAAATTACACTCAGTCGTCTGTCGTTTCCAAGAACAATTGCGCAAAAACGGACCAATTCCGCATAGTTCAGTCTTATTTGGGCTTATGTAGCTTTTGAAATATTCTCTTGCCTGGTATAGATATCCAAATGTTTTTCTGATGACTTGGCAATGTTTGTGAATCTTCAGAATGTTTTCTGACCTGAAAACTGTTTCAGATTAAACAGTTGGTCTGATCAATTCGTAAATTACACTCAGTCGTCTGTCGTTTCCAAGAACAATTGCGCAAAAACGGACCAATTCCGCATAGTTCAGTCTTATTTGGGCTTATTTAGCTTTTGAAATATTCTCTTGCCTGGTATAGATATCCAAATTTTTGCTGATGACTTAGCAATGCTTGTGATATCTTCAGAATGTTTTCTGACCTGAAAACTGTTTCAGATTAACAGGTTGGTCTGATCAATTCGTAAATTACACTCAGTCGTCTGTCGTTACCAAGAACAATTGCACAAAAACGGACCAATTCCGCATAGTTCAGTCTTATTTGGGTATTTAGCTTTTGAAATATTCTCTTGCCTGTATATAGAATCCAAATTTTTTTCTGATGACTTGGCAATGTTTGTGATCATCTTCAGAATGTTTTCTGACCTGAAAACTGTTTCAGATTAAACAGTTGGTCTGATCAATTCGTAAATACACTCAGTCGTTGTCGTTTCCAAGAACAATTGAGCAAAAACGGACCAATTCCGCATAGTTCAGTCTTATTTGGGCTTATTTAGCTTTTGAAATATTCTCTTGCCTGGTATAGATATCCAAATTTTTTGCTGATGACTTGGCAAGTTTGTGATCATCTTCAGAATGTTTTCTGACCTGAAAACTATTTCCGATGAAACAGTTGGTCTGATCAATTCGTAAATTACACTCAGTCGTCTGTCGTTTCCAAGAACAATTGCGCAAAAACGGACCAATTCCGCATAGTTCAGTCTTATTTGGGCTTATTGTAGCTTTTGAAAATTCTCTTGCCGGTATAGATATCCAAATGTTTTTCTGATGACTTGGCAATGTTTGTGATCATCTTCAGAATGTTTTCTGACCTGAAAACTGTTTCAGATTAAACAGTTGGTCTGATCAATTCGTAAATTACACTCAGTCGTCTGTCGTTTCCAAGAACAATTGCGCAAAAACGGACCAATTCCGCATAGTTCAGTCTTATTTGGGCTTTTTAGCTTTTGAAATATTCTCTGCCTGGTATAGATATCCAAATTTTTTGCTGATGACTTAGCAATGTTTGTGATCATCTTCAGAATGTTTTCTGACCTGAAAACTATTTCAGATGAAACAGTTGGTCTGATCAATTCGTAAATTACACTCAGTCGTCTGTCGTTTCCAAGAACAATTGCGCAAAAACGGACCAATTCCGCATAGTTCAGTCTTATTTGGGCTTATGTAGCTTTTGAAATATTCTCTTGCCTGGTATAGATATCGAAATTTTTTGCTGATGACTTAGCAATGTTTGTGATCATCTTCAGAATGTTTTCTGACCTGAAAACTATTTCAGATGAAACAGTTGGTCTGATCAATTCGTAAATTACACTCAGTCGTCTGTCGTTTCCAAGAACAATTGCGCAAAAACGGACCAATTCCGCATAGTTCAGTCTTATTTGGGCTTATTTAGCTTTTGAAATATTCTCTTGCCTGGTATAGATATCCAAATTTTTTGCTGATGACTTGGCAATGTTTGTGATCATCTTCAGAATGTTTTCTGACCTGAAAACTATTTCAGATGAAACAGTTGGTCTGATCAATTCGTAAATTAAACTCAGTCGTCTGTTGTTTCCAAGAACAATTGCGCAAAAACGGACCAATTCCGCATAGTTCAGTCTTATTGGGCTTATTTAGCTTTTGAAATATTCTCTTGCCTGGTAGATATCCAAATTTTTTGCTGATGACTTGGCAATGTTTGTGATCATCTTCAGAATGTTTTCTGACCTGAAAACTATTTCAGATGAAACAGTTGGTCTGATCAATTCGTAAATTACACTCAGTCGTCTGTCGTTTCCAAGAACAATTGCGCAAAAACGGACCAATTCCGCCTTGTTCTGTCTTATTTGCGCTTATGTGGCTTTTGAAATATTTTCATGGCTGGAATAGATATCGAAATTTTTTGCTGATGACTTAGCAATGTTTGTGATCATCTTCAGAATGTTTTCTGACCTGAAAACTGTTCCAGACGAAACAGTTGGTCTGATCAATTCGTAAATTACACTCAGTCGTCTGTCGTTACCAAGAGCAATTGCGCAAAAACGGACCAATTCCGCATTGTTCAGAAAACCGTACAGTTGTCGAGTCTTCCCGTATTCCAGCATCCAGGCATCCCCCGTACCCGCTATTCATCTCGGATCCCGGCGGCAGACAGAGCTGGAGATGTCGGAGTCTGCGCTTCTCTGATCCGAACGCCGCAGTGAAACCGCGGCTGCTGCTGACGGCAGGGTTGTCGACCAGTCCTGCAACATCACCACATTATCAATGATTGCCTGATGCCTGTTTCCGGAATCATGATTTTGGTGATAAATGTGCGTCTCGAGTCGGAACCGATGGTGATGTGCGTGAGATAGGTGTGAGGGTTTCATGCCTAGCGATTTGTCCGGTTTCTGTTTCTTCACGGACGGCCACTGAGCTTACCATACCGGATTATATGTGATTTTGGTAAGTGGAAATTTTACCCGAAAATCCTTGACTGCTGTCAAAATAACAGAGATGACAAGCTTCTCAAGTTATGGAACTTTACAGTCTTTATAAACCTTAAAATCAACTGTTACCCTTTTCTATCATAATCCAGATATTCTCATAGCTGATATCAAAAGTCAGCATCTATTATTCATACATTCATCTCCAGGGATTCATCTTTCATACACACCATAACACTGAATCATTAAAACTCCATATTCTTCTCCGTTTGATTCCATTTTGTCTAGTCTGTATTCCACAGCATTAAATGACGGTTTCAAACTTGTTACAACCCTGGATAGAAATAAACGAAAAGCACTGTTTCATCCAGTCATATGTTGCTAAGGCAGACTGAATCCAAGCAGACACCTGTTCGATGAACACCTCTGGAGGCTGAGCTTGAACGTTGTTTAGTTGGGTAAAACCGCTATCGAAAATATTGTTGAGGTATATTCGGTCGTTTGGATGTATATTTCTGCCTTTTTCATTTCTACTTTTGATTAGTCGAATGGGAAGCGTTTGCATAAAAAATTTGATTAATTTTCGAATCGTTGAATAGAATCATTCGTTGATGAAATATGTAGTCAGGTATCTGGAGTATCAATCACAATGTCTGGCTTCGTGTTCTATTGATTGAATGCAGTGATTTTTTGTGTATAAAAGGACAAAACAGCACCTGGAATATCACTGTACAGGTTGATTCACTTATCTTGGTAACCTCATTTTTGTCAAAAAGGGATGAATATTTTTTATTCTGTTTTTGGTATATGGTACAAGTCAATGTTGACTTAAAATGACTAAAAAGTTGGAGAAAAGAATTAAGATGCCAGGAATCGCGACGCTATCGAAAATTTTTCTCCAGGAATATACTTTTTTATTGTGTCATTCGAAAGATAATTTAATTCTGAATGTTCTTACCGTCAACGACCTGCAGCATATTTTATGTTGATTCTATTCCATTTATTTTTTCTGTATTGTGACAGTATGCCTTGATTCAGAGATAGATATATGATTGTGTTTCTTAAAATCAAAGAGACTTGTAGAAAACTGTTTCTCAATCATAATATTCATCGAATATTACATTTTACATTTTACAGCAATGAACATTTTTTAATAACAAACCAAACATGTTAAATCATAATATGTTCTACTCGTATATTCCGGTCATTATGATCCATACATAGATTATATCTTTTCCTTATTTCATTGAACCTAAGTTACTTTGTTAGGGTTCACTTGGACAAAACTCATAATGAACTAAGGAAAAGATGTAATTTATGTATCGACCATAATGGCCGCTATACAGGGTGTTCCTAAATTGAACGTACAAACGAAAAGGGAGATTCCTTAGGTGAGTGTAAGAAAAAAAGTCCCATAAACATGGGGTCGCAAACGTTTCGTTTTCGAGATACAGGGTGTTAAAGTTTTAATCAAAAACATGTGTCGATTATACGAGTTTATCGAATCTTTATGAATCATCGCTACAGATCAGGAAATTTTCCATGAAAACTGACACTGAATTCATTCACCACAGCTTCCCATCATAATTTGGATTTTCACGAGGATTTCGAGAGAATCGTTCAAAATTTTTTTTCTCGAAATCGTTGGTAGATACGACAAAACTACAAGAGACCGAAAAGTTTAGTATAAGAACAAAGCTTCTTTTTACATTTTTTCAAATTAACAGTTGCTCCCCAAAAAAAAGTTCTGCAGAATAACAGGTGGCAGTGTTCCAGAAAAAATATCACCCTGTAGATCTTCTATCGAAATTGCCATGTCACGTGGTGAGAACTCTCAAATGTAATATCTATGCCGAATTTCAGTTGAATATCTTGTGAATTGTAGATACTATGAGAAAAAACTTCAACTCTCTGTATCTCGAAAACGAAACGTTTGCGACCCCATGTTTATGGGAGTTTTTTTTCTTAAACTCACTTAAGGAATCTCCCCTTTTCGTTTGTACGTTCAATTTAGGAACACCCTGTATAGAACATATGATTTGACATGTTACATTATTATTGAAATAATGTTTCTTGTTGTACAATATATATCTGATAAATATAATGATTGAGAAATAGTTCGTCACAGAGTCTCTTCGATTTTAAGAAACACAATCATATCTTTGTCTCTAAATCAAGGCTTACTGTCACAATACAGAAAAAAATAAATGGAATAGAATTAACATCAAACACGCTGCAGGTCGCTGACGGTGAAAAATACAAAAAATGGTATTGAGAAGAAACATTGAGAATTGAATTATCTTTCGAATCCCACAATAAAAAAGGTATGCTCCCGAAGAAAAAAAATTGATAGCGCCTCGACGACTGGAGTCTTAATTCTTTTCTTCGACTTTTATCCACATCTCAAGTCAACATTGACTTGTACTAAAGACAGTCAACAGAATCAAAAAATATTCATGGCTTTTCGAGAAAAAGAAGCTTACCAAGATAAGTATATCTCTTTGTACATCATAAAAGGTGAATAATCCGAGTAATCACGTATCTATATAACAAAAAAAGTTTCGACTAGATTGTGTTGTTGATGAAGATCCTATCTGTATTATACTGTTCTATGAGTATATTTTTGTTTTAATGTGTTGTTTTCCATTGTTTAGATTGTTTTGATTGTATATTATATACCTAATATTTTTGATATGTGCCTCTCAAAGAAGGTTCAACTTTGAAGCCTTATTATCATTTGAACTGGGGTCGCTATGGCTAGGTTAACCAGGTTTACCTTCCAAGAACTACTACCATGTAGATCTATTATTCTCAACTCTGAAGCCTGAAAAGAGCCGGAAATAAAGGTCAAAGCGAAAGATTTCTATTTTCAATTTTCTATGCCACAAAACCCCTGAATTATATTATAATTTGATATACAGGGTGACCCAATATATTCCGAACAGCTAATATTTCGTCTCTCAGACAAAGTCTTCAAACAAAAGTATTTAATGGCAGCAAAAGAAAACAGAATCTGTTCTTTAAATTTTGCGATTTTCACCCATAAAAAACCACTCCCAATTTATTTTTCAAATTGCATCCCTATAAAATTTATAGGTCTGGTGAAATATGCAGTCAGGTGTCCAGAGTGTCAATCACATCAATGTTATTCATTTCTCTGTATTTTATGAAGGGTGAATAATCCGAGTAGTCAGATATATAACAAAAAAACATTTAGATTAGATAGTGTTGCTGATGAATATCCTGGTTGTGTTTTATTTTCATTGTGTTGCTTTTCATTGTTCGGATTGTTTTGTTTGTATAGGTATTATGTGCCGAAATACTTTCAGTGTAGGTATGTTCAGGTGATGTAAATCTTTTCAGCTTTGAAAAGGACTAAAAATTAATGTAGAAACGAAAGGTTTCCATTTCCAGTCTTTTAAGCCACAAAACCATTGCATTAAATTATAATTTGGGTATACAGGATATCCAGATGTTCCATATAGGCTGACAAAAATGGTAGATATTTCAAACAAAAAATATTTAAATGACAGCAAACACTCTATCGCAATTGCCCTCAAAAACTTCTTATCTAATTACTATCTCTCAAAAAATAATCTCTAATATATTTTTAGATTGCACCTCAAACCGTTTCAGTGAAAAAAATATGTTACACAATTTTTCTTAGATTCGACTCTTAAAAATGGAGATTATGAATTGTAGCATATCCACTTTATTTTTTCTTGTCACCTCATTTAATTTGATTGTTCATACATAATAACATAATTGAACAAATCAACTTTTGGATTTGTTTAATTATGTTACAAGAAGTCTTTTGTGTTGATGTGTTATTTTCAATATATTTCGAATATCTTGAGACAGGGGAAAAAGTTCATAACAATGTGCAAAATGGCGAATGCGCCACAATTCATAGCTATTCTTTTAACGGTTGACTTCACGTGAAACAAGGACAAAGTTGTTTGAACATATTTTTTCTGACTAAGAAAATTGTCCGAAGGTAACAACATTTAAGGCTGCTTTTAAAAAAAAACATATGCAGGGGCAGTTTTTTAGGGGCAGTAAGCAGTACCAAAATTTTAATGACAGATTCTAAGAGAGTTTTTGCTACCATTTGAAATACGTTTTGTTCGAATTTTATACCTTGTCTGAGGGTCGAGATATTGGCTGTATAGATAGACATCTAGGGACACAGGATATACAGAACTAAAAAATTGGAATTTAATTTTGCTATAAAAAAAAACTGCTCAATATTTTTCAATGGTGGAACATTTATTTAAAAGGTTGGTTCATGACATTTATTTATGAAAAATAATTTCGGCCAAATGACCACCACGGCTGACTTGGCAGTAAATGAAAATGAAGCAGAAATCGCCGTAACCGTCAATGCCGAGCGCTACCGCGCAATGTTAAACGATTGATTCTTTCAAGAAATTGAAGCTGACGACTTGGACGATGTTTGGTTCCAACAGGACGGTGCAACGAGCCATACAGCACACGCCACAATCGATGTTTTACGCCGCATTTTCGGAAATCGAATAATCAGCAGAAATGCTGATGTGAATTGGCCATCAAGAAGCTGCGATCTGACGCCATTGGATTATTATCTTTGGGGAGCGGTGAAAGATAAGTGTTACGCCAACAATCCAGAAACAATTCAAGACCTCAAGACCGAAATTCAAGCTGCTATTGGTGAAATAGAGCCCCAAACAATCGAAAATGTATTAAAAAATTGGGTGGAACGAATAGGCTACTGCCAAGTCAGCCGTGGTGGTCATTTGGCCAAAATTATTTTTCATAAATAAATGTCATGAACCAACCTTTTAAATAAATGTTCAACCATTGAAAAATATTGAGCAGTTTATTTTTATAGCAAAATTAAATTCCAATTTTAAATGGGCCACCCGTTATATTGAATATTCATAAATCCCATATAGATAGTTACTGCGACCATGATGACGTATAACTTGGTGAAAAGTACTTTACGAATAAAATCCATAATTCCAGTGTTAAATATTTGTTTATGAAAATTTCATCGGTAAAAAATTTCTTGGTCGAGAGCAGGGGCCTATTGCACCAAATACTTTGCAACTTTTCACTTTTCAAATGAATTACATTGCACGAAACGCATTCATAATTGAAAAGTGCAAAGTGAGAATCACTTCGCCGAAATTAAATATTGGGAGAAATGTTGTACAATATAATCAATTTCTACTTTTGAAATTTGTCAGAATGCTAAGTGCAAAGTGAAAAGATGCTAAGTATTTTGGTTCAATAGGCTGCAGGTCTTTATTATTTTCGGTCATAAAATTTTTTAGCCTTTTAAAATATAAACACCTGTATGATAAAAATAGAATTGACTTGTACGAGCAGTTTTTCACAACATTTGATGTAATATTTTTACATATGTATCATTATTCAAATGGTTTTTTATAGAATTCTCTATACTTTCTGTCAGTTTTGTGCAATTTTGTTTCGTAAACTTATACGGATTGAGATTGTTATTTGATGAATTGAGAAAATATAGCTAAAAGTAATTTGGAAACAAATATCGAGAAAATTATTATCGATGATTTTCGATTTATCTTGCCAGATATGAGATGAGACAGATAAGAAGATAAGAAGACTTTCCGAATACTTCAAAAATGGATAATATACTACTATTATCAATGATTGCCTGATTCCTGTTTTCGGAATTAGGTATGATTTTGGTGATAAATGTGCGTCTCGAGTCAGAATCGACGGTGATGTGCGTATAAGGGTGATGTGAAGATTCCATGCCTAGCGATTTGTCCAATTTCTGTTCTTTCACTGACGGCCACTGGAGTTTTCCATACCGGATTATATATGATTTTGGTAAGTGGGAATTTTGCCCGAACATCCCTTATTGCTCCTAAAGCAGATAAAGAGAATGAGACCCCATGCATCATAAAACTTCATAGCGGTTCTAAAACCTTAAACAATAACCATACCATACCATTTTCTCGCATAATCTAGATATTTCCAACGCTGATATTACCATTCACCATCTATTATTCAAACATTCACCTCCATGGATTCATCTTTCATACCCACCAAAATAATTGAAATCATTGAAATTAGATACTGCACGCGATGCCTTTATTCCTCACATTCCTCAACATTGTAAGACGATTTCAAAATAGTGAGAATACTTGATAGAGATAAACGAGAAGCAGGGTTTCATCCAATCGTATGTTGTTGCTAAGGCAGAGTAAATCCTAGCAGACACCTGTTCGGTGAGCACCTTTAGTTAGACGCAAAAGCTGAACGTTGTTTTGTAGGGTAAAACCTCGATCAAAAATATTGTTAGGGTATAGATACTCGTTCATTTGGATCTATATTTCTGTTTTTTTATTTCAATAATTCCTGATTATTCGGAGGCCCTAAATTCGCATAACAAATTTTCCATTATTTGATTAAAGCAATTTTAGAATCGTAAGTTGAAATCAATCATTTATTTTGATGGAATATGAAATCAAATGTCTTTTGACTGAATGCAGTGATTTTTCGTGGTTTAGAGGACGAAATTATCCCTGTACGTCACAAAGGGTGAATAATACAAGTAATTACGTATACAGGGTGTCCCAAAACTAGACGTCAACCCTGAACCGGGTGAAAAGGCAAGTTATGCTGGTTGTCAGAAAAATATAAAAAAAATCTAAGTTGTATGTGACAGTCTTTTTACTTCAATATTTACTTTTCCAACTTTTTTTGCTGTGTAACCCTGAATGATGCTTGTCTAAACTCTAATCAAAATTTTGATACCAGCTGCTCTAGGTTTTATAAAAATAGGGCTAACTTCTCAGAAATAAATTCAAAATAAACAATTGCCTAGTTTCAACTGACTGTATTGAAAAAAACTGTACTGCGCAAGTTTGGCATGTTTTGTCAAAGGTAAGCGCATTTAGTAAGGATTCCAAAATGGTATAATACTCGGTAAATTGAAGTTGCCGTAGTTCAAATTCGCTTTCGATTGCCTGTGAATACAAAAAAGTCCAATGGATTCAAGTTCGGTGAACGGGCCGGCCACGAGATTGAAACAAAACGTCCGATCCATCTTCCGGGAAAAAATGTTAAAAAAAAATTTCCAGCGAAATTTCTCTGGAATATTTTTTTCTGGGAACATTTTTTCCGGAAGACGGATCAGACGTTCTGTTCCAATCTCGTGGCCAGCCCGTTCACCAGACTTGAATCAATTGGACTTTTTTACTGGGAAGCAGTTAAAGAAAAAGTGTATTCAAAGGAAATCGAAAGCGAATTTGAACTACGGCAGCTACAATTTACCAAGTATTATACCATTTGGAATCCTTACTAAATGCGCCAACTTTTGATAAAACATGCCAAACTTGCGTAGTACATTTTTTTCAATACAGTCACTTGAAACTAGGCAATTGTTTATTTTGTTTTTTTTCCTGAGAAGTTAGCCCTATTTTTATGAAACCTAGAGCAGCTGGTATCAAATTTTTGATTACAGTTTAGACAAGCATTATTCAGGGTTACACAGCAAGAAAAAAAGTTGATATTTGTGGCAACAGGAGTGAAATTTTGCGTGTTTTTTTACTGCCTATCATTTTAAAATCATGCAACTTAGATTTTTTCTTATGTTTGTCTGATAACCAGCATAATTTGCCTTTTCACCCGATTCGGGTTGACGTCGAGTTTTGGGACACCCTGTATAACAAAACAATAATTTTTAAACATATCTATAACGACTAGAAAATAACTGAAAAAACAAGAGTTATGTCAGTTAACTAAATAAAGCCCAGTAGAAAATAATGAAATAATTTAAAAATGCCTTTTATGGTGAGACTGTTTATCAGTCATAACAGTCTCACCAATAAAAAGGCATTTTTAAATTATTTCATTATTTCTATATAATGGTGGACGCTAAAGGGTTCAGAGATACTACCCAGTAGAAAAGTTCCACTAGCAGAATACAAAATATAGGGGGTAATATTCAGCCGTAGGGAAAAATTTCATTGATTTTGCCGCCCATCTCTCTCCTCCTTGAATGCTTTGCCCCATTTTTTCCCAAGGTATGTAAACGAAATGTATAAAAGTATCAGTATCACTTCCCATTCACATACCTTGATAAAATCGTCATACCTGCCATTCTTGTTTAGTTAGGATAGGTGACTTAGCGAAGAGGAAACGAACTTTTCTTTTGTGTAAATATTATCGATGTTTGAGTTCGAGGAACCAACTGAAAAGATTATTTCTATCCCTAGGGAATGTCTGCGGTTCGCAATAAGAAAAACTTAGAAGATTTCATTGTTTTTCGAGGTTTTATTTGAAATTCCATGAGGGACGTCTGATAGTCAACGACGATTCGATTGCCCGGAAATTTTATATCAAAAAAAGTTCAAGAAAAGTCCTGAGCAGGTGCTTTTGAGCGCTAGTTCATTGGTGAAGTATTGAGGGTATTACCTCAAAATTTCATATAGGACTTGAGATTCATGCTATATGAATTCAAAATATCAGCACGATCGGAATTATATTCTGGAAATACTTCTTGAAATTAGATATGTAAAAAATCAATAATTGAAAAAAAATGGATTCTATAATTCTGAGGATGCGACCCTCTTGATCATTCAGTATAACAATCTTCATTCAAAAAATAAATTTCACTAAAATCGGATATCTTTTTATGGAAATTATAAAGATTATTCTTTTCAATATTCCTATACAATTTTCTATGGATCTGTTTACATTACAGCCACAAAATTTTGCAAAAGGCTTACTATAAGCATTTTGCATGTGGCCGCAAAATTTCATTTCATTTGGTTCCGTTTCGTCTGAGATCTCTTGCACAAACGTTTCGAAAGTTATCGTGTTACGGCCGGACGGCCCCACGGACAGAATTGATTTGACCACGGATTCGTGATCAGGCAGTCGAACCCTATGAGATCATTTTCGAAATTCGAAAATAACATACATTCGATCGAAACGATATAGCACTCGTTTGAGTAGAACGAGTGCTCAAACACAATAGTAGGTACAAACAAGGTTGTACAATAAGAGGTGTCACTTGGATAAAAAATAAAGAGTATTTTTCAATATTAATCAATGGATGTTTATTCCATTGCAAAGAGAAAAGAATACCCTTAGCTCAGCAGCCAAAAAACCGCCACAGATACTGATACTACACTATCTTTTCTGTTTATGAAATTCTACATGACCAATTTGCATTTTGCTGCTTAGTATTCCTCAACATTCACAAATCCTATCTTCAAGATATTGAATCGATGGTGGAGTATTCTCATGGTTCATATCAGTCACGTGGTTCCAAAGAAGTGTGTTCTTCACGCAGTCCAAAGACAAAACCAGAGAATTTATCCAGATTTTTCTTAAATTAAGATTTCTATCACATTGTAACGTGAAAAGACCGAAGCATTCGCCAATTTGCAACACCATTTAGTTACAGAATGGCTAATGCTCCATAGTAAAAAGACGGGAGATTTGGATGGAAATTGATAGTTTCGTTGTCAGTAGATTCTCCCTCTCTAGAATCTTCTGTTTTTAATTGTTCGAATGGAATATTTTATTTGATATAGTGAAATGAATAATGACATCACTGAATGTAAAATCAAATGTAAATTCTGTTTGTGAATATTTTTTTGTATTCCGTTCAAATAACACTGCTAATAATTGATCATGTATTATTGGTTTTAATTTGACAATGATTAAAGAGCTATGATCTTTGATTTTTGAATTTACGATTCCAATCAATTTGTTTTTTAATATTTTCGACTGAAATTTTGACAATCATTGAAATTTCATCTTATCTGGAGTGTACTTTGTTGCTCCGGAGGCAAGCACTCATAAAGGAGTTATTGAATGAATCGATAATCAGTTTCATTTTTTATAACATTGTATATTATTTTATCGCTCGTTCTACTTAAACGAGTGCTATATCGTTTCGCCCAAATGTCTGTAAATTTCGAATTTTGAGCCTAAAATATTCTCAAACGATAGGGTTAGACTCCCTGATGGCGAATTAGTGGTCAAATTCAATTCTGTCCGTGGGGCCGTCTGACCGTCCGTTCGTTAGCACAATAACTTTGGAAAGGATTGTCCTAGAAGCTTGAAATTTTGAGGATGAGTTCAGGTTCCAAAAGGCTCGGTTAGGTTCATTAAACAGCCAAATCGTACAGGGTGCTCCGTAAAATATAGCTATTCAAAATTTTTGTTCCTCTATATCTCAGAAAAATACGAAACCAATTGGAATGAAACGTTACGCAAGATGCTGATAACAAGCCTCAAGCTATAGTGTGAACAAAACCATAGAAATTCAATTGTTATATTGAAAAAAACTTCATATTTCCATGAAGAAATATATTTCGAGTGAAATTGAATGGAGATCGATATTCTGAATGATAATCCAAAAATTTCGTGGCCATATTTTAAGCAGAATCATAAGAAAGTCAATTGGGATATTGAAAGAAGAATATTCACATTTCCATAACAGAATATCTGACTCGAGTGAAATTTATTTTGAAAATGAAAACTACTATACTGGATGTTCATGCGAAATTTCAAGGGGATCGCATCATCAGAAACATAGAATTAAATTTTTATGATTATTTATTTTTTACATATTTCAGTTTTTGAATGATTTTCAGAATATAATTCCTATTGGGCTGAGATACTGCATTTATATATTTGGTGTTAATCTCAAATCTCATATAAGTTTTTGAGGTAATAGTCTTATTGCTCCACCAAATAACAAAAGCTTCTGCTGAGGGCTCTTCATGAATTTTTTCTCAAGGAAACGAATCTACAATTTTCATCAAGCACAGGGTACCAAGAAACAAGATTTCAATATTTTGGAGCTGACTATAGATCTCAAAATAAGTGAAAAATTCATAAGAATATGGGTCCGCAAATGAGCCATTTTGGATTTCAAATCAACTACTAGAGCAACCAAATACGATATTCGGTTTATTTTATCTTTCGGATGTCTTGTGTACTGAACTCAGAGTTGAAATGTTTTCCATTCAGTTCATTAACAAAAACCTGGCTGGAATCAAACGTTCGGTTACTTGAAAGGTTGGTGTATGCAACGTCAGTGATTAACATCGAAGAGTTGGAACATCGGATTGAACTATTCTATCAAAAGATCCGAACAGTATCAGCTCTCTTTGAAAGAGTTTTTCATTCTTTCATCGGACTATGTACTTCCTGCATCCTGCATTATAATGGACGAAGGTTATTGAAACAACTACTGTAACACTCTAGAAGTCGAAAATAAATCTGAAATCTTCTCTAATTAATCGTATCTGGTTTTTAATTTCGAAAATATCGCTTTCGCACAGGTTTCGAAGAGTTTTTCACTCTCGATGGATTTTTCTTTGTATATATTTCGATAGGTTTCAATTCAGTAAGATCAATTGAAAAATGCTCCCTACAAAAAAAACTATAACAAACTTAAATAGAGTTTTCCGATATGGACAGTAAATGTTTGATACATCATGAGGATAATGTCAATCTCCTATAATCAGAGTTACATATCTATACTGTTATGTAATGACCACTTTAAATTAGAAAATACAGTACAATATGTAGTGTGATTAATTAAATTCCATTAATTCCGCTAATAAATAACCATTTATATTTTATAAAATAGCAATAATTTACCTCAAAACACTATGAGCGTATTATTTTCATAGATTTTCAATTCTTTTTATGAAACATTTTTTCATCATTTTATATCATAACTTGATCAGGAAAAACTTAAAATGGCAAAAAATAATTCTTGAGTAAAAGTCTAATTCTTTGATTTTTCCACCTCGCTGACTTTGAAGGCTAATTCTAGCAGAAGTAGACTGTTGAGTACCATTTTTATTGATGATTCTGAAAGCTGAGGGTTGAGCGCAGTTTTTAAGCCTACTGAGAGAAACATGAAGTAGCCTGTTTACATTTTTAATTTAAATTTAAAAATTTAGATCATGATCCAAAATACGTAACTTTTCCACTTGAGACCAACATTTCTATAATTTTTATCAAATTTACGATGCTGGTTATTTTATGTATAAAAGTACATTTCATGCCGAGATATTTACAAAAAAATATATCAGAAAACTCTTGTTCTTTTTTAAATACCTTTTTCAATATGGTCAAGTTGAAAATTCTCAAAAGTTCATTAAAAAATTCATAACTCGGAAACCGTGAAAAATCGCATAACAAACATGGGGGTGATTCGAATACCCCTTGAGACGAGGGACCTGTTTTTTCTTTTGGACGTCAATCGTCCGGCCACCCTGTATAACAATCCAGATAATTTTGAAAATGAAATGAATGAAGGATCAGAAAATGAAAATGTTTCGAATATTATTTTTTTTTTTTTGAAGACTTGTAAACTATAAATAACTTTTTCTGCATTGTCAGTTGATATACTTCTTTGGATTTGCGAGTTCGGTGAACCTGTTTCAGAATATTTCGCACTGAATGTTGAATGAAAATTATAGAATCGGGAAATCTAGAGTAGATTTTTTCCTAGCAGCAAGCGCGCATGAAAATGTATCGTTTACTTATGATTATTCGTTATTTATAACAACATATATATTTTACTTAATTGAACAAAGCTGCAATATTGAAAAACCACCATGTTCAATCGGTAATATGCCATTGGTTTTGTTGAAAGTCGAACTTAACTCTTTTTTGTACTTCTACATCAAGAGTAGGCCTTTATGAAGAAGCGCCGTAAAAGAATTCTGAAGAACATACTCTTATCTGAAGTGTTTGAAGTTGCTTCAAGATGATACCTTGAAGTATGATAACGATATTGGATTCAAGTAGGCATTGATGACTCTCGGCAGTTGTTAGGGAGAAAAAGGCTCCTTGGGGATGTAGATAATGTATTCGATTATACAGCTTGCCAACGAAGTACATAACTCGTTAATTATTCTGGTATGAAGAATTTTTGAGTAAAATCATCACACCCATAGATTTTTCATTTCAGAACCAATTTATTCTTTGCACTTTTGAATTTGATATTTTTCAGCCCCTACGGCACCCCTCTAGTTTATCTTCTCAAATTGGAATATACACTGTGCCCGTAAAGTATGGAACAATTCATGTTCAGCTAAACAGACCATTTCAATAAAATAATCCTGGAACACGTCGATTTTTCATTTTGATTTACCGTTTTTTAAAATAATAATCAAATATACAAGGTGAATTACTTTCGAGTAATGACGTCATCATCTTTTTTTAAATGGAGCACCCTCATTACGTCTCAATTTTCGGATAAATCTAGCTAAGCTGATTCCAAAAATGTATCACATGTTGATTCCAATTGGTACAGGGTGGACAAAAATACAATAGTTTTGTGTGTGCTCATAAAGTAACATTTTGGAAACAGCTCATTTTTATCAATCTAAAAATGTAACAAACTACAGGGTGTTACATTTAAACCAATTGCCGCTAGACAATAAGTATTTTTGATAATATTGTTAATTTGACTAATAAAGAATGTTACGTACGCGTTACTTCATGAGCACACACAAAACTATTGTATTTTTGTCCACCCTGTACCAAGTGGAATCAACGTGTGTAATACATTTCTGGAATTAGCTCAACTAGAGTAATCCGAAAATTGAGACAAAATGGGGGTGTTCCATTGAGTGCGTGATAATATGCGAAGAAGTGCAGAGGCATGTATTCTTGTAGGTGGAGGACACTCCCAGCAATTTATTTGATTTTTCTCTTCTTAAGTGTTTTATATTGAATGAGCTTATTTGAGTCTCAAATGACGAGCTATCAAAATAAAAGCAAATTTTGGGCATACCTATCGAGTATTTCTATAATTTTTAGCGAACAACATACAATCATTCAATAATTTTTTATAATAAAAAAAGTTTTTAAATTGAACGAAGATATCGAAAATTGATTTACGCGGATCAGTAGCGTACCGCAAAAGTGTTTGAGAGGGAAGAAGGGAACATGGCTCCGGAAAAGAACACCCCGTAGATTCTAGTTAAGATTCAGCTATTCAGAAAATAGCTCGCATTCTGAATTTGGACTGAAAATCTCAAAAACTGCAGGAGCTATAGAAAAAAAAACAATTTTTTTGGAAATTTCAACACCCAGTAGCTCCGTGACGAAGCTTTACGGACCCATGTTTATATAAACTTTTTTGCTTGAATATACATGTAGATTCACCCCCACAAGCTGTGACATACTATTATGTAACTCCCTGTATTTGCGCAAAACGATAGTAAACTGTCTCCTCAGGAAAAATCGCTCAAAAAGGATGTTCTACAAATGAAGAAGGGTTGATCTACATACACATGTAATTTCCTTCTGGATCACAAATGGTGCTCCCATTTGTCTTGCGACTTGTTGAGGATTCAATTTCTGTCTTTAGGAAATCTTTGTAACTGCATCTGTTGAGAAAAGTGAGATTTCTTTGAAACCTGAAATAGAGAGATTTCAGAAGACTATCAATTCCATCTTATTTTTCGAGAAATATTTAGATGAAAGTATTCCTTTCAGGTTAGGCTTTCCAGACGAATGGAAATATGGATTTCCAAGAATTATAGAATTCGGGCCTCTTTGTATTCTGACAACAATATTGAGTTTCATTTTGTCTTCGACATAAAAGAGAATATTTCCGTATATAATATCGCTGTATGGAAATATTCAGTATACCTTGGAGATATTGGTGTTTTATTTGTTTCCTTGAATATTCAGCCTTATGAATTAATCAAGTGTCGTTGCTTTATGTTAATTAAGATTAAACTTTAATTCAAACATTTTCTCAACTTGAGAATATGTATGTGCAAATGAAATGAGAGAAAATGTTTGAAAAATTGTAAAACTCTAATTAACATATTCCATTTATATGGTTGAAAATTCGATTTGATTTCTATAGAAGTGCATGATTTTTCATGCGAGTATTTATAGACTACGTATGGAAAGAATATTAGGCACATTACGCATTTTGACGCACAAGCACGTTTAATGCGTTTTCTTGGTATTCCTACAATATTGACCTCACCTTCACGATACAAAAAACTTTGAGTCACCAAAAAAGGAAATCATTCTTTGATTTGAAAGTTTCCTTGAAAGATATTCTGCTGGACTTTCGTCGCGCTGTAATTGGCTTCTTTTCAACTCCGCCATATACAGGGTGTTTCAATAGAAAACGAATAAAAGTGGAGGATGAATGAAGCACCTCTAGGTGGTTCCGACTAAACTATATTTTATAGTTTTAATATGTTTCATTACAGAGATACAGGCTGCTATAAATTTGGCCGATTCTTTGAGTGGCCATAACTTACGAACCACTCCGAATATTTTATGATTTTTGATACGAACATTATATTACTTCTATACAAGCGACCTGACTATCTGTCACTTTGGAAATCCATTCCATTTTTATTTTTTAAATATTTCTTTTTTCGAATAATTTCCAGAATATTATTCTGATTGTGCTGAGATTTTGCATTTCTATATTTGGTATCAATCTCAAGTGACATATAAGAATTTAAGGTAATAGTCTTATTGCTCAAAAAATCCTGCACATCGCTTTTCTTAATTTTTTGTTGATGGCATTCTTCCTTATCTATTGGCTGGTATGTGGCTCATGACTCATCTCAATTTGTTATTTCACATGGGGTAGATTGTATTCAAATTCTTGGCTCTCAAATTAGATGAATGAAACTGATTTTGTGTCTGCTTTCCTTAATTTTTTTCACATAAAATCTATAACAAAAACAAATAGAGTTCGGAAAGAAAACACATTGACGCAAAACGTGAATTTACAATATGGGAAAAAAATTATACAAAACACGCACGGTATTACGCGAAGACTTTAAACAGTTATATTGATGAGTTAATAGAGAAATACTTCTGATAACTTCAAACTGGAAATTCCATATCGCAACCGGAATATCGAGGTGCGTCCAGATTATGCTCTTAATCGTTGAGCGTCTGGTGTACTGGATGTCCCGTTTAACTGTGTTCGAAATAAAAAAATTAAACTGTATACAGGTTGTCCCGGAAAATGTGGGAAATCTTTCGGATTCAGATAGAATATAAAAATGAAGATGACAAGATCCCATAATTTGTTTCTAGCGGCCCTACCTACAGAAGAAAGAAACGACCTCCTAGATAACGCCACTGGAAATCCATTTCAGTGGAATAAGTTTCAATATACTCGATATAATTGATGAAAATTTGATATGATTAATAGTTTTAAGGACCTCTCAAATCACCGCACTCAAATTTCAATTAGCTTGTTCAGTTTACCAGGGGCGGACTGGGTTGTACATTTTAATGTTTCCTTTTTAACACCCTGTATGATAAGGTGCTAAAAAAATAAATTTGGATACCTTGAACGTTAAGCTAAAGAGAAGGAACTCTTGTTCAGTGTCAATTAAATGAACCGTTTTCGAAAAAATAATGAAAGAAGTGAGTAATTGAAATTTATTCCACTTAAATGAGTTTCCAGTGGTGTTATTAAGGAGGTCGTTAGGAAAAAAAATTATGGGAACTTGTCATCTTATTTTCATGTTATATTCGAATCCGAAAGATTTATCACATTTTCCGGGACATCCTGTATAATCGATAGATAAGCCGTTTTTACAGCACAAAATTGCAGAACATAGAGTATTTTGGAAAACCAGAATTCTTCACGTATTGCAGAATGTTGTATAAACCAAAATCATTTTTGCAATGTGTAAGATAGATATCAGTTTATCATATAATTTTCAAAAAATAAAATGATGAGCTATTTGAAAAATCTTTCAATCAAAAATGCATAGACAAAAAGGGATGTTTCCGGTACTTCTTTGATGACTATTCAGTGTCATGAAACTGTGTGAACTGAGTGTACTTCTGTGAAGAAATAAAATCAATATTGTTATTATCATTCAATGTCTGAATTATGAAGGGAAGGAAACCTCCCACAAAACTCACCTCCTACGTTTCTGGTGGTATATATTCAGATTCGTAAATAATGCAATTCTGAAATTGGCCCTGTAACAATCTTATTCACAGTGTCACTTTTGAACTACTCATCGATGAACATAGCATTAAATCGTAAGTTTTGATTATGGAAAATATATGTCTTATGAGTAAATGGTTTTGATTCCAATTTGAAAATACTTCATTTTAGTTTTTTTTTGCGTTTGTTCATTTCTTCGAGTAAATTGAGAACAAGAAAGAAAAAAAGTCTTGGTAAAAATAGCTGTGGAGCACTTATTAAGTTCATAGTACATTGCTTCCTCAATCTGAACATTTTCACATACCTACTTGGCATCCGGCATTTCAAAGGACTCATTTGATCGCGCAACTTTTCCTTCCATTTCTCATAAAGTTCCTATTAAAAGATTTTTAGGTAGGTATATACGAGTATATATTAACAATGTTACTTACTGTTATGATTTCCTTCCAATAAAAATTCAATAAACAAAGCCTTACTACCTTTTATTATTTATCATGAAGCTCTTACCCCAGCCCATCGAAGGGCGCGTTTGAGTTTTGTGAGAGAGCATATCCATTGGGATGAGGCTGATTGGGAAAGAGTTCTCTTCACAGATGAGGCTAGATTCTGCCTCTACCATTGTGATCGACGTTCCCTTGTATACATACGTCCACATGAAAGATATAGAGTAAGATCCCAGAGCGATAAGACACTTATTTTCACATAATGAAACCTCATGTTCTCAGTAGTGTCTTATGTGCTCAGAATACCTGCGCGCTTGTGGAGCTTGCCGAGTGACACCTAGGCAGGTACCAGGTGTGAAAGGTAACTAAATTAATAGTTACCTAACTTAAATTTTCATAGCTGATTTTTAAATATTTTGTAGAGTGTTATTATAAAGTTATACCACAAGCATCAGGACACTTTTCGTGGGCCAGTACTTTTGTCAGACGCTTTAAAGCTCTACAAAAAATAAATTAACTTAACTTATTTTTACATGTCTGACATTTAATATGTTGTTCAGACAATTGTTAGGAAGTTATATTTAATTAGTCAGACAAAATTGATTGACCTAACACCCCCTAAACAGCAAAATTATTCTGCCGTGAGTATGAGCGCGAAAGCATTATAGGTGCGTTTCGGAGCGAGTTAGACGGTCTTACTAACTCAGTTCCCCTTCTCTCATTCGTGTAATTCTTCTGTGTATTGTGTATGTGTCCTTTGGGTACAACCACTGGCGCAGCCAGGGGGGGGGCTTTGGGGCCCCCCCCAAAGATTAATTTCTTCGTTATTTATTTCTTCTTTATTTTTTTGCAACTTACGTTATTCACTGTATCATCAAAAAATTTTCAGTTCAGCCCCCCCCAAAATAAAATCCTGGCTGCGCCACTGGGTACAACCTAATAGTATACAGTATAGTTGGATCTGTGAGACCACATGTTTTTGTTGTTTTACGTCGTGTGATTTGTGAGTTATTTACATTACTTATTAACGTGAAAATCATGGAAGAAACAGAACCAGCAAAATTAACGTGTACATTTTGTGAAAAATCTAGTGATAAATTAATATTATTTACCGAGATAACATTAAAAAAGTGTAAAATTATTTTACAACAGTGAGTGACACATAACCTAAAATTTAAAGACGTAGTTTTACCTGAAGATTTTATGATAAAAGGTTATCATCAGGAATGCTATAAAAATTTTACTGCTCTGCCCAAAAAATATTATTCTGAGATTCCAGAAAAAACTAAAATCAGTAAAAATAAAAGTTCTCCGAGCATTGTTGACAAACCATTTGTTGCATCGACATCAATTTTACCTAGTAGTTACAAGTACTAATAGTGATCCATCCACAGCATCTACCTCAACTGAACAAAATAATTCTACTGTTGCCGATTCAGATTTAGTGTCCAACTCAATTTCAGCTAGTGCTACTCTTGAACCTTTTGTAATATCTGAGCCAAATGTCGATCAAGGTATTGAATTTGAATCAGTTGAACCGGGAACTGAGTTAGTAAGACCGTCTAACTCGCTCCGAAACGCACCTATAAAGCTTTCGCGCTCATACTCACGGCAGAATAATTTTGCTGTTTAGGGGGTGTTTGGTCAATCAATTTTGTCTGACTAATAAATATAACTTCCTAACAATTGTCTGAACAACATATTTGAATGTCAGACATGTAAAAATAAGTTAAGTTAATTTATTTTTTGTAGAGCTTTAAAGCGTCTGAGAAAAGTACTGGCCCACGAAAAGTGTTCTGACGCTTATGGTATAACTTTAATAACACTCTACAAAATATATTTAAAAATCAGCTATGAAAATTTAAGTTAGGTAACTATTAATTTTAGTTACCTTTCACACCTGGTACCTGCCCAGGTGTCACTCGGCAAGCTCCACAAGCGCGCAGGTATTCTGAGCACATAAGACACTACTGAGAAACATGAGGTTTCATTTATGTGAAAATAAGTTGTGTCTTATCGCTCTGGGATCTTGGACTAATATGCTCAGTGAAATTTCGTGAATACTACTGGTTTCGGGGGATGATCGATTATGGTATGGGCTGGAATATATTTGATTGCTCGCACAGACTTTGTGGTCGTTGATAATGGAGCTATGAATGCTGATAGGTATATAAGGAAAATTCTTGAAGAGCATGTAATGCCTTTTGCCCCATACATTGGTGAAAATTCCATTTTATGGACGATAATGCCAGACCCCATCGTGCGCGCATCGTTCAGGAGTACCTTGAAGAGGTTGAGTCTCTCGAATGGAATGGCCAGCAAGAATCCAGATCTCAATCCGATTGAGCAGGTTGGGACAACCTCAATAGAAGGCTGAGAAGTTCAGAAAATTATCCAGATACTCTTAATGACTTAGGTATCTAACTCAGAGAAATCTGGGAAGGATTAGAGCAGAACATTTTAACTCATTTTGAGTATGAACAGTCGTTCCATTTAATGTATCTTGTTTCGTTCAAAATCTTTCCGAGAGAACATAAAAAATAAGTTTTAACGTCAATGTAGAATTAACTTTCATTAAAATTGAGATTTTCAGAACGTGCGTTAATTTTTTTACGCAGTGTATTTATCGATTTCTGTAAGCTACAGATGTCTTAAAGAGTTCCAGAATTGCAATATTCCTGTGAGCTCGTGAAAAGTTATAGATTGGCTTACAGATGAAAGGAGAATACCACCATTCAACTCCAAAGCTGAAAAAAATCCTCTAGTGGACAACTTGTATATCATGGAAAAAAACAATGGGATCACGAGATAAACTAAGTTCATTGTGAACAGAAAATCTGCATGCATCCTTATGAACTGCGAAAGTTTATCAGCATTTCACTTCACGTTAACTGCAGCCTGTTGGAACTTTATGATAAGGCGAATGTTGATGATAATCTTGTTCAAAGTTTCATGCAACTTGATGCTACCGAATTCAAGTTTTGCTGCTGCCTTGATGTTGGCCCCCTGCTGGCGGGTTTCGTTTGTGGATTCACGTGATAATGTGGCTGGGGATTTAGGCAAGCTTCAAGGAAATTTTCTCTGGGAGATTTATTTCGCATGTGAAAACTGCGGTTACTTCAGTTAGGGAGTTTTGAGATGTTCCATACAGTCAAAATCTCAGCTGCCAGACAAGATAGAATCATTTAGTATATTAATAGTATCAAAAAACTGTATCAGAAATTGGCGCTAAAATTTCGTTTGGAATTACCACCCCTCAATTTTTTTGTTTGAATCGTACCTTGAGTTTTTTCACAGCAAACGACTTCCCAGTGAAGGTAAAAATATGTCAAAATAAATTTTTATCATTTCACGTTAATAAATGTTTCCTGTATTGAGCTGAAGATTTGATGAATATTTTGTATTTTTTATTTAAGTAAAACTACTTATTTCAAATTTTTCATCTCCTAAGTATGCTACTAGATAAAGACTATTATATTGTTTACCAACAAGAAAGGGCCTTACATTCCTGGGCGACTGTGAAGATGGCTTAGTCAAGGTGCAAGCTGAGTCATAGCAATACAGAGTGTAGGAATCTGGCCATTTCTAAGAGGAAAAGATACTATTTTTCCATTATACTGATTTATCTTGAAAAAAACTGCGACCTGTATAAAACAAGTCATTGAGGAGCTCAATATGGACCTCATCAGATTCAAAGTTTTGAAAATATTCGATATATAAAATATTAAATCATCATCGTTTTAGAACTATTCGATTGGTTTGACTGAAAACCTTTCCGATATATTACAGTCTCTAGCTCACCACCTTCGAAAGATTGAATGTGTACAGAAAGCCAGACGACTGGACAAAATTACTTTTTACCTCGAATTCACCAATAGTGACTTCCACTTAGTTGTTAAACATCACTATCAGCTCAAAATTCCAAATATTAAGAGTATACAGTGGAATAGTTCGTGAGTATTGTTAATAATTTTCCACCAAGAATCAAAACGAATTCCAACATCACGTCGTCTCATGACCACGGTATTTCAATTATTCTCAAACGATGATCCGACATACTGATAGTAATCATTTCTGCATCATGAATGAATCATTTTTCTCTGAAACGTAAATCGTATCAAATGAATTTATTTTCGATTGACAAAAATCCTGCCGGTCAGAATCAACCTTGACCTGAGTAGTTAAACACCATTATCAGCAATATTCCAAACATTCAGACATGGACAAAACTGAGAAAAGAATGAGACAAAAGACCAAACAAATAAAACAACAAATATTTCACAATCAATAATTTTTCCTCGATACCTCGTAAAATTTTCTTCATTGAAACAGTTCGTGAGTATTGTTTATAATTTCAGACCAAGAATCAACACGAAATACCAACATCACGTCATCTGTAGCCACGTCATTTCAATTGTTCTGGAACGAACATCCAACACACTGATCGGTATCATTTCTGCATTTTGAATGAATCATGTTTCTATCAAACGGTAACGCATCAAATGAATTTATTTTCCACCGACAAAAATCCGGCCAGACAGAATAAATTTCGAACTAGGATTTTTTATTAGTGAGTTAACACCAATGTCAGCTCAATATTCCAAACATTAAGACTCGAGCAAAACGAAGAAAAGAATAGGGGAAGTATGCCTATAATGGCATCCTGCCTATGATGGCACACTTCAAAGAAGTCTGTTAACATCAACTGAACAAACTTATATTTACTGAGTTTGTACGCCAAATGGCATTTACCCTTGATATACGTAGCTACACCTTGAATACGTGGCAATTTGTGACTGTAATAAGAATTCGATCAATTCGGTAAGTGTTGATGTATGATAGTTATTTCATTTTTTTTCATTTTATTTGGATATTCAAAAAATCTGTGTAAAAAATAATTATTATACTTTCCTTCAACCATTCTATAACAATGCTTCAAGTGTGTGAAAGTTTTAGGTTTTTTCGTCTTTTTAGTATCTTTTTCGCTTTGTTGAAAAATATATGTTACTTATGCTTATGATGGCATAGCCAGAGTGTTCCTATGATAGCATAGGGTGCCATTATAGGAAAAAGAATCAAGATCAAGAGAATATTCCTCCAAAGCCTGGTACATCGCGCAAGAATATCAGAGGTATCCGAAAAGAATGAAAATGGTTTCAAGTGAAGTATCGAAATCATTGAAAATCATTCAAGAACTCTCACCACTGCCAACTGCCGTTGCAGAAAGCAGTGAACAGAGGAAGAAAGAAAACGAGGAAAAGTTAGAATCCTCAAAACAACCTGACATTAAAGAAAAGAGGTTGGAAGAGAAAGAGAAGACGAATAAAGAGGGGGAGAAGCTAGCTAGAAAGGTAAAAAGACAGATAAGTTCGTAGAAGAAATGAGGAAAATGAAGAAAGACATGATTCAGATGCCGCTTGTCTTTATTGTTATAAGCTGTAGTCCATGTCTCGTCCAAGGGATAATTGGTTGCGTTGCCAGAAATACGCCATCAGTGGCGCCATGCCGGGTGTGCTAGTGCAAATCATATTCGTGTGAATTGTGCGTATAAAAATTATATTTTTATATTTCAACGATGCCAAAGAATGTAAATTTAGTTACTTTACACTTATATTTTCATTTTCATGAAATAGGACTGCTATTTTCTTCAATAAAACATTTCAATGGATAATATCATTTTATTTTAAGTCATATGCCATCAAAGGACATACGTGATCTTATGATGGCACCCGTGGCCAGATTTTAAAAAGTGCTATAATCAAAATTTTTTAAAATTTATATTGAAACTTTATACAAGAATGCATACTACATACGAGTAGCAGTAAATCTGTACATTCGATGACATAGAAAAATTTTCCTTTAATGAAATATGTGAATAATTTGTTAATGCCCGATTGCACCGTTCGTCTAAGCAACGTTTAAGTCCTTAAGTGACGTTTATTCCATTGATGAAATGTCATTTCAGGGCTTAAACGTTGCTTAGACGAACGGTGCAATCGGGATAAGGGTGCCAACATGGGCACACTTCCCCTAAGACAAAAGCCCAAACAAATAAAACAACAAATATTTCACAATCAATAAGTTTTCCCTTATATTTCGCAACATTTTCTTCAGTGAAACAGTTGTGAGTATTGTTAATAATTTCCGACCAAGAATCAACACGAAATACCAACATCATGTCATCTCTAGCAACATCAATTCAATTGTTCTGGAACTGAGATCCAACATACTGATCTGAATGAATCATGTTTCTCTGAAACGTACCTATATCGTATCAAATCAATCCATTTTCCACCGACAAAAATCCGACCGGACAGCATCAACTTTGGCCTCGGGTTTTTCATCAGTGATGAGTTTAACTGAGTTGTTCAACACTATTATCAGCTAAATATTAAAAACACTCAGAATGGACAAAACGGTGAAAAGAATAAGACGAAAGAAAATCCAAAAAACTAACACAACAAATATTTCACAATCAATAATTTTTCCTCAATACCTCGTAACATTTTCTTCAGTGAAACAGTTCGTAATTATTGTCAATAATTTCCGACCAAGAATCAAAACGAAAATACCAACATCACGTCATCTCTAGCCACGTCATTTCGATTGTTCTGGAACTAAGATCCAACAAACTATTATCAAATCATTTCTGCATTACAAATGAATCATGTTTCTATCAAACTGTAACGCATCAAATGAATTTATTTTCCACCGACAAAAATCCGGCCGGA
Organism: Propylea japonica; assembly: GCA_013421045.1. Taxonomy (NCBI): domain Eukaryota; kingdom Metazoa; phylum Arthropoda; class Insecta; order Coleoptera; family Coccinellidae; genus Propylea; species Propylea japonica. The sequence goes on from CM024246.1 coordinate 46,460,913, forward strand.
CAGAATCAACTTTCACCTAGAATTTTTCATCGGTGTGCAACTGAGTTGTTGAACATGAATGATGTTGTCTAAAACGTATAACGTATCAAAACCAATCCATTTCCCATCGACAAAAATCTGGCGGACAGAATCAATTCCTCGGATTTTTCATCAGTGATTTCAACTGAGTGTTCAACATCACTATCAGCTCAAAATTCCAAACATTTGGATATGGTCAGAACTGGGAATACAATAAGACAAAGCCTGAAGAAATAAAACAACAATATCTCACAATCAATAATTTTTCTTCAATAAGTAACAGTTTCTTTAGTGGAACAGTTCGTGAGTATTGTTAATAATTTCCGACCAAGAATCAACACGAAATACCAACATCACTAGCCAAGTCATTTCAATTGTTCTGGAACGAAGATCCAACACACTGATCGGAATCATTTCTGCATTATGAATGAATCATGTTTCTGTGAAACGTGTATCGCATCAAATCAATCCATTTTCCACCGACAAATCGTGATGTGTATCTCAAGATCCGTTTCCGATCCCCAGCCAATACTTAATCGGAAGGCTGTCTGCAGCATCGGCCCGGATCAATTCTAAAATTTCACCTATTCATCAGTGGCGGATCGACGATTTCCGAAGTTCTACGCTTCGGAACTTTCGGGATCTCCTTCCTCAATGTCAATCTTTACAAATCAATTCATCATTCCGAATTAGGTTTTTTCAAAAAAAACTTCAAGAAAAGCCCCGAGCAGGAGCTTTTGAGCGCTCGTTCGTATATGGGGTAATGAAACTATTATTTCAAATATTATATGAGACTTGATTGATACCAAATATATAAATGCAGAATCTCAGTAGAATCGGAAATATATTCTGGAAATTATTCAGAAAATGAAATATGTAAAAAATAATAATAATTACAAAATTGTATTCTATGGTTCTGATGATGCAATCCTCTAAAAATTTTGCATGAACATTCAGTATATCAGTTTTGATTCACGAGAAAAATTTCACTTGAATCGGATATCCTGTTATGGAAGTAGGTATAAAGATTCTTCTTTTCAATATTGCAATCGAAATTTCTATACTTCTGTTACCACTATGTCCTCAAAATTCTGCATGAACATCTTTATCGTCTATATCAATCTTTATTATAAAATCGGATATTTTTATAGAAATATGTTCCCTCTTTTCAATATTCCAAGTCAAATTTTCTATGGTTCTGTTCACACTATGGCCACCAAATTTTCCATCGTTTGGGTTGCTATAATGATTCTGAATAACCTACCATTCTTTTATAAACACTCTTGTAATAGTTTTTCATAAATGTTATTTGGCGCTGTTTTGTGTATTCGCGTTGATTTATGAATGTTTCAGAATGTTTTCTATTTGTAGCTTTGAGAAAGAAGAGGAATATAGGTCTCTACGCATCACGAAAACGATTATATTTAATCCTTAGTCCACTACTTTTACTGTAATCACTTAGTGTGGCATGCTAATCTATTATGGTCCCGCCAATGTCTTCTCCTCTTCTTCCAAATATCACCACAGTTTACACTTTACACAGGGATCTTATATCGCTGTTTTTAAATTTATGTCTCATCTGCAGACATCATCTGAGGCAGCGAGATATTACTGAGGCTTTGTTGACCTGTAATTTGATGTCTTCTATCGGATTATGATTGCTGGATAGTGTCTGCTGCCAGGTAGCGGAAACATCATCTCTTGTTCCACGATATAATCATCTGAATTATCATACATTTTCATTTTTTTATTAGATATGGAAATGTTGTATTCTCTTCTGATCTAATAGAACTTTTGTATTTGTCTTTGTAAGTCGTTTTTGGTTTCTGCTAGAATAACTACGGCTTCCGCAAAGCATATCATACCTCTGGTTTGCCGCCCAGTATGTATCCCATCTTCATAGATATTACTTTCCGTATGATTTAGTCCATAATACGATTAAGAACGAATGGACTGAGGCTATTTCATTCTACCGATGAGACCCAATTAACCGAAAAGCTGTCTGTAGATGCTCTAGATGATATCATCTCATTGTAGGTTCTTTTGAACGTTAACGAGACAATTACGAAGTATGGGTTTCATATTGGTTGATTTAAGCGATGAAGCGATTTTATAGTTATGTTATAGAGAAAGTCTCATTATCTCTTGTTCAGAACTAAGAAACAAGTGTCTTGAGGTTCGATCCCTTCCTCCATACAATACCGATGGGTTTCAAAGAAACGCCGACAATTTGATTGCTACTTTGAGGACATTTATTACAGGCACATCTTATTATTTTCACTGACAGCTGAATTTTTGCGTTAGTTCATCATTATTTTATCATTTTCCTTTAATTTATAGGACGAATTTTTTCGTCTGGAGTAATGTTGATTTCATTGGAAGCCCCTGAGGACCTCGGCATCCTACGATAAGTGATGCTATGAGAAACTGAAGTATAGGAAAAGAAATGCAACACTTCAAAGTAAATACCGTCAAATGGTATTCTAATGGTTCTGAACCAGGAGTATTCGGACCCAGAACCAAGTGTACACTATCGTTAGGTTCTGTTCGACTGTTTTCCAGGCAGAAATACTTGCAATCGAAAGGTAGATATAAAGAAATCTGAAAAGCATCTATCCAGGGTGTTACAAGTGATACATTCTGATTGTCATGCTGCGATTGAAGCACTGAACTCCTGTGTCATCGATTCAAAGTTATTATGGGAAAATGGTAGGAAACTCAATGAAATTGGCACGAACAACAAGTCTCTTCAGTCTCAGTGTCATCAATTTGTAGTTATTATGGAAAAATGATAGTAAACTCAATGATATTGGCACGAACAAAAAGGTCTCTTCAGTCTTAGTTAATGGTTACTCAGGAATCGTAAGGAAATCAAGAGGCTAACAGACAAGCTAGAAGGGGAGCGGAAAAGCCACTCACTGTCCAGAACCTTCTGCGGTGTAGCAAATGCACTTCTGAGACAGACTGTCTGGAAGAAGAAGAACTGAAAGAGAAACACTCCGGAGGAGTCTACAAAATTCCTTCGGAACGAAATAATAATTCATGCGTTTAAAAGTGACGCAGGTATCATATAAACAATGAAAGCAGAGAATAATATAAATTGATTAAAATCAACCAATATATGAACTCATACTTCGGTACTGATCCCGTCAACATACAAAGAACATGCATGGTGGGTAATATCAAACAAAGCATCCATAGATAGCTATTTCGCCCTATTTGGGGCTCTTCAGTATAGAATTCTGGGTTCCCTCATTTCTGAATATAAACAGAAATAAAACGCCACCTCCTGGGATCCTTAGAACACTACCCTTTGATGCATGAACCTTGAACGAACGAAGTAGCGAGATTGTTTATTCGTTTTCATACAAACTGGTGGTAGTCCAACTATGTGGATTTAACCTTCAATCGATGAAGTGGAAACGCTCGGTTCTCTTCATAAATCGTGGTGATGATAGTACGAAATGAAAACCTAACCTAACCTAATCTAACCTAACCTTCAGTGGATGAAGTGGAAACAATAGGTTATCGTCATAACCAGACGTGGTGAGAATAAATATGCAATAAATTTAGTACGAAATGAGAATCCATGCGTTTAAGAGTTACGCAGGTATAATAAAAACAATGAAAGCAGAGAATAATAATAGTTCTAAAGTATGACTTCAATATTGGTTGAATTTAATATTATCATCTGCTTTCATCGTTCCTTCGGAACTTTAAAACTGCAAGGCCCAAAGAGTATTTGGATCTCAATAAGAATAAGTAAACACGCCACTAGCATTCTAAAAGGACATTAGCGCAAAATACGAAGCATATGAGAATTAGCTGACGAGTGTGGATTCTGTGGGGAAGAGGAGGAAACTCCTGTTCACTTAATTACAGGATATCTCATCACAGGGCTTCGCAAACACCATATTGGACATGACAATTGAGGGAGAAACGTTATTTCTAGCCTCCTGAAACCCTCTAAGATACTGAAGTTCATTGGGGCTATGGAACTGGAAGCGAACTGAAGGTCGCATTGGAATGTATCCCTTCAACAATCTACTAAGCGTAAATCCGCCACTGCTTCTCATCCCTCCAAAACCCTTCCGCCCGGCTTGTCTACAATGATTTGTTCACCTCGTTAAAATTTAACAGCTTTGTAGTTCGTGACGCTTCATCGCCTCTTTCGGAATGATCGGGCGTTCATACTGGATGGAAATTATCATTCTTGTGTCAGATAACAACCCATTTCGTGGGAGTGAAAAGCCGGGATGGTATCGCTTCTCCGTTTCGGAGATCGGGAAATAATTCCCAAATGACTACGAACACGTGGGTGTGTATACGAGATGATATTTCGTGATTGGAAGGGTTCCCGAAAGGGAGGATTTGGATGTTATTGACAATGGATTATGAGTTTAAACTTTTCGATGAGTTGTATTGAAACGTTTTCATACAGGGCGACCGGTGACGTAAAGAAAAACGCTTCAGTGGGGATAGAGGTTCTCAAACTGAATTAGGGTTCAGAAGCCCTATGAGGATATTGGTTTGGAGAAAGAGATTGATTAATGAGAAAATTATTTTCATTTATGGGATGAAGCTAGACACACTTACTCGTTTCGGAATAATGAACATTTATAATTCTTACTTCGAAAGATTCTAAATAATGAGAAATTGACAACCGAGGTTGACATTCAACAATGTTCGTTTGATGGATTGTCCATTAAAAGTTTCAATTTGAAAATGCAGTATAATGAACTATACTTAATATCATTATACAGGGCGACTGGTGACGGGAAAGAATATCTCAGTTGAGATTGAGAACCTCAAAATGAATGAGTGTTCATATGCTCCATGAGAATATTGGTTTCGGAGGTAAGAGGTGCTTTATGGAAGAAATGCTGGTATCGTGCTATTCAAAATATCAATTTAGTATACCAAATAGAATTTGTATTCTGTCTTCGAAGGATTTCTAACATGATAAATTAACAGGACGTTGACATCAAAACAATGTTACAAACAATGGATGTTTCATCTGAGTTTGAAATTAAAAATACATCAATAGTTATTATTTAGTCAACTACATAGTTATTAATGACAGCGATCAATGGTCAAGATTCTTTAACGCGCCCGATCCGCTCACACGTTAATAAACGAATTGATTACAAAATTTTTCTGTCTACCGCATTATGAATGGAAAAAATTTAAAACTATTCCTAATTGAAAAACATTCTCATTTTGCACAAGAAATTCTTCTGACATAATATAAGTTCCTATGCTTCTTATGTCCCAGATTTTATTGGAAATTATTCATTCTTGTGTCAGATAACAACCCATTTCGTGGGAGTGAAAAGCCGGGATGGTATCGTTTCTACGTTTCGGAGATCGGGAAATAATTCCCAAATGACTACGAACAAGGTGGGTGTCTATACGAGATGATATTTCGTGATTGGAAGGGTTTCCCGAAAAGGAGGGTGGTTGGATGTTATTGACAATGGAATATGAGTTAAAAACTTTTCAATGAGTTATTTTGAACGTTATCATACAGGGCGAACGGTAACGTGAAGAAAAAGGCTTCACTGGGGATAGAGGAGCTCAAACTTTATAAGGGTTCAAAGACCTCATGAGGATATTCGTTTGGAGAAAAAGATTGATTCATGATATTTTTTTCTCATTTATGAGATAAAACTAGACACTGTCGACTCGGAATAATGAACATTTATAATTTTCACTTCGAAAGATTCTAAATAATCAGAAATTGACACCGAGGTTGACATTCAACAATGTTTCAAATGATGGATTGTCTTTATTAAAAGATTAAATTGAAAATGCAGTAGTAAAATGAACTATGTCATCATACAGGGCGACTGGTGACGGGAAAAAGAACATCTCAGTTGAGATTGAGAACCTCAAAATTCATGAGGATATTGGTTTCGGAGATAAGAGGTGCTTTATGAAAGAAATGTCTGGTATCGTGCTATTCAAAATACGAATTTAGTATAACAATGGAATTTCTATTCTGACTCCGAAGGATTTGCAACAATGATTAATTGAAAAAGACGTTGACATCTAACAATGTTTCGAACATAGAGATATAGGATAGTATAGAGTTGCCATCATTGAAATAAAACGTGGTATCAGATGCGCCATATCACCCACCTAACGTCAAATATGACAATCGTGGAATTTTCTGGAGGAATTGTGATTCTTCCTGTTTCTAGTTAAATTGTGATTTTTTCTGCTTTATAATATACAATAAAATGGGTATCGTGCACTGTAAGGCTTGCTTCAAGCAGAGAGAGAAGAGACAGATAAGAAGAAAATTAGAGCAAAAAACATATCACAGGCAGGGATGAGTACTGAACAGATCCGCATTCGAAATTTTTGCATGCCTGTCTTGGTAATCTGATATCTCTTTAAATGTGTATATTATCGCCTGAAGAAAAATTGTTTATTCTATATTCAATTGACCTTATTTGAACAGGATTCCTTATAAAACCAACACGTCGTATTTTTTGGGTGAAGTTTGTTAACAGAAAAAACTGGCAACTTTACTCAACCCTGAACTCTCCGCCATATTAGTCCCCGACTTAGTCCCGCCCGTGGTACTATTTTTCGTTACTTAATTGTATGTCATAGCGTCTCTTCCTATTATATCTCGATGGTTTCGAACAACGGATGGTTTTATTGAAAGTTGAACTTCAAAAATGAATCAATAGTTATTTTGTCAACTACATAGTTTATTGACAGCGATCAATGGTCAACATTCTTTAACGCCCTTGTTCCGCTCATACGTTGATGAACGAATTGATTACAAGATTTTTCTGTCGACCGCTTTATGAATGGGAAAAATGGAAACTATTCTTGTTTGAAAAACTTTCTTATTTTGCACAAGACATTCTTCTGACATAATATAAGTTCGTATGCTTCTATGTCCCAGATTTTATTGGAAATTATTCATTCTGTGTCAGATAACAACCCATTTCGTGGGAGTGAAAAGCCGGGGGATGGTATCGCTTCTCCATTCGGAGATCGGGAAATAATTCCCAAATGACTACGAACAAAGGTGGGGTGATACGAGATGATATTTCGTGATTGGAAGGGTTTCCCGAAAAGGGGGGTGGTTTGGATGTTATTGACAATGGAATATAAGGTATAAACTTTTCAATGAGTTATATTGAACGTTTATCATACAGGGCGGCCGGGACGTAAAGAAAAACGCTTCATTATTTTGCATTCAATGGAGATGAAGAACCTCATAGGGTTTAAGGACCTCTTGAGGATATTGGTCTGGAGAAAGAGATTGGTTTTCGAAAAAAATGCTGGTATCGTGCTATAAATATCAATTGAGCATCACATCATATCTGTATTGATTATTTTTATTTATAAGATAATGATAAAGCTAGACCATAGATTTATAATACTAACTAGATAGCGAACATATCGGAAAATTTGAGGCAAACGGCAGCCATTTGCAGTTTGGGTTCTACTTGAGAGGGGTGTCAATTTTGCAACGAAAAAAATTCGTGCACAGTTGGCATAGAGAACATCAAAATATTCGGGTTTCATCCCAAACTGCAAATGGCGGCCCTGGCCTCACTTTTTCTACGTGACAGTTAGGAAGTTCGACGTCCAGTTAGTATTATAGGTTCATGAGCTAGACACACACTGACAAGACCAGAATAATGCAAATTTATAATTCTCTATTCGAAAGATTCCAAATGATGAGGAAATTGACACCGAGGTTGATTCAAAAATGTTTCAAATGATGGATTATCCATTAAAAAGTTCAAATTCAATTCAAAAATGCAGTAGTAAAATGAATTATACTGAATGTCCATTATACAGGGCAGGGCGGCTGGTGACGGGAAAGAACATCACAGTTGAGATTGAGAACCTCAAAATGAATGAGTGTCATATGCTCCATGAGGATATTGTTAGGAGATAAGAGATGCCTTATGAAAGAAATGTGCTTTCGTGCTATTCAAAATATCAATTTAGTTATAACAATAAATTTGTATTCTGTCTTCGAAGGATTTTCCACAATGAGGAAACTGACAAAAAAACGTTAAATTAACTATGTTTCAAACAATGGGTGGTTCATTTGAAAGTTTGAAACCCAAAATGCTTCAATAGTTATTTAGGTCAACTACATAGTTATTAATGACAGCGTCATTAATAAGCGTCCCAGATTTTATTGGAAATTATTCATCTTGTGTCAGATAACAACCCATTTCGTGGGAGTGAAAAGCCGGGGAATGGTATCGCTTCTCCGTTTCGGAGATCGGGAAATAATTCCCACATGAGTACGAACAAAGGTGGGTGGTTTGGATGGTATTGACAATAGAATATGATTATAAACTTTTCAATGGGTTATATTGAACGTTTATCATACAAGGTGCTTCAGTGGAGATACAGGGCCTCAAACTGAATTAGGGGGATATTGGGAGAAAGAGATTGAATGCTGGTATCGTGCTATTCAAAATATCAATTGAGCATCACATCATTGATTATTTTCATTTATAAGATGAACCAAGACTCACAATAATGAACATTATATAATATGACTTCGAAATATTCAAAATAATGAGAAATTGACACCGAGCGCTTTTGAGCGCTCGTTCTTTGGTGGAGCAATAAGACTATTCTTCAAGATTGAATATGGATTTGGGATTGATACCAAATATATAAATGCAAAATCTCAGCATAATCAGAATTATATTCTGGAAATTACTAGAAAAATGAAATATGTAAATAATGAAATAATAAAAATTGAATTCTATGGTTCTGATGATACGATCCTCTTGAAATGTCAGGAACATTAAGTATATCAGTTGTCACCTGAATCAGGTATCCTGTTTGAAAATATAGAGATTCTTCTTTTCAATATTCCAATTGAATTTCTTATGGTTCTGTGAACACTATGGCCACAAAATTTTGCATGAAAATTCAGTATGACAGTGTTCATTCACAAAAAACTTCACTTTGATCGGATATCCGATTATGGAAATATAAAGATCTTCTTTTTAATGTTCTAATTGAATTTTCTATGATTTTTTTAACACTATGGTCACACAATTCTGCATCATTCAATATATCAATCTTAATTTATAAAATAAATTTCATTCGAATCGGATATTTTTTTATGGAATATAAAGTTTCTTCTTTTCAATATTCTAATTGAGTTTTCTATGGTTCTGTTTACACTATGGTCAAAAATTTTGCATGAAGCTTATTATGGGCATTTTGCCAATGGCCGCAACATTTAATTTCGATGGGTTTCCTTTTGTGTGAGATATTGGGGAACAAACATTTTGAATGAACATATTTTATGGAACACCCTGTATGATTTGGCTGGTTAGCGAACACAACAGAGCCATTTGGAAACCTAACTCAACCTGAAAATTTCAAGTCTCTAGGACAATCCTCTCGTAAGTTATTGTGCTAACTCCTTTAAGGAGAACGAGCGCTCCAAAACCTGCACATGTATATCTCTCACTCTGAAACAGTTTTGTATTGACTACTATACAGGGTGTCCCGTGAAGAATGCGACAAACTGAAACCACGAATCAAGGTCATCAAGGAGGACACGTAACAAGAGGTTTTAATAGTTTGAGGGCCTTCGTTTGGGATGTAGAGGGTGATATTCATCTTATGGCTGAAATTTCAAAGTTCAATAACTCTCCAAACTATTCAAACGAATTAATTTCAAATTCGGAAGTTTTGTCACCCTTTACGATTCTATTTTCATGAATAATGGAACACCCTGTAGGTGAACACTATGTTTTTATTTAATTTTCGTAACCGCAAAGAATCAATTAATGAGAAAAGAGTGACAAAACTGTAAAATTCGAAGTAATTTCAGATAAAATCAAGATTTATCGAACTATGAAATTTAACTCATAAGGTCATGTTCCTAGATCACTTTGTATGACAGTGCCAAGCAGAGATTTTAAATTTTTCTCATTAATTGATTCTTTATGGTTACTAAAATGAAAAAAAAAACATATTGTTCACGTACAGGGTGATACACTATCAACAAAAATTGAGAATGTCTGAAATTTTTCTAGTCCGGATCTGATTTATTCAAATTCAGAAATATTGACAGATGGCAATCGTGAAGGGTGACAAAATTTCCAAATTTGAAATCATTCGGTCGAATAATTTGAGAGTTATTGAAGTTTGAAATTTCACTCATGAGGTAATGTTTTTTGCCCACTTCTTGATCGTGCCAAGAAGAGATTTCGAATTTTCTCATTAATTGTTTTTTGCGGTTACGAAAATGAAATAAACATAATGTTCACGTACAGGGTGGTCCTATATTCATGAAAATAGGAAAAGTCCAAAAATTGATAGTCCAGATATGATTTGTTCAGTTTCTCAAATATTGAAAGATGGCAATCATAAAGGTTGACAAAACTCTCAAATTGAAAATATTTCGGTCCAATAATTCAAGAGTTATTGGACTTTGAAATTTCACTCCTGGGGTAATGTTTTTTGATCACTTCTTGATCACCCTGCATTACCGTGCCAAGCAGAGATTTTGAATTTTTCTCATTGATTCATTCTTTGTGGTTACGGAAATGAAATAAAATCATAGCGCTCACCTACAGGATGTTCCAATAATCATGAAAATAGAAAAAGTCCAAAATTTTGCTAGTCCGGATCTGATTTCTACAATTTCTGAAATATTGAAAGATGGCAATCGTAAAGGGTGACCAAACTTGGAAATTTGAAAAATATTCGTTCAATAGTTCAAAAGTTATTGAACTTTGAAATTTCAGCCATCAGATGAATATCACCCTGTATATTCTAAACGAAGGCCCTCTTGATGAGAGTCCTCCCTGATGTACTTGATTCATGGTATCCTTTTGTCGCATTCTTCCCGGGACACCCTGTATAATATAATAACTATCGAAATCATGAAAAACAGCTTAAATTCGAAGCTTATATCCGATAAGATTACTTTCGCTTGGAAATTCACCATGTGCCGTTCATCTATCATTCGAGCATTGATACTTTCAAGTCTAAACCTTTTCATATTTTATGGCAAGAGTAGGTCCAAACTAAAGTGAGCAGTTATTTCATACATAAGTATGGTCCCAAAATTTGCAGAATTTGACGTATATCCTCATATAATATTTATGGGCCGTATAAACGCCCCCTCTTATTACAGTTTTCTCCAATAGGATATTTTATGATGCAAACATAAAATAATGTTGGTGCTTAGGAAAACGCCAACCACGTTAATATCAAAGCCAGAGTCGGGACTTGCAACAATCCATGAAATTTAGTGCACTTTTACTCTGAAAGAATGAGATATGATTCCAATATAAAAACGAATGGAATGGTAAGAAGAAATCGTCAACTTTCCGATTTTATCTCGGAGTTGCCATCTGAGTCTGTACTCTCGACAAGTGCACTTAGAATTATAGGGTGTTCCTAAATTCATGTGACACATTTCAGGAGGTGGTTTCTCAGATCAATTTGTAAAAAAAACATAAATGTAGATCCGCATGTGCATTGTTTTCAAGATACAGGGTTGTTAAAGTTTTACTCGAAAAATGACTGTAAAAAGTGGGACGTCACTGAGATATTTTAAAGAAATTATTTTTGAATCTTTCGTTCATTTTTGTGATAAACAATATCCTGTATTGTTCTGAACAGAGTGGGCAAAATTCGTTGTCTACTGAAGGGATCTCGAGAACCATAGCAGCTAGAAGAAAACTTATGATACATTTTTGGTCTCTTTTTTCCTGACTAACTCAAACCTGAAAACAGATCTAACCTATCTTTCACAGATTTTGAGTTATGAATGAAAGTTAAGATCTTGTCATTTTCATTGATGCTGAATAACTCGCTTGTTTGAACTCGTATTCCAAATCCGTTGTTACATTTCACAGACACTTTTTCAAAAGTAATCATAATATGGTACGACTGATTCTTTTCGTTAAGCCATTTTCGAGAAATGACAAGGAATTTTGATTTATCAAATGTAAACTATAGTCGAATGTTCTTTATCTGGCTCTAAAATTTTTGCTGATTTCAAAAATATATCATATGTCGCTATTCACAAGAATATTACACGAGAAGACTTATTTAATCAACTTTAAATATTTTAACGCGTGAGCGGAGCGAACATCACCAAAGCATCATGAGAGTAGATTCAGACTTAAATAAAGATTTCCAAACTCACGTCTAGAATTTATTTATGGTATTCTAGAGCTTCGCATGGACCTATAATACTAACTGGACGTCGAACTTCCTTACTGTCACGTAGAAAAAAGTGAGGCAAATGGCCGCCATTTGCAGTTTGGGGTGAACCACAAATATTTTGATATTTTATGCCATCTGTGCTCGAATTCATAGATTTATAATAGGTCCATGCTCGAATTTTGATTGAAACATAGACGTTCCTTATTTTCGATTCTTGTGATTAGTTATTGAACAATATTGGTAATCCTATCATTTCAATTCGTTGAAATAAAATAAATAATTCTAATATTTCAATTCATATAGAAAAAGTGACACCTCTCAAATTCACACCAGTTTTGTCAACACTATGTCCACAAAATTATGACATATCATAACGAAACTTTATTTTGATTGGTTTCATTTTGTCTGAGATATTGAGGAACAAAGTTTGAATAGCCATATTTTATAGAGCACCTGTATAATTTGGCTGGTTAAAGAACTAAACCGCGGCATTTGGAAACGAAGTCAGCCTGAAAATCTCAAGTCTCTAGGACAATCCCCTCGAAAGTTATGGTGCTCACGACCGGACGGCCGCACTGACAGAATTCAATTTCTCTACGAATTTATCAGGAAGTCGAACCCTATCGTTTAAGACTATTTTCGGCTCAAAATTTGAAAATAACAGACATTTCGGCAAACGAGTTAGCACTCTTTTAAGTAGAACGAACACTCAGAAACATCACCATTGTGGAATAACCATGACTCAACAGTGCGAGAAGTGGCTAGTGGAGTTTCTCAGGGGTCAGTTTTTGGCCCAATTCTGTTTTTGATATATGTCGCTGATCTCAACGCCATAATATGTTGTGAGTCTTCTTCGTTTGCAGATGATATCAAGCTCTTTGCGAATGCACTTACCTCTCACCGTCTGCTACAACAGGATTTGATGTCTATAACAACCTGGTCAAATGATTGGCTTATACCACTAAATGCTTCAAAGCGCAAGATTCTCCAACTCGGCAAAAATAATCCGGGAAGGTTGGTATGTCTATACCAACCTTCCCGGCGGTCATCCAATAGATTCTGTAACTGAGCACAATGATCTTGGTGTGGTCATCTCAGAGGATTTGAGCTTGTCGAAACATGTTTCGCATATCGTGTCCAAGTTAATGAGAATCTTATATCTTATAAGGAGATCATTTCCATCTTGCTCCCTTAGAACGTGCAAACTACTTTACAGGACATATGTTCATCCAATCTTGGAGTATGGTGGTCCCGTCTGGTGTCTCACCCTGAGGAAGGATGAGTTGCTGCTGGAGAACGTTCAACGTAGTGCGACGCCTATTCCATACGGCCCTAGGAGACCTTCGCATAAAGAGAGGTTGAGTTTGTTCGGTTTCACTACGTTTTGTGAGCGGAGGTTGCGTGGTGACTCAATCATAACGTTCCGAGCGTTACATGGCCTTTTCGGTAGTGATTTGAGTGATCTCTTCGAACTAAACTCGAATAACTTACGTGGATATCCATACAAGCTAAGTCGGAAACGCTTCAGATCGTCGCAGCGGGAGATTTTCATCAGTAATCGTGTGTTTTCGAGAAAGAACTCTCTGCCTGCTCAGGTGGTGTCGGCTACAAGTTTTAACCGCTTCATGAATCTTCATGATGGGACTCAGAGATGAGTTTCTTTTTCTTCTTTTTTGCGCTTTTGCCAATCATGTTGAGATTTTATTTCACATATAGATAACATTGTAGTTAAGTACTTTTTTACTTGTGATATTTTATTGAGAAATTACTAGTCAATGCCTTTCTCTGATATCTGTAATAATAATAATAACTTTTCATTTTTCAGGGTATCCATCACGAAACTCACCAAGACTCACTTTTTCGATCAAAAGAGTTCCGCCAATGACTATGATGAATTCCTCCAGACCAACTCTGCAGCACCAAGACCTTCCTCTCTTACTTCCTTCAACAGGGTAGGATTCTGGATCCCCTTCACGGCAAGATGGCGTGATGTCTACAGCAAAACGGTTGGTGCTGAGTTGGCGCGGGAGGAAGCAGTCGCACGACAGCTCAGTTGGTCGTCTGTGTGGTCATCATGGTGGCCTGAGCACCAGCGATAGCCACGAGCTGGACGAGATCGCTGTGGTGAGCAGTAACGCTGATCCTTTGCATGTCAAGTACGGCAGTGGACCTTTGACGACTGTGAATGGACCTAGACTTGTGCCAGGTATGTGGAGGTTTTTATTTTAGAAGGGCAACTTCCATGATAAATACGAAAAACTGTATTGTACAGGGTGGGCATATTTCGATGTTTTAGCACTACAACTTTCAAACCAGAGGAGAAAGACAAAATCTGATACCCACTTCTCGATCTCTTTTTCTGAGAAACTAACGAGAGTAGTATTCATTTTTGGCTACCTTCTTTTGTTTTCGAGGAATAAGCGAAAATTGTAAAAGTGGCAATATCGAAAAAAATTCATATCTCCGCTAAAACTGATAATAGAGCTCTGAAATTAAAACATTATACAGGCACTTTTTAAGTAGAATCCAGTGGCGTACTCGCTTTTTTTGCACCATTTCTAATTACGGAGCTATGACCCAAAGTTATGTTTTTAAAATGGAAATACTAGATTTTTGTGGCATTTTCTGAAAGCTTAATTTTTTCTGATTTCAAAAATATATAACATTGTATGGTTTGTATCAATATGAGTATAGAAAATGAACAAAAACCTATTTTCATCTGAGTCTCAATATTTTCTATGGTTTCAACTGTTCATGAGCACAGAAAAATTTAGCATCGTATAATTACCACAATATCTTCCCAGTATTCTTTTCATTTCTATGTTCTTTACTCAATTTCTTCAAGATGGACTGCTGTGAAACTTGATCCCTCATTCTAAGTTATAACTAAGATGTCTAAAATAAGACATCTTAGTTATAACCTACTGACCTTTTATTGTATTCACTATTAGGTATTGAAAAATATTTTTCCTTTATTACTTTTTCGATTGAATTGATAACTTGAATCATATCTATAGTCCGTTCACGAAAGGTTGAGCGCATAGTAGGCGTTTCTTCATTTATCTGAAGTTGGCAGTATTTACTGTCATAAAGTCAACGTTGCCGAATGTACCCGGTCTCGTCCGACAAGCTTGCGAGTTATCAGAAAACTCTATGCAATATTGACAACATTGCGTATCAATTTGACAAGAAAATAAAGAACATAACCTAACATTTTAATATACACAGTGGAATATGCCAAATTTCCATGGCTAACCGACGGCTCAACCTTTCGTGAACGGACTATATATGCGCTATTTCATATGCGATTTGAAATAGACTACTGAGCACTTGTCAGTATTTATTCTGGAGTGCAATAAAAATATTCTCTTGCGTCCATCTCATTATAACTAAGTATATCGATTGAAACGGAGGATCATGTGGATCTTTTTGTTGTTTCCAAATCCATTTCAAGATATAAGTTTTTATGAAATATATCCATGTTCGAATTTTGGAGAAATTAGTTGAAAGCATAAAAATAATGAGATTGACGGAAGGAGACTGCTCTTGTTAAAGGAAGCTCAATTTTTTTGTGCTCGTCAACCATAGAAAATATTGAGACTCAAATGAAAATAGGTTTTTGACTATTTTCTATACTCATATTGATACAAACCATACAATGTAATATATTTTTGAAATCAGAAAAAATTAAGCTTCAAGAAAACACAAAAATCTAGTATTTCCATTTAAAAAAACATAACTTTGGGTCATAGCTCCGTAATTAGAAATGGTGCAAAAAAGGCGAGTACGCCACTAGATTCTACGTAAAAAAGTGCCTGTATAATGTTTTAATTTCAGAGCTCTATCATCAGTATTAGCCGAGATATGATTTTTTTTCGATATTGCCACTTTTCCAATTTCCGCTAATAACTCGAAAACAAAAGAAGGTAGCTAAAAATGAATATTACTCTTGTTAGTTTCTCAGAAAAAGAGATCGAAAAGTGGGTATCAGATTTCGTCTATCTCCTCTGGTTTAAAAGTTGTAGTGCTAAAACATCGAAATATGCCCACCCTGTACAAGGTGTACTTTTAAAGTGGATAAACTTCGATAGGTGATTGTACGAGTGATTTGCAACGAAAATTTTCATATAACACATGGTCGAAATGTTGACGGTTATTCTTCAATTTAACATTTCTGGATTTCACGAAAAATTTCGAGTTTTCTCTTCAAAAAGGCCATTATTCAGTTTTCGTTGTAGTCTCATCAATTTTGACCACATCTTAGGAAAGGGCAATAAATTTGCTACAAGATGAGGGAGTCTGTGTGCAGAAACCACTCTTATTGCAGGCGTGGTAAGGAGAAGAATATCACATTTATGAAGTTAACTTAATCAGTCCTATTTTTCCAATGGTTTTTTCGATGAAATATTAATAATTATGCACACGCTTTCTTTTCAGTAAAATATACCTCATTTAATGTTCTTTCGAATGACACATCAACTGTTGTGCTAGATGCAAATTCTGCGCCCCAATATCATGGCTAACCTGATAACAACGAAGAAGTCTGAAAATTTCGAACCTTAAATTGCTCTATTTCGAAGCTATTCGTGATAGAATTTTAATGTAATTTCACGAAAATCATCAATTCATCTTGAATCGAAATAATAACGAGAAATGAACCTCCTTCTTCAATCCATTTGACACATCGTTTCCGTACTGAATCCACGCCTGCAATAATAGTTTTTTCTGCACACAGACTCTGTCATCTTGTAGAAAATTTATTGCTTTTCCGAATGTCAAATTTGACTAGACTACAAGGAAAACTGAATAAAGATCTTTTTATAGAAAAAACTTTACATTTTTAGCGAAATCAAGGAATGTTAAATTGAAGAATAACCGTCAACATTTCGACGATAAGTTATATGAAATTTTTTGTTGCAAACCTCTTGTACCCTTCGAAGTTTTTCCACTTTAAAAGTAGATACCCTGTATACGGTTGGGATGAAGTTTTGAGGTATGGCTTCACGGAGTTTCTCGTATGGCAAACAAAAGCATGTTTATTTCACAGTATAAGCAGAAAAAATGTAAACGAGGTACCATAAATTTCTGCGTATGATGACGTATGACAGAGCACAAGGAAAAAAACCTTATACGTGTACTGCTCGTATGTTTGAATTTATTTGAAGAATAACCAGAAATATTATTATAAATAATTGGAATAAAGTTTCGTGGTGACTGCAAAGGATGTATGAAAAACAATAAAATTCGTCAACAAAAAAAGCTATTCGTACATATCGTTCAAGGAATCTACATGGAGGTTGTCACCTATTTGAAGACAACTGTTTCTGACTTCTCGTAACCAGTACAGAGTAAACTCTGGATGACCCAAAGTACTCCAGGATCGTAGTATACGACTTGGTAGTAAACTAGTAACATAAAGTAGAGACCTTTGGCAATAAACACGAAGTTTATCCGTTTACCGATAGACGGATGGTGAACCGCCATTTCGCAGTTTTACGCCTGGGAAGCGCTCAGGTTCATTGATTTCAATCAAAAAACGAGATTATGTTGATCGAAAACAGTTTTTTCGGAATTTTCGATATAATGAGATCAAAAGTATATCATAAATATATTTTATATTTTTAAAATTTTCTTGGGAAAGTTTATCGAAAAACAGCATAGCACCAATAATTGACCAAACTCCAAAATCACCTTATACCACGGAAATTAGACACCAGAGCGATTGGAGAAATTGACCAGTTTATATTTCTAGAAAATTTCTTTTGGTTTTCACTCTTAGTCTTTGAAACAATTTTTAATTTAGATGAAATGCTCCTGCGTAAATCCTTGCACTAATTTGTCAGGAGCAAATTGGTTTTGAGAGAATTGTTGCCTAACAGTAAAACTAAAAAATCAAATAAATGAAAAGGATAAAGTAACGTTTCAGTGTCTTTATCGGGCTCCTTTTTCACACAAACTTCTAAAATCTTTGGAATTGTGTCTTCTTTCGTTTGTAGTCTAATTGACATTCAAAAAAAGACAATTCCAAAGATTCTCCAAGTTTGTCTGAAGAAGGAGTCTGATATTGACACTGAAACATAACGACGCGCGACGTAACGTTATCCTTTTCATTTATTTCCTTTTTTAATTTTTACTATTAAGCAACAATTTTTTCAAAACCAATTTGCTCCTGACAAATTAGTGCAAGGATTTACGCAGGAGCATTTCATCTGAATTAAAAATTTTTCAAATTGTTTTTCTTTCAGAGACTGGCAGTGAAAACCTAAAAAAGTTTCATAGAAATGCAGAATACTCTCAGATTATATTCAAATCGATATCCAATTCATTTTTCTCGAAAACATAGAGCATAACATTTATATCACTTTTTTATGTTTCTTCTTATCTAGGAGATGCTTAGTACTAGTACCAAACCATCGAAATATGATCACCCTGTACAAGATCAATTTAATGAAGTTTCGGTTCAGCATGCTTGCGTATTGTGAAGGAAATCAATCCGTTTTTCCCGGGATCTTCATAAAATCACTTTACGTGAAAAACTATTGCACCGTGATCTCTTTGAAGCAATCATGCAAAAAAAGATTATGTTGCATGTTTATTCCGATGGTTGAAATGGTTCTTATCATAATAGGCCAAGCAATAGAGGAATTTCCTTGACAAAAATACTACCTGGAAGCCACCTGTGCCATTCTGTGCAGGACATTCCCACCATGTTCTCAACACGAAAATGCCATTTCTTTACTTGTTATTAACAGAAAACAACAATTTGCGTTTTTTTTAGTTTTTTCGTTGTAAAATGAGAACTATTGATGCAGTGATAACGTTGCAATGGGATGAATTGTAGAGAATTACATTGTGAAGAGAATGATGGGTCAAACGATCCGATCGAATAATTAAAACTGGAGAAAAGCGGAAAAAACCAGAAAATTGCTTGTTTTTTCGTTTAACTCATAACTCTGCCATTTTGTAATATTAAGAACTGAAACTTCACACGATAGTAGCTATTGACGTGCAATCATGTGAGCTAAAATTGGATTCGGTCGGATAAATAGTTTTCACATAATTCCCATTTGAAATTTATTTCGGACATATTTTCGCGGAAAGCTGGACGCGTTTGAGGTCGTCCGATTGAAATTAGAAAATTGATTTGGAAAGAAGACGTGATCAGTAACAAAACGTCTATTCTGATTTTTCAATAAAACGCGTTCAAGTGTGTTAAAAACTAGTGAGAACATGAGGGAAAACGACCAACCGAACGAGAGTGGTCGAGTGGTGAGGGAATGAGCGAATCGAGGGGAAACGTATGTGTACAAAATTTGGTGCGCTCTCCGCGCAACAATTCTTAGCTTTTCTTATTTCGGTGTGTAAGTAGTGTAGATATTTGATTTGCCTTTTTTTTTATTTTGGGGTATCTGAACCTGAGGAATTCGATTCATGACTCAGATTTCATGAGTGATGAAAGTAGAAGCTTCATTATTACAAAACAATGTCATCAATTTTCTCACATACAAACTATAAATTTTAATTAAACGAAGTTACACAATCCTAATATATTTGGTTGGCTCATTGCATTCTGCGACTACTGTATTAAAATTATCCATTGCCATGAAATCATAGTTTTCATCCTCGGATCTATATTCATCATCAGATATAATTACATCATTCTCTTTTATTTCTAAATTGTAACACGTACCTTCGTGGCAGTGTGCACAAAGATCCGAGCATCTCAAGCCGTGTTTTTTACATGTATGCAGCATCCACACATTATATTTACATAACAACGGTAGATGTTGATGCCTCTATTGTATTCGACTCAGCGGTCTTCTCCATGACAATTTTGTGAAATCTCACACAGATATAGGTATACATTTTGAAGCACTAAAGATACTGTAACCGATGGTACGAAATTCGAATTTGCATGTGTACCCAAGAGCTACGAGCTCTCGGCGACCGTTGACTTCCGCAGCGTTTCCCCTCGATTTACTCATTCCCTCACCACTCGATCACTCTCACTCGGTCGGTCGTTTTCCCTCATGTTCTTTCTAGTTTTTAACACACTTAAATGCGTTTCATTGAAAAATCAGAATAGACTGATCACGTCTTCTTTCCAAATCAATTTTTTTAATTTCAATCGCACTACCTCAAACGCATCCAGCTTTCCGCGTAAATATGTCCAAAAAAAAATTCAAATGGGAATTATGTGAAAACTATTAATCCGACCGAATCCAATTTTGGCACACATGATTTGCACGTCAATAGCTACTATCGTGTGAAGTTTCAGTTCTTAATATTGCAAAATGACAGAGTTATGAGTTAAACGAAAAAACACGCAATTTTCCGGTTTTTTCCGCTTTTCTCCAGTTTTAATTATTCGATCGGATAGGTTGACCCATCATTCCCTTCACAATGTAATTCTCTACAATTCATTTCATTGCAACGTTATCACTGCATCAATAGTTTCCATTTTGCAACGAAAAAACTAAAAAGAACGCGAATTTTTGTTGTTTTTTGTTAATAACAAATGAAAAAATGGCATTTTCGTGTTGAGAACATGGTGGGAATAAACTACGAACTGACCTGCACGGAATGGCACAGGTGGCTTCCAGGTAGTATTTTTGTCAAAAAACTAATAATTTGTAGCTCTGTTGCTTGGCGTATAACTCTCATGTAACAATATTAAACGGTAATTGATCTCAATTCGAACTCAAAATAACCTTATCAATTTGAATCCACCAATTGGAAGTTGTTGTACCGGGTTTTTCACTATAATTTGACCCCCCCTTTAACTTTGTTACTAAAGGAGACACAAAAAATGTTACGTATAAAAGTTTCACGAAATCAACTGAGGTTTTTTGATATGAGTCCAGAAACTGAATTATTTACAGGGTGGCCAACATATTGATGGCAACTTAATTTTTTCAAATGGAACACCCTGTATATTTTTCCATGTTTGGCTAGCTCTTTTTCCCCTGATTTCGAATATGTAGCATATGTTGGTCTATCTCTTTTATTCTGAGCACCACAGAGTTTCAAACTTCAATAACCATCTAGCATAGCGTTTTGGAATTTCGTGAATATTTAAGTGACCAATTTGATCTCTGGATTGGTAATGGCGCACCCATTTTATGGCCACCAAATAGTCCCGATTTAACACCGTTGGACACGTTTTCACACCCGTTCCTGAAGGAAAAAATTCACTTCAGCAATAATCACAATCAATGAAAGCGGAGAATAATATTAATGATATAAAATCAACCAACATTAAACCCCTAATTCGGAACTAATCCCGTCAACGCACAAAGAATAATGATAATATTGTGATGATTAGAAACAAATTTTGAAGCTTTAATTTCTGACTTGAATCAGAGCCATAATAATGCTATCATAAATAGTCTAAACAACTTGGGACAACTATATGAACTATGTGTATTGAATGAAGGTGGTCATTTTGAGCAATTTCTTTAGTTGATGTTGCTCTTAGCATACTACCATAGTTTATTATTTTTCATTGGTTAAGTAATTCTTAAGTATTCATTCTGAAATAATACTTTTAAGTAGATTGTTTGGATTATTACCATTATACAGGGTCTTTATAAATGATTGTAACACCGCAGTTGGCTTTGGATTGAAGAATATACCAATCTCTAACCAATCGGAGCATAGCATGATCACAGAATTATGTGGTTTGCATAATCCAAAGCCAACTGCGCTGTTACAATCATTTATAGAGACCCTGTATTTGAGATCAGGAGGAAATAGCCTTTCAAAAAAAGGAAGAATATACAGGACAGTATGTCCCATTTGAAAAAATATAGTTGCATTCAATGTTGTTCACCCTGCATATCATTCCATTGACGTTATTATAACTCCAAAAATGAGCATTTTCATTAAACGCACTCTGCCACTTGTGAAATGATTACAGATCTTGGCAGGTGGTTCTTAAAATTTGAAACTCTGTGGTTCTCAGAATAAAAGAGATAGACCAACATATGTTACATATTCGAAATCAGGGAAAAAAGAGCTAGCCAAACATGGAAAAATATATAGGGTGTTCTATTTGAAAAAATGAAGTTGCCATCAATATGTTGGCCACCCTGTATATATTTCAGTTTCTGGACTCATATCAAAAAACCTCAGTTGATTTCGTGAAACTTTCATACGAAAATTTTTTTGTATCTCCTTCAGTGACAAAGTTAAAAGGGGGGTCAAATTATAGTGAAAAACCCGGTACATTCTGTTGACATGAATTAATTTAGCGAGCTGTGCTACAATAATGGATACGAAAATACGAGTAGATACAAACTACAAATTGAATATTTATTATTCAAATTAATAGTTGTTCTATTCATTCATTCGACAATTATTGTAGATAATGTCGAATCAATATTCGATTTGCCATTGGCGAATTCTCATTCAGCCAGTTCAATTGATTCAATTCCCTTATAAGTTATGGAACTTGTTTGATCACCAATTAATTGACTATATCTCCCGTTCCTCCATTTCATGGGACACTAATGTTTCCATTGGAAGATCATCAAGGAATGGGGACTCTATGTAGCTTGAAGCTCGACCCAATATTCCATTCGAACTTCCATTTGCCTTGTTCGAGAATGGAACACAATATTTTCTATTGCTCAATTTTCAGGAGAAAATAATTAGCTCTTCTATTGGTTCACTCCAGAGGTTTTTTTGCTTAGCTCGAAATGGTTTAAAGGACTTAATTAGTTATGGGCATTCAGGGATTCAAGGGTTATTCTGTCATATTCGCACATGGTTACAAATAATCTGAAATTAACTGTTCCACATGAGTACTTAAGGGATGTTGACATGAATTGCAATTACATTAATATGATTTCAAGTTGAATGAAATATAATTAATTCTACCCTGTAGGTCTCCAGCGTGTAAAGCTGTTTAGGAAAAATCGAGTAAAATAATGAAATTTTATTACCAGAGAATTCAAGCATTTTAAGACTATCAATACAATGTATGACCTCCACGGGCATCAATAACAGCTTGACATCTTCTTTGCATACTATACACGAGGTTGTTGAACATTTCTTGAGGAATTTGAGTCCATAAATGGAGCAGAATCTCTCTTAGATCAGTTGAGGATTCTGGGGTACCTAGGTTGATGATAATCTAATCTTTTTTGGAGCATGTCCCATGCATGTTTTATGCAATTCAAATCTGGTGAATGCGGAGTTATTGGTAAATGTGGATTATCAAGCTCTTCGCGCACATTTTTAACTATAGCTGCACGGTAAGGTCTAGCGTTAACGTCTAGAAATTGAAAAGTTTCACCAATAGTAGCGTGAAATTTTGGTACAACATTGTCAATGACATGCGCCCTATGGTGTAAGGCGATCATATTACCAGGACAAATGTGTAGATATCTGTGAGCCAGTTGAAACATATCCCGGCCGCGTATTCTCAATTGCGTGTACAACTGGAGGCAACACTGAATTCAAATGTGCACGGGTTTGTTCCGCTAACTCTGATCACAAACCCGTGCACAATTCAAGGCAGGCATCGTCCGATCGTACACGGGTTGTGATTAGTAGATTAGACACACAAACCCGTGTATGTTTCAGGAAGGTAGGCAGCTTTTTTCCATTTGATGAAAAATTCAAACACTTAATTTTACGGAAATGATTCTTTATTTACTTACATTAAATTTCAATATATTTTTAGCAACATTCATGTTTTTTCGCAGGGGGTTCATTATTGGAAATGTTAGATGAGATATGGTGAATACGTTTCCTTTTCATAGTTTCTGTTTTAGCTGGTCGTCCTGATTGAATCCTTCCGCGGCATGGTAGGCCTCTTTCTTTACGGCGAGCGATTGAAGTAGGCTGAACATGAATTGTTCGAGATCTTCTTTGTATCTTCTTTACAGCAATATATGCAATTACACTCGATACTGTTTGTAATTTGGACAAATCATTTCCTAACTTAATAGGAATTTTTGTATTAGCAGTATTGGAATCTTTTTCCAAGATATCAGTTATTCTTTCCCATTGTGATTTTATATTTTTAACAGCATTAATAACGTAGTCTTCATTGTTGATGGATATACTGTTTTCTGCTGGATTTATTGGAAGTGAAAATGTGTTTGGCACTTCGTTCTCCATGGATTCTCTATTATGTGTGATGTTATTTCTATTTGATTCACTCTCAATATTTTCATAGAATGATGTAGAAAAGTGGTCACCTAGTGCGTATTTTGCGAATTGTTGGCGATCAGATTCGCTTATATTTAGAGATGTAGTTAATTGAATACCAAATTTTCGTTCTACAGCACAGAGATGTTTACAAAATGTTCCCCCAACTCCATATGGGGAGTCACATGTTGCCGAGTCGGTATCGACTAGATACAAATTTGTATTTGATTTGACTGAAAAAATATTGTCCTTTATGTGGACTATATCTTCAATATATTTACTTTTTTGGAAAAAATTTTCAAACGCTAACGTAAGATTTCTTGATCTCCCATTGGCAAAATGAATCAATCTTTTTTTGTGATATGCTTCGAAGGTTTTTGAGATAAAATCTCTAAAGCACACATATTGAAAACTTTACAGTGCTCCAGTACTATGTCTTTGAAAATTCGTATTGAGGATTCACAGTAATTATTTGTGTTATTGCCACGTGTTAAAATGTCGAAACGATAGGCTAAACACCACTAAATAAAGAATCAGTTTCGTAAAATGAAGTGTTTGAATTTTTCATAAAAGTGAAACAAGATTTAATTTGTTTTAATCCTGCATGCTGCCCACCTTCCTGAAACATACACGGGTTTGTGTGTCAGATACTTATCACAAACCCGTGTACGATCGGAGGATGCCTGCCTTGAATTGTGCACGGGTTTGCGATTAGAGTTAGCGGAACAAACCCGTGTACATTTGAATTCAGTGTTGCCTCCAGTTGTACACGCAATTGAGAATACGCATCCCGGCCCATACCATAACACTGCCCCCTCGGAATGGGTGAACTTCTTGGACATAGCGACGATTACGGGGTATGTGTGTGATTTTCCATAATCTTATTATTCGAAAATCTGAAAATCGTTCATATCTGGATACATCAGTGAAAAGGACACTACGCAATTGATCATTCCAATTGATATGATGCCTTGCCCATTCCAGTCTTTGACGCTTATGGTCACGTGTTAATGGAATTCCTCTCAATGGACGTTTAGAACCTGAATTCACCTCTATCAAACTACTTCTGATGGTTTCGATGGAAACTTGGACTTCATCTGCATTTTGAAGAGTATTCCGTAGCCCCCCACATCTATAGATGTAGGGTTTCTTCTCGCCGAAACGGTGATGAAACAATCTTGAGCAGGTGTTGTTTTTCGGCGTCTTGGTCTTTCCAACACGGAACCTGCCTTCCTGAATCTATTCCAAAGACGAGATAGGTATAACACTTTGGCTGACTTGAAGCCTTTCCGCTACAACTTGAGTTAGGCCACCCTGTAGCATTCCGATAGTCCTATTAGTCTCAGCGTTTGTTAATTTACGTCTTGGCATTTTCAGAAAACTCCCCTCAAATCGAAGCGGTTGATAAACTGACTCCATTTCAAAAAAAGAACATTCATGAAGCATATGCAAATAACCAAACACCAGAACAAAGGCGACCAGATTGATGAAATATCTCATACTGATTTTTATTGGATCGATTCAAGTTGTTATTCATTTTACATGATTTTATAGCGATTTTCTCGAAGATCACATACTTTCCAAAACGATTGAATCCGATATCCTTAACTTTTGTGGAGCAGTATAACTATTACGTTTTATCTGAAATTAGAAACGCGGAAGTGGTAGATAGAGAGCAAAATTTCAACGTTTTAGAGAGACTCGATTTTTCAATGAAGTGTTTGAAAAACTTTGTCCTTTTATCTCGAATTCGTTATTTATTCCATTGTAAATTTACCATACAAACTTTCGAAAGGTTGGTAAATATTGATTTCTATAGTCATGAAATATACATCATTAGAAAGTAGTTTTTTTTTGTTGATTTCAATTTTGGCTCAGTTGAAATATATACGGTGTTGATATTGCAGAAAATCAAGTTTTCTTTGTAGCTCCACTGCTAATGATTTTTTTTCTCAATCATCAACATATTTCCAGATTGCTATTCTTCTACATCCACTAAAACTTCACGATACATAAAAACAACAAAATTAGCAAAAAGCTAATCGTCAAAGATAACCTCAACATATTATTTTCATTTTTACTTTTCCATTTCTCTAAATCTCAGGAAAATTCAAGGTGAATTTTAGAATTTTCTGGGTCCACTCCTGTGCTAGGAATATAGATAAATGCTTGCACTGGACTATACAGTAAAATATTCATGGAATTTAAATTGGGCGTACAGAGAAATGGTAATTGGGTACTTCATTCACAAATTTCATAAGGTATCCTTTCAATTTTAGATCAAAACACAAGAGTTACTTCATGTTTCATGAAATCATATTCTCTTGATGATTGAACGTTGAAAGAAATTGAAACAATTAATTTCATTTCGAACACTATTTTGAAGACCAATGAATACAAAGCTGCCCTAGAGGATTTTCATTGACTTCAACTCGAGATGGTACTTTTTACTCGCAATGCAAACTACACACGCTGTGAGCAAATTTGCAGTAATGTATTAGCTGATTGCAAAGGCTTCAAAATCTAACAACAACAATATCTAAAATAAAAGATCAGTCAATACAAAATTACATAATACTTTTCAAATGTTATTGTGTGTGAGTTACTTATACAGCATGCCAAAAAAGTAAACTCGTCAACTATTCTTATCAGAGAAAATCCTCGCACGCGTCCATTTTCAATTTCAAAAGCAATTTATCCTATTAGTCTAAGAGACCGTGAACCCCAGACTTTCGTTATTTTATAAAAGCTGAAAACTTGTCTACGCATGCTCCCAACACAGGTAAGAACGATATATATATATTCTTTTGAAATCAAGAGCTAACATAATACAACACATAAAACAAAAATAAAAAATCCCTAACTGAGGTTGGTGCAAAACGGGGTACCATACTACCCCAGTAGAAAAAACCCTGTCTCGCCGTTTCAACAAAAATGACACTTAAAAACTATTAGAATATTGAAGGATTCCTTCTTCATTGAGACCGAACGATAACCCTCTCCAGGATGCCTTCGGAATTCTGAAACGAGAAAATCAAAGCAGTAAAAAGGAACAGAAAATAAAATGATTGAAAACTATTAAATCGATTTAAAATTAATAACCCAATTCAAAAACGAGTCGGTAATTTCATGTATAGCTCTCAAGCCATCCTGAAATTTATAATGGAACAGTTATTTATCAGGTGTTCAATGTCTCCTCTGCTTCTCCGCATTCGCAACTAGGACTCTCACTGAATTCCATCTGAAAAGCATATCATTGCAACGTCCATGACCTGTTCTTATACGATTGAGAACAGTCCATATTTTCCTTGGAAGATCAAATCAGGAACTTTATTCGAGGGATCAGTTATTAAATCTTTGTTCTGTATATTACATAAATTCCACTCGGATTGCCAAATTGATTTATCACTTTCATTTGAGTTCAGAAAAGAATTTGACCAAAAAAGGTTACGGGATTTTAATCGAGGAATCTTATTGTCTGGAATATATGAGAGTATTTGGTATGAATTTGTCGAAAAATTAAATTTGTTCCAAATTTTCGAAGTAATGACCTGCCTGCGGATATGTGGAGGAGAAATGTTTGAAAGAACTGGTAACCATGGAGTTGGTGTTGATTTTATTGTTCCAGTTACTATTCTCATGGAAAATTTAATTGTGCATCGATCTTATGTACATGTGCACTGTTGAGCCAAACGGGGCAACAATATTCAGCAGTAGAGTAAACTAAGGCTAGAGCTGCAGTACGAAGAGTTGTTGCGTCCGCACCCCATGAAGTACCAGCAAGTTTTTGAATTATATTATTTCTTGTTTTTAGCTTCATTCGTAAATCATCCAAATGGGCTTTGAAATTAAGTAATTAAGGTAAGAACGATGGACCATTATGAAGTTTGGGTTACCCTGGTTGGCAGGTGAACTGTATTGAAGGGGTGCTAAATACTGATCTACGAGTAATTTCGTCAAATTATAAAGTGTGATTTTTTGATATTACCTTCAGGATATCATTAAAAATCACGTCAATAATTGCCAGACACTTATTATAGTGGCAACCCATGCCAGACACCCTTAATGTTCATTAAATTATATGTAACTAGCTGCCCGGTACGTGCTTCGCTACGTATAAGGCATAGTAATAAACTTAGAAATATATCAAAAAAATAAATTCTTACTTAGTCTAATTTCGAATGTATGGAACTGCTCATCAAAACTCACTACAAAAACATAATGTAAATGTATATTATATTTATCAGAAATAAACACAAAGATACATTATTAAATGTTATTTCTCAACTATGACAAAGAGTAAAAACTATATTATATACATTCGAGGTAAACATTCTAAAGACGATGTCCGATTCCCAATTGCCAATGCCTTCTAAATGATGAAGACTGCAAGGAGTAAAAAACTAAAAAATTTAAAAAAAATTGGGTACTCTCACTATGGTAGGTGTTAGTCTAAAACAATTGGATAAACAATATTTTTTGTTTTTCCATTTTCAGCATGAATAAATGAACAATTGGGAGTACCGACTCTGGAACAGGCACATAAAGTTGGCCATGTGAAAAACATGATTACTTCACACCACAAACGTGAAGTGTTCGCCCTAGGGCCTTGTTTATGGACATCGCAAATGATAAACGCACGGGATATTGTAACCGTTTGAATTCAAATGGCATATCCGTTGGAATCATAGGGATACGCGGTATCAAACACACTTCTCCTTTTGATTTACCAGTAATATTTTGCCATCATCAATTTCTAACAATTGTTTTGAAAACTCATAGGCAGTTGCATCATTATTTAGTTGAAAACGCATATCAATATTCAGTGTCAATTTCGTACATATCTCCAAAGAACTGATGACTTCAAACAGGCATTTATTTCATCAACAGTAGTGATCGAGGAATGACAGGCAATGTTTGACGAAAGTCTCCTGACAGCAATACAGAGCACCACCTAAAAGCTGTTGATTACCCTGTAAATCTTGCATTGTTCGATTAAATGCTTCTAGTAATTTATTTTTATTCGCAATTGTGCACTCATCCCATAATATAATTGACATAATCGAAGAACTTTTGCTATAGCAGAATTTCTCGAAATATTGCAATTGGAGTTTCAATCACCTGTACATTCAATGGCAATTTCAATGCAGAGTGTGCGGTCCGACCACCTTCTTATAATGTAGCAGCAATTCCCGAAGATGCAAGTGCCAATGCAGTTTTCTGTTTCGATCGAATAGTCGCTAAAATATATGATACAACGAAAGTTTTGCCTGTACCACCAGGTGCATCCAAGAAATGTAATCCACCTGCATTATTGGAAACGGCTTGAATGATTGTGTCATATACATGTTTTTCTTGAATATTCAGTTTGGTTATATTCGATTGTATAAATGAACGTTAATCATTAGAATTGAACTACTGCTCACGTTGCAATTCACGATCAAACAAATCATGTATCTCACGATTTGGTGGGGTCATACCCAATTGTTCTAATGCTTTATTTCCAATAGTAGAACACATATCTTATCAAAGCTTCGTTGTACATTTCCAAGGTTATCAACAAATCGGGATTTCTTGCATGATGACGAATACGATTTAAAATATCTTCTGCCATATAATGCTTATATTTGCTTTTATTCCATAATTTTTGGATTTGATCACAGAACAATAAAATATATTTGATTTGATGGCGAATATGTTGATAATATAATTCTATGCCATCTGTACTCGAATTTTTATTGAAACATATGGCGTTTTCGGAAACTTACTCGATCACTGACCCGGGTTACAAATTGACAGCAACTGAACAGTTATCCGTCAATTTGTAACCCGAGTTAGTGATCGAGTAAGTTTCCGAAAACGCCAATAGACGTTCCTTTGAAAGAAGTGATGAAGAACGAACTCTGTATATTAGTGTTCTGTGAACTCTGAAATTACGGTCAAATAATAAATATTTCAGATTTCTTTGATTAGTTATTACAATAATGTACCATTTTGATGATGATACACTGAAGTTAATGTCGGTAATTTTAATATTTCAATTCGTTGAAAATTGAAATCTCTAATAGTTTTTACAGGTTCGCCATCTATGACAATTTAATCAAAGATTATATGGAGTATGAAAAAATAGGAAACTGCCCTGCATTCGTAGTACTCGAAAACGACTACAGATGGCACTGAAAATGAAAAACTGTAATGTTGATTTTACACTTTTCCAAGATTTCCTTTGAATTTTCTATACGTAAAATTCTTCTCTTGACTTCCATGAATAATTCAAGACCAAAATTAGCCAAATCGGTGAAGGCGTTGTTGAGTTATTAAATCACAACGAAAATTGGCACTTATATTTATATATTAGATTCTACTTTTTTTTCTAATTTTTTGTACAGATTTATATAACTAATCATTTAAGTGAATCTCAAAAATATCTGAAGAAAAGACATTCGATGCTACAACTAAATAAAATGTTGAAAATTTGATTTATTCTATTGAAAATTTAATTTAGTTGTAGCATCGAATGTCTTTTCTTCAGATGTTTTTGAGATTCACTTAAATTATTAGTTATATAAGTCTGTACCAAAAAATTTATATACATAAGTGATTATAATCATGCCGTCTCACTTGCACCCACTCATATATACTGCCTCGCGCTCGCAGCTGCAGCTAAACTACAAGCTTGTCTGGCAAAGGGTTGGCACTATCAAAAATGTCTGGCTAATGAAGAAACATTATCTAATCATTACCCAAGTATTATTTATAAAAATCAGCTTTTATACCATAACGTAAGTAGAATTACACATAATTTAATGAACATTAAGGGTGTCTGGCAAGGGGTTGCCACTATAGTAAGTGTCTGGCAATTAATGACGTGATTTTTAATGATATTCTGAAGGTAATATCAAAAAATCACACTTTATAATTTGACGAAATTAGATCAGTATTTTGCACCCCTTTAATACAGTTTACCTGCCAAAGCCAATATGCACAATAAATTTCGAAGGGATTGTCCTAGAGACTGGAAATATTCACAATTTTCAGAAAACTCAATTGGAATATTGAAAAGAAGAGACTTCATGTTTCCATGAAAAAATATCCGATTTGGATGAATTTAATTTTATAAATGTAGATTGATACACCGAATGTTCATGCAAAATTTTGTGGCCATAGTGTCAACAGAACCATAGAAAATTCAATTGGAATATGGAAAAGAAGATAACCTATAACCCCTATAACAGGATAACCGCTTCAAGTGAAATTTATTTTGTGAATCAGAACTGATATACTGAATGTTTGAGCAAAATTTCAAGAGAGAGGTTCGCATCATTGGAATCATGGAAAAAAATTTGTGATTATTTATTTTTAAATAATAAAAAAATATTAGGTTATGGTCTTATTGCTCCACCAAAGAACGAGTGCTCAGAAGCTTCTGCTCAGGGCCTTTCTTAATTTTTTATCGATGAGACCAGGTGAATTGTTCAGCACTACTTCGGCATAAAATTCATCATTTCGTGAAAGTTTCACTGTGCTGTTAAGTGGAGGGCTCATGATTTAAATTTCACACTTGTTAATTCATCCTCTTCACCCCAAATCTTCAAATTGATAACAGAATATAAATTTTCCCGTGGTTGACTGTTCATTTCCACGAAACTTATCAATGTAAACAAAACAGCCTAAAACGAACCGAAACGTGAAACCGAACACCACCCTTTTGAGCTGGATTATCGTTCTTTCTTATAAAAGTGTTTTGAGTTAAAATCTGGCTCGGGGTAAATTTAAGTATGAATTTTGATAGAGAGTCCTCGTGTTTCCCAGTGAATTCAACCAAGTTGTTTCAAACCACTCCCAGCTCAAAATGCGATAACTACAGGTTTATGTTAAAAGCACCGATAGCATGTTTTCTTAGAACAAGCGCGCAATAAGTCATTTCAGCAATATTTCAGTCATGTATTTTTATTTTAATTCTCACACGATTTTATAGTATTCACAGACGAACAGGCAGAATTTATTTTGACCTTCGATTCTTTATCGATGAGACCTGGGGCCTATTGCACCAAAATACTTTGCAATTTTTCACGTTGCATTCTGACAGTATCGTAAAGTGAGAATTAATTATGTTGCACTAGATTTCTCCCAACATTTGAGTTCTGCGAAGTGCTTTTTACCATCTTCTTCTTCTTCTCTGTGCGGTGCCTTTCCGGCCGAACTGAGGCCTAGTTGCCCATTGTTCACCCGCATCGTTCTATAGAGACTCAGCTCCTCAGAAACGAAGACAGAAATGTCGCGAGCCTGCCAGGAGTGGTCCCTCTCACCATAGGGATAGAAGGTGTTAGATTTCCTAGGTGTGTTGACCTTAACTCATTAAGGTTCCCACAGTTGAACAAAATATGCTCAACCGTTTCATCAGTACTCCTGCACCACCGGCATAGGGAGCAGCTCGTCAATCCCATTCTCTTCAAATGCTTGTTAAACAGGTGACCAGTCAATGCACCAGTCACCAGACCGAGTTGTTTCCTCTCCAGCAACAGAATCCTATTGACATCAGATCGCGAGGACGGTCTCTCGAT
Source organism: Propylea japonica (assembly GCA_013421045.1). NCBI lineage: Eukaryota > Metazoa > Arthropoda > Insecta > Coleoptera > Coccinellidae > Propylea > Propylea japonica. The sequence goes on from CM024246.1 coordinate 46,493,852, forward strand.
GAGAATCCTCGACCACCTCAGGCCCACCCCTGCGCTCCATTCCGAGGAAAATTCCCTGTTTAGCCAGTTCCTGAAGAAACTTCTGACAGATGTGCTACACATTGGCAGCGCAGGCTCCGGACCAACAAATGCTAATCCGGCTCCCCGCCTAGCCAGTTCATCTGCCTTAACGTTACCAGGTATATCCGTGTGAGCCGGACACCAGATTACTTTCAAAAAGTTATCAGAGCCCAGCCCACGCAGAGCTTTCCTGCATTCTTCTACCAAAAGAGAATTAACTTTAACATCAGATAGAGATTTCAGAGTTCCTTGGCTGTCGCAACATATGTAAATGTGCTGGCCAGAGTATCACCTGCGAATATTTTCTAGTGCGCATGCAAGAACCGCAAATAGCTCAGCCTGCACAATGGAACAGTCCTTTCCCAGAGGGATAGCCTGATTGAAGTGAGGACCCACGAATCCGGCACCAGACCCTGTTGCTGTGACAGAGCCATCAGTGAACCAGGTGGGACCCTCTGGACTAAGAAGCCTGTTTGGTGAAGACCATAGGTCTCTGTCAGGAACAATTACCCTGTAGGGTTCGTCGAAGTAGAACTTAGTGCCGGCGCGGTCACCTATTTGGAGAAGGGGAGCGTGAGCATCCTTAACCATTTTGAGGGCCCTTACGTGCCCAGTGAAGAGTCCTCCATCGCGCCATTGTCCCCGTTCCCAGATTCCTAGAGCTGTCTTCATAACCACCTCCTTCACAACTAGGTGCAAAGGAGGGAGACCCAGCAGACATTCCATCGCTGCTGTAGGGGTAGACCTCAGAGCGCCTGTAATACTTAAACAAGCTTTCCTCTGGCATTTAGTCATAATGTTCTGGTTTTACCATGCACTTGACTTTTCACATGGCACTTTGCAATCATGAATGTGTTTCGTTCAACGTAAATCATTGGAAAAATGGAAAGTGCAAAGTCAAAAGTTGCAAAGTATTTGTTGCAATGGGCCCTAGTGGAATCTTTCAGCACTATTTCGGCATAAAATTCATCATTTGGTTCATTTCCACGAAACTTATCAAGGTAAACAAAACTGCCAAAAACGAACCGAAACGTGACACCGAAGACACCCTCCTGATCTAAGTTCAAAACAGAAAATTTCTGGAGTAATTTCGCAACAAATTCAGTTTCAGTCTTGTATTTTTATTCGAAATTCTCACAAAAAAACTCGATTTTATAGTATTCAAAGACGAACAGACATAATTTATTTTGAGCTCCTATTCTTTATCGATGAGACCAGGTGAATCGTTCAGCACTATTTCGGCATAAAGTTCATCATTGGCCAAAGTTTCACTGTTCTGTTAATTGGAAGGGCTCATGATTCAAATTTCGCACTTGTTCATTCATTCCTTTCACCCCAAATCTTCAAATTGATTATAGAATATAAATTTTCCCATGGTTGACTGTTCATTTCCACGAAACTTATCAATGTAAACAAAACTGCCGAAAGCGAACCGAAACGTGAAACCGAAAACACCACCCTCCTGAGCTGGATTATCGTTCTTTCTGGGAAAAGTGTCTTCAAGTTAAAATCAGGCTCGGAGGAAATTTCTAGAGGAATTTCTAGCGAGCTCATGTTCCCAGACCAGCACGTTGGGGCATGATCATTTTGCTCCTTTAACGTTTCAGATTAAAATTCATACACTGAGAGTGACGTCAGTTGTCCGCATTCCGGCGCACAGAATAAACCCCTGAAGCTTTGAAGAGCCGGAAGATTTCAGAAAGGATGAGTCTTTGACGCTCAGAGGAGTTCCAGCTCTCGGAAACAATCGAAATTTCGGATTAGGGATACAGCTTCTGAATAATTGCCGGAATACGTAGGAAACTCGAGGAAAACAAGGACTTGAGCTTTGGAAGTTTTAGGAGCTTTTATTTTCTACCCATTCATGTGAAAAATTTACCGAGCAATTGCAGATCAGGGTATTGACTTCTCCGATAGCTGCAAAAATTTGTAGTATAAGTTTGCAATACTTCATTATTCGCGTCCATGATACTATAAATAGGGTATGAGCTTTAATGATTGACACCTTAGGGGCATGAATACTTTCAATAGGCGAATTCAGTTCCTTATTTTCTTGTAACACCATCGTTATTATTACGGAACTTCAGTTAATGTTACCATTTTGGTATTACTTTCAAACTTTCAATAAATATCGATTGAAATTTCGAGGAGAAACCAATTTCGTCGAGATTACATATTATTTGATATACTTCGATAGTAATTGACATCTAGTATGATAGTCATCTATAGTCCGTTCATGAAAGGTTGGGCCGTCGGTTGGCCATGGAAATTTGGCATATTCCACTGTGTATATTAAAATTTTAGGTTATGTTCTTTGTTTTCTTGTCAGATTGATACGCAATGTTGTCAAAATTGCATAGGGTTCTCTAATAACTCGCAAGCTCGTCGGACGAGGCCGAGTACATTCGGCAACGTTGACTTCATTTTACGTTATAATAGAAAATACTGCCAACTTCAGATAAATAAAGAAACGCCTACTATGCGCTCAACCTTTCGTGAACGGACTATACATAATTTCATCTCACTCTTGGATCAATTTTGCATTCTCTTTATATGGATCATTGAGACATTCATACTAAAATCAATAGAGAAGTGTATATCATGTTTACTTAAGGATTTTGTTCTGTTTCATATTCGTTAGAATGTTTCTATAGGTTGGCAGTAACTCTGTCTGTCGGTCTGTCTATCTGTTAATCTTCACGCCTAAACGGCTGAACAGATTTTGATGAAATTTGGTATGGTAATAGATGATAACCTAGAAATGGTCATATGCTATAATAATCACGCCATCGTTCTTATGGGGTAGGCAGTAGGCAGATAACAAATTGAGTTAGTGGTTTTTAGTCGTTTTTGTTGGGACTTTTGCTCTTTCACGTCTAAACGGCTGAACAGATTTTGATGAAATTTAGTAAGGTTATAGATGGTTACCTAAAAACGGATATAAGATCAAAATGATCACGTCATCGTACTTAGGGGGTAGGAAGTAAGCAGAAAACTTAATTGAGTTAGTGATTTCTTTATGATTTCCTGGGAGTTTTGCTCTATCATGCCTAAACGGCTGAACGAATTTGATGAAATTTAGTTAGGTGATAGATAGTAACCTAGAAAAGGATATGTGCTATTAATATTCATGCTATCGTACTTAAGGCGTAGGCAGTAGGCAGAAAACTAATTAAGTTTGTGATTTTTAATCGTTTGTTTTAAAAGTTTACCTCATTCACGCCTTAACGTCTGAACGGATTTTCATGAGACTTGGTTAATATAAAGATAGGATCCTAGGCACGGACACAGGCTACTTTTTACGGCGGCAAAATACCTCATTCCCGTGGAAATCTAGCGTGATCGTGTCAAGAAGCGCTTGACGCCATAGCTACTGAAATGATTTTGATGTTTCTTTTAACTGAGTGTTACTAAGACTTCAAGTTAGTATTTGATTACTTTTCTAACTTAGAGGGTCGGTAGGCGCCATAATTTAGTACTTCCTACGCAGATGATGTTGCGGATGTCACACTGTCTAACATCGGGGGTTGGCAGGTAGGTAGTTAGTGGTATTTTAAACCGATTTACATTATTTACTTTTTATATTTACTTACGAAACATTCGGAGCTATCCATTATGTAGCTTAGTTTGCTTTTGAACAAATTTTGATGTGAAGTTGAGGACTGGAACACGATAGTGGGACATTATTGCAGGGGGACTTACAGCCGGTAGAAAACAAAAAAAACTTATGCGGACGAAGTCGCGGGTAAAAGCTAGTGATTTATTTATTAAGGTTGAAGCCATTCGATGTAATATTATTGACACAGTTATTAACATAATGGTTTGAACTTGATCATTGAAAGGTTTACTTACATCAATTCCTTGGAACCTCCCAAACAATAGAAAACTTTTAAATCGGAAAATATACGCAACTATTTCCAGTCACTATCCTTCTATAAACTCTAACATATACTTATTGACACTACTGCAAGATATCCGATTCGAGTGATATTTTTTTGTGAATGGAGATCGATATTCTGACTGTTCATCCAAAATTTCGTGACCATAGTTTTAACAGAACCATAGAAAATTCAATTCGAATATTTAAGAGAAAAATCTATATTTTCGTTACAGGATATCTGATTCGAGTTAAACTTTTTCTGTGGATAAAGATTGATATTATACTAAATCTTCAAGCAATTTTTTGTGGCTATAGTGTAAACAGAACCATAAAAAATTCAATTGGAATATTGAAAGAAGGATCTTCATATTTCCTTAACAAAATATCCGATTCGAGTGAAATTCATTTTGAAAATGAAAACTACTATACCTATTTAATTTTACTAAGGCTCTGAAAAGGGGAGTATACCAGACAGCCATGCTGGGTCCAACCACAGACTCGAAAATTACAGAACAATTCGAATGAAATGAAATCTGTAATCGAATAAATGCTTATGCTTACCTGTCTAGTCTCCAACTTTATTGTTTTGAATGAAAAATCAATACTTTCTATTAACTATTCTTCTAAAAAAGCACGCAACTAACAATAGAGCACAATAACTGAGAAATTGACATTACCATCTGTAATTTGCGAGTCTATGGTTGGACCCAGTTAGCCTGTCTGGCATACCTATCTTTCTAGTGCTCTAATTTTACTGATTGATTTTCAGAATATAATTCCGATTGCGACAAGATTCTGCATTCATTTATTTGGTATCAGTCTCGAATCCCATATAAAAGTTTGAGATAATCATCTTTTTGCTGCACCAAAGAAGAGCGCTCAAAAGCTTCTGCTCAGGGTTTTTCTTGAATTTTTTCATTCGAAAAAGATTAATTACTAACAACTAACATCTGATATATAGTATATCTTAATTACCACTAAATAAACCTGCTAGGAACCCAGAGGAGTCACTCAGAAAATCATTTTTTTAAATTAACGGACATAAAAAGAATATATTATAGAATGAACATTTTAGTTACTTCTTTGGGTAACATCTGAATCCCTGACCTATTTTGAAGGAACAATGTATATTACTTTGAATTTCTGTATTATGTCGTATAGTTAACACAATAGTCACGAAATATCAAAAAGAAAAATGATGATAAAAGTTTGAATATCTCGAGAATTTTTTCCGTTCTTTCATAAATTCAAATCTGTTTTTCGAACCTTGAACCTACCTTCCAAACTTCCGACTTTTTCAGCCCAATTCATTATTGAAAAATGAGAGTTTTTGTTTTGAAACGAAAATTTACAAACGGCTCGAACACTGCACTTCAGTAATTCGAATTAAAATCATAATCCGAATAGAAGAAGCAGGAGAGTTCTTGGTAAGATGTGAATTATTATCCGAAGGGATGGAGAACTTGAGGTTTTAGGAGTAGATTCGCTCTGACAGTAATCTAAGTGATATATTAATTAATCCTGTTTGTAATCTACAACTATCCATCATCCGAGGGGAACATAAATCTACTGGACGTAAATCCAGTCTTGAATTATCCGACATAATTTTCCAGGAAGAATCTCCCTCCCTGATTTATACTAATTGAAAGAAGTCTATGATTTCCTGGAAAAATTCTTGCGCAACAAAAGGGGACTCGAATTCCAAGAACTAATTGGAATTTATGCCAGCTAATTAGGATTTGTTGTCATGACAAAATCGAAAAATCGGAATCTATACAGATAGGGAGCACCAGACACGATATTCTATCTAGTTAGTTTAGTTTGAATCCAGTATTCTTGAATTTCCTTCATCAAATTATTTGATTTATGGAACTATGCATGAGATTAATACACAAAACTATTGAAGAACAATGTTCTGAGCTCATTCAAGGGCATGCCAATCTGATTTTCTGGGAACTCTTTCGATTCATCAAATAATAAGATAAAGGGGTTTCCAATAAGAGGTGTTATTTTGAATAGCCCGCTATTTCGGTAGATCTCACGTTTGAAGCTATCATTTTTTATTATTTTACGAGTAGAAACTACGCCATCAATGAAAATGAAAAGATACACTCTTCAAGAACGCATTGAAATTATTCAAATTCACTATAAAAATGGTGGCAAATTTGGGTCGTCGTGAAGCACCTTGTCGGATTGGTGGAAAAATTCGAGCTGTTGGGACAAGTTAGTGATGTGAAGAATAAAACCTGTGCACGTCGCTCAAGAACAGCCGAAAATATTGCTGCTGTAGCCCAAAGTGTTGAATAAAACCCAGGTTTGTCCATTCTTCGTCGTTCTTTGGAATAAGGCATTCCGCAAACGTCATTACACCGTATTTTGCATAAATATTTGGGTCTTAAGGCTTATAAAGTTCAGTTAATACAAGAACCCAAGCCAGCCGATCATCAACCACGTCGTGTCTTTGCTGATTGGGTCGTTGAAAAGCATGAAAATGATCAGGAATTCCCTCGAAAAATCATCTTGAGTGATGAGTCCCATTTCCACCCCGGTGGCTTCGTCAACAAGCAAAATTGTCGCATCTGGAGCTCGGAAAACCCAAGAGTTATTGTTGAAAAGCCTCTCTATCCTCAACGTGTGACTGTTTGGTGCGGTTTAAAGTCCGTTCCACGGTGCGAGGCTGCTCGATGCGAATGCTTCGTGGCGCATGTTCGATTTGGCCTCGGACTGTGGATACCGGGGTTGCTCGCTGTGAGGCGTCGCGTCGCACAATTCGAGTCGAGCAACTAAAAGGTTTGTTCCAACTCAAGAATTGACCGTACAATGATCGTCAGGATTCTGCGCGATAGATAAAAATGTGTTCCAACTGAAGATTTATCGTTTGAGAACGGTTTCGTTTTTGTTCCATCCTGCTTCGGGACCGTGAGTGGATCGTTTTGTGATCGTCATTTCGATCCCTGGTCTGGAGCAAGTACTGTTTTGGACGGTTCTTGTACGGTCAAAGTTTAGACATGCGCATAAGATCGATTACTAACAGTTTCGTGACCGTCAAATTACCGTACAAAAGTCAGCTGTTGGAACAAACCTAAAGTATCCACAGTCGAAGGCCAAGCTGAACATGCGCCATGAGGCATTAGCAGCGAGCAGCCTTGCACTGTGGATACGGACCATTATGGTCCGGCGGAGTCATTTAACCTTACTTTTTCGACAATGAGGCTGGAGTAACAGTTACGGTGAATGGATTGCGCCATCGGGAGATGATTAATGATTTTTATGGCCGAAATTGGATAGTATTGATCTGGACTACATTTACTTTCAACAAGACGGCGCTTCGTGCCACACAAGGAACGAAACCATTGATTTTTTGCGAGAAAAGTTTCCGGACCGTGTTATCTCTCAAAAAGGTGATAACAGTTGGCCACAGAGATCTTCTTTTCAATATTCCGATAGAATTTTTTATGGTTCTGTTTACAATATGGCCCCAAAATTTCGCGTGAAGCTTATTATTACCATCTTGCATATGGCCGCAACATTTCAGTTCGATTAGTTTCGATTTGTTTGAGAAATTGAGGAACAAAAATTTTGAATGGCCATATTTAATGGAAGACATTGTACGATTTGGCTAATTAACGAACATAATCAAGCCATTTGGGAACCGAACTGACCCTGAAAATTTCAAGTCTCTAGGACAATCCTTTCGAAAGTTATTGTGGTAACTGACGGCCGGACGGCCCCACGGTCATAATTGATTTTGACTATGCGGCTGTTCATTATGGAGAAATGAAGAGTTGAAGTTTGAATATCCCGAGAATTACTTCCGTTCTTTCATGAATCCAAATCTATTATTCAAACCTTGAAAACTCCAGCTTTAAGCACAATGGTTATTTCCAGTATGTTCAAATAAAGGAACTATTCACGTATTAAGGGAATTGTTAATACAGACCTATCCAATGATTCACTTGAAATTCCAAGTAATTAAGTTTCAATTGAAAAGCGACTTCTGTAATGTAAGTTAAAAAATCGCCTTAGGATGACGCATTAGTAATCATAATTAGTAGGGATGACGATTGATAACATTCTTCCATCAGGAAAAATCTCCTGCTTTGATTCATACTAATTGAAAGAAGTCTATGAACTTCGTAAAAATTCCTACTGCTACTAGAGGGGACTCGAATTCCAGGAACTAATTGGAATTTATGATAGCTAATTACGATTTGTTGTTATGACAAGACCGAAAAATCAGAATCTATGCTGTTAGGGTGCACCAAACTCGACGTCCTATTATGAACATTAGTTTAGTTCCTCATTTCCATCCTTATTGAGAAATAATATTGAATTTCCTCCATCTATTTTGATTGAGATTGTTCATTTCCTCTTTTTGGGAACTATTTCGACTAATCATTAGATATTAGCCGTTATGCTTGAGAAAAAACCCAAGAAAAACCAAAAAGCAGGAAATAGGAGAATAGGTCAGCATAGAATGCTTCGTACAGCTTCCAAACAGTGTGCTACATTTTCATCCTGGTAGAATCATGAAAAAATCAATATCAGTCCTCTTCAGTGTAGGAGAGAATAAATATGCTGTTTCCAATTATCGTCCATCTTCGATATTATATATTTTATCATTTTCTGCTTTCTCAGAATGGCTTTTTTCCGCAGATGGAGACAAAAGCTCCCCATCTCCAACATATTTATTCTGAGGGTTGAATATTATCAGTGAGTCCAACACTCCTAGCTCAAAATACAAAAACAAGACATTTAAGCGCAACTTTAGCAAACTGTCGCCTCAAGAATAGGCACGCAAAAAGGAGTGAACTTCTTTAATTCGAAAAAGTCATGTCCATAACACGCAATGAAGATGCGCTGCAAACTTCTTAGCACAGAGTGCAGTCTCCTGTACATTTTCATTCTGGTAGAACCATGGTGAAATCAATATCAGTTCTCTTCAGCGCAGGAGAGAATAAATATGCTGTTTCCAATTATCGTACATCCCAGGTATGATATATTTATCATTTCCTGCTTTCCCAGAATGGCTTCTTTCCGCAGATGGAGACAAAAGCTCCGCATCTTCAATATACTTATTCTGAGAGTCAGCGAGTTCAACTGAATCGTTTGAGATACACCCAGCTCAAAATACAAACATTTCAGATCTTTGGGTGCACCTTTAGTAAGCTGTTTCCCCAGGTTAAAGCGCTAAAAAGTAGCAAACCTCATTATTTTGAACAAGTCCAGACCACGCAATGGAAAAAAACTGCAAAATTCTACATTTTACATCCTGGGAGAATAAATATGCTGTTGCCAATTATCGTCCATCTTCGGTATGATATATTTGATCATTTCCTGCTTTCTCGAATGGCTTTTTTCCGCAGATGAAGACAAAAGCTCCCCATCTTCATATTTATTCTGAGGATAGGAATCCGCAATATTTGAATACCTAACAGTGTTAACAGAAAACAGACATTCAGGTGCAACCCTTAGCACTCTACTCTATTAGGAACAAGCGCAAGTGCGCAAGTGTTCTCTTGAAAAAGTCATGTTCACACCACGCAATGAAAAAGCGCTGTGAAATTCTTTAGCATAGAATGCTCCGTATAGTTTCCAAGCAGTCTGTAATGTTTTCATTCTGGTAGTATCATGGTGAAATAAATATCAGTTCTATCCAGCGCAAAGAGAATAAATATGCTGCTTCCAAATATCTTCCTTCTTCGGTATGAAATATTTAATCATTTCCTTTTTTTCATGATTGCTTTTTCCGCAGATGAAGACAAAAGTTTTCCATCTTCAACATATTTATTCTGCGGGTAGAAACCCGTAATATTTGACTCCCCAACAAGTTGAATATAATCAGTGAGTTCAACCGAATCGTTTGAAACACTCCTAATACAAAATACAAAAAATTATAGACATTTGGTTGCAACTTTAGCATGCTGTTACCTTAGGAAAAGCACTCAAAAAGAAGTAAACTTCATTAACTCAAAAAAGTCATGTCCAAAACACGCAATGAAAATGCGCTGCAAACTTTTTAATACAGAGTGCTTCGTATTTAGCTTTCAAGTAGTCTGCTATACATTTTCATTCTGGTTGAACCATGGTGAAATCGATATCACTCCTCTTCAGCGCAGGAGAGAATAGATATGCTGTTTCCAATTATCGTCCATCTTCGGTATGATATATTTGATCATTTCCTGCTTTCTCAGAATAGCTTTTTTCAGCAGATGGAGACAAAAGCTCCCCATCTCCAACATATTTATTCTGAGGGTAGAAACCAGCAAAATTTGACTCCCTAACAAGTTGAATATAATCAGTGAGTTCAACCGAATCGTTCGAAACACTCCTTACTCAAAATACAACAAATTATAGATATTGGGTGCAACTTTAGCATGCTGTTACCTTAGGAAAAGCAAGCAAAAAAGTAAACTTCTTTAATTCGAAAAAGTCATGTCCAAAACACTCGGTAAAAATGCGCTGCAAACTCCTTAGCACAGAGTGCTTCGTATATAGCTTGCAAGCAGTCTGCTATACATTTTCATCCTGGGAAATTCATGGTGAAATCAATATCAGTTCTCTTCAGCGCAGGATAGAATAAATATGCTGTTTCCAATTATCGTCCATCTTCGGTATGATATATTTGATCATTTCCTGCTTTCTCAGAATTGCTTTTTTCCGAAGATGGAGACAAAAGCTTCCCATCTTCAACATATTTATTCTGAGGGTAGAAACCCGCAATATTTGACTCCCTAACAAGTTCAATGTTTAATCATTCTGTCATGAAATTTGTAGGAACATAAATCGCAAAGGATTTGTACGGCAGATGAGGGTAGGAGGAACATTCACGGCAGTCGGAAATTGATTTCCTGTTTTAGGTACTGCTACATACGTAGATTAGGGTCAGATGGGGGTTGAATATTTCGAATTGCGGTATCTGAGAAGGAAATAATACCAGCGAGAATGGAATAGAAATATTTTGTGGGAAAAAAACTCAATTTTATGGAGTCCTTATTGAGGGGGTGAATATAATGAAGGTGAATGGAGGGTTTCGTCACGCGAGCGGAGGCAGGAAGTGGAAAGCATAAACCTCTTAATCTCTGAATCAAGGTGGTCTATAGAAAGCGTATTCTCTGCTCTGATATGTGAAGGTCACAGAACACAACTGTCACAGGAAGTGACACTTTCAGTGAGAGCAGTGTTGAAATTGCGCGTATGTAGAAACGTGTGAGCATTTTTTAAATTTAGGACGATATCCTTCACTTTCCTGGTTTAAATAAGTCATTACCTTGAAATAAACTGCTTCACATGAGTTAGACTCAAATTGCAAAAAAATATAGTTTAAATGAGATATTCGTGATGAGAATACATATTAATATGATTTCAAGTTGCAGGAAATAAAATTAATTTCAGCCTGTAGTAGGTCTGAGCGTATACATGGTGGTTAAGAACAATCGAGTAAAATAACGAAATTTTATTCCTAAAGAATTCAAGCATTTTGAGACAATCAATACAATGTATGGTATCCACGGACCTCAATAAAAGCTTGACATCTTCTTTGCTTATTTCACACGAGGTTGTTGAACATCTCTTGAGAAATTTTGTTCCATAAACGGGCCAGAAGCTCTCTCAGATTATTTGAGGATTCTGGGGTAGGTTGACGATTCTTTGGAGCATATCCCATGCTCGCTCTATGCAATTCAAATCTAGGAGGTATTCCCAACTATGGCTGCACGGTGCGGTCAAGCGTTATCGTATAGAAATTGAAAAGTTTCACCAATAGCAGCGTGAATATTTGGCAAAACATTGTCAATGACATGCTCCTTAAGCGGCCTACAGACGATCAACTTAGTTGAAGACTATGTTGTCAACTAGGTTGTAAACCAAATGAAAATGAAAATAGCGGTTGTCAACCAAGTTGAAAACATCATTTCAGCGGTGGTTTCCGTCGAGTGAACTAGTCGGCTGATTTGGAGAAATTATCGAAACATGGAGAGAGATCTTTCGTTATATGTATGTTATTATAAACGATATATGCGACAATGTGGTGCAGCACAGTTCTTGAATGAAAGAATTTGGACCAAGGATTGGTACCACAATCGGTCTCATTTTTCCCATTCCGGTTTAATGAAAGAACTTTTCGAATTTTGAGCCGAAATTGGTCTCCAACGATAGGGTTCTGCTCCCTGATGACGAATCCGTGGTCAAATTCAATCCGGTCCGTGAGACCGTCCGGCCATGAACACGATAACTTTCTAAGGAATCGTCCTTGAGACTTGAGATTTTCAGGGTGAGTTTGGTTTCCAAATGCCACAATTAGGTTCGTAAATTAGCCAAATCATACAAGGTGTCCCATAAAATATGACCATTCCTAATTTTTGTTCCTAATATCTCAGACAAAACGAAACCAATTGGAATAGAATTTCTCGACCACATGCAAAATGCTCACAGTAAGCCTCATGCGAAATATTGAAAGAAAGAATCATTATAAGTCATAACATAGATATCCGAGAATCGCATCATCTGAAGCATATAATTCAATTTTCTTTTAATTATTGATTTTTACATATTTAATTTTTTAATAATTTCCATAATATAAGTCTGATTATCCTGAGATTTTGCATTCATTTACTAAGCATGAATCTCAAGTACGATACAAAATTATAATAGCATTATTGCTCCACCAATGAATGTTCGCTCAAAGCATCTGCTCAAAGTTTTCTTTATATATCTCGGATTTTACTCTCCATAATTCAGGAAGATCTTTCATCCAATCAAAGAAATCTACCCAAACTCGAATGTTTGGAATTTTGCTCATATTTTCTAGTTAAATTACTACCTTTCTTCGAATATTTACGACGAATTTTGAATACGCTATGAGATGTTCACTCTACAAGGTAGAATACCAACTAGTGTTGTCAAACTAGTTGATGACTACCATACAGACGCTCCAACTTAGTCGTCAACATCGGGCTCCGCCCACCAAATATCAAACCAATTTGATCTCGCATCAACTTAGTCTTCAACCTGGAATATCAACCACCAAGCAGCCTACAGACGTTCAACTTGGTCGTCAACATGCCGTGTTCACAACTTAGTCTTCAACTAGGTTGATCGTCTGTAGGCCCCTTTATAGTGTGAGGCGGTCATATTCCCAGGATAAATGTGTATATCTGTGCGTCCGTTGAAATATATCCCGGCCCATATCATATCACTACCTTCTCGGAATGGACGGACTTCTTGGACATAGTAACGATTACGGGGTATGCGTGGGATTGTCCATACCCTTATTCTTCGATAATATGAAGATCGTCCATATCTGGATTAATCAGTGAAAAGTACACTACGCCATTGATCGTTCCAATTGATATGTTGCCTTGCCCACTCCAGTCTTTGACGCTTATGGTCAAGTGTTAATGGAACTCATGTTAATGGACGTTTAGAACCTAGATACATCCCTCTCAATCCCCATCTGCATTCTACACGTAAATGTAGGGTTTCTTCTCGCCGAAACGGTGATGGAACGATCCCGAGCAGGTATTGTTTTTCGTCGCATACCAAGTCTTGGTCTTTCCAATATGGAACCTGTTTCATTGAACCTATTCCAAAATCTAGATATCACACTTTGGCTGACTTGGAGCCTTTCTGCTGCAACAACCTGAGTTAGACCAACCTGTAGAATTCCGATAGCCCTATTAGCCTCAGCGTTTGTTAATTTACATCTTGGCATTTTCAGAGAACTCGTTTCAAATCGAAGCGACTCTATTTCAAAATAAGAACAATCATGAAGCATATGCAAAGAACCATACTTCAGAAAAAAGGCAACCAGATTGACTAAATATCTCGTACTGAATTTCATTGGATCGATTTAAGTTGTTATTGAGTTTTAAAATGATTTAACAGCGATTTTCTCGAAGATTAAATACTTTTCAAAACAATTGAATACGATATACCTAACTCTCGTATATGAGTATATTGCTATTATTATTAGTTCTGGGTTTCGTATGGCTAGGTTAGCCTTCCAGAAACTGCGACGGTGTAGATGTTTTGTTCTTTATCCTCTCATTCATGGAAACCCAAGGAGGTCATCAATAGCATTGATTAAACCGTCAACTTCCTTAGGAGCCTTGACCTTTACCTCTGGGTATCCAGGGTCGGGTTTCTAATAAGAATTGTTGTCATGACAGCCAACTTTCAACACTTGCATACAATGTGTTCAGCTGTTTCAGCTTCTGAATCACCTGCAAATCTCATCGGCTGACTTTACCACCATCAATCGAAGCTCAGCTCGTAACAGCTTCAGGAGCTTTCTGGTATGGGTAGGTGAAATATTCACAAATTTTTTGGTCTGAGTAAGACCAGAAGCGATTCTCCAGAGTATTATTCTGTTTTTCAACTTCTATTGCTGAATCGCTGCCTTATTTTCCAAGCCCATAGAAAGGCTCAGGTCCAAAATTCTGAGGAAAGAGGCCCATTGACCGCAATTGAATAGATTTGTACGGCAGATGAGGGTAGGAGGAACATTCACGGAGTCGGAAATTGATTTCCTGTTTTAAGTACCTACTGCTACATACGTAGATTAGGGTCAGATGGGCGTTGAATGTTTCGAACTGCGGTATCTGAGAAGGAAATAATACCAGCGAGAATAAAGAAATGGGAAAAACTCAATTTCATGCAGTCCTTATTGAGGGGGCGAATTTAATAAAGGTTTATGGTTTCGTCACGCAAGCGGGTTCAAAAAGAAGCAAACCCAAACCTCCTTATCTCTGAACTACAATCGTCTATAGGGTGCGAACAACTACAATGACAACCAACATTTGCAAAAGTGTTGTGAAAGCTTGTTGAAAATATTTTCAACACTTCATTTTCAAATGAAAATATTTAAGAAAAACCCTGAGTAGGAGCCTTTGTGCGCTAGTTCTTTGGCGAAGCAATGAGATTATTACCTCAAAGTTTCATATGGTACTTGAGATTGATACCAAATATACAGGGTGGTCCAGATCGTAACCAAGAAATTTCAACCACCCTGTATAAATGCAGAATTCCAGCACAATCGGAATTATATTCTGGAAATTGCAAGAAGATTCAGTATATCAGTCTTTATTCACAAAAAAATTTACTCAAATCGGACATCCTGTTATCGAAATATAAAGATTCTTCTGTTCAATATTCCAATTGAATTTTCAATGGTTGTGTTAGACTATTGCCTCAACATTTTTCATGAACATTCAGTGGATCAATCTTTTTTTATGAAATGAATTTAAATCGAATTGGATATATTCATATGGATATATAAAGTTTCTTTTTTTCAATAATTCAATTGAATGTTATATGGTTTTGTTTACACTATAGCCACACAATTTTGCATGAGGCTTATTATGAGTATCTTGCATATAGCCGCACACATTTTATTTCGATAGGTTTCGTTTTGTCTGAGATATTGAGGAACAAAAATTTTTAATTACCATATTTCATCGTACACCCTTTACGATTTGGCTACTTAACGAACTTAACCGAGCCATTTGGAAACTGAACTCACCTTGAAAATTTCAAGTCTCTAAGACAATTTCTTCGAAAGTTGTTGTGCTAACGGCTGGCCGGACGGCATCACGGACACAATTGAGTTTGACCACGAATTAGTCATCAGGGAGAGTAATTCATTTTGTGAATGGAGGTTAATATACTGAATATTCATACAAAATGTCCAGATGAACGTCATAACCATAGAATTAATTTTTTCAACTGTTGATTTTTCACATATTTTATTTTTCGAATAATTTCCGGAATATATTTCCGATCGAGATAAGATTTTGCATTCATATACTCAGCATGAGTGTAAAGTCCTATAGAAATTTTCTAGGTATAGTCCGTTCACGAAAGTTGAGCACATAGTAGGCGTTTCTTCATTTATTTGAAGTTGGCAGTATTTACTGTCATAACGTGAAATAATGTCAACGTTGCCGAATGTACCCGGCCTCGTCCTACGAGCTTGCGAGTTATCAGACAACTCTATACAATATTGACAACATTGCGTATCAATCTGACAGAAAAATAAAGAACATAACCTAAAATTTTAGTATACACAGTGGAATATGTCAGATTTCCATGGCCAACCGACGGCTCAACCTTTCGTGAATGGACTATAATAGCATTATTGCTCAACCAATGAACGAGCTATGGAAAGCACCTGCCCAGGAATTTTCTTAAATTTTTTTAGATAAACGAAAGATACCTACCTTCAATCTTCTCAAGGATTACCGTCCAAGTTTTCGGCTTGAGAGTCTAAATTTATGCAATAATCTTCAACCCTTTCCTTGTACTCAAGGATGAACACCTCGAAAACAAGCGACCGCACAGTCCCAAATCCTGCCGAATTTCCCGTAGAATATCAAATTACCATCTCGTAATTGCTTTTGGTTAGAGTCCAATGTACTAGAGATGAGAATCAATCGACAACTCTTGATGGCAACTTAACCGGAAGATTATCTATTCTTTCAAGGATAGTCAGCCAAAGTTGGGGTACTCCTGTTCAAGTTTTATCTGAAAGTTTGTGTTATTTAATTGAGTAATGATTTCCTGACACCTCTCAATATAAGCTCTTCGAGTAAACATAAATACGGAGGAACTTCACTTTAACGAAAGCGCTAAATCTGCAAAAAAATCGTTATAAAGAAATTTCGTTGAACAAAAAAATTGTTTCAGTAGTCGGCAATGTCGCGGTCGACTTCACTGATAAATTTAAGTTTATCATTTAAACTTAAGCACTTCCTTTTAGACATTTTCGCACTTTCACACTAGCGTAATGGTTAGATTGAAACCAAACAGCCAGGGATGTATTTGAAACTGTTTCAGAAGGATCCCTCGGCCCACCGTAATTATTTAGTTTAAGGCCGGGATTTATTACGTACTTCCTGAAAAATTTCGGAAAAACCCACCCTTATACCTTTTTATTATTAATTTATTCCGTTTTAGAAAGAATTTACTTTGTTTAAGAGGGTGTTCGTTATAGGGAAGTTCCACTGCATATGCAATAGAAGGCAATTCCCATCTTCAAAGAGTGGCGTCAATCCCAATACGGTGACGTTAACTATATCTACTGAAGTTTCAGTCAATAAACAGAGGTACCACATATTTGAGTATAGGTATTTTACGTTCCATGTCAATTCCACCAATATTTCTTTTCGAATACTCCATACTTCCTAGCGAAAACTTAAAAATGAGAATAAACCATATTTTACTTGGTAGTATAACAGAATAATCATCCATTTTAACAAGGGCAAATCGTTTAAAAATGTCTGTATTATTGTCCAGTAAAAGGACCTGCAAAGATTGCAGAATAAATCGAATAATCACCAATGTAACCATCCCACACGGTTAATTAAAAATTGCTCTTGAAATGAGTTCCTTCAATTTCAAATTAATTTTCCCTAGCCAATATACATGGTGTTTCTGAATTGATACGAAAGATTTAAGGGGATGAATCCTGAGAATACTTATTTTATGAAAAAAAGTTCCCATAAATGTAGTTCCGGAAATGCATTGTTTCCAAGATACAGGGTGTTGGAAGTTTTACTTAAAAACTGAGTGGTACGCCACAGAGATTTTTAAAACTTACAATTATTTTTGAATTTTTCGTTCAATTTGTTGCAATGTGTGAAATTTCTTCGGCTTTCCTTTCGTGTGGGGTGCCGATTTCATTCAAGATAAGTAAACATCTTAATGCGCATTTGTCGTTACTTTAACACATTATGTAGTAGAGATACTACGCAAAGATGTTTTATTTTTCCACATGAAAACGGAGCCCCAAACGAAAAAAAACGACAAAGAGATTTTTCGTCATAAATTGAACGAATAATTCAAAAATAATTGTAAGTTCAAGAAATCTCAGTGGCGTACCACTTTTTCAGTCAGTTTTTAAGTAAAACTTCAACACCCTGTATTTTGGAAACAATGCATTTCCAGAACTACATTTATGAGAACTTTCTTGCATAAAATATTCTTAGGAATCATCCCCTTAAATCTTTTTCATCAATTCAGAAACACCCTGTACACTCGTTTGGAAAGTTTATAATTGTTCAAGAGAAACAAACTGAATCAGTGTATTAGATTCGGAAATCCATAGTCTAGGTAACACTGAAAAAAATTTATTCTCGGATGCAAATCTTCAATCAGATGCGCTATTACAACCTCTGAGTTTGATGACCATACAGCAAATAATCTAAAAAATTCCACTAAATGACTTGCATTCAGATTCCTCCAACCTACTGAAATGGAACTGATGAGGAAAATGCTCTAGAAGGAAACATAGGAAATACACTACAAACTGCGAAATACTGATGGAGCAGTAGTGGGAACACCTAGATCGGTTCCTGTAAGTACATTTCGGATCATCAAAATTCATTCGAAAAGAAGCATTACGACACTCGAATCAAAACACCTACAATACTTTTTAAGATGAAATTGAAGTACGATTTATTACCGAAATAGATTTTATTGACATTCAAATCTGGAAGACCCAGCTGAAACCTTTTCTAATCCTCATTAAAGATATGATTGTACCGATTCTAATTAGTGGGAAATTTTTCTGGAGACTTGGAAAAAAGACTTTATTCTGTGAAATACCTACTGGTGGAGAAGAAATGGGTACTCTAGATCTCGTCCTGTTCAGCGAAAAAAGTATATTGACACTAATAACACTCGAGTCGAAACACTTACAATATTGCCATGAAATTGAGGTTCGACTTAATCCGAAAATAGATTTTATTGACATTCTAACCTGGAAGGCCCAGCTAAAACCAATCTGAAAAAAACCTCAGGGGCAGAATTATAGGAAATACGCTTCAATCTGAGAAATTCTGAAGAAGCAATAGTAGACACACCAGATCTCGCACTGACGGTATATTTCAGGGAATGAAATTTCGTTTGATAAAAAGCTTTACGTCACTCCAATCTGATTGTAAATACTCCCGAAAATAGATTATTATTGACCTGGAAGACCCAGCTGAAACCTTTCCTAATCCTCATTAAAGATAAATTCATCCAGATTCTTCCAGCCTACTAAAATCGAACCAATCTGAAAAAAACTTTTGGGGCAGAATTCTAGGAAATACGCTTCAGTCTGAGAAATAGTGAAGGAGCAATAGTGGGCATACCAGATCTCATACTGACGGCATATTTCAGGGAATAAAGTTCCGTTCGAAAATACGCTTTACGACACTCCAATCGAAACACCCCTTCAGTATTGCGATGAAACTGATCGTAAATTGAGGTTCGACTTACTCCCGAAATAGATTTTATTGACACTCTAACCTGGAAGACCCAGCTGAAACCTTTCCTAATTCCCATTAAAGATAAATTCATCCAGATTCTTCCAGCCTACTTAAATCGAACCAATCTGAAAAAAACCTAAGGGGCAGAATTATAGGAAATACGCTTCACTCTGAGAAATACTGAAGAAGCAATAGTGGGCACACCAGATCTCATACTGACGGTATATTTCAGTGAATGAAATTTCGTTCGAAAAAAAGCTTTACGACACTCCAATCGAAACCCCCAGAGTATTCCGATGAAACTGATTGTAAATTGAGGTTCCACTTACTCCTGAAATAGATTTTATTGACATTCTAACCTGGAAGACCCAGCTGAAACCTTTCCTAATCCTCATTAAAGATAAATTCATCCAGATTCTTCCAGCCTACTGAAATCGAACCGCAACCGAATAGAGTAAAATGTGAAGGGGTAGAATTATAGAAATACGCTTTATGGTGGTATTCTGCTTTTCACCTGTAAGTTACGATACTGTAGCGTACGATTGATATGTAGGTAACTGGCCCACCTACAGATTCGTAAATAATGCAATTCTGGAATGTTTCCTGTAACTATCTTATGATGGTATTCTGCTTTCATCTATAAGCCAATCTGTAATTTTTCATAAGCTTACAGAAAAATTGCAATTCTGGATCTCTTTAAGGGATCTGTAGCTTACAGAAATCGTTAACCATTTACGAGTACTCGACGGGCGATCGGAAGCATTATCAGTGACGGCTCGTGCCCTCCAGATGGGGGTCGGCCAGACCAAAAGAAATATATATATAACACAGATTTTTTTATTCGCGATTGTAAACTCTTAATTTTTTTGCCATCACAACCGCCTCGTCATTGGTTTGTCCGAATAATTTAGTCGCTATATTAAAATGATTGAAATTGTCTAACAAGTTATTGAAAATATCATTCGCGGTTCAAATTTTACGGACATCGCAAAATCCCCAAAAATCGTTTCGATAATTCACCGTGTCGTCAATATTTGACAGAAACATTTAAATCTATTGTCTCGTCTATTCCCCAAGAAGAGTACGTTGCACTGTCTATTTCCTCATAAATTAATTCCCTCGCCGAATCATATAAATCACTCTGTATGGTTCTTGACAAACCAAAAATACCGACGGCGCGGAAGGCTAAACCCAATTTTTGAAATCTTTGTCTAAATTCGCGGCGATTAAACGACCTCCTAAAAATTCTCATGATTGTTTCTTGTGTCAATAGGAAAGGGATCATATTCAATAGATGTTTCATAATTTTACTGCTTTCCCTAACCTTATCGTCGAAACTTTTTATAAATTTGCGATGAGCACTCGAGCACTGTCCGAACAATTCAAAATATTTTGTTTTCCGACTCACCAAGTCGACGCTGCTTTACACAACCTCCCTTACATGTGCCATTACCTAGTATCTCAAATTTAACAATCAAATAAATTTGTAACAAACTTACGGAAGTAGCCAAATAAATTTTAATTACACTTGGACACTTGTATTACACTGTCGACTTACCCCTTAGAAATACTAACCCCTTTTCAATTCCTTATACATAAGCGAAGATCGCGAAATGCGATTCTAGATGAATCCCCTCTTCTGAGGTACGGCCTGCCGACCTAGCCGCGTATTCTAGACCTTTTGAAATCACGATATTCCTAAAGTTAAGAATACATTAATGATATTTTCATGATCAGAAAATCAGTAACTACTATCGAACGGTACAAAACCGATCTTTCCTGAAATAGTTATAATTAACTATTCATTCGATCAGTGAAAGAACTGTGCAAATTAGCAACTTCTGCTTCGCAGGGTAGGCCTGCCGACCGTGACTATAGGGAAGCGACCTACTATCGATGCGTTGTACCGTTCTACTGAGTGGCCGTATTCTGGACGTATGTCGTAGTATCGCTTCATTTACGTACTGGTAGTACGGCCGAGGGCTGTGGGCCGACCTTGGTGTCACAATTGTAACATTTGTGTTACATTTCAGATCTACTGTTACGGTGTAACGTACAATTCTGAATTGTCAGCTTTCGGTGATGTTACGATATGTTACTATTTAAAATTTTGGGTTTGTTACAAAAAGAACAATCGCTAGATGCTTTGGAAATCGAATATTTGGTGAGCCAGAAAGGAAATGTTGGGCGGAATAAGTTATATTTTTCTGTTCTGAGTGGAAATATTAAATATCCAGGCAATTTTAATATCGAAATTGATAATTCAGAATGACTTTGAATGAATTTAATATCCAGAATTATTCTCAATTTCCCGATTATTTTTGGGTCGGCCCGGCCGACCCTGCCGACCCCGACGAGCCGTCACTGAGCATTATCGAATGACATGAAGATGACACATGATGAATAAAAATAATATGACTTTGTTTATTGAATTGTTCAATAATATCCATGACCTGAAACTCATTCTTTTTTAAAGTAGGAACTTTATGAGAATTGGGAGGAAAAGGTTGCGTGATCAAATGAACCCATTTGAAAAGCCGGATACTCAGAAAATGTTCAGATTGAAGAAATGCCGAATGCCCAGTTTATGATCATGTTCAGATTGAAGAACCAGTGTACTATAAAGTGAATAAATGCTCTACAGCAGTTTTAAACAAGAAACTTTTTCTTTCCTGTTTTCAATTTATTATATGGAAAAAACAAACGTTAACTACATTCGGATAATTTTTTTTTCAAATTCAAATCAAAACCATTTACTCATAATACATAGAGTTCCATGATCAAATCTTACGATTGAGTGTCATGTTTTTCGATGAGTAGTTCGCAAGTGACACTGTTAATAAGAAAGTTACAGAAACCATTCCAGAATTACATTATTTACGAATCTGTAAGTCTGTAAGCTTCGATCGAAAAAAGCTTTACGATACTCGAATCGAAGAACCTCCGCAGTATTTCGATGAAATTGATAGTAAATTGAGGTTCGACTCACTCCCAAAATAGATCTTATTGACATTCTAACCTGAAAGACCCAGCTGAAACCTTTCCTAATCCTCATCAAAGATAAGTTCATCCAGATTACTTCAGCCTACTAAAATCGAACCACACCGGAATGAGGGAAAACTTAGGGGTGGAATTATAGAAAATACGCTTCAATCTGCGGAATACTACAGAAGCAGTAGTAGAAATACCAATTTAAGTCTTGGGAGAAATGTTATGCAACATAATTCATTTTTACTTTTTGGTATTTTGGTCCAATAGGCCCCAGATCTCGGCCTGTAGGTATATTTCAGGACATTAAGCTCCGTTCAAAAAAAAAAGCTTAACAATACTTTAATCGAAGCACCCCCGTAGTATTTCGATGTAATTGATTGTGAATTAAGACTCAACTCACTCCCAAAATAGATTTTATTGACATTCTAACCTGAAAGACCCAGCTAAACCCAGCTTAAATTCATCCAGATTCTTCAAGCCTACTGAAAGAAATCGAACCACACCGGAATGAGGAAAAATCTTTGGGGGCGATTTCATAGAAAATACGCTTGAATCTGCGAAATACTGGACAAGCAGTAGTAGAAATACCAGGGGCCTATTGCACCAAATACTTTGCAATTTTTCACTTTGCACTTTTCACTATGTGTAGTGTTGCACGAAACCCATTCATAATGGAAAAGTGCATTGTGGAAACGTAAGAGCAAACTGAAAAACACGCAAAAATTGAATCTTGGGAGAAATGTTATGCAACATAATTATTTTTCACTTTGCAAATTTGTCAGAATGCAAAGGGAAAAGTTGCAAAGTATTTTTGTGCAATAGGCCCTAGATCTCACCCTGTAGGTATATTTCAGGACATAAAGATTCGTTAGAAAAAAGCTTCACGATACTTGTATCGAAATACCCGCAGTATTACGATTGAACTGATTGTAAATCGAGTTTCGACTCACTTCCAACATAGATTTTATTGACATTCTAACCTGAAAACCCCTGCTGAAACCTTTCCTAATCCTCATTAAAGATAAGTTTATCCAGATTCTTCCAGCCTACTGATATCGATTCACACCGGAATGAAGAAAATATTTAGGAGCGGAATTATAGAATATACGTTTCAATCTGCGGAATACTGGAGAAACAGTAGTGGGAACACCAGATGTCATCTTGTTGGTATATTTTAGGGCTAAAGCTGCTGCCTTCGAAAAAAAGCTTTACTTAAATCGTAGCACCCCCGCAGTATTTCGATGAAATTGATTGTAAATTGAGGTTCGACTCACTTCCAAAATAGATTTTATTGACATTCTAACCTGAAAGACCCAGCTGAAACCTTTCCTAATCCTCATTAAAGATAAATTCATCCAGATTCTTCCAGCCTACTGAAATCGAACCACACCGGAAGAGAGAAAATCTGCAGGGGCGGAATTATAGAAAATACGCTTCAATCTGCGAAATACTGGAGGAGAAGTAGTGGGAACACCGGATCTGATCCGGATATTGGAGGTTTATCGCTAGGGGATTTGTTCCGCCACTCCAACTGCAACGTTGCCGACTTTGCGATCGGCAATAAAGATCTAATTAAATAGAGAGCGATGTCCCGTTTATAAGTTTGTGTAGCAGCTCGTTGCCTGCCGTTCGCGAGGACACTTTCTTAACTGCTGGAAAATAAAACGCATCCTCGAAAATTCTCATTAAGCCGAGAGAAAAACAGAATTATTTTCACTCCGTTGCTTGGAGAAATAATGAATTTTCTTTTCGCTGTCCTGTAATTAACATAAATTGGATGCATGATGGCAGTTAAGTTCAGCACATATTTTATATTTTTAATTTATATAATTCGAGTAAGGGCATGGTGTTCTGTTATGAATGTATAACTGCGAAAAAATTATAAATTTTATGAATGTTCGGAACGTGAAATTATATTGACTTGAAAAATTTATCTTTGATATGACTCCAGAAGGTAGTGATATTTTTCCACGAATTCTTTAATTCCTGGGCATTCTCAAAAGTTGAGGAATGAATGCTGATATACTGAATTTTCATGCAAAATTTGCTGGTCATAATGTTATAGTCTAAGAGCCCGTGAACCCCAGACCTTCGCTATTTTATAAAAGCTGAAAACTTGTCTTCGCATGCTCCCAACATAGGTAAGAACGATGGACCATTATGAAGTTTTGGTTACCCTGGCTTTGGAAGGTAAACGGTATTAAAGGGGTGTAAAATACTGATCTAATTCGGTCAAATTATAAAGTGTGATTTTCTGATATTACCTTCAGAATATCATTAAAAATCACGTCATTGATTGCCAGACACTTACTATAGTGGCAACCCCTTGCCAGACACCCTTATATAATTTACCTGAAGGATTAAATGTACTTCAGTCGCAAGGTATATACGATACTTTCGTACTTCCGGTATGATTTTATTAATTATTTCAATAATTTCAATCAGTTTTTTCTCTCTTCAACTCATTTAATAAACTGTCTTTAAAATAAGTTACCATAGTAACATTGCGTTGTGACAATTATAATTTAGAAACATTGTCATTACTAGTGTCATTGTAAAGAAACATTGTTATTGATAATTATTGGTATCATGAGTGAAGAAGGTGTATCTCATATTGATAAGAGAGCAGCCGAAGTAGGTGAAGAATTGTTCCCACCGAAATCTAGAAAACTATACGAGCAGCAGTACGATGCTTTTAAAAAGTGGTGCCGCTTAAAAAATGTGAGACAACCTACTGAAAATGTTCCGGGAGTTTCGTCAATATTTAATCCCGGAGGGATTAAATGTGACACTTTAGTACCTGTCACAAGGGAGTGAAGTTGTCACTTTAGGCCCGGAAGTACGAAATATAGTCCGTTCACGAAAGGTTGAGCCGTCGGTTGGCCATGGAAATTTGGCATATTCCACTGTGTATATTAAAATTTAGGTTATGTTCTTGTCAGATTGATACGCAATGTTGTCAATATTGCATAGAGTTGTCTGATAACTCGCAATCTCGTCGAACGAGGCCGGTTACATTCGGCAACGTTGACTTTATTTTACGTTATGACAGCAAATACTGCCAATTTCAGATAAATAAAAAACGCCTACTATGTGCTCAACCTTTCGTGAACGGACTATAGTTATTTTTGTATTAAGTGCGTAAAATGAGTGTTATTTTCATGGCACATGAGAGTGTCAATTTTGGCCGAGACCGCAGGTCGAGGACAAAAATTCACTAGAATGTGCCATGAAAACACGAATTTTATACGCACGAAATACAAAAAACATTTTTTGTACAACTGTGAATGTGAATTTACATCGTCTGAAATCATGGACCTATAATACTAACTGGACGTCGAACTTCCTAACTGTCACGTAGAAAAAAGTGAGGCAAATCGCCGCCATTTGCAGTTTGGAGTGAACCACAAATATTTTGATGTTTTATGCTATATGTGCTCGAATTTTGATTGAAACATAGACGTTCCTTTGAAAGAAATGATGAAAAACGAACTCTGTATATTAGTGTTCTGTGAACACTGAGATTTCGGTCTTTATCAAATAATATTTTTTTTTTCAATTCGTGTGATTAGTTATTAAAATAATGTACCATTATGATGATTATACACAATAGATTCCTCAAAAACGGTATAAGCTCGCTAATTCTAATATTTCAGTTCGTTGAAAAATTGACAACTCTCAAATTAGTCAATTTCACTCCAAACTGCAAATGGCCGCCGTTTGCCTCAAAATTTTTGACATGTTCGCTATCTAGTTAGTATTATAAATCTATGTCTGAAATACGTATAATCATTGAAGAGAATGCTTTCAGTACAATATTTAAATGAATCCAGTGATCTTTCTGTGTCGTAACTATAGATACAGTTTGTTGAAATTGTTTGAATCTTTGACAGTATTTGCTCGTAGTTGTTTCAATTTCGAATTATTTTAAAGAAGATGAATGTTGAACATGATAGTGGTAGTGATACCCCCGCAGATATGGCTGAAGAAGCAAATATAATTGTATCTTATATGTTACCAGCCAAATCAAAGCTAATAATATGAGAAAACATATAACCAATTTCGAGAATGGCGCAACAAGAACAACGTAAAAAAGGTTTCTGAAAATGTGCTCATATGCTATTTCGAGGAAAAATAAAAAAATTTTGAACCTTCCAAGTTATGGAGCTCAATGTTAAAAAAAATATCGAATGTCAAGGAAAATATTGATATAAGGAATTTTTCAAAATTGGTCCCGCTTATTAAGAACAAAAGCGTCGGATACCGAGGAAAGAAATCTAAAGTGATAATATCAATAAATTTCTCAGAGATGCTGATGACGAAACTAATTTACTTCATAAGGTACAGATACAATCATAATTTTGTGAAATTAGTTGTACCTAATTAAAATATTCATTATTTTTAAGTTGTTCTAATTTTAGTTATCAGCAGTGAAAAAAAGACTTTTTTTAACGGTGAAAAAAAGTAATATTTTACGCATCCATAGTGATGAAGAAAAGTCAAGTTTTTTTGACAGTTGTACAAAAATATTTTTTTTCTACAAACGTCAAAAAATGACAAGGTTCGCGCATTGGCAAGAATATGCGAAGTGACCCTTTTTTTCATTTCCTTCGTTACTATGACACCGTGCGCGAAGTAGTGTGCGAAATACTTACTTCGCACACTGCATGTAAACTATATGGGATTTTTATATTTTAACTTGGCAAATTTCTTTAAATCCATGTTTTCTTTAACATTGAGTGTTGCTTTCAACATAGAATATATTGCCCATAGTTATAATACCTAATTACTTGATTTGGAAAAACAGTTCAAACCAGTTCAATATTTTTTTCATATTAAGCTAAGCGTTTGTAGAAAAAATTTTGTTTGCATCTCATGCGCGAAATACTTTGGTGATCTCGACCATTTTTTTTAACTCGGCTGCGCCTCGTTAAAAAAATCAGTTTTCGATCACCAAAGTAGCATTTCGCGCACTAGATACAAAAATAACTATTACAATTTTTTGCAAAATATTTTTGCACGCGTCTGGCAATGTTAAAACCCCGATTAAATTATTTGGCTTATTTTTTTTAGTATTTATAAAGCATTACACTCCAACATATATAAATTGCGTATTGCCTCAAATATATTTTTGGGGAAAAAAAATATTTTTAAAATTGTAGGGGTTGATTTAGCCCCGGTACTCACCAGCCAGGTCTGCAATCCCGAGTTGGGATATAATAGGAGAGGTATCTGACAAGTTTTCAGCTTGCCTCAAATACCTACCCTAAAATTCGTGCCAGCTCTCGGACTATAAGTTCTGTCTGCTGACAATTTGGTTTCTTAGAAATGAGCTCCTCTATCAGCTACATAATATGATGTTTAATTAATTAACGAAAGAACATACTGTATGTCCACCATCTTTTTTATTTTTCAAGTCGAGGACGGAAAATAATCCGCAGTATGATGCCGTTGCAGTTTCAACATTGAAGGTTCATTATCGGAAAACAGCCAATAAAAATGGAAGAGAATAACACCCTCTTTTCATATCCAGCTTCACCCTAAGGTCCTCGTAATTATGTTCGTGAAGTAGTGAACCAAACAACCATTTTTAAAACATGCCGCTTGAAATTTCTAACAAAATAAAAGGAAGAAATAGAGCGTAACAGGCTGCGAAGTAAGCTCCAGAGCTTCCTATTGAATTCATACTGACAGCACTTCAATTTTTGATTTATTAACTGAATCAGGAAGCTTAATGAAATTTTCCATTCGTGGAGCTGCCAGCTATCTTGAAGAGGCAAGATTCACTTAATATCGCTATTTTGAATCGATCATCGTTCTGTTTTCTGAAGTGGTTTGAATCTCATCGATCCTGATATCACATTGCAGCGATTTTCATGGGGAGTTGCAAATCTACACCATCTACATTACTAGGTTGCGAATATATTGAAATTCTTAGAGGGTTGCATGATATGTAATGGCTTTAATTACTGTGCTTATAGTTCAAACATTTCGGGATCATCATATTCGGTCCCATTACAAGCGGTGAAATTGGAAACGTACTACTCAGGTCAAATTCGCTAATGATTGTAATTTCTCCAATCGCTTCACCATTTGGTAGGTAATTTTCGAGAATAATGATTCTATCGAGTGGCAATTTAGTATGCAATAATAATCTTCATTTAAATTTTATCTATATTTATTACATAATGAAAAGTTCAACGCGGCTAGCGCAAGTGAGAATATTATCCATACTAATATTATAAATGCGAAAGTAACTCTGTCTGTCTGTCTGTCTGTCTGTCTGTCTGTCTGTCTGTTACTCTTTCACGCCTAAACGGCTGAACGGATTTTGATTGAAATTTGGTATGGTGATAGATGATAACCTAGAAATGGTCATAGGCTATAAATAATCACGCCATCTTTCTTAGGGGTAGGCAGTAGGCAGATAACTAAATTGAAATAGTGATTTTTAGTCGTTTTTGTTGGGACTTTTGCTCTTCACGCCTAAACGGCTGAACAGATTTTGATGAAATTTATCAAGGTAATAGATGGTTACCTAAAAACGGATATAAGATCAAAATGATCACGTCATCGTACTTAGGGGGTAGGAAGTAGGCATAAAACTGAATTGAGTTAGTGATTTTTTTATGGTTTTTGCTGGGAGTTTTGCTCTATCATGCCTAAACGCGCTGAACGGATTTTGATGAACGGATTTTATATGATGATTTAGTATGGTGATAGATGATACCTAGAAATGGTCATAGGCTATAAATAATCAAGCCATCGTTTTAGGGGGGTAGGCAGTAGGCAGATAACTAAATTGAGTTAGTGATTTTTAGTCTTTTTTGTTGGGACTTTTGCTCTTTCACGTCTAAACGGCTGAACAGATTTTGATGAAATTTAGTAAGGTAATAGATGGATACCTAAAAACGGATATAAGATCAAAATGATCACGTCGTACGTACGGGGGTAGGGTAGAAGTAGGCAGAAAACTGAATTGAGTTAGTGATTTTTTTTTATGGTTTTTGCTGGGAGTTTTGCTCTATCATGCCTAAACGGCGCTGAACGGATTTTGATTAAATTTGGTATGGTTATAGATGATAACCTAGAAATGGCCATAGGCTATAAATAATCACGCCATCGTTCTTAGGGGGTAAGCAGTAGGCAGATAACTAAATTGAGTTAGTGATTTTTAGTCGTTTTTGTTGGGACTTTTGCTCTTTCACGTCTAAACGGCTGAACAGATTTTGATGGAATTTAGTAAGTTAATAGATGGTTACCTAAAAACGGATATAAGATCAAAATGATCACGTCATCGTACTTAGGGGGTAGGAAGTAGGCAGAAAACTGAATTGAGTTAGTGATTTTTTTTTATGGTTTTTGCTGGGAGTTTTGCTCTATCATGCCTAAACGGCTGAACGGATTTTGATGATGAAATTTGGTATGGTGATAGATGATAACCTAGAAATGGTCATAGGCTATAAATAACAAGCCATCGTTCTTAGGGGGGTAGGCAGTAGGCAGATAACTAAATTGAGTTAGTGATTTTTAGTCTTTTTTGTTGGGACTTTTGCTCTTTCACGTCTAAACGGCTGAACAGATTTTGATGAAATTTAGTAAGGTAAGGTAATAGATGGATACCTAAAAACGGATATAAGATCAAAATGATCACGTCATCGTACTAGGGGGTAGGAAGTAGGCAGAAAACTGAATTGAGTTAGTGTGTTTTTTTTTATGGTTTTTGCTGGGAGTTTTGCTCTATCATGCCTAAACGGCTGAACGGATTTTGATTAAATTTGGTATGGTTATAGATGATAACCTAGAAATGGCCATAGGCTATAAATAATCACGCCATCGTTCTTTTAGGGGGTAAGCAGTAGGCAGATAACTAAATTGAGTTAGTGATTTTTAGTCGTTTTTGTTGGGACTTTTGCTCTTTCACGTCTAAACGGCTGAACAGATTTTGATGGAATTTAGTAAGTTAATAGATGGTTACCTAAAAACGGATATAAGATCAAAATGATCACGTCATCGTACTTAGGGGGTAGGAAGTAGGCAGAAAACTGAATTGAGTTAGTGATTTTTTTTATGGTTTTTGCTGGGAGTTTTGCTCTATGCCTAAACGGCTAAACGGCTGAAAGGATTTTGATGAAATTTGGTATGGTGATAGATGATAACCTAGAAATGGTCATAGGCTATAAATAATCAAGCCATCGTTCTTAGGGGGTAGGCAGTAGGCAGATACAGATAACTAATGAGTTAGTGATTTTTAGTCGTTTTTGTTGGGACTTTTGCTCTTTCACGTCTAAACGGCTGAACAGATTTTGATGAAATTTAGTAAGTTAATAGATGGATACCTAAAAACGGATATAAGATCAAAATGATTACGTCATCGTACTTAGGGGGTAGGAAGTAGGCAGAAAACTGAATTGAGTTAGTGATTTTTTTATGGTTTTTGCTGGGAGTTTTGCTCTATCATGCCTAAACGGCTGAACGGATTTTGATGAAATTTGGTATGGTGATAGATGATAACCTAGAAAAGATCATAGGCTATAATAATCACGCCATCGTTCTTAGGGGGTAGGCAGGTCGGGTATAGTACATATAACTAATTGAGTTAGTGATTTTAGTCGTTTCTGTTGGGACTTTTGCTCTTTCACGTCTAAACGGCTGAACAGATTTTGATGAAATTTAGTAAGGTAATAGATGGTTACCTAAAAACGGATATAAGATCAAAATGATCACGTCATCGTACTTAGGGGGTGGAAGAAGTAGACAGAAAACTGAATTGAGTTAGTGATTTTTTTTTATGGTTTTTGCTGGGAGTTTTGCTCTATCATGCCTAAACGGCTGAACGGATTTTGATGAAATTTGGTATGGTGATAGATGATAACCTAGAAATGGTCATAGGCTATAAATAATCAAGCCATCGTTCTTAGGGGGTAGGCAGTAGGCAGATAACTGAATTGAGTTAGTGATTTTTAGTCGTTTTTGTTGGGACTTTTGCTCTTCACGTCTAAACGCTGCTGAACAGATTTTGATGAAATTTAGTAAGTTAATAGATGGATACCTAAAAAAGGATATAAGATCAAAATGATCACGTCATCGTACTTAGGGGGTAGGAAGTAGGCAGAAAACTGAATTGAGTTAGTGATTTTTTTATGGTTTTTGCTGGGAGTTTTGCTCTATCATGCCTAAACGGCTGAACGGATTTTGATGAAATTTAGTTAGGTGATAGAAAGTAACCTAGAAAAGGATACGGGCTATTAATATTCATGCTATCGTACTTAAGGCGTAGGCAGTAGGCAGAAAACTAATTAAGTTAGTGATTTTTAATCGTTTGTTTTAAAAGTTTACCTCATTCACGCCTAAACGTCTGAACGGATTTTTGTAAGACTTGGTTAATATAAAGATAGGATCCTAAGCACGGACACAGACTACTTTTTACGGCGGGAAAATACCTCATTCCCACGGAAATCTAGCGTGATCGTGTCAAGAAGCGCATGACGCCATAGCTACTGAAATGATTTTGATGTTTTTTTTTTAACTGAGTGTTACTAAGACTTCAAGTTAGTATTTGATCACTTTTCTAACTTAGAGGGTCGGTAGGCGGACGAAGTCGCGGGTAAAAGCTAGTTTATTATAATAATGAAAGCAGATCGATTGAAATCAACCAATACTAAACTCATACTTCGAAACTAATCTCGTCCTCGTTCAAGAAAAATGCAAGGAAGGGGTATCAAACAGCACCCTTGGATGGCCATTTCGTCCTTATTAGGACTCACCAGCACAGGATAGCTCTGAATGATACAGGGTATTTCTTGGAACTTAAAGCGAAATGGCACCCTCTTCCCTAGCATGAACTTCCAACGAAGTAGCAGAGATGTTTACCAATTGTCGCATTGATCGAAGCGTCTTCAGTCCATGACGCGGTGCGCTCAGGGTAACGTCAGTTGACAACCTAGAAAATATTAAGAAGAGGTTTAGCCGGTAACATCGCCATAAATATCAAAATAATGAAAGCAGAAAATAATACTAATCGATTGAAATCAACCAATATTAACTCATACTTTGGAGCAAACCCGTCGTCGTTCAAGACCAAATGCAAGGAAGTGGTATAAAACAGAGTGTATAATGGATTTCAATCGATTAATATTATTCCCTGCTTTCATTTTTTTGATATTCATTGCGATGTTAAACCTCTTTTTATTATTTATTATTTTCATCAATAATTATAAGTAGTTGGCTCTTCGTTTTCCAGGAACTTTCGATTTTCGAATCTGACACTTCACTGTTAATACAGACGAGGTAGGGTACATACTGCAACATCATTGTAAGGATGTTTTTGCGCAGAGAGTCTTCCTTACTCACTATAATAATAATAGTAACAATATCTCTGCACGAGAATACACAATCCGTTCTAAAATGTTTGAACCGTCCGTTGGCCATGACAATTTGGCATATTCCACTGTGTGTATATTACAGTTTTAGGTTATGTTGTTGTCAGATTGATACGCAATGTTGTCAGTATTATAAAAAAGATATATAAATCGCGGATTTCTTACAAAGTCAATTACATCTGGAAATTGAGAACGCAATTCAGTCAGTTCTAAATACCTAACGACAAAAGATTGAAATTTCTCATTACACATTTACTACTTGAATTGAATAAAAATATCATTGTTCGAAATGTGGAAACTAATGGTACCTATCTCAATTTATTCGAGAATTATCAGTTTCATGCTGTATGCTAAAGATGAATCAAGATATATCTTAAGTAATAGATACATGAAGATAACTCGTACTTATTTGAGAAAAATACTCGTTATTCACATGCATTCCGTATTTCATCCAGAGAGTTTGAAGTCTCCATGAAACATTCTTGATCGTTCATTGAATGAATTGATTTCTTCATAAGATACTTCTGATGAATCGTCGGTTTCAAAATATCCTGATTTTAACTCAAGGAAGCACCTCTACCTACAGCTACAAACATGTTATACTTGATAGATGAGAATTGTTATGGTTAATATGTATTGAAAACAACATAACCTCTCTCTCGGACTCTCAACTCGAAAACGCGTCGAAATGCAAGGCTACGTGTAGCCATCGTAAAATAAACGTTAGTTTACTATGGCTGCGGGCTACATTAAGGTGAAGCCTGGCAACGTTGCATTGAAAGTGGCAAATTATTTCCAAAACTACCAACCTAAGATGATGAACCCAAGGCCAACTTTGTGCTCAATAAAATGTAAACGGAGTAAACATATGCTTTTCCTATCAATGGGTACGGGGCTAGTGCTCATCCCCTGCCAATTTCAACTCTTTTCGTTTATAAAACGAGCTGAAAAGTTCGGAGGTGATACATGATCTTTATCTCAAGTTTCTTGAATACCCACGAGGGTGTTGAGGAAAAAACTCCGAACGCCAGGTTAAAATGATAGCTACTTGAAGAGAAAATATCTCTTTTCAGCAATTCGATTGAATGATTCGCCCTATTTCCAAAACTTGGGTGTGCCGGAAAGCTGAAAGTCTCCATTGAAAAGTACTTCAAAGAGAGTGTGTATTATCATTTATAGTCAAAAATGAGCTAGGAGAGTTAGGTGATAGTTGAGGGTTGAAAAAGGGGTTACAGTTCACTGCGACCTTAAGTTATATTGTGTCCCCTTACAGAACTGTTCTGAACTTATCTTTCACAGTTCGCCCTCCAGTCCAGAGATCTGATGAAATCCAATATCTGTGAAGCTTCAACGAGGCTAGTTCCTCTTATAAGTATCTCGTCCAAGGCATTCTTTTCTTAGGCTCGCAATGGCAAAGCATTCCGTGACTAGGTGAATGGGGGTTTCTTCCTACTTCCACAAAACACACACTCGTCAGTGTCTGACAATCCCATCCTCAACAGGTGCTTCCTAAGGCATCAGTTTCCTGTAAGAAAGCCAGTGAGGAGGTGTAATTGTTCCTTACCAAGATCCAGATGTCTTTTGGATCATGCTGTTTCAAAGTTCCGAAGGAACTTAACGGAATGATCCATCCCTGGGAGATTCCGCCACACTGAAAAAAATATATGCTATATCCAAGACTAGTAGTCTTGACTGGAAGCAATTTAGACTCATATATCCGCAAGCATTACCCGACTCAATGCAAGATGCACGTTATTCTTAAACGTAAATGTTCACTACACTTCATATGAGGAAATGTAAACTTGAGAATAGTTTAATAACTTTTATATCAAATGAAGGGTTACTTTAACCAAGAATAAGCCCACTTGAATCGAACATAGAACAATCTTCTGGCAAACTTTCTTAGTTTCCGATTAAGAATAAGGCTTCTTGGAATGAGTATAGAACATTCTTCGAGTAAACCTACCCAAAACTTCGAATAAGAATAAGACTTCTTGGATCGAACATTAAACAATCTTCTGGAAAAACTTTCTTAGTTTCCAAATAAGAATAAATGAAACTCGTGGTTTACAATTCTTTGGGTATATTAATCGCTACGTCCGAGATTTAGGGTACTTCATTGTGTACGATTACTGTAGAGTTGTACGAATTGTAAGGAATATAAAGTTCTCTTGGTACAACTCTACAGTAATCGTACATAATGAAGTACCTAAATCTCGGAGGTAATGTTACCTCTAGCGATTAATATACCCGAAGAATTGTAAACCACCGAGTTTCGAATTGTACAGGGGTACCACGGGAAGTATTTACATTTTGAAAACAGCAAAACGGTGTTAATTTTTCAAACAAAAATTTATTTACTTTTCTGACATGTTTATTAGGATATGCCATTTAATTTAACTTGCAAAAATAATGTCAGGAAGGTGACGGCCGTCTTCTCTGATGCAGTTTTCTATTCTGTTGAGGAAGCTCTGCCATACAAACTGTAGTGTCTCCTCGGTGATTAGTGCCACCTCTTCACGGATTGCCTTCTTCAAATCTTCCAAATTCCATGCTCTGAAAACCCAAAGCGTGAATTTCAGTATAAAATCTAATGATACTTGGCCAACAATCAATCTGTTAATTTTTTCATTCACACCAAGAAGTGCATAAAACAATTTCCCAGAATATCTGTAAATATAGGTACTCACCCTTGAATATTGGAATCAAATCGGCCAATTCCCATTCGTCTAGAATTTTCTCCATAATAATGAATCACTAAAAATTTTATGAACACTAAACTATAAAAAACTGTTCTTGCTCTCTTCGACTGTTCTTCGAAAATGTCTGCCAATAAACTTTCCACTAGTTCCAACTATCTAGACTAGCATCATGCGCAGCCCTATCATTCGCTCCGACCAACCACAATCTGCGCATGAACCAACGCCCAGCGTTGTAGAGCGTATCTATATTGACTTGCGTATATTAGTATTTGGATTAAGAATAGTGTATGCTTGAAAAGAGCAGTAGTTGAATTCACGGAAGATATTTTAGATTTCAACCAAGATAGCTATTCTTAATATAATCAGTGCAACTCTTCCATCAAAACAATTTTTACTACAATTGAGGATTAATATTCTAGTTATAAGAATGGTTTTCTTTCAAGTCAATATCAAAACTAGACTTCGATCGACTTCTATTAATTTTGACTCATGTATTACATTTTCTCTAGAGGAAACAAAATGATTTTCAATGGATCTTGATAGCCATTCTTGTTTTTATACTAGTTATCTTGTTGAATCGAGAACACGAAATCTTCAGTTAAATATATTGTAATCTTGGTAAACAAGTATATGTGTGTTCTTGAAATGAAAGAATGATTTTTGTTTCAAGTAAAATAGTTTCAACGCAATATTAAAACAACTTAGATTTAGAATATTTTTTCAAGATTATCCTTATACTTGAATATAGATTACGATTTTTTCCGTGCAGAGTTTTCCCTCTCGGCTTTCTCCTTCTCCAGAAACTCCTTCTTATAGGTACATTACCTATACCACAGTAGGGTTCTTGGCCAATGAGTGACATTCGTGCGCCCTGTTTGGCAAGTGTATTGGTCTCTTCGTTTCCTTTGATTCCCGAATGGCCGGAAACCCAGGTTAAAATGACCTTATTTTTCTTGCTCACCTGATTGAGTTTGTTCCGGCACACCCAGATCATCTTTGAGTCGATGAAGTAGGAGCTCAGTGAAAAACGGCAGGTACGAAGGGAATGTCCCTCACTCACTTATAATATTTATGATAATGATTGTAGCGAAACTGTAACATTAGTTTTGTCCCTTATTATCATGATGATAGTGCTAATCACTCATCAAACCATTCGCAACTTTTTCCGTATATAAAACAGGCTGAGAAGTTCGGAGATGATACATGATCTTTATATCAAGTTTCTCGAAAATGGCGTTAAGGAAAAAACTCCGGTCGTCAGGTCAAAATGATAGCTACTTGAAAAGGAAATATCTCTTGTCAGGAATTCGATTAAATGATTCGCCCTATTCTCAAAACGTGGGTGTGCTGGAAACCTGAAATTCTCCATTGAAAAATACGTCAAAGGAGAGTGCGTATTATCATTCGAGCGAATAATCTACATCAAACCATTACGGAACCCTCTGTTTGATATCCCTCGCCTTTAAAGGAGCTGAACATTCCATATTTTTATCAGGAGCCAGAAACCGTTTACGTGCTTTTTCCACCTATACGAATTTGCTCATCAGCGAACATAAAAGTTAAAGGCCATTTTTATGATACTGCCCACATGACCGTTTTTATTTCCGTAATACTCTTTGTAATAACGGCGTATTTCAAAATTTTTTTCTGGAATAGTGAATATGCATTTGGATTAAATTTACTGAAATGGTGGTCCCTCGGAACCTTATTATCCTGGAATAAAATCGTTTCTTCGAATGATTGGTTTTTAACTGCTTCAAATTGTGATTAAAAAGTGCAAAATAAGCACGCGTAGTTTGAATTTATTGAACGTATGACCATTGGTTAAAGGAATCGTGACGTCAGAAAACACTGCATCCTATTAATAGACGTTGTAGTTCGTGTTGAAACCGAAATAAATACTTGTTTGTTTTTTTTTTCAGATGGTTTAATTTCAAGATAATGACGGTAGTAACGAATAAATCAGGAGAGATTTAGGCCAATAAGATTGTTTACCAAAAATAGATGCATTCATGATATTAACCTTGCGTCAACAGAGAAAATCTGCGAGGCAATTCTAAGAATCCTTGATAATAATATTTTAATCTATTGTATGTGTAGGTCCATATTCATGAGATAATGTTACATTCCGTGAACAGAACCTATAAGTGAATAAGTTTTGCTATTCTTAATCAACTAGGTATAGGTATTCTTCGATCTGAGATCATTTTAAAATCAAGTGGAATTTGAACGAAAAGAAAAGAGAGGTAGGAAGAGGATTTTTGAAAGAAAGTTAACCGAGCTTTTGTTAACTAAATTATGTAGGTGTATTGAGATACTTAATACTTGGCTATTTGAATCAAAATATGCAAAATACAACCCAAGTTATGGTTTCAACTGATAGTATACAAACACAGGACGTGGTTTATGACGTCATTACGCAACTAGCGCATAATGATTGCTTATTTTCACGTGGGGAAGTTCAGGCTACGAGCCTCAGGCGAGTGGCCAGATTCAGCGAGTTAAAAATAACCATTATACGCGAGTAGAATACTATACTTTATTCACGACTACTGAGTATTTTTTTGAAGTTTTTATAATTGAGTGTCCATATTAATATGTCCCACTATTACTAGGGTGGAAAAAGTCCAGTAATTTTTTTATGAATTTGTCATCTTATATTCTGTTGAATTATACACTCACCGGCAAACTGATCGATCCATTCAAAAAATCGATGAAGTTTATTCATTCATAAATATGTTATTAAGAGTCCGATTCGATTGAATATTTTTTTCAATTTTAGGTATGTTAATCTTTAATCAATCATCAGTTTTGAATTTCAAGAAAACTCGGTATGAATCATTTTAGACAGGGTGAAACAAAAATCTTTTTTACCCTAACTTAAGAACCACCCCTGATGTGTTCGGTTGTTCCACAGTGTGATTTTTATTTCATCATCAAGACACATCTTCTTTTGATAGTTTAATTTTTCATTTATAACAATATTTTAATATTTGTTGAAAATGAAGCGCTTTCAGTAAAATATTAAATGTCGCTAAGGCTAAAGCAGTATTTCAACAAATTCGAACCTAATGAAAATGAACTGAAAACTAAGTCAAAAACATAACGTGTTTTCCTCTGAGATGCGGATAATAGGTGAAATTCGTCTCGGCATGTCCTCATTAAGGTATTGAATCAATAAGAGCATCACTGAGATGCTGCAAATTTTCCTCCCAAAAGCATCCATACATGCTCAATTGGGTTCAAATCTGGGCTGAGAGCACGCCAATGAATTCTTGGATATCAACCTCTACTAAATACTCCCTGGCAATCATAGTCATATGCGCTTGATGCGGTCGGGCATTACCATGCATTAGCACGAAATCGTTTTCAATAAACGGTGCATAAAAAACAACATGTCACGCTAAATTCCTCTCGTTTCATGTTTTTCCTTTGTTTTCAGTTCATGCTCATAACGTTCGGATTTAAGGGTTAGATCTGTGAGTGTACATTCATAGCGAAATTGTGGAGTTCAATGTTTTACTGAATACCCTGTATCTTTAACAAAAATTGAGCTATTGTTATAAATGAAGAATTAAATTGTCAAGAGAAGATGTGTCTTGATGATGAAATAAGAAATTACAAGGTGGAACAACTGGAACACACCAGGAGTGGTTCTGAAGTTAGGGTAAAAAACAGATTTTGTTTCACCCTGTATAAAATGACGTACGCTGAGTTTTCTTGAAATTCAAAACTGGGGATTGATTAAGGATGAACATACCTACAATTGAAAAAAAGATTCAATCTAATCGGACTTCAAATAACATATTTATGAATTAACAAACTTCATCGATCTTTTGAGTGGATCGATTATTTTGCCAGTGAGTTTATTTATATAGATTTCGTCCTCGATTGAAGGGGTATTCCTACCTAATATCCTTTTATGTAAGTTACATAAACAAGGCTAATATTCATTAGTTAGGGAACTCTATTGCTCAGTTGCAGGAACGTCCATTAAAATTTAAAGGTCCATTAAACCCTTAATCCTCCATTAGTTCCTTGTAATAATGGAGGATTAAGAGTTTAATGGACCTTTAAATTTTAATGGACGTTCCTGCAACTGACACTATAACACTTAAGTAAATCAGCTTAAACAATATGATATTATAGAAGTGATTAATGGGTATTATTATGGCCGAGCAAACAGACATATAATGGGTATATCATAAAATAGTCTTGGATAAAAACAAAAAAAATTGCATATTCCCTGTTGAAATACGACCCGACCTCTTTTCTGGCCATGAACAGTTCGATGGCCTTTATGATACTTATCGCTGTCTGGAAATTCAGGTGAACAAGGTATCGAAAAATAACGAAGATGAATTGCTGCATTTCCTGTAAGAAGCCTTCCTACATCTGAAATTGAGTTTACGTTGCAATCTGCGCGGTTTATATTATCTGCTTCGGAGAACTCGGAAGGCTTCGCGAAACATTGTGACAACCATAAAATTGTTCATGTGATCGATTTCAACTTGATGGATTTCCTGAACATGGTATACGAGGTTGAAGACTTAAAGAAATTCGAATAATTGTGTGAAGTTTTGAATCATTTATTCATTTATTTTTTATTTATTCATTTATTTATTTACTTACACATATGTACACGTGACAGAAATATCCCAAATATATGTACAGTAATCTATTTATGAAGGGTTTTCCAATAAGACGTGTTATTTTGATATTCAAAGAAAAATGTTGTTTTGCAATATAAATTTTTCGGATGTTTATTTAATCATAAAGAAGAAGCTATGCCTTTTATAGTGGAAAATAACATCAGCCAAATGATCACCACGACCATGCTTACAGGACCATATCCTTTTTATGAAATTTTCCATAACCAAATCGCAAAGTGGCTGCCCTTTGTCCTCGATAGCCTCACGAATTCCATCTTTGAGGTCTTGAATCGACGCTGGGCTATTGGCGTAGACCATAGACCATAGACAAACTAAAAAATTAGATGAGCCACTCGTATATTCCGTGCCATCTGTCGGAGGAGGAGATCCACGAAAAAATTATTTTCAATTTGAGAGTTAGATGTCGTTGCATTCATGGAAATCCTATCGAGAAAATAGTAAGTATGTAAAATCATTATTATCAAAAAACCTTTGAATTGTCAACTGACACAAGGAGTGGTTCGACACGTTCTTTTTGAAATATAATAAAATTCGATATGCCTGCAAGAGTGAAGACGTGCT
Organism: Propylea japonica; assembly: GCA_013421045.1. Taxonomy (NCBI): domain Eukaryota; kingdom Metazoa; phylum Arthropoda; class Insecta; order Coleoptera; family Coccinellidae; genus Propylea; species Propylea japonica. The sequence continues at coordinate 46,534,352 of CM024246.1, forward strand.
GTGTTATTGGATGTGAAAATCGAGATGCAATAAGGTAATTATAAAATATATATGTATATTCTGTTATCTATAAGAATTAAGATACTCGTAGTTTTCAAAAGAGTTTTTCATGTATTGAATAAGTTTAGTAGGTAAATACTCATATTTTGTATTGTTGAATTCATTACTGTTAGTTTTTGAAAATGTTTTCAATGCAATTATTAGTTTATTGATTAGATATTTATGAAATGAATCTGTATTTTCAATTGGTGATACCTATTTCAGTTAATAAATTTTATTCTATCCAGAATTTGATTATTGATCCCCATTTCTCGATTCCAAAAGAAAATCAGATGAAAGTTCGTTACAGGTATTATTTTCATGAGAATAAATTTCCTCACTCATCGATAACTTGCACGAATCCATTTCTGATATCCTTTTGGAAATAGAATTTCAAAAAACTTTCTGGGAGTACCTACCTATTCAAAATGTGCACTACAGAATTCTTTTTGCGGCAGCTTTACGATACAGATTCCTTTTTCAATTGAGGTTTTTTCACGAATTAGTAATGTTGTACAAAAACAGATGTCATTGAAGTTTGTTCTACTAGTGTCTCATCTATTCTCCGTTTAGTTAGTCTATGCTCTTTCACGTGACCCCAAAGGAAGAAGTCGCAAGATATTAAATCACATGATCTCGGTGGTCAACTGTGATCAACTCTTCGAGAGATAACACGGTCCGGAAACTTTTCCCACAAAAGATCAATGTTGATGATCGGCCGGCTTGAATTCTTGTGTTAACTGAACTTTATAAGCCTTAAGACAAAAATCGTCATGTAAAATATGGTGTAATGAAGTTTGTGGAACGCCAAATTCCACAGAACGACGAGAATGGACAAACTTGGGTTTTCTTCAACACTTTCAGCTACAGCAGCAATATTCTCTGCTGTTCTTGAGCGACGTGTACTGGTTTTATTCTTCACATCACTAACTTGTCCCAACAGCTCGAATTTTTCTACCTATTTCTTTTTTGCTTCACTACGACCCAAAAATGTTTGTGTTTTACGAACCGTTTCTGCCAAATTTTCATCATTTTTATAGTGAATTTTAATAGTTCAATGCGTTCTTGAAGCGTGTATCGTTCCATTTTAAAATGACAGCTTCAAACGTGACATCTACGGAAATAGCGGGCTATTCAAAATAACACCTCATATTGTAAAACCTTTCAGTATTTCTTCAAAGTTTTCTTAAAACAATATAAGGATCAATTGAAGACATCGATCTCTCTTGAATTCAAGTTAAACATCCGACACATTCTACATAACGGGGTGTTTCCTCCTGAATTCGTCCTGTAATTTTGGACCCTGAAAAGAGGTTGTTCTCTCGAATAAAATGTGGGAATGTGGAAATTCAGTTGACAGAGAAGATCTGGGGAATCTATGTAACCCTGGACGATTTTGAATAGAAACACCAAATCCCTATGAGTTCTAGATACTTCCAGCGTATTGATAGAATACTTTTTCCTCAGGTGTGAAATCTCCCCTAAAGGGTAGACGTTCGTATTTTTGTATTGAACGTGTCTGATAAATCTGTTCTGAACATGTTCGGGGCGTTTTTTATACACATTGTATTGAGGATTTCAGACTCAACTGCCAAAACTCAATGGACTGTCAAGTGGTTCAGTTGATCTGAAAGATTTGCAAATTCTTATTATGAAGCTCATCAGCCTCGAAAGTCATCTTCGAATAGAACAAAATGCCCAAATCATTCACGGAGGATACCCTACACAAAGTGTAGTCGCCAAGAAAGTAGTTGAAATCGAAGATATTGAGATTTCTAGTGAGAGTAATCGACTGACTCTTGGTAAAATTAGGATGAAGCTTGTTCAGTTTACAATATTCAAGAAAGGAATTCAAGTCCCTCTGAAAGATTGAGCAGTCTAATAAACTTCCGATGGAACGGAAGAACTTAATGTCATCTGCGTATACGAGGAACATAATCAACTCAAATATAAACACCAAATCGTTAATATATACGAGGAAAAGGAGGAACCCAGATAGGATCCCTGAGGGACACCCGAAGTGGCTATAATGCTCCCGATTTAAAGCCCGAAATAGACACGACCTGCACTCTATGGGACAAGTGAGAAGCAAACCTTGACAAGAGATCACCATTGATACCAATGAGTGGAAGATTGAACATAAGAATTGTGAACGGGGAATTCTTGATAATGAATCATTAGTTGGAAAATTATTTTGGCTGTTTCCATTATCTTAGATTGTTCTATTCAACGTTTCGGCAAGCATTCACCAGCCGTCTTCAGGGTAATCGCAAAATTGAACTTAAATTCAGCAAAATTAATGCACCTAGCTTCTGACATAAGCTGTCAGAAAATTGAATTTTTACAAATTCTGTGTTAGAGGTCACTGACATGATTTCTCAACAAGGATGATCTGTGTAGTAGTTAAATTAGGTTGGTACTTCCCTGATTCGAGTTCGTCCTCCTCAATTCAGAACGTATTATTGGTCTCCAAACATTTTTCATTTCAATGGAGGGCGCACTGATCGGGTTGACAGTTATAGTCATGAAGGCTGCTTCCTTCAATTTTTTCCTTTTCCATCTTTCTTCCTTTGATATTATGAAAGCCTCGTTCCATCTGATATTGTGGTCTTCGTTCATAGCACGTTTGACCAGTTTGGATTTTTCGGTTTCCCAAAGTCGAGCCAATCTGGATCTGTCGCATTCACAGGGTATTTCATAAATACATTTCTTGGTAATTTGATTTTCCTTGAAATGTTTCAATTACTTGCATTTTACCCTGATTGGGTGTTTTGTCTTGAATGCGGTTCTCAAATTGTATTTGTTACCAATGAACATAAGAATATTGTGACAAAATTTGTCAAATCCCTTGCTTAGATCTACGTAAACAACAGTGTCAACTTGAAACCTTTTATCTAGGGTTTTTAATATGTACTCAGAGTAAATTGTTGAATTGGATTCTCCTGTCAAAGAAGCCATGTTGCTGAATATTGAACGAGTTCTTCACAAACCAAAAAACAAAAATTTTTATAGGACTTGAGACTGACACTAAATATATAAATACAAAATCTCAGTACTATCGGAATAATAGTCTGGAAATGATTCGAAAATTGAAATATGTAACAATTTCATAATTGAAAAATTTAATTCTATGGTTATGATGATGGGATCCTCTTGAAAATTTGCATGAACATTTAGTTTATCCATATTTATTTACAATATGAATTTCACTCTAATCGGATATCTTGTTATGGAAATATAAGGATACTTCTTTTCAATATTCCAATTGAGATTTCTATGGTTCTGATGATGCGATTCTCTCGTTTTTTTTAAGAATTTTTCGGTTTATCAATCTTGGTTCACAAAATACGGTTATAATATTCTGGAAGTTATTCAAAACCTGAAATATGTAAAAACGTGAAGCTTCTTCTTTTCAATATTGCAATTTAATTTTCTATGTTTCTGTTTACACTATGGACACAAAATTTTGCATAAGGCTTATTATGAGCATCTTGCATTCAGCCACAACATTTCATTTCGATGGGTTCGTTTTGTCTGAAGAAATTGGGAAACAGAAATTTTGAATGGCCATATTTTATGGAACATCCTGTCCCTGTCGTGAAGTCAAAAGCTTTTGCGCGCTTTCCCTAATTCGCTGAACTATAATCAAATTTCAACATCCTGAAAGACATCCTTTAATTCATTAACAACTTCAAATTTCCTCTTCAAGTCTTGAATACATCTTAAAAATTCCGAGCTGCAGATTCAAAATAATTAGTTTAATCAATAATATTATCCGACAAAATTTGGTGTTAAGTGAAATAGTGATAGAAGGTATTCTATAGTCCGTTCACGAAAGGTTGAACACATAGTAGGCGTTTCTTTATTTATCTGAAGTTGGCAGTATTTACTGTCATAAAATAAAATAAAGTCAACGTTGCCGAATGTACTCGATCTCGTCCGACGAACTTGCGAGTTATCAAAGAACTCTATGCAATATTGACAACATTGCGTAGAAAATAAAGAACATAACCTAAAATTTTAATATACACAGTGAAATATGCCAAATTTCCATGGCCAACCGACGGCTCAACCTTTCGTGAACGGAGTATAACTTAGGTGTTCTGGCAAATGTCAGGCTTATGACATGTTCGGTTTTTTTCGGTACGAGCAGAAAATCTGAATTATTTGATGCATTCTTATTGGATCCTTATTTTTAAAGATTTTCTCCATTTAATTAATGTGTTGCCAAAGATCAATAGAAGTGAGTTTACTTGTTGAATGAGGTCATCAAAATACCGTGGGAAATTTACTGAATATACTGTAACGTTACTAAATTCTATGAATTCATTTCGATTGATCTTCGTTAACAAATCAATTGAAATCCGGATAGTAAATTCTGTAAATTTTTCATAGTATTTTAATGAGAACATTCATTCACCAAGTTATAAAATAAATGTATATTTGACAAAAGAATATAACACTCCACTAAATCGTTCGTTCGATATTTGAAAATATTAAATTTGAAGGAGTTGTACTTGGTAAGGATTTTAATCAAAATATTATGAATAATTTACAGAAAATACTGCCGTACCCACTTCAAATTACATTTCGATATAATTGAATATTTCATAAGATATTACTTTTTTATTCGAGACACGTTGTGCCAGAAAGAATAAGAGATAACTATAATGGTCACGACATTATATTCTGTAATTTTCTCATAATATTTTAAGATAAATTAAATCTATTCCCTAGAATGTTGTAAATCATCAAGTTTGTTTTCGTCCGTTAACGTGGAGGGGTCGTTTTATGCATAGATAACTGTAACGCCTATCGATTTCCAAGGTTTATTATTTGGAAATGATGAACCAGGAGGCGATTAACGTTGTTCTGATTCTCCATGTTTATGTCTATTTGTCCAATGGTTCTTGCGAAAACACAGGCGAATTCAGTAAGCGAAAAATTTTAAGTAATTCATTTCACGTGAATTTGGCAAGGGTGCATATTCATAGTTTTCATCTCTAACTTCCATAAGATTATGGTTTATATTGAAAACTGACGTTTAGGAATGTAATAGGGTCTGTTAAACGAATGAAGAGTTTATGGTTCGCCAAATACTAGGGGCACGTTATATATTTCGGAACCAGAGAACAGAAACAAATATTGAAATTAAAAAATAGTATCTATTAAATTATTGTCGAAGTTTTCTCGGACCGGGAAATAAAATTGAAGCCATCAGACACAGTGGATAAACGTACTTTCTTCGGACGAATTGTGCCTTTTCAGACAGATCTGAGTAAAAAGTTCTAGAATGCTTCTATTATTCACTACTATCCTTCATACTGATGAACCCCGGTAAGGCGAAATAGCTATCTGTTGCGGTAACTCTTTATGTGGAGAGAATTTAGTGGACTGTATTAATCAAAAATCATAGGTGTTGTAAAAATAAAGTGAAAGAAAATAAAGTAAAATGCACCAGACTCACCAAACAGTATTCTTCGACCAATCTTCTGGAGAGTACTCTCGGACGGGGTCGGTGATCTCCAATTCTTCAATAATAGTGTCTCTTTCACAAAATAATAGCGTACTTCACTTAAAATAGCGGAACACAAGGTTCATTCTCAAAATAAGAGAAAATATATAATAGCGGAAAATACAATTTAGAAAATTAGCGATAGCGATAAGAAACAGTCGGAGGTTGTTCTTAGACTATGACATATTGTTCAAATTGTTGAATTGCGCAGGCACTGCAGATATCAGTTCCAAGTAACTGATAATATACAGGCTGTCCAGTGCATATACTAATGAAATGAATTTAAATTGAAAACTATTAAATTAATAAAAGATAATAGATATTACTACAACATTTCCTGCCCCCCAAAAATGCCATAGCATTTTTCAAAAGAGCTTGAAATAATAATAGAAAAAAATAAGGCATAGGAAGTTGTGCAAACCATCATGCAGAAAGACTTATAATGGCAAATAACATGAGCAAAATAAAAAAAAAGATTATTCCTCATTGCTACTTTTTGGTAACGCAAAAATAAGAGATTGGCGTTTTTCTTTGTTTTGGGTGTAATTATACGTAAATGGCCAGCGTAATCACAACCGATATGTAAAAAGGCACTATTGTTGAGAACTTTGAATGGATAATTGCCCAGAGGGGGCTGATAGACTTTGGGTTTTTTGAAACATAACGAAACCAATTTCCACAACTGTTTAACAAACAAAATGCAGCTGGTGTGTTACCTGAAAATTCATTCAGGAAGGAAACAATTTTGGTATGTTTCGGTAGCGTTATCAATTCCAGACAACATTCTAGCGAACTCAGAAGATCACATCGCTTTTGATCCCCATGAGAGATATTATGAATAAATCTCATAACATGAACAAAAATACGCGATACTGACGGACAATTTGAATATTTCTTCGAATTCAAAAAATGTTGAATTTTAGGTGTTGCGAATAGAGTTATTTTCTTCTCCTCGCACCATATATATTCCGAAACAAAATTTTCAGAGAGTTGATATAGTTGAAATTCAAATTGAGATTGATCGCTAAACTTAAACTTTGTACCACTCAACCAAAACGAGTTATAAGAAGGTGATCGAAGCCATGCCAAAACTACCTGTGAATCCGACCAGGCTTGAATGGTTGCGAAAGAATATTCATCAGAAAAAAATTTCAATACAAATAAAAGTTTTATTAGCAAAACTGTAGCACACAATTTTAAGCGCGGTATACATATTTCCTTGAGAAGTGCAACCTTACGTTTAGCAAAATTGATGTAAATATTACCATCAGAATGAACCGTTTCTGAATACAAAACAGCGCAATAACCCTCGTCAGAGCTATCACAAAAGCCGTGTAACTCAAATTAGAATAAATTGAGCAATTTGAATGCCTTCTTGTTTCAAATCGAGAACGATATTGAATGTGTGAAACAAACCGATTACAAATAAGTAAAATCTCGTCCGGTGGTTGATCATTCCACGGAAGACCAATAATCCAGAATCTCTGAATTAAATATTCAATTAAAAATGTGAGTGGATCATATAGTCGGGCTATTTGTGACAAGACTTGTGTTTTCGTACATCTTGTATCGTTCGAAGGTGCAACAGAAAACGAAAAACTATATGAAATTGGATTCCATAAAAATCCTGAAATTTCCAGCGCAAATGAGTCAACTTCAGAACCTAAATCAAGATGTTCTATGCTACGCATGGAAGTAGGAATAGTTTTCAACAGAATTGGTTGTCACTTGACCATTTTCTCAACTGAAAACCTCTCATTTCAAATGAACTAATCAACTGGTCCAGTAACATTTTAGCTTCTTCACGTGAGGAAACACCAGAGATAACATCGTCAATATAATTTTCAAACAACACTTTCGTTGCCAAAGGAAAATCGTTACCCTCATCTTGCTCAAACCGTTTCAAAAATCGCGAATCTACAAATGGAGCAGATGATATTTCATATGTAACGGTATCAGAGGTACTTAAAGGTTTCAAAACACAATTGTGAATGAGGTTATAAGGACTGTTGTGTAAAGAATTATATGGAACAATCTCCATATGTCCGCAATCGAGATATTCGGGAATAAAAGCAGAGTAATCGTTATAGAGAAAAAAATATTTCATAAGTCGACGCTCTAAGGAAACGAATCGCTTGGAAGCAAGTTCTTCCATGCCGCTAAAGTTGGGCATACTATTGGCAAAGGGTAAAGAAACAAATATTTTCTCACATAATTGATTATGAGGAGAGTCAATACTCACCGATGGAACAGATTCTTTTTCCCCAAAACGGTTCACAATTTGAGGAAGGGATATGTCGCTTTCTTGACAACGTATGTCACAAAAAAATGAGGAGGTACAATTTTGAGAGAGGTCTGATCCACCTCCCATGAGTATATAACCAAAAATTGAGTTGAAGGCATTAATTCCATTAAAACCAGTGACGTGACCACTGAGCAAAATTTTCGAAAACATATCCGCTCCAAACAAAATATCCACATGTCCAGGAATATGGAAAGTGGCGTCGGCTAATTTTAAATTTCTGAATTCATCACCAATGCAAGCGGGCACAGGCGTAGTCGGTAATTTTTCTGTAATTTGATCAATTATAGATGCGTTCGTATACAAAACTGGGGATGCTTGTCCGACTGGTTTAACAGTGAGAGAAACTGAACCCTTACTGATACACGATTTCGAAGAGTTCAATCCTGTAACCTCAAGAAAAACGTTTTCAGATTTCAAACCTAAACATGAAGCTGCTTTCTTTGTTATAAACGAAGTCATACTACCAGAATCAATAAGACAACGTAATTTATGGAAAATCCCATTTGAATCGGACACTTCAACTAAAGCAGTGGCTAAGAGAACAAAAGAAGTTTTTTCAGAATTGAGAACTCCAGCTCCTGCAAAGTTCACAACAGATTGCGGTTCGGAACTAGTTGTGGTAGCGTTTTTCGTAACTGAGTTTTCATTTTTATCTACTTTGAAATGTAGAAAAGTATGATGTTTCAATGAACATTGACGGCAAGTAGACTTAGAGGCACAGGAACGTATATCATGAACATTTGATAAGCAATTGAAACATAAATGCAGTTTTTTAGCCAAATTAAAGCGTTCAAACGGTTTCATATCGAGAAAAGTTTTGCATTTGAATATGGAATGGTCATTTTTGCAAACGACGCATTTCGAGGAACCAGAACTGTTCGGACTTGTCGATTTTTCAACAAAGAAATTCTTCATTTTATCTTTGGTATAAGATTTTCTACCAACTGAATTTATACCACTAGTAGAAGGTTGATCATTATTGATCATTTCGGACGCAATACATTCACGTTCCAAAAATGTCGTGAGATCTTTATATTCGGGAATCTCAGATGAACCATAAGCATGTTCGAATCGGGAGATTGTATCGTCATCTAACCGGTCATACAACATCATAAGTAAAATGAAATCCCATTCGTCAGTGGGGAATTGTAAGTTTCTCAAGGCAGATATATTTTCTTGAAAAGTATCTAATAAATTTCTCAGAGCGTTTGGTACCTTTGATTTAATTTTAACTGTACCTTCAATGCGACGCCAATGACATTTAGCGAGCCAACGCTTGTTGTTGTAACGCTGATATAAGGTATCATAGGCCGTTTGATAATTTCTACCACAGAATTCATAATTTTGAATTAGTTTTAAAGGTGGTCCATCGAGGGTTGAAACCAGATAACTAATTTTTTCATCATTACTCAACGACGTATTATTGTGCACAAGTGAATTGAATAAACCTATAAATGAAGGAAATTGCGTACAGTCACCTGTAAAACGTTTCAATTCTAATTTAGGCAACTTCACATTTGCATTATATTTCGAACAAGAGGGTGAAGAATTCGAATTTTCTGATTTCTTAAAATCATCGAGAATTAAAGTTTCATAGATAGCTTTAATTTCATAATAGTCTGCCAAAAATCCATCTCTTATGGTTTCTTCAACACTCAAATCAGAATCTTCCTCTTGAAGAACTGAATCTACAACAATAATATGTTGTTTGTCAAATTCATCTCTAATCCTTTCAATATCCGAAAATCTAGCTTTAAAAATTTTGAATTTATTCATATCAGCCTCTGCTTGTTTGGCGAAATTACTCAGAAGTTGAATTTCCGAAACAGCAGTATTGCGATATGCACGGGCTCGTTTTATTTTAGTAGCCATAACTTACTAGGAAAACGAAAAAAAATTCAATAAATTAATTGAACCTTGTAAACTCGAATATCGACCGTATCAACACTACTATAGAATGCCGTCAGTAAACGAGTTTATTGGGGAGATCGTAGCGTACTAACAAAAAATTATCGCTTGCAACAAAAACTGAAACGATATATTATGGTCGGAGATAAGAGGAACAATCGAAAGGTGGAATTAAACTCACTATAATTAATAATTAACAATTCTGCATGTAATTTGCGAAACTTCAATTATCAAGCAATAAAACCAAATATGAAAAGAAAAAAAAACAATTCAATATTCGGCTCCTGAAGGTCCAAAATGTTGCGGTAACTCTTTATGTGGAGAGAATTTAGTGGACTGTATTAATCAAAAATCATAGGTGTTGTAAAAATAAAGTGAAAGAAATAAATAAAGTAAAATGCACCAGACTCACCAAACAGTATTCTTCGACCAATCTTCTGGAGAGTACTCTCGGACGGGGTCGGTGATCTCCAATTCTTCAATAATAGTGTCTCTTTCACAAAATAATAGCGTACTTCACTTAAAATAGCGGAACACAAGGTTCATTCTCAAAATAAGAGAAAATATATAATAGCGGAAAATACAATTTAGAAAATTAGCGATAGCGATAAGAAACAGTCGGAGGTTGTTCTTAGACTATGACATATTGTTCAAATTTGTTGAATTGCGCAGGCACTGCAGATATCAGTTCCAAGTAACTGATAATATACAGGCTGTCCAGTGCATATACTAATGAAATGAATTTAAATTGAAAACTATTAAATTAATAAAAGATAATAGATATTACTACAACACTATCTATAGGCGTTTTTGGATACTTACTCGGCTTAACTCGATCCCGAACCTTCGCGTTCGTTTACTTAACCCGAACATCCAACCTGTATTCGGAAAATACGGTGCTGCTAACTCGATCACTGACTCAGGTTGATCTATCGTAACCCTACACGAGAACGGGGTTGTATAGTGACCACATGCGCACTGCAGTTCAATTTTGTATTTGAAAAAGGCGTGAATAAGTCTTCTTCCCTTATCTTAGTATTTGCATATAATTTATGCCTAAAAATCATCGAAAGAGAAGGAATTTGGCTCAGTTTTAAATGTGTGGTTCCATAAGCCGAGAAAATAATGTGAAACAACTTCTTCATAACTCTGTATGCTGAACTTTCTGCGTTAAAGCTGAAGCCATATTTACTTCTTCAACATAGGTACTCGAAAAAACATTGAACCTGCGAGGGCACGCCAGAAATTATAAGAAAGATTTTACAGAAGCCAATAAATCCAAGCAAAGCTAGAGACAATCAGTAAATAAACTGAAACTGAAAAAAAAATTCTCTAGTTCGTTAACATAGGTACTCAAAAGTAACATTAATGGTCCTATTCTATAATACAGCATACACCGATGTAACTTAACATCGATGTAAGGATACATCGCGATGTAAGTAGGCAAGTTACATCGGTGTTGAAATTGGTATTCTGTAAGCAAGACTGTAAAAGATACCGTGAATGTTACATCACGTAGCACGGCGAACACAGAAATCGAGATTCTAGCAAGAATTTTAGCTATTCTATGTTATATTTTATAACCTAACGGAACTTTTTCATTCTTTATTCAGAGGGGCGAAATATGAATTTGAAAATCGAAATGACATTGAAGATTTTTTATCATTATTTGGAAATGCTTTTTATATAATTTTTTTGGGCTTATAAAAAAAATTGTTGAAAAATAACATTTCAATATTCTGCGAACTTATTCTAGACCTAAAAATAAATAAAAATTTTAATAAATAGATAAATGCAATCAAGTCGTTTTGGAGATATAAACGATATTGCAGGAAAAATAAATATTTGATACCAGCTGTGACTTTTTCTACCGAACCTTCTGAAAAACAATTACTGATGGTTGAGTTAATAATATATCAGAAAAATAAATCAATAGAATATCGTATTAGTTGAATGGAAAAACCGCTTATGATTATTTCCAAACATCTCATTAACGTATCCATTTAGTTAAGTAAACCAGTACAAATTACATCGATATCGGTGTTTTTCATTTACAGTAGAATCCGTTTATTATGACGCCGGCTATAGTGACCAACCGCTTAATATGACGCAATTGCAGTGTTAAGTTTAGTTTTCATATAAAACTCCTTGTAACATTGTTCGGATTTAATGACTTCGCCTATAATGACATGTCGGTTTTTATGACCTAATTCGAAGAATTTTTTTCCGGTTATAGTGACGGCTCTATCGTTTTCGCTAACCAATCCATCTCTTTCCTTAGGACGTTGGATACGTGACATAGGTACTCGTACCGACATGTTCGTTTTTATTTTTCAGTCCAATTGATACCGTTGATAGTGTTGCCGAAATGACATCGCAACGTCGTAAAGCATTCACTTTTGAGGAGAAAGGTGCAATTTTAGCATAGATCCATAATTACTATGGATGCAGAATCACGTGACTTAACAGAATATCGAACACTTGGATACATTAGAGAGAGAAAGACATATGCGATCTTATCGAAAAGAAAAGAGATGAAGAAAGTTTGAGGGCAACTTGTCAAAATCATAATGAAGATATAAACAAATATTTAGGCTTTGCTTTGCCCACAAGAAGTTGATGCGGTGAATATAATTTAAGTTATACTAATTTCTGAATTAAAGTCATATATTTTTTGATATATTTTATTTGGAATGATCTATTTGGTGTTTTTATCTACATTGATTTGACATTGCCCACAATAGCTCCATCACGTTCGACCAAGTGACCTCTCTCTCTCATGCGGGGTCCATTCTTATTAGGTCTATGAATTTTAGCCAAACTAGAAAATGGAGAATCCAACTCAGCTCTTGCGAAATAATTTGGTCACGGTCACTCGACAATTTCAATAATTTTAAAAAACAAGGACCGAATTAAGGAATCGTTCAATTCAAATGTTTCAAAACCAAAACAGCTTCGGAAATCACAACCTGATAACATTGATCAAACGTTATTGCAATGGTTCAAAATCACAAGAAACAAAGGAATACCTATCAGCGGCCCTATGCTACAAGAAGAGGCCTTTTTTTGGCCTCTGGTTTTGGCCGAAACTTTAATTGCTCTGCTAGCTGGATTAGTCGATTCAAACCTCCTAGAAAAAATACCATCTATTTTGCCGAAACTCTGCTTTATATGACGTCTGGCTAATATGACGTCTTTACAATTTCCCTTCAATGTCATTATAAACGGATTTCACTGTATAAGGAGCCCCCAAAATTTTAAAACTTCGTTTTCCCAACATCCTGTACAATTTTAAAATCAAATATTATTGTCCGTTCATCAAAATTTCCTCCACATACTCCTTCATACAGCAATCGCATATGTCAAAACGCCGAAAACATTGTCCACCTAACCTCAAAACACACGAATTAACAGTGATGTAAGCCGTTACACCCACAAATTTGCCGCTGTAAAATTTACATCCGATGTAGCCGAACTTACAGCGATGTTGCAATTACAGAATGGCAATTTCACTACATCGGTGTAAAATTTCAAGGTTACAGCGCTACATCCCCTACATCGCCTTACAGAATAGGCCCATAAACATTGAAATGCACACCAGAAATTATAAGAAATATTTTACAAAAGCCGAAAAATGCAAGCAAAGCCAGAGACAATCCAAAAATAAACTGGGACTGAAAATTCCATAAAATATTTGTTTTGTTATGTTATTGATACTACTGTCACTTCAAATCCTAAACCTGATGTGTTCGTAAACGTAAAACCCAGGTCCGTGATCCGAGTAGATCCATCACATGACCCAATGGATCGAGTTAGTTTAACCATGAGTAAGTTTCCGAAAACGCCTTATGAATGCTTTGGATTAAGTTCCGAATGTTTGACTTTCAATATTCGTGGAGCTTATACGATTATTCTCTGCTATTTTACATTGCGTTATTTGCTATTTTGTATGAAACAATTGAGTGCCATAACATGTGTTGGGTCCAAAAATCTAAATTCTCAATACCATAGGTTCAATCGTTCATCTAATAATTTTCCGGAACAATAAAACTATGGCGTGAAAACTCCAACTTTTCTGATCACGGAGTAGAACAAATCCAGAAGATCAATCAGCAAACCACTCGATTATACCTGTTTACAAAAAAATGATGAACGTTAAAAACCTGTATTTGTTTTATAGAGATGTGTTGTTATGTTGCATTATATTTCTTTATCTATTTTCTCAAACCTCGAACAGAACATTTTTAAATGGAAAGACAAATAGCAATGCATCACTTCTCAATAATGGAAACCTTTGAAATTCATCTATGTGAATTCCAAATCCAATCTAAAATTCAATCTGAAATCCGACCGAAATGATGTGTAAAGATAAAATCGTTCTGTCGAAACTCACACGAAGAGCAGTCAAAAAATTTCCCTATCTTCCATCTACACGAGAACCACAACACCACGAGGTTCTAGAATCACTAAGCAAATATCCATCTGTAAATTGAATGAGGAAGAAGAGGCAAACCGAATCTGCCTAATATACTTTCCATTTGAAAATTCGGGGCGAAGCTTTCAGAAAAATTGCTGACAAAGTGAATATGCTAATGGAAACGATTCCGGGCGTGTTGTGAAAACAGAAGTGAATCTATCACACACATTTGGTCGTTTTGAAAACAGTGTGAAAAATGGACATCTGTTATTTCGAACCGACCGACGATCATTAGTCTGTGGTTTTACGCGTGAAATGAAAAAGTGAATTACTTCAACATACTCTGAGTTGCTTCGGAATGTTCTGGATTTTCAGATAAATCATTATGTTTTCTGTTTTGTGAGTGTTCTCTTATACCCAAGTTGGTTTAATGCTGTATTTTCCTTCCAATTATGCAATCTCAATACCATATATATTTTAGACCTGTATTGTGAATGTCATTCAACATGCTTTGAAAATTGAAGTCAGAATGACCCGGAAGGATGAGCAGTATTGCTCAAGCGCAAAACTTAAAAGTTCAATTTGACAAGTGTAATGCTGTATATTCTAGAAATATTCAATCATACAGTCTCAACATACACATCCTCAAAAGTCTTGGCCCACTAAGTTTCTCAAAAAATAAACCTTTGTTCTGGAAAAGGGATGGATATTTCCCCTCTCAACTACAATATTTAATGAAAAATCATCGTTTGTAACTCTTTGGTTTATGCAAAATGAGAAAAAATTAATCGATTATTCATTTTTGATTAATAGTATATTATGCAACGAGCTTATTATTATAGCTCTTATTCACGAGGTGAAGTTCGCCTACGGCTCCTGACCTAAATCACCCAGCGAAAAACAGCCATTATACGCGAGTAGCATACTATACTTTACCCACGACCAGTGAGATTTCAACATTTTGCGACCGTGACAAAATCCTTATATTTCAAGTGTGAAACAATTCGACTCGACACTTGAAACATTTTTTGAGTACTTGTTATTGTATATTTTGTTATATAAATTGCTTCATTAGATGTAATAAAAGTAGATTTGGTCCTCGAATGACAAGATATACCCATATTTCTTATTTGTAGTACTTTAGAATACTGAAAAATATAATTTCAAGGATTCATCATTGATATTCGTGCCTAGTTTTTAAATATTCAAATATGTAGTGGCCAAGAGGACTGGGAAAATAAAATTCCTTAATGAAATGCCGACGTTTCGACTTTCATTTCTGGTCTTTTTCAAGGCTGAGAACAGAAACGACAGTGTGAACATTGAGCGTAGCATGGTACTGTAAAATCTTTCACAATATCAAAACAATATAATGCAATGCATATAACATAAACCACAATAGACAAACATGAGATATAAAAAAGGGGGTTATATACTTAGAAACAAATACCTATTCATACGGAATATCCCTTATAACATTCCGAAGTAGACATAAAACTGTGTCGTCCTTTCTGCGTTGTGCATGTTTTCTTTTTCCCAAGTGTAATGCTGAATATTTTAGAAATATTCAAATATGCAGTCCCAAATACACACATCGTGAAAGGTCTCGAACTCTCTAACTTATTCAAGAAATGATAAATTATACTGTGAATTTATCGACGTTTACAATAACTCGGAAAAGAATGAATTGAATGTCTAGGTTCAATGAAATTTATAATTACACAACTTGGTGTGGAATTTTGTTACCGTATATCACACGAGGTCAAATGAAATCCGGAATATTTTTTCAACAATGAAAATTTTCAGTTCATTTTCACTCGTATTCGACTCGCGATAATATCCAAAATACTAATGAGCTCAAAAAAAATCGGAAATACATATATTGACCTCAAGTGGTATTACAAGTGAAAGTGCATGATCTATGATTCACCTACAAATAAGCAATAGCTTAATAGTTCATAGCGGACCCCTGTATCCAAATCCATGCCATCTTATAGGTTGGCCAGAGCACCATCGCGTTGGATGAACATAAATCTTAAATTTCTGCATTATTGAAGGTTGAGCAGTGGTATGAAATAAATCTTCATTATCAAATATGAACTGCTCCACGTGAGTTAGTTTAAATAAGATTTTTGTGATAGAAATTCATATTGATACAATTTCAAGTTGCAGGAAATAAAATTAATTTCAACCTGTAGGTCTGCAGCGTATACAGGGCGGTCAAAAAAAATCGAGTAAAATAACGAAATTTTATTCCCAGAGAATTCAAGCATTTTAAGACCATCAATACAATGTATATCAGGACAGCTTGAAATCTTCTTTGCATACTACACACGAGGCTGTTGCACATTTTTGAGGAATTTGGTTCCATAAACTTGGATCCCATCTGCATTCCGAAGAGTATTCTGTAGCATTCTACACGTGGCTGTAGGATTTCTTTAAGCAAAAACGGTGATGAAACGATCCTGAGCAGGTCTTGTTTTTGGCGCCCACCAAGTCTTGGAATTTCCAACACGGAACATGTCTCCTTGAACTCATTTCAAAATCGAGATAACACACTTTGGCTGACTTGGGGCCTTTCTGCTACAACAACCTGAGTTAGGCCAACCTGTATAGCATTCCGATTGCTCTATTAGCCCCAGTGTTCATTACGTCTTGGCATTTTAAAAAAACTCGTTCCAAATCGAAGCGATTCAATTTGAAAATATGAACATTCTTGAAGCATGTGCAAAGAGCATTGGTCTTTCCAACACTCTCCTGTCTCCTTGAACCTATTCCAAAGTCGAGATATCACACTTTGGCTTGGAGCCTTTCCGCTACAACAACTTGAGTTAGGCCACCCTGTAGCATTCCGATAGCCCTATTAGCCTCAGCGTTTGTTAATTTGCGTCTAGGCATTTTCAGAAAATTCGTTTCAAATCGAAGCCATTGATAAACTGACTCCAAAGAACTAAACTTCAGAAAAAAAGGGGGCCAGATTGATGAAATGTCTCATACTGATTTTTATTGGATTGATTCAAGTTGTTTATGAGTTTAGAATGATTTTACAGCAATTATGTCCAAAATTGGGTTCATACTTTCAAAGCGATTGAATACGATATACCTAACTCTTGTGGAGCAGTATATTTCCGCGTGTAACAGGTGCCTTTATCCAACAACAAACAACATATCCGACATTTCTTCTCTAGTAATCGAATTAGTAATTAAATTCGACTGAATGAAAGTGGGCTAACCATACGTCATACTGATCATGATAGATGCCTTTAGGGAGGAAGGATCGTAAATAACATTCCCTGTATTAGGCTCACAGCGTATTCCTCTTCAGTACGTTTTCGATTATACTCAATCCGGCTTATCCATTGCGTTGAAAAAACAAACCAGTAATCAGTGGCGTCTCGTCTAGTCAAGGAAAGGTCGTCAGAGTCAAATCAAGAAATCAATATGGTCACTTTTTGTCTGACCCCCTTGCTACTAGGAAGTTGAGAATGGTCTCTATTGGTTGAGTTGGACTCGCTTCTGAGATCGGTAATAAAGATAATTATTTTCGTAGATCTTAGTCATTTGAAGCCTAAATGTCTCGTTATAATGAATATCTACAGAGTGTCAAGTAAGAAAGTACCATGCATATTGCCGATAGAGGACAATCGATGCATTTTTGCCGGAAACCGTTGGTCCTAGCGACTTCAACAAAGTATACCTTTTTGAAGAATAAAATACAGGGGAATCGCTTTTTCTAGTCAAGAATGACATACAGAGTAGAAAAAAGGTAAAAAATTCAAACAAAAAGTATAATGATGGCAGCAAAAACTCTATCATAATCTGTCGTTTAGATTTTGCCACCCCAAAAAAATAGCCTAAGATATTTTTTAAATTGCACCGCTGTATTTTTCCCTTCAAATGGTTACATCATGAACGATAAAATATGTTCTGAGATTTTTTCATCATTTAACGTAAATTCAATCCTTAAAATTAGTGGCTATGAATTGCGGCGCATTCGCCATTTTGCAACTCATGGTGAAATATTTGTGGTGTCCAAAGATATAACAGAATAATAAACGAAACATCAACACAAAAGACATCTTAAAACATAATTAAACAACTCAGTAGTTAAAATAAACAAATCAAGTAAGGTGAATGAAAAAAGTGGATTTGCCACAACTTATAATCATATCTAATCTATTAGGTCTGATTCTACTTGAAACAATAAAAAATTGTTTCAGCATATTTTTCACTGAAAATCCATTAAGGAAAAATATGAAGGTGCAATTCAAAGAATATATATGGGGTTACTTTTTTTTGTGCTAACCTGAAACAAAATATTAATAACGGATTTTGGTAGAGTTGCTGTCATTTAGAACACTTTTGGTTTGAACTTCTTTCATGTCCGGGATATTGGCTGTATTGGAACATCTTGGGAACACCCTGTATACGAGTTGTTTAATTGAGTTGTCTTTTATCTAAGATCTAGATATTAAGGAATATTGCAAACCTAGGTTAAAAAAAATCAAGAAAAACCCTGATCAGAAGCTTCTGAGTGCTCGTTCATTGACAGCGCAATAAGACTATAACCTCATAATTTTATACACATATGACTTGAAATTAATACCAAATATATAAATTCAGAATTTTAGCACAATCGCGAAATTGTATTCAGGAAATTATTAATAAATGAAATATGTAAAAAACTAATAATAAAAAAAATTAAGACTATGGCTCTGATGATGCGATCCTCTAGAAATCTTGCATGAACATTCAGTATATCAGTTTTGATTCACAAATAAATATCATTCGAATTGAATCCTGCCATGGACATATAGAGATTCTTTTTTTCATTATTTCAATTGAATTTTCTACGGTTCTGTCTACACTTGGGTCACAAAATTTTGCATGAACATTCAGTAGGTATATCGATCTTTATTCACAAAATAAATTTCGTTCGAATCCGATATCTTTTCATTGAAATATGAAGTTCCGTCTTTTCAATATTCAACTTGTTTTTTTATGGTTCTGTGTTCCTTATGGTAACAAAATTTTGCATTAGGCTTATTATGAGCATCTTTCATGTGACCGCAACATTTTATTTCGATTGGTTTCGTTTTGTCTGAGATGCTCAGGAAATCAATAAACTCAACCGAGGCATTTGGAAACCTTACTCACCCGGAAAATCTCAAGTTTCTAGGACGATCCCTTCGAAAATATTTAGTTATGCTCACAGCCGGCTCTACGGTCAGAATTGACGGATTCGTCATCTAGGAGTCGAACCCTGTCGTTTTAGACCATTTTCGATTCAAAATTGAAAAATAACAGACATTTTGGCAAAAAGATATAGCACTCGCTTTTTTTGATGGTGGTGATCAGAAACAAAATTTTAATGACGTATTTCGATCAAGTTTTTGTTGGATTTAGAATAGTTTTCCTATCATGTCTATGTGCCAAGGTATTGGCTGTATGAAACATCTCGGTACACCATGTATACGAGTTTTTCGATTCAGTTTTCTTCAACCTAAGATCATTATATTAAAAAATAATACAAACACAGGTTGAAAAAACTTTTCAACAATTTCATCTATAGCACATGACCTCACAGAGACTTGCATGACCCACCAGTCCAGCCGCCACTGGAAACCATTTAATTCAAGTTTGGCCGTCGAACATCCGCCAAACTTTTTGAATTCGGTTCCGTACGGTGTGATAGATCTTCAAATTTCCCGGGTCTCTAAGGGACGTTGGTCATGGAAACTTTATTCCAATATCCGAAATATTTCATGTTGCTGGGTGTATAGAGAAAGTTTGTTCTGTTGCGTGGATCAATATCCATCTCGATTACTCTGGAATGTTTCAATTGGGTTGAAGTATTTTCGACAGCGTAGATCCATCATGGTAGTTCATTTTCGAGGCGATTTTCAGAGATAATCTGATTTGCGACCTATCTGATGGCTGTAAAAGCTCTGATCGAAATTGCCAAAATATGAGATTACAAGGATAGGATAATATTGGATAATCAAGATAGATATATAATCGGAAATATTGAAAATGTAAAACAAAAGTTGACATACTCTTTATATAATATATATTCTTTTGAATTGAGGGTTAACAAAATACAATACATGAAACGAAGAAGTCCCTAGCTGAGGTTGGTGCAAATCGGGTACTATACTATTTTGCCGTATGATATCAGAGCACAGGGAAAAATCTCAGTAGAAAAAACCCTGCCTCGCCGTTCTTACAAAATTGAAACTTAAAATATTCAATATTCAGATACAAAATACTCAAGTCTTGCTCTCGAGCCAGGAAGGTGTTTTAAACCAGGTCTGATGTTCCAAGTGATAATTTTTCGAATCTTCTGTTCTTCTAAGACCGCTACAGAACCCTACTGAAGGGTAATCATCTCCTATAGATTTAAAAAGTGGTATTTCATCCTAAATATTGAATTCAATTTCAGATAATGATGAAAAACGTGTGACATACTCTTTAACCGTAGTTAATGACCATTCTGTTTGTGCTCATCGATAAGCTTCAACATTTCGCAGCAATGAGCAACTTTACATACTTAATTTATGGGTTCAGGGTAAGATTTGACTGTAGTTTGTAGCGTAAAGAAAATATTATTATATATTCATTATATTTTATATTTTAAACTATTAGTATACTTATGTTATTTTCCTTTTTAGATTTATAATTTTATTTTATTTGTTATTTGGTATTCTCGTCTAGATATTGATAATATATCTAGATAAAAAATAAAAAAAAATTCCTGGCAATTGCCAAAGATGTATGAATATGAATAATTGAACAAAGAATAATGTTCGTCGATAAAATCAACAAATATTAAACTCAGGCTCCTGAGCTATTCATGCATATTATCCTGAGAATTTGCAGCTCTTTGGCCGTCATCAGTGCGCAATTATTTATATCTAATAATAATAAGATAATGGTAATCAGCTCATATTTCACCTACTCTTTCGAAATTGTGGGGTAACACTGATCTCAATCGTCACCAATAAAAATTAGAACTTTCTGTACAAAGGCAAATAAGCATCAACCTAAATGCTGCATTGAAAGAACAACGATTACTTGAAGTACAAAGGAAATGGTAACTGAACAGCTAACCAGCTTAAGAAAATACTCCGTAGATAGGTCAAACATCTGCTCTTCCAACGAAAAATGAGAAATCTCTGTACAAGGTTGAACAAGCATAATCCTAAACGTAGCGTTGAAAGGACAACTCTTCCTAGAACTCAAGCCCAAAAAAGCTTTGTGAACATAAAGGAAATGGCGACTGAAATTATCGTAAAATAATACTTTGTAGACGAGTCAAACACATTATAAGATACTGTAGAAATATGATATATATGATATGATTCAACATCTCTACGACTTTGCAAATACCTCTAATGAAATCACCACCTAGATGACTGGTTAAAGAATTGAAAGATGATAGATAAGCCCTACATAGAAGGCACCTGAACGAGAGAGAACATTTCCACATTCCTGCATCGAACTACTGGCTGACTACTGGAAGATTGCTCCTGAAACACAAGGGTTTCTTTTAGTTATTCCAGATTGAGTGGTGCAAGCTAGAAACGATCGGAAATATATTCATTAAGGACAGCAACATAAGAAATGATCTAACATATCACAGAAATCTGTCAAAAGCTTGCTGCAAATGATTACAAAAATTGGCATAATGCAGTTTGTAAAATACTTCATCAGGCGCTCGCTATCCAACTCTAGATCTGCAACCTGAAACAAGTCTATACTTTAAGTTTCAACATGAACTTATTCTGGTTAAAAATCACTACAGGCTGTACTGGGACCGCACAGTACTAACAAACTGAAAAATTGCTCAAAGCAAGCCGGACATAATATTAGTCAACAAAAGGAAGTGGGGAACAATCCTCATAGACGTAGCCATCCCAAATATCTACAATCTACGTCAAAAATAATCTGAGAAAATGTAGAAATATCTGAATCTAGGTACAACTCCAAATAAAAACGCAGTGGGGAATGTCCAACACCAGAACCATTCGTATTCTCATATAGACCACAAGAATTATTCTTAGATACAACCTCAATGAGCTATATTTGGAAGAAAACTTTTTCATAGTAATGCAAAAAGCGGTAATTATTCGCGGTACTGTTTGAATGGTAAAGAAGTTTGTAAGATACGACGGACGCCACGAACAATTATGTAGGGAAACATTGTAAGACTGACCAAGACATCATTCGAGGAACCCAGGATCAAACACCGCAGCCTTTCTCTTTATACCAGAAAAGTGGGGAAAGCACCAACTGTGCACTCTTGGTTAGATATAATTATTTCGGTTTTTTCCTTCTTATATTCTCAAAACGTGTTCGTTAATATCCTGGGAGATTATATCAGGAATTTGGTAGTCCCACAAGGTAATATGAGTTTCTGATACTTTTGCAGACATACATCTAAAGAGGAATTCATATTGCATCGTCGAAGCACGCCATTTCACCATCATTACGAATCTGCGTTATTCTATCCATCAGTATATACTCGCAACTCATCTTTGGATACAATAAAATGTGTGAGAGTATTCAGGATACTGAAATTCGATTAGAAGGAATAAAAACCCACATTGTATGAATTCGAGGCTTGCATTTCGAAGTGCTTCACATATTCCATGTCTATACCCCAGCTACGTAATTTACATGTCATTTGGAAACTGATGAAATATCTCAGTGGATACAAAATTGAGTAGACGCCATTTAAAATCGTAGGAAACTGCTGGGTTACACGACCGTGAGTGAGGTTTAGTGAAATCTTGTTATCGTTATACTTCTATTCCTTACTTGGTTGTCGTCAACTATTTACCGAGAAATCCTGATCTTGTTATCAAACTTGGGTATGCAACGGAAAATCACAGGCGGAGCTAAAGACACTTATATAAGCTGACATTACAGACACAGGGAAAGATATGTGGATGGTCCTCTCGGCGCCCCTGAATTTAGAAACAAACTGCAAACCAAGGGTCCACACTCATTCAAAAGGTTGAAACCAGAATAAACTGGTTCTTCTCTAATTCCCTGCCATCGTGTGTTCAATTTGCAGACCACGAAATTTTCTACATGCATAAAAAATAGTCTAATATTCAACATGTTTATTTGAGATTCTTCATGATAAGTCAAAGCTTGTCCATCATGCTCTGAATGAAGACCAGATGATGTCAAAGCAGTACTTATCCGCGGTTCTGTTTGAATCGCAGGGGAGTTTGTATGTCACGACGAACGCTGCGAACAACCATATAGGGAAACATAGGTCGTATTCAGCGGACGAAAGCGTTGGCAAACTGTAGTAGAAAAGTCCGGTGGCATACGCGCTACCAACTCAACATGTTTTAGAGCGGTCACCATTTTTGGGAGCGCTTTTGATTTATGCTAGGTAGCAGTAGCGGAAGAAGCGAAATTGGTAAAAGTATATGCTGTCTATGGTATTTGTTCTGTGATGGTATTATCATAAAAGAGGTATTGTCATACTTCTCAAAAATTATTTCTCCATAATCTTTGTTACTAATGATTTATAGAAAATGGCTTGCCAGCAAACGTTCAACATGTTCCCAAATTCTATTGCTACCGATTGGTAGCGGAAGGGCTTAGCGCTACGTCCGCTAAATGCGACCATTGCCAGGACATCACCCGAGGATCACCCAAGTCCTAACAACAAAGTATGTCTATTGATACCAGAAGAATTTTATTGAGTGACGATAGCACCAAACATACATTATTGGGTAGAGATTCTGTTTTTTTCCGTCTCATATTTTCGAAACGCGTTCGTTAATATCGTTAGAGATCATTTCAAGAATTTGGTAGTCCCACAACATCAAATGAATTTTTGATACTTTCGCAGACATATAAAGAGAAACTCACATTGCATCGTCGAAGCACGCCATTTTACCATTACGAATATGATTCATTCTATCCATCAGTATACAGTATACTCGCAACCTATCTTTGAATACAATACAATGTGTGAGAGTATACAGGATACTGAAATTCGATTAGAACGAATAAAAACCCACTTTGTATGAACTCGAGGCTTGTATTTCCAAGTGCTTCACATATTCCATGTCTATACCATGTCATCTGGGAACTGATGAAATATCTCAACGGATACAAAATTGAGTAGACGCCATTTAAAAATGTAAGAAACTGCTGGGTAACACGACCGTGAGTGAGGTTCCTTACTTGGTTGTCGTCAACTATTTACCGAGAAATCCTGATCTTGTTATCAAACTTAGGTTTGCAACGGAATGATTTCAGGCGGAGCTAGAAGAATTTTATAGGGTGGGGATAGCACCAAAACTATATTATTGTGTAGAGATAATTATTTCGGTTTTTTCCGTCTAATATTCTCAAAACGTGTTCGTTAATATCCTGAGAGATCATTTCAGGAATTTGGTAGTTTGATACTTTCGCAGACATATAAGAGAAACTCGCATTGCATCGTCTAAGCACGCCATTTTAACATTACGAATATGCGTTATTCTATCCATCAGTATATACTCGCAACCTATCTCTGGATACAATAAAATGTGTGAGAGCATTCAGGATACTGAAATTCGATTAGAATGAATAAAAACCCACATTGTATGAACTCGAGGCTTGCATCCCCAAGCGCTTCACACATTCCATGTCTTTACCCCAGCTACGTAATTTCTATGTCATCTGGGGTACTGATGAAATATCTCAACGGATACAAAATTGAGTAGACGCCATTTGAAAATGTAAAACTGCTGGGTAACACGACCGTGAGTGAGGTTTAGTGAAATCTTGTTATCGTTATACTTCTATTCCCTACTTGGTTGTCGTCAACTGTTTACCGAGAAATCCTGATCTTGTTATCAAACTTAGATTTGCAACGGAAAGATTT
Organism: Propylea japonica; assembly: GCA_013421045.1. Taxonomy (NCBI): domain Eukaryota; kingdom Metazoa; phylum Arthropoda; class Insecta; order Coleoptera; family Coccinellidae; genus Propylea; species Propylea japonica. The sequence continues at coordinate 46,559,433 of CM024246.1, forward strand.
CAGGCGGAGCTAGAAGCACTAATATTAGCTGACATTACAGATATCAGGAAACATATATGGATGGTCCTCTCGGCGCCCCTGAATTTAGAAACAAACTGCAAACCGCAAACCAAGGGTCTACACTCATTCAAAAAGGTTGAAACTCTTGTTAATAAGAGTATTTCTTTTTATACTTGAAGAATTTCATACGGTGGGGATCTCAGCAAACATACATTATTGGGTGGAGATAATTATTTGTGTTTTTTCCGTCTTATATTCTCAAAACGTGTTCGTTAATATCCTGAGAGATTATTTCAGGCATTTGGTAGTCCCACAACCTCAAATGAGATTTTGATACTTTCGCAGACATATAAAGGAAAACTCACATTGCATTGTCGAAGCATGCCATTTTACCATTACGAATCTGCTTCATTATATCCATCAGTATACAGTATACTCGCAACCTATCTTTGGATATAATACAATGTGTGAGAGAATACAGGATACTGAAATTCGATTAGAACGAATAAAAACCCACATTGTATGAACTCGAGGCTTGCATTTCCAAGTGCTTCACATATTCCATGTCTATACCATGTCATCTGGGAACTGATGAAATATCTCAACGGATACAAAATTGAGTGGACGCCATTTGAAAATGTAAGAAACTGCTGGGTAACACGACCGTGAGTGAGGTTACTTACTTGGTTGTCGTCAACTATTTACCGAGAAATCCTGATCTTGTTATCAAACTTAGGTTTGCAACGGAATTATTTCAGGCGAAGCTAGAGGCACTAATATTAGCTGACATTACAGATATCAAGAAACATATATGGATGGTCCTCTCGGCGCCCCTGAATTTAGAAATAAACTGCAAACCGCAAACCAAGGGTCTACACTCATTCAAAAAGGCTGAAACTGTTGTTAATAAGATAAACTGGCTCTTCTCTAATTCCCTGTCATCGTATGTTCACTTTGCAGACCACGAAATTTTTCTACATGCATAAAAAAGTCTAATATTCAACATGTTGATTTGAGATTCTTGATGATAAGTCAAAGCTTGTCTATCATGCTTTAAATGAAAACCACATGATGTCGAAGCAGAGTTATTCGCGGTACTGTTTGAATGGTAAAGAACTTTTTAGGTTACGACGAACGCTACGATGAACCATGTAGGGAACATTGCAAGACCAACCAGGACATCACCCAAGGAATCCAAGTCCAAACAATGAAGTACGTCTGTTTATACCAGAAGAATTTTATAGAGTGGGGATAGCACCAAACCTACATTATTGGGTAGAGATAATTATTTCGGTTTTTTCCGTCTAATATTCTCAAAACGTGTTCGTTAATATCCTGAGAGATCATTTCAGGAATTTGGTAGTTTGATACTTTCGCAGACATATAACGAGAAACTCACATTGCATCGTCTAAGCACGCCATTTTACCATTACGAATATGCTTCATCTATCCATCAGTATATACTCGCAACCTATCTCTGGATACAATAAAATGTGTGAGAGCATTCAGGATACTGAAATTCGATTAGAATGAATAAAAATCCACATTGTATGAACTCGAGGCTTGCATCCCCAAGCGCTTCACACATTCCATGTCTTTACACCCCAGCTACGTAATTTCCATGTCTCTGGGGTACTGATGAAATATCTCAACGGATACAAAATGGAGTAGACGCCATTTGAAAATGCAAGAAACTGCTGGGTAATACGACCGTGAGTGAGGTTTAGTGAAATCTTGTTATCGTTATACTTCTATTCCTTACTTGGTTGTCGTCAACTGTTACCGAGAAATCCTGATCTTGTTATCAAACTTAGGTTTGCAACGGAAAGATTTCAGACGGAGCTAGAGGCACTAACATTAGCTGACATTACAGATATCAGGAACATATATGGATGGTCCTCTAGGCGCCCCTGAATTTAGAAACAAACTGCAAACTGCAAACCAAGGGTCTACACTCATTCAAAAAGGTTGAAAATGTTGTTAATAAGAATAAACTGGCTCTTCTGTAATTCCCTGTCATCGTGTATTCAATTTGCAGACCACGAAATTTTCTACATGCATAAAGAAGTCTAATATTCAACATGTTGATTTGAGATCTTGATGATAAGTCAAAGCTTGTCTATCATGCTTTGAATGAAAACCACATGATGTCGAAGCAGAGTTATTCGCGGTACCTACTGTTTGAATGGTAAGGAACTTTTTAGGTTACGACGAACGCTACGAAGAACCATGTAGGGAAACATTGCAAGACCAACCAGGACATCACCCAAGGAATCCAAGTCCAAACAATGAAGTAGGTACGTCTGTTTATACTAGAAGAATTTTAAAGAGTGGAGATAGCACCAAACCTACATTATTGGGTAGAGATAATTATTTCGGATTTTTCCGTCTAATATTCTCAAAACGTGTTCGTTAATATCCTGAGAATCATTTCAGGAATTTGGTAGTTTGATACTTTCGCAGACATATAAAGAGAAACTCACATTGCATCGTCTAAGCACGCCATTTTAACATTACGAATATGCTTCATTCTATCCATCAGTATATACTCGCAACCTATCTCTGGATACAATAAAATGTGTGAGAGCATTCAGGATACTGAAATTCGATCAGAACGAATAAAAACTCACATTGTATGAACTCGAGGCTTGCATCCCCAAGCGCTTCACACATTCCATGTCTTTACCCCAGCTACGTAATTTCCATGTCATCTGGGGTACTGATGAAATATCTCAACGGATACAAAATTGAGTAGACGCCATTTGAAAATGTAAGAAACTGCTGGGTAACACGACCGTGAGTGAGGTTTAGTGAAATCTTGTTATCGTTATACTTCTATTCCTTACTTGGTTGTCGTCAACTATTTACCGAGAAATCCTGATCTTGTTATCAAACTTAGGTTTGCAACGGAAAGATTTCAGGCGGAGCTAGAGGCACTAATATTAGCTGACATTACAGATATCAGGAAACATATATGGATGGTCCTCTCGGCGCCCCTGAATTTGGAAACAAACTGCAAACTGCAAACCAAGGGTCTACACCCATTCAAAAAGGTTGAAACTCTTTTTAATAAGAATAAACTGGTACTTCTCTAATTCTCTAATAGTCTAATATTCAACAACATGTTGATTTGAGATTCTTGATGATAAGTCAAAGCTTGTCTATCAATCTCTGAACGAAGACCACATTATGTCAAAGCAGTATTTATTCGCGGTACTGTTTGAATGGGACTTAAGGAAGTTTGTAGGTCACGACGAACCCTACGAACAACCATGTAGAGAAACATTGCAAGACCTACCAGGACTTCACCGAGGAATCCAAGTCCAAACAACGAAGTATTTCTTTTTATACTTGAAGAATTTCATACGGTGGGGATCTCAACAAACATACATTATTGGGTGGAGATAATTATTTCTGTTTTTTCCGTCTTATATTCTCAAAACGTGTTTGTTAATATCCTGAGAGGTTATTTCAGGCATTTGGTAGTCCCACAACCTCAAATGAGATTTTGATACTTTCGCAGACATATAAAGGAAAACTCACATTGCATCGTCGACGCACGCCATTTTACCATTACGAATATGCTTCATTCTATCCATCAGTATATAGTATACTCGCAACCTATCTTTGGATACAAAACAATGTGTGAGAGAATCCAGGATACTGAATTTCGATTAGAACGAATAAAAACCCACATTGTATGAACTCGAGGCTTGCATCCCCAAGCGCTTCACACATTCCATGTCTTTACCCCAGCTACGTAATTTCCATGTCATCTGGGGTACTGATGAAATATCTCAACGGATACAAAATTGAGTAGACGCCATTTGAAAATGTAAGAAACTGCTGGGTTATACGACCGTGAGTGAGGTTTAGTGAAATCTTGTTATCGTTATACTTCTATTCCTTACTTGGTTGTCGTCAACTATTTACCGAGAAATCCTGATCTTGTTATCAAACTTGAGTATGCAACGGAAAATAACAGGCAGAGCTAAAGACTCCAATTGGAGGTGACATTACAGACATAGGAAAACATAATATATGCACTCTAAGAAATTTTTGAACACCAGCCAACACCCGCTGACACGTGCCGTATTTCCGCAGAGGTCCTGATTTTTTGGTGTTATTTCGCACCTTCTAAAATAACACCGACGTTCGAAAATTTTCTGGTGTGTTTCATGATTTCAAGGAGTTGCTTTTTCATATAAATAAAACAACTTTGACACTGAAGCGAGTGTGATTTTCATTCGGTTCTTTACGACTTTGCACTTGTTTGGTGTTAAATCACACTAGAGCGGTGTGATCTCAAATGATCATCCAGTGTGTTTTGACACTGACTCAGTTATTTTTCACAATTTATTAGTGTGAAATAATATACGAGTTAGATCGGTTTCGGTGTGAAATCGCACCGTTTCAGTCTTAATTTGCACTAGCTTAGTGAGGTTGCAATAACCTGTTCGGTGCTATTAATAATAATATTCAGCACTGACTTAGTTGAGACGAGAAATGACGAATTTATATCTGAAATTAAGAAATGCAATTCAGCGATTTGAATATCAGATTTTAATACATAGGTTCTTTCGAAGCTAAAATAATGCATCATGAACCATAAATTATTAATTATTATGTAGCTAAGTACTTATACTCCCTATGTTAATTTTTGTTCTGCAATTGTTATTCATTAAAAATCTTTTAGTGTATTCTTTTGCTGTGCAGGTTTTTAAAACAATTCAATTTTCATTCACAATGAAAGATTACAACAATATTTGTTGCCAAAACAAAAAACATTTTCCTGTTGATAAAATATATTGTCTTTACACTGATAAATATATAATGAACAGATAGATATGTACCTGATGGTAGACCAAGTGAGGAGTTGACAGTAGAGGTATCTCCCAAAAATACTCTAAGGAAAGGCTTCAACTAGCTTGAAAAAAGATCAGATTTTGTCCTCGAATCATCAGGCAAAATGAACTTTTCTATATATCCAAAACAAATTTTCACGCATTTCACTTTCTTCACCTCAATCAATTTCACACTTTCGATTCATCATCACAAAGGCACATACAAGAAACAGAAATAGATAAGAAGGTAAAACCATTGGCAAGTCCTGATTTGACTATGCTGAGGACTCTTTGTAGAGCCGCCAAGAATTGGAACTATTGCTATTAACATTGTTGCCAAAGGTATTCGATTGGAATAATCAGTTCATCAGACACCATGGTTCTAACTGTGTGACCGCTCATAATTTGGCAATATCTGGCAACCATGTAAAAATACTGAAGACAAACTAAAGTAAACGTATGGGTTTTTCATATTTTTGGTGCTTATTTTGATTCAGTTGGTGTAAATTTTGAAACATGATTTGGCCGAAAAACACCAGGTGCTTTTTTTGTTTCTACAAGCTTCAGAAGTAACACCTGATCATTTCTGTGAAATTAATATTTGAAACTTCCAACATGCAGTGTATATTTTCACCCAAGAGATGATTTTCTGATTTATGGAGCAATTTGTTTGTAAGATTGGTGTTAAAGCTTGATAAACACAGTGTGTTTTCAAATATTTTTCTATTAATTCTTGATTTTGTTTCTGTTTGTGATAATGTTTCATGAATCACACCACATAACACTATATTCTCATAATTCCGATAAAAATGATAAAATGTGATATAAAAAAGAAAAAATATGCTTGATAGTTTAGTATTAGCATTCACACCGGGATTTTTTTTAGAGTGTGGGATGGTCCTCTAGGCGCCCCTGAATTAGAAACAAACTGCAAACCGCAAAACCAAGGGTCTACACTCATTCAAAAAGGTTGAAACTGATGTTAATAAGAATAAACTGGTTCTTCTCTTATTCCCTGTCATCGTGTGTTCAATTTGTAGACCCCGAAATTTTCTGCATGTCTAAAAAATGGTCTAATACTTAACATGTTGATTTGAGATTCTTGATAATAATAAGTCTAAGCTTGTCCATCATGCTTTGAATGAACACCACATGATGTCAAAGCAGTACTAATTCGCTGTACTGTTAGAATGGTAAGGAAGTTTGTAGGTCACGACGAACGCTACGAACAACCATGTATAGGGAAACATTACAAGACCTACCAGGACATCACCCGAGGAACCCGAAACAGAAGTCCAAACAACGAAGTATGTCTGTTTTTATCAGAAGAATTTTATAGAGTAGGGATAGCACCAAACATACGTTATTGGGTAGAGATAATTATTTCTTTTTTCTCCGTCTTATATTCTCAAAACGTGTTTGTTAATATCCTGAGAGATCATTTCAGGAATTTGGTAGTCCTACAACCTCAAATGAGTCTTTTATACTTTCGCAGACATATAAAGAGAAACTCACATTGCATCGTCTAAGCACGCCATTTTAACATTACGAATATGCTTCATTCTATCCATCAGTATATACTCGCAACCTATCTCTGGATACAATAAAATGTGTGAGAGCATTCAGGATACTGAAATTCGATTAGAACGAATAAAAACCCACATTGTATGAACTCGAGGCTTGCATCCCCAAGCGCTTCACACATTCCATGTCTTTACCCCAGCTACGTAATTTCCATGTCATCTGGGGTACTGATGAAATATCTCAACGGATACAAAATTGAGTAGACGCCATTTGAAAATGTAAGAAACTGCTGGGTTACACGACCGTGAGTGAGGTTTAGTGAAATCTTGTTATCGTTATACTTCTATTCCTTACTTGGTTGTCGTCAACTATTTACCGAGAAATCCTGATCTTGTTATCAAACTTAGATTTGCAACGGAAAGATTTCAGGCGGAGCTAGAGGCACTAATATTAGCTGACATTACAGATATCAGGAAACATATATGGATGGTACTCTCGGCGCCCCTGAATTTAGAAACAAACTGCAAACCGCAAACCAAGGGTCTACACCCATTCAAAAAGGTTGAAACTCTTGTTAATAAGAGTATTTCTTTTTATACTTGAAGAATTTCATACGGTGGGGATCTCAGCAAACATACATTATTGGGTGGAGATGATTATTTCTGTTTTTTCGTCTTATATTCTCAAAACGTGTTCGTTAATATCCTGAGAGATTATTTCAGGCATTTGGTAGTCCCACAACCTCAAATGAGATTTTGATACTTTCGCAGGCATATAAAGGAAAACTCACATTCCATTGTCGAATCATGCCATTTTACCATTACGAATCTGCTTCATTATATCCATCAGTATACAGTATACTCGCAACCTATCTTTGGATACAATACAATGTGTGAGAGAATACAGGATACTGAAATTCGATTAGAACGAATAAAAACCCACTTTGTATGAACTCGAGGCTTGCATTTCCAAGTGCTTCACATATTCCATATCTTTACCCCATCTACGTAATTTCCATGTCATCTGGGGTACTGATGAAATTCTCAACGGATACAAAATTGAGTAGACGCCATTTGAGAATGTAAGAAACTGCTGGGTTACACGACCGTGAGTGAGGTTTAGTGAAATCTTGTTATCGTTATACTTCTATTCCCTACTTGGTTGTCGTCAACTATTTACCGAGAAATCCTGATCTTGTTATCAAACTTAGGTTTGCAACGGAGAGATTTCAGGCGGAGCTAGAGGCCTAATATTAGCTGACATTACAGATATCAGGAAACATATTGGATGGTCCTCTCGGCGCCCCTGAATTTAGAAACAAACTGCAAACTGCAAACCAGGGGTCTACTCTACACTCATTCAAAAAGGTTGAAACTGTTGTTAATAAGAATAAACTGTCTCTTCTCTAATTCCCTGTCATCGTGTGTTCAATTTGCAGATCACGAAATTTTCTAAATGCATAATGAAGTCTAACATTCAACATGTTGATTTGAGATTCTTGACGATAAGTCAAAGCTTGTCTATCATGCTTTGAATGAAAATCACATGATGTCGAAGCAGAGTTATTCGCGGTACTGTTTGAATGGTAAGGAACTTTTTAGGTTACCACGAACGCTACGAAGAACCATGTAGGGAAACATTGCAAGACCAACCAGGACATCACCCAAGGAATCCAAGTCCAAACAATGAAGTACGTCTGTTTATACCAGAAGAATTTTATAGAGTGGAGATAGCACCAAACCTACATTATTGGGTAGAGATAATTATTTCGGTTTTTTCCGTCTAATATTCTTAAAACGTGTTCATTAATATCCTGAGAGATCATTTCAGGAATTTGGTAGTTTGATACTATCGCAGACATATAAAGAAAAATTCACATTGCATCGTCTAAGCACGCCATTTTACCATTACGAATATGCTTCATTCTATCCATCAGTATATACTCGCAACCTATCTCTGGATACAATAAAATGTGTGAGAGCATTCAGGATACTGAAATTCTATTAGAATGAATAAAAACCCACATTGTATGAACTCGAGGCTTGCATCCCCAAGCGCTTCACACATGCCATGTCTTTACCCCAGCTACGTAATTTCCATGTCATCTGGGGTACTGATGAAATATCTCAACGGATACAAAATTGAGTAGACGCCATTTGAAAATGTAAGAAACTGCTGGTGATACGACCGTGAGTGAGGTTTAGTGAAATCTTGTTATCGTTATACTTCTATTCCCTACTTGGTTGTCGTCAACTATTTACCGAGAAATCCTGATCTTGTTATCAAACTTAGGTTTGCAACGGAAAGATTTCAGGCGAAGCTAGAGGCACTAATATTAGCTGACATTACAGATATCAGGAAACATATATGGATGGTCCTCTCGGCGCCCCTGAATTTGGAAACAAACTGCAAACTGCAAACCAAGGGTCTACACCATTCAAAAAGGTTGAAACTCTTGTTAATAAGAATAAACTGGCACTTCTCTAATTCTCTAATAGTCTAATATTCAACAACATGTTGATTTGAGATTCTTGATGATAAGTCAAAGCTTGTCTATCAATCTCTGAACGAAGACCACATTGTGTCAAAGCAGTATTTATTCGCGGTACTGTTTGAATGGGACTTAAGAAGTTTGTAGGTCACGACGAACCCTACGAACAACCATGTAGAGAACATTGCAAGACCTACCAGGACTTCACCCGAGGAATCCAAGTCCAAACAACTTGAAGAATTTCATACGGTGGGGATCTCAACAACATACATTATTGGGTGGAGATAATTATTTCTGTTTTTTCCGTCTTATATTCTCAAAACGTGTTTGTTAATATCCTGAGAGGTTATTTCAGGCATTTGGTAGTCCCACAACCTCAAATGAGATTTTGATACTTTCGCAGACATATAAAGAGAAACTCACATTGCATCGTCGAAGCACGCCATTTTACCATTACGAATATGCTTCATTCTATCCATCAGTATACAGTATACTCGCAACCTATCTTTGGATACAATACAATGTGTGAGAGAATACAGGATACTGAAATTCGATTAGAACGAATAACAACCCACATTGTATGAACTCGAGGCTTGTATTTCCAAGTGCTTCACATAGTCCATGTCTATACCATGTCATCTGGGAACTGATTGAAATATCTCAACGGATACAAAATTGAGTAGACGCCATTTGAAAATGTAAGAAACTGCTGGGTAACACGACCGTGAGTGAGGTTCCTTACTTGGTTGTCGTCAACTATTTACCGAGAAATCCTGATCTTGTTATCAAACTTAGGTTTGCAACGGAATGATTTCAGGCGGAGCTAGAGGCACTAATATTAGCTGACATTACAGACACAGGGAAAGATATATGGATGGTCCTCTCGGCGCCCCTGAATTTAGAAACAAACTGCAAACTGCAAACCAACGGTCTACACTCATTCAAATAGGTTGAAACTGTTGTTAATAAGAATAAACTGGCTCTTCTCTAATTCCCTGTCATCGTATGTTCAATTTGCAGACCACGAAATTTTCTACATGCATAAAAAAGTCTAATATTCAACATGTTGATTTGAGATTCTTGATGATAAGTCAAAGCTTGTCTATCATGCTTTGAATGAAAACCACATGATGTCGAAGCAGAGTTATTCGCGGTACTGTTTGAATGGTAAGGAACTTTTTAGGTTACGACGAACGCTACGGAGAAACCATATAGGGAAACGTTGCAAGACCAACCAGGACATCACCCAAGGAATCCAAGTCCAAACAATGAAGTACGTCTGTTTATACCAGAAGAATTTTATAGAGTGGGGATAGCACCAAACCTACATTATTGGGTAGAGATAATTATTTCGATTTTCCGTCTAATATTCTCAAAACGTGTTCGTTAATATCCTGAGAGATCATTTCAGGAATTTGGTAGTTTGATACTTTCGCAGACATATAAAGAGAAACTCACATTGCATCGTCTAAGCACGCCATTTTAACATTACGAATATGCTTCATTCTATCCATCAGTATATACTCGCAACATATCTTTGGATACAATAAAATGTGTGAGAGAATTCAGGATACTGAAATTCGATTAGAACGAATAAAAACCCACATTGTATGAACTCGAGGCTTACATCCCCAAGCGCTTGACATATTCCATGTCTTTACCCCAGCTACGTAATTTCCATGTCATCTGGGGTACTGATGAAATATCTCAACGGAAACAAAATTGAGTAGGCGCCATTTGAAAATGTAAGAAGCTGCTGGGTACACGACCGTGAGTGAGGTTTAGTGAAATCTTGTTATCGTTATACTTCTATTCCTTACTTGGTTGTCGTCAACTATTTACCGAGAAATCCTGATCTTGTTATCAAACTTGGGTATGCAACGGAAAATGACAGGCAGAGCTAATGACTCTAATTTAAGGTGACATTACAGACATGGGAACATATGTGGATGGTCCTCTCGGCGCCCCTGAATTAGTAGAAACAAACTGCGAACAGCAAACCAAGGGTCTATACTCATTCAAAAAGGTTGTAACTCTTGTTAATAAGAATAGACTGGTTTTCTCTAATTCCCTGTCATTGTGTGTTCAATTTTTAGACCACGAAATTTTCTACATGCATATAAAATAGTCTAATATTGAACATGTTGATTTGAGATTCTTGATGATAAGTCAAAGCTTGTGCATCATGCTCTGAATGAAGACCACATGATGTCAAAGCAGTACTTATTCGCGGTACTGTTTGGATGGTAAGAAAGTTTGTAGGTCACGACGAACGCTACGAACAACTATGTTGGGAAACATTGCAAGACCTACCAGGACCTCACCCGAGGAATCCTAGTCCAAACAACGAAGTATTTCTCTTTATACCAGAAGAATTCTATAGAGTGGGGATAACACCAAATATACATTATTGGGTAGAGATAATTATTTTTGTTTTTTCATCTCATTCTCAAAACGTGTTCATTAATATCCTGAGAAATCATTTCAGGAATTTGAAGGTCCCACAACCTCAAATGAGTTTTTGATACTTTCGCAGACATATAAAGAGAAACTCACATGCATTGTCGAAGCACGCCATTTTACCATTACAAATATGCTTCATTCTATCCATCAGTATATACTCGCAACTTATCTTTGGAATCAATAAAATGTGTGAGAGTATTCAGGATAGTGAAATTCGATTAGAACGAATAAAAACCCACATTGTATGAACTCGAGGCTTGCATTTCCGAGTGCTTCACATATTCCATGTCTTTACTGAGCTACATAATTTCCGTCTGATCTGGGTACAGATGAATTATCTCAACGGATACAAATTAAGTACACGCCATTCAAAATCGGGAAACTTCTTTGTAACACGACCGTAAGTGGAGATTTTGTGAAATCTTGTTATCGTTGCACTTCTATTCCTTACTTGGTGTCGTCAACTATTTACCGAGAAATCCTGATCTTGTTATCAAACTTGGATATACAACGGAAAAATTTCAGACGGAGCTAAAGACACTAAATTAGCTGGCATTACAGACATAGGGAAACATATATGGATGGTCCTCTCGACGCCCCTGAATTTAGAAACAAACTGCAAACCGCAAACCAAGGTCTACACTCATTCAAAAAGGTTGAAACTGATGTTAATAAGAATAAACTGGTTCTTCTCTTATTCCCTGTCATCGTGTGTTCAATTTGTAGACCCCGAAATTTTCTGCATGTCTAAAAAATGGTCTAATACTTAACATTACAACTTGATTTGAGATTCTTGATAATAAGTCTAAGCTTGTCCATCATGCTTTGAATGAACACATGATGTCCAAAGCAGTACTAATTCGCTGTACTGTTAGAATGGTAAGGAAGTTTGTAGGTCACGACGAACGCTACGAACAACCATGTATAGGGAACATTACAAGACCTACCAGGACATCACCCGAGGAATCCGAAACAGAAGTTCAAACAACGAAGTATGTCTGTTTTTATCAGAAGAATTTTATAGAGTAGGGATAGCACCAAACATACGTTATTGGGTAGATATAATTATTTCTTTTTTCTCCGTCTTATATTCTCAAAACGTGTTTGTTAATATCCTGAGAGATCATTTCAGGAATTTGGTAGTCCCACAACCTCAAATGAGTCTTTTATACTTTCGCAGACATATAAAGAGAAACTCACATTGCATCGTCGAAGCACGCCATTTTACCATTATGCTTATGCTTCATTCTATCCATCAGTATATACTCGTAACCTATCTTTGGATACAATACAATGTGTGAGAGAATCCAGGATACTAAAATTCGATTAGAACGAATAAAAACCCACATTGTATGAACTCGAGGCTTGCATTTCCAGTGCTTCACATATTCCATGTCTATACCCCAGCTACGTAATTTCCATGTCATCTGGGATCTGATGAAATATCTCAGCGGATACAAAATTGAGTAGACGCCATTTAAAATCGTATAGGAAACTGCTATGCTACACGACCGTGAGTGAGGTCATTGTATAAGGATTCCTTATACAATGGTGAGGTAGTGAAATCTTGTTATCTGAAATTCTATTCCTAACTCGGTTGTCGTCAACTATTCACCAAGAAATCCCGATCTTGTTATCAAAGTTTGCAACGAATTTGTTTGAACAACGGAAAAATTAGGAAACATATTGGATGCTCCTCTCGGTGCCTCTGAATTAGAAACCAACTTTAAACCACAAACCAAGGATCTACACTCATTGAAAAGTATTCATACTGTCGTTACACACTAAAAATAAACATAATCGTCTCTAGTTATCTCTCATTGTGTGTTAAATTGAAAGAATTTGAATCATATGAATTGAATAGATCAAAAATAGATGAAAGTCATCGATTGCTTTTCAGGGACTTTCAAAATGAAAAGCATTATTTGCTTTTCTGAAAGTTGAGAGACAGCTGGCGAATGCTTGGCAAAACGTCGAACAGAAGAAGTAAATATGATGGAAACCGAAAAATAATGTATGTACCGCCAATACTTTATTAATTTTCGGAACAGAAAACTGTGAGATTGTTATAAGAGATAATGAAAGAAGAGAATAATATTAATCGATTGAAATCAAACAATATTAAACTCATACTTCAGAGCTAATCTCATCTTCGTTCAAGGTAAAATGCAAGGAAATGGTATCAAACAGAGTACCTATGGATAGCCTTTCGTCCTTATTAGGCCTCATCAGTACATGATAGCTCTGAATGATACAAAGTATTTCTTGGAACTTAAAACGAAATGGCACCTTCGCTGCTTGTTTGTTTTGAAGTAGCACTCACGATAAGGTGTTTCTGGCACTCAACTCTTCATGTGACACACACACCTGTTTTTTCCTTATCGTAATTAAGCATAATTTTTTTTCTATTATGGGAGTGCCGAAAAAATTCAGTTAAGTAGGCAACAAGGTTCCTTAAATCTAGATTGCTGGTTACTCAGAAATCAAAGGAAACGAAAGGCTAACACACTAGAGAGAAAAGGAACACAAACGTCACTTACTGATAGAGAAGCATTCTGGAGGAATCATCTGAAGATGGATCATTCCAAAAAGTTCCTTCGAAACTTTAAAACAGTAAGGTCGGAAAAGTATTTGGATCTTTGTTAGATTAAGTAACGCCTCCCCACTGACTTTATAACAGGATATTGTCGACTAGGGAAGCATATGAAGATAATTGACTAAACAGAAACTGATGGGTGTGTATGTAAGAGTAGAAAACTTCTGTCGCGTTGAAGTTTTGTAACTGGTTGTGACGTAGTTGTGAAAATATCTCTGATGGAGGCACAATAGATAAATATAGTCGTTTGTTCATAATATAACAAGCTGTCCCGGTAGACATTGTTTCGCCATCAATCTACATTATTTGTAGAAAATACTTCTCCACTTTTCTGGTCATATTTCTGTCGACTACGAATCTGCAACCTTCTCTTTGTTCAAATCTTCTTTGATGATTTCTTTCATTTCTCGACTCTTGCAATTGTGTTGCACGTAACAGCGCCATCTGCATTTTCTTGTTGGATTTGTTCTTCTGATCTTGTGCTTTTTCATCTTGCAAGACTCCAAAATGGTTTATTCTAAGCCTTAAGTTTGCCTTTTTGCGTCTTGCTGGCATTTTGGTTGTACTTAAATCTAAATTTGACAATAATATTCAACCCTTCAAACTTATTGACATTCATCGTAGTGCAATCTATTATGACCAGCGTTGTGAATTCTGTGGCCAAGAATAAATTTTTCTCATCTTTTATGGGCCCCACTCACTTCGTTCTTCTCCGCCGTTTTTACCCGACGGTTTAAAAACGGTCGGGTAAAACTGCCGCAAAAACGAAGTGTATGGGCTAAAAACGGCGCACTTGCCCGTCGTTGCAAATTTCAGACGAGGCCTGATTTTCGTCCGTTCTCTTGACGTTTTTAACCGTCGGGTAAAAACGGCGGAGAAGAACGAAGTGAGTGGGGCCCTTTAAACTTTCCCCAGATCTTCACGAACATTTCAGGGCCAAGATATGATGAATCTGTTCATCCGTTCTCCAGTTTCAGCGAGACTAACGAACAGCAATTGATTTTTATACACTGTGGTTCTGTGAACAATTTTTTTGATCCCATAACTTTATTATTAGAGGTTGAAAATAACCCCTTATGATTTTCCTTCAGAATTTGTTTACGTGGGATAGATTTTCTAAAAAATAAAATTCTCTTACCTACTGTTTCCATTCAATTCTGGAAAACAATCTGTTACAAAATTTCGATACAGTCGATACTTTCCTCGGAAAAAATAAAAATATTCAAGCAGTTATAATAACTATTCATTCATTTCATCGTATATTCCATGAAGTGAAAATTTGAGAAATTTTTCATGCTCAAAATTGGTTTTTTCCGTTATGCTTATTATTCGAAAGAAAGTTATATTTGTGATTTTGAAATATTACGGATATATGTCATAGAGATACAATATCTTAGAATATTCATTCTATGGAACACTTATACGATGAAATGGAATGAACAGTGATCATAACTGCTTGTAAGATTTTATTTTTCTCGAGAAAAGTATCGACTGTACCGAAATTTGAAAGAAACTTTTTTCTCCAGAAATGGATGGTAAACATTGAGAGCATTTTATTTTTCGAAAATCTATCCCACGAAAACAAATTTTAAACGAAAACCATATGAGGCTGTGTTTTTCAACCCCTTATTTTAGAGTTATAAGATCTGAAAAAATTGTGTGAGTAACATCAACTCAGTGCTTTATATTCATATGACTAAGTATTTTTAAGAAACCGTAAAAGAATTAAGAACTGTCAAGTCCTCATCGCCTTCCACAGGCTATATCTTGGAAGGAGGGTCGATTTCAAAAAAAATTATATAAACCCCTGCTTATTTTCATCGAGAAATAACCTCCCAAAGTCCTCGCATTTGTTTACAGACATGCTGTATCAATAAAGAGATTCATTATTATAAGATCGCAGTGGAATGTCCCCCTCAACAATATACAATCACGAACTACAGGTATATTATACCTAAATATTATTTATAATGAGACGATCTCCAGGTCGATAAAATCACGAATAATAATTTCGATGTTCCACCTAATTCGTTGCCTGTTTTTTTTCAAGTGGCACTCGAAAACAGTCTTCACGATGAGGTGATTCCGGCATTCAACGAAGAATGTCAAAGTTAGAACTACACCTTTTACAGTTGTAATTCAGAAAATCAAAGTTCAATTTCAGAAAAGGGAACATGTATTTCAGAATAGGAATATGTAATTCAGAAAACAGAAATTGAATTTCAGAATAGTTAATTCAATTTCAGAAAAGCGAAATTGAAATTCAGATTAGGAAGTTGTATTTCAGAAAAACAAAGTTGTAATTCAGAATAGTGAATTGAAATTCAGAAATGACAAATTCAATTTCAGAAAAGGAAAATTGTAATTCACAAGTTATAAATTGAATTTCAGAAAATGTATAGATATATGTACTATATAACATAGATATAAATAGGTACATATTCATGTTCATTATATCTTGAGTACATGCGACCAATTCTGAATTACAATTTCCCATTTCTGAATTTCAATCACCAATTCTGAATTATAGTTTATATTTTCTGAAATTCAAATTACCCTTTCTGAATTACATATCACTATTCTGAAATTCAAATTACGCTTTCTGAATTACATATCACTATTCTGAAATTCAAATCACCATTTCTGAATATCAATTTACTATTCTGAATTACAATTTCCATCTTCTGAAATTCAATTTGCTATTCTGAATTACATTTTACGTTTTCTGAATTACATTGGAAAAGGTGTAGTTTCATACTTATTTTCACAATTCAGGATATGCTGTTCTACCGTGTATGTACTCCATAAGTACTAACTCATAATCATGTAGGTACCTAACATTACGACTATCAAACATGTAGCGCCATTAAAATCTTGCGTTTCATTGAACAACCCTCATGTGAAATGTAAAAACCAATCTTCTTTCTTTGATGTAAGTAAGCATGATTTTTCCTCCTCTGATATCCGGTACCTGTAAAACAGCTTTGCTTTCAGCTTGGTGGGTACCTATCCATTTCTTTCTGAGTCTCTGAGCGCTCGTTCTACTTAAACGGGTGCTATATCGTTTTGCCCAATGTCTGTAATTTTAGAATTGAGCCGAAAATGGTCTCAAACGATATGGTTAGACTCCCTGATGACGGATTCGGGGTCAATTCAAATCTGTCCGTGGGGCCGTCAGTTAGCACGGTAACTTCAGGGTGAGTTCGGTTCCCAAATGGGGTTAAGTTCGTTAACCAGCTAAATCGTACAGGGTGTTCCATAAAATATGGCCATTCAAAATTGTTGTTCCTCAATATCTCGGACAAAACGAAACCCATCGAAATGAAATGTTGCGGCCATATCTAATATGGTCATAATGAGCTTCATAACAATACACAATCACAAAGTACAGGTATTATATCTAAATACCATTTATATTGAGACGATCTCCAAGACGATGAAATCACGAATAATAATATCGATGTTCCACCTAATTCGTTGCCTGTTTGTTTTCAAGTGGCACTCGAAAACAGTCTTCACGATAAGGTGATTCCGGCACTCACCGGAGAGCGTTAAAATTAGAATTTGCTCTCCGACTGACCATTATCAGAGTTCATAAATTTTCCAAGAACACCGCCGTTTCTAACTTTTCGCGCCTTGCTTTCAGAGAGAGCTTTATTCAATTTGACGCTCGCACTAAGCGGGTGATAATTTATTACGAAATACCTTGTATTCTAATTATATTCTCAACTTCTTCCCACTTCAAAACGAACTTTTATATAGGATTTTATTAACACCAAATAAAACTCAACGAACGTTTTCCAGACGACCTTACCGGGAACTTTTCCAATTACATCAGGAGAATTTCCGATTATCTGAAGCGTGATCACGAGAATACTTATCATTTCTCTAATTTCTGCGATGGAAAAGGTAATTAATTGCATAATGGGCTGGCGTTGACTTTATACTTTCTTCTGTTCTTCGTATTTTTCAAACGGTTTTTTTTTATATCGTTCAGCTGGCTGTATCGTGTATGGATTGTACAATTTACAATACAGCATTAGTTTTATATTTCTTACATTTATGAAGGGTTTTCCAATAGGAGATATTATTTTGATATTCAAAGAAAAATGCAATTTTTCGGATGTTCTTTCATTATGAAGAAGAAGCCATGCCGTTAATAGTGGAAAATAACATCAGGCAAATGACCACCACGACCACGCTTACAGGACCATATCCTTTTAATGAAATTTTCCATAACCAAATCTCAAAGTGGCTGCCTTATGTCCTCGATAGCCTCACGAATTCCATCTTTGAGGTCTTGAATCGACGCTGGCTATTGGCGTAAACCTTCTCTTTCACGTGGCCTCAAAGGAAGAAGTCGGAAGGTGTTAAATCACAAGATTTCGGTGGTCAATTGTGATCACCTCTTCGAGAGATAACCAATCAGCAAAGACACGACATTGTTGATGATCGGTTGGCTTGAGTTCTTGTGTTAACTGAACTTTGTAAGTCTTGAGACCCCAACCTTTATGCAAAATACGTTGTGATGACTTTTGTGGAATACTCAATTCCAAGGAACGACGAGGAATGGACAAACCTGGGTTTTCTTCAACGGCTACAGCAGCAATATTCTCGGCTGTTCTTGGGCGATGCACGGGTTTTAATCTTCACATCACTAACTTGTCCCAACAGCTCGAATTTTTTCACTAATTTTTTTATTGCGGTCCGACAAGGTGCTTCAAGAAGGTTCTGTGAGCCTATAAATTGAAGATTGTATTCATTTCGATGATTACTATTTTCAATTTATCAATGTTTCAAGGTGCTTCAAGACGACACAAAAATGTTCGAGTTTTACGAACCGTCTCTACCAAATTTTCGCCATTTTTATGGTGAATTTCAAATATTTAAAGGCGTTTTTGTAGCGTGTATCGTTCCATTTATATTAACAGAGTAGTTTCTACTTGTCACATGTCAAAAAATGACAGCTTCGAACGTGCCATCTATCGAAATAACGGGCTATTGAAAATAACACCTCTTATTGAAAAACCCTCTAGATAGCTTTGGAAATGAATACTTATTTGTTAAATAGCGCAATACGTGTCAAAAAGTTGATTGATTTTAATATAAAGAAAAACCTGGAGAATTATAAAGAATCCTCTATGAATTGTCAACTGTTACGATGAAAATAAGCCAGATGGGTTGCAAAAAATTTTTTCCATATAAGCCTCTTCGATTTGGCTTGGCGAGGCCATGAGGCAGCTAATTGCTCAATTCATTATTTTCAAAAAGAATATGATCTTCTGGAATACTTCACTGGTCGGGTGGAAAATAACTCAATATTTTCCGAAACTTCCCAAGGTGGTTCGAAAAACTTATCGAATAGTAAATGGTTAGTGAAAAATAAAGAAACGAGATTTATGCCCTGTTGACTTATACCTTAAACTCATGAAAAAAATCGACAAATCCAACGTAACAACGGACCGAATATCGAAATGGACAACAATATCAGCAGATAATATTGGAATTAGCACAAAAATGTACAAAATAACATACCATTCTCATAGAGCGTCGACCATTTCATCATTGGCCAAAAAAGTATTTAATGAACATGATTTAATCAAAATTACGGGACATTCGAGTGCAAACTACTTAAAACCATATTTACAACTAGATGCAGAACATCCTTTACACTTTATTCAAAATCTTATAGAGGTGAATCATGAATCTGCAGCCATCAAAATCATCACAGAACAGAATCAGAATGATCAAATCTCTAATCAGATAGGATTCCGTCTGCTGTAATCGGAAGGAAAAATCCCCAAATAATTAACTATAGCAATTGTAACTTTTACTTCAAAAATCAATTCAAACATGTTCTAATTAATTATTTCGAAATATTGTTTGTCGCATGAATCGTTATTTTCTTGACTTTCTCAAATGTGGCCGTATAGCTGTTAGACATATTTTCTCGTGATATAGTCATGCCGAATATCAAAGCTCATGAAACATTCAAGTTCGTTGCTTATGGGCCATTTCGCTTATGACATTTTTTCCAAAATTCATTTTTCACAATTGAACTCCAAAACATGAGAAGAAATTTGGCCAAATTTTTAAACCATTTGTTTGATTGCCTCTTAATTTAATCTTTTGAATTACCCATCTATTATTTCCACGTTGTTGGCCTTGAAGTAACTGGAATAAGATATAATCATCAGTTAATCTTAATGACAGAGTTTTCACTAGATCTTCAACTGCCTCGTTACTTTTTGATTTGCTCTTCCATCAAATTTCACTGTTGTATCATGTATTCCCTGATTTCGAATTCAACGTTATCTATGGAAGGTACAGTAACAAAACCACAAACGAGCCAATAAAAGCGTGGATGATAAGGATTATATTAAAACTGAACAATACGCTCAACTCCCCAAGGGTTAAATGGTTTCGTATTTTGAACGCTTGATATTGCATAAAAACGATTCAAATTCGCGAGCGTTTTTGTTTCGCTATTTGCCATTTTCGGGAGCTCCAATGAAACATCACTTCCCCAATTAGAATTCCCCATTCAATGTGAACGAAATTTTAATCTGTATGAATATGGAGGTAAATATACACATCGCGTTGTGAGAGATACATACAGTGGGAACAGGTAATTCGTGAGAGAGGTGTTTTTCGGTATAATACCGAAAATATCGAAGCCGTAGCTTAGAGTGTGCTTAAACATCGTTCTCATGAATTGAACATTTCGAGCACCCGTAGAAACTGTTTTAGTAAGTCAAAATGGTTCATGATGGTTCAAGAATAGAAGCCCCATGACCATCTTCTAATTAGGCCTACAATGATTTGGCCAGAAAATCTTCTTTTCGGATAAAACTCATTTTCATCTTGGTGTTTACATAAATAAGCAAAATGCCGCATATGGGGATTAAAAAACCCACATATTATGACATTAGAAAAGCTAATACACCCGAATAGACACAAGACACTTATGTGTGTTTGGTACAATTGAGTATTTAAACGCGAACATTCGTGAGGCTGAGATAGGGTCACAGGTTCAGTTGTTAACACCCTGCTTGATATTGCATGAAAACGGTTCAAATTCGCGAACGTTTTTGTTTTAATCTTTGCCATTTTTTGAAGCTCCAATAAAAGATCACTTTCCCAATTAAAATTCCCCAATCAATATGAAAGAAAATTTAATACAGAATACAATATTGTTAGAATAGTTGTCTCTTAAAAAAATCAATATATAGCTTGAAATAAGCTTCGAAGATATGGAATGATTGTTTTAATTCATTGATGGCAAACTTGGATTTCAAAAGATCTAAATCAGATTTTTGCTTATTTACATTTAGTAAACAGGTAATACGATGCTATATGCTCTATGTAGATGACATTTTGTTGGCATGCAATTATGAAAATTTTCTCACTCATGTGAAAACTAAACTGTGGTGAATCTGGGCATTATTATACAAGAGCATCTGTTTTCAAGAAAAAACATCAGAGTTTATGAATATGATTTAAATCTCGCGAAATAATGAAAGTTAAAAAAGTTTGAACTAAAAATACCCTTCGCGCCCCCCTAATGATACGATTGTGCTTGACATGAAAGAAATGCACTCAATCTTATCGATGCGTATTTTTCATATTAGTCAATGTGTAAACTTTCAGCACTTTATGTGACTCCGTTTTGCGAAAATGTGGCAAAAAGTGTGGACAAGACGTCATCTTCAAAGGGCACTAGCTCCTTAACTAAGCAATTTTGCATTATATGATTTGGGTCGAATCTGTCTAAAATACGATCTATAATGTCCACTAGAAGTTTGTCGGTCTAATTACGGGACACCCTGTATAAAATTCCGGTAACTTCGTATGAAGATAATCAGAGTACCATCAAATTACTCAAGAATTTCGAGAACAATGGAAGATGTAAGCATATAGAGATCAAGCACATTTTGTGATAGATTTGATAGTTAAAAAAAATTAAAGAAGTTATTTATACAAACACAAATGAACTGATAGCCGATATCTTCACCAAAAGTCTCGATTTTATTGAATTTGGTAGTTTCGTTAAGATGTTGAATATTTCTTAGGTTTGAGGGAGGGTGTTAGAATAGGTAGGCAAACCTATATTGTGATATCTTATAGTCTAAGAGCCCGTGAACCCCAGACCTTCGTTATTTTATAAAAGCTGAAAATTTGTCTACGCATGCTCTCAACACAGGTAAGAACGATGGACCATTATGAAATTTGGGTTACACTGGCTTTGGCAGGTAAACGGTATTAAAGGGTGTAAAATACTGATCTAATTTCGTCAAATTATAAAGTGTGATTTTTTGATATTACCTTCAGGATATAATTAAAAATCACGTCATTAATTGCCAGACACTTACTATAGTGGCAACCCCTTGCCAGAGACCCCTAATGTTCATAAAATTATATGTAATTCTAATTATGTTATAGTATAAAAGCTGATTTTTATATATGATACTTGGGTAATAATAAGATGATGTTTCCTCATTAGCCAGACATTTTTGATAGTGCCAACCCTTTGCCAGACAAGCTTGTAGTTTAGCTGCAGGTGCGAGCGCGAGGCAGTATGCATATGTATATGAGTGGGTGCGAGTGAGACGGCATGATTATGATGACTTTTGCAAATACATTTTTTGGTACAGATTTATATAACTAGGTAATCATTTAAGTGAATCTCAAAAACATCTGAAGGAAAAACATTCGATGCTACAACTAAATTAAATTGTTAATACATATAATAAATTAAAATTTTTAACAATTTTATTTAGTTGTAGCATCGGATGTCTTTTCTTCAGATGTTTTTGAGATTCACTTAAATGATTAGTTATATAAATCTGTACCAAAAAATGTATTTGCATAAGTCATTATAAGCATGTCCTCTCACTCGCACTCACTCATAAATACTGTCTCGCGCTCGCACCTGTAGCTAAACTACAAGCTTGTCTGCCAAAGGGTTGGCACTATCAAAAATGTCTGGCTAATGAGGAAACATTATCTTATTATTGCCCAAGTATCATATATAAAAATCAGCTTTTATACTATCACGTAAGTAGAATTACATATAATTTTATGAACATTAAGGGTGTCTGGCAAGGGGTTGCCACAATAGTAAGTGTCTGGCAATTAATGACGTGATTTTTAATGATTTTCTGAAGGTAATATCGAAAAATCACACTTTATAATTGGACGAAATTAGATCAGTATTTTACACCCCTTTAATACCGTTTACCTGCCAAAGCCAGGGTAACCCAAACTTCATAATCGTTCTTACCTATGTTGGGAGCATGCGCAGACAAGTTTTCAGCTTTTATAAAATAACGAAGGTCTGGCGTTCACGGGCTCTTGCTCTATTATGTATTAAGTGTGCCGGGATGTCACAATTAATATGTAGTTAACAGATTAAATGTAAAAAGTGAATGTTGAATAAAAAATTGTAAAAGCCACAATTTCTTAATTTTAACAAATATAACTACTCAATCTCATGCCTGAAAATCAAGGAAATAACATTCAACGTTAATTATTCAGACAATGCGAATTCAACATTTTCTTGATTAGAGATTTCAGTTTTTTTATCTCTTAATGTAACTTTGACATCTAGGGAGATTTAATAATAACGCATAAAGCACAACACTCCTTGTATCTCCCCCCTATCATCATCATCATTTCTGTATCGTATTATCCCTGATTTCAAATTCCATGTTATCTCTGAAATTTTAACGAAACGAAACCAGAAACGAGTCAATAAAAGCGCACATGATAAGGATTACCTATATTAAAACTGAACAATATACGCTCAACTCCCCAAGGGCTAAATGGCTTCGTATTTTTGAACGCTTGATATTGCATGAAAACAGCTCAACCTTTTTGTTTCACTCTTTGCCATTTTCGGGAGCTCCAATGAAACATCACTACCCCAATTAAAATTCCCCATTCAATGTGAACGAAATTTTAATCGTTATGAATATGGAGGTAAACATACACATTGCGTTGCGAGAGACACATGCCTAATATGCGTATAATTCGATATTTTCGTGACCTATTTCTGGCGGTAATGCGGAGACTTTCCCTCACGTTCCTGCTGCGGACGTGCCCCACCACTACCGGAAAATGCTCCAGCAGAGCCTGAATGAAATCATTGAAATCCCTCTAATTTTCTCGCTCGCCTTCATGTTTTGTATCGGGGCACAGATTGCGTCGACGAACTAATTATTGCCTTGAAAAAAATGGACGTATTTTAGCCCTAGGTGATAGAGCGAGTTCTACATCAGTGAATGCACTTGTGGGTTGTTTTATTTTATTTTGTCGGGAACAAAAACCATTTTGCTACATTCTGCGTATGAACTATGCGAGTTCTGATTAATTTGATATCGTTGCAGAACAACATTCATAACAACATGAAGTAGAAAGGGAATATAATCGTTCGATGCATAGCTGTGATACCCGAAACCTCAACATCTGTTATCCTAGGGGCGTTCGGCATGACCTCCGCGAGCGGACGGATTTTTTGTCACGTGACCACAGATCGTACAGATAAATCTGAAATATCTGGAAATAAACGAACGGTACAGAGTATCTGCTACAGAACATACTGCTCTGTTCTACTTTTATAGATTATGAGATTTCAAAGATCACTATTTTGGGAAATATGCTCATCTTTTAACGATCCTTTCACCCTTTTAGTAGCTCTTCCATAAAATCTCAATTAAATAATTATGTGCAAAGGGACTGAATGCAAAAGAAACGAGTAATGCTATCAGGGGCGTTCGGCATTGACCTCCGCGAGCGGACGGATTTTTTAGTCACGTGACCACAGATCGTACAGATAAATCTGAAATATCTGGGAATAAACGAACGGTACAGAGCATCTGCCACAGAACATACTGCTATGTTCTACTTTTATAGATTATGAGAATTCAAAGATCACTATTTTGGGAAATATGCTTATCTTTTAACGATACTTTCACCCTTTTCGTAGCTCTTCCGTAAATCTCAATTAAATAATTAGGTGCAAAGGCACTGAATGCAAAAGAAACGAGTAATGCAATATCCCCTTCTGGTCGTTGTTGGCGATAGTTGTACCGAAAGATCCTGATCAATTATTGATTAATTACACGAAAAGAAACGGGAAAGCAATATCTCCTCCTGCCCATTTATAACTACGATAGCTATATATTGAAAAATTTTAATGAATTAATTGAGTTTTTAATGAATAAATGAAAACAGAAGAATAAAACTGTTAGAATTTTTCAATCTATCGGTTGTCGGATCAGGAAACTCACATAAAACAAAAAAAATATAAAACATAAAACTCTATGGATAAAATCGCTTTGCTCCGTCGAAATAGACCGAGCGAAAGATCGACGTCCGATTGCTCAGATTTTTATGACGAACGGTACAGATGTGTATTCCCCTCAATCCGGATGTAATAAACGAACGGTTCAGATCGATCCGACACGTCCGATGTCGATGCCGAACGCCCTCCTGAACAAAGACTCACAATCACTGAAAAACACCAAACCAATGCATGCATTAAATTATTTCATAGACTTCCAGCAAACCCGAAAAGATGTGCAAAGATTGATACATTCAAGAAGAACATAAAAGATTGTGGATAAAGCTAGAGCCTCATTCCATAGACGACTAATTAAATAGTTAGAACATTTGTCTATATTTTAAGAACTCGTGAATGATTTTGTTTCTCTCTCTTTTTGACGTTGTTTCATTTAATGTCCACTTACATAATGATAATATGATATGATGGTTTTCTCTGAAATAGACATTATTATTATTGACTTGAGCCTATTAGCATAGAAAGGGGTGATTTCTCACATCCCCTAGCGATCGGCTATCACACTCTTTATTAACATTCACTTATCCCGATACCAAGTATCAGGAGGATCGAGATCTGAGGTGTTCGGTGTTCTTCTTCTCCGGGGTCCTGGTTGTTCGTCTTTCGTTGCTTGACCCTGGATTTCTCGGTTGATGTCGTGGTAGTCGGTCTTGCACTGCTTTTTGCATTACTCGTTTTAGTTTCCATCCAAATCTAGCTCCTTGAGGTTGGACTTTAGGCTCTTAGGAATAATTCCTGTGGTTGATATGAGAATGGAAATGGTTCTGGTACTGGACATTTCCCACTGCCTTTCGATCTGAATTTCAAGCTCTCGATATTTTAATATTTTTTTCACCGAATTGTTGACGTAGATTGTTGTTAATCGGGATAGCTACGTCTATAAGTATTGATTATTATTATTATAAAAGAAGACACATGTATCTTCGAGGAATGATAGATACACCTTTTGAATGTTGAAAAAACGCTATGGAGATAATCGAACCCAGCGATGAAAATCCTTACCAAGCAAGGAAGAACGCTCAAACTATTTTAAATGGAATAGAAACCATTTATGCTAGACAGCGCCTTAGTTTAACAATGAATTACAAGTACAGAAGACTATCTGCAACATGGAGGACACCCGTTTGAAATGAACATCTATCTACATTAGTTGGAGTATCAGCGACCAACATTTTTTTCAAACTCCACACAAGCACCTACCAGTCCGTTCACGAAAGTTTGAGCACATAGTAGGCGTTTGTTCATTCATCTGAAGTTGGCAGTATTTACTGTCATAAGGTGAATTAAAGTCAACGTTGCCGAATGAACTTGGCCTCGTCCGACGAGCTTGCAAGTTATTAAAGAACTCTATGCAATATCCAGGGCCGTATCTAGGTACTACTGCGCCTGTGGCAAGATTCTCTTCAGCGGCCCCAAATTGGCGTAGATTTTTTTTAATTAATTGTGTTGAAAAATCTACCACAATTTGGATGCCCGATTATTTCAGATGTTCCCCTCAGAGCATCATTATTTTTTATACAGTGTAAAATAGCATCAATGATCACACTTCAATATAGGTATGTCTCCATCTATTTTTTCGTTTCTCATTATTTTCATCAGCTCATCATCAATAAAAGTATCAATTTTCTTTTTTTTTTCAAAAGCTTTCAACTTTTTTAATTCTTTCTATGACTGGTGGAATTTTCGTGACGAGGTAACAAAGGATTCAAATGTTTCCAATCATTGAAACCAGTAGCCAAATTGTTGTTCGTATCATTGAAAAGTTTACATGAAAAATAAAAGCGTGTCTAAATCTTTACAATAGATGAGCCAATTTCTGAAAATCTTTCTTCCATTTTTTTTTGTGTTGTGAATCAATGTTTTTCAAATCGACTGTTGATCATCAAAGGGTAATAGTCAATGTCATCGCAACAAATGGGCCATGCTCGGCATACATCTCAATCGTATTTTCATTTACTGTCTACGTTGTTGGATTGTTAAAACAATCTTAAAAATTGTTTGCAGTTCATGATTTTGTTGAACATTTTTTTCATTATCTAGGTTTTGACAAGATGTAATTCTATATTTTTTCCTCGCTCGTCTTTACTATCTGGAGAACTAGATACAGAATGAGAAGGACTGCCAGTTGTGGATACTTTGGTAGTACCTACAAGGTTTTTTGTGTAGCAAAACTTTGATACCTATGTCACTAGTATTGGCTTTTAAGACAGCAGTCTTTTGAGCACGCAGTGCTTTATTCTTTGTCCCTGATAACTTTTTAGGTGGCATGTCTGCAAATGAACAATCGTAAACTGAGCATAACTAAGTATTTTTTAACCCTTTGAAGCATCTTTTATTTTTTATCTTCATTATGAAACAACCTGCGCGAAAAATTAAAAAAATACATGGTTTCTGTCGGAGACCACAATGCTTCAAAGGTAAGCCTAGGATTCTGCAAACATTGGAGAGATGATATCTGGTAAAATTTTTTTTTTTTGAGAAATTTGTTAGTGAAACTACAATTTCTGAATGCATTAATAATTTAATACTCAATCAACAACCAACACTTTATATCAACTTTTTGTTTCAATTAAATTGGTTTCAGATTTCTAACTACTCCTCAGAAAGACTCAAAAAACAAAAAACCAAAATCAATTTTTCCGGAAAAATTTTGAAATATTGACAATGCTATTATTCCTCCTCACTTCCGCAGAAACCTAAGCTTAATACTTCAATACAGCAATAAATAAGTTTTGATAAATGATTCGATTTCGTTTAACTCTGCAATTACACTTGTTCTCTTCACTCTATTCTTTGTTCACCTCAGAGCGCCCATTCACTGTTCCAGTCTTAGAGAGCCCTTTTCGGCTTGTCAGCGGACACATCTATGTACACGCGGTCGGTTTTCACATACAACCTGGCGGAGTCGCGACATCACTCCTTACGCAAAAAATATTTTTGGCGTATACATGAAAACCGTGACATGTGACAGGTTAGTCCAATATTTGGTTGGCGCTTTTTTTAATTCTTTGAAATTTTTTGACGCTCAAATTTTTTTTCATTTGATATTTTCGGCGCCCCTGCGGACCTTGCGCCTGTGGCGGGGGCCACTTGGCCTAGATACGGCCCTGCAATATCGACAACATTGCGCATCAATCTTACAAGAAAATAAAGAACATAACCTAAAATTTCAATATACACAGTGAAATATGCAAAATTTACATGGC
Organism: Propylea japonica; assembly: GCA_013421045.1. Lineage (NCBI taxonomy): Eukaryota > Metazoa > Arthropoda > Insecta > Coleoptera > Coccinellidae > Propylea > Propylea japonica. Next base: position 46,587,919 of record CM024246.1, read on the forward strand.
CAACCGACGGCTCAACCTTTCGTGAACGGAGTATATGCAATATTTCCCTCCATGGTTGTTCCTGGTGTCCATCGTGACCTACAAACTTCCTTACCGTTCTAGCAGAAGGGCTGCTTTTTGCATCTACATTAGTTGGACTATGAGCGACCAATACTTTTTTCAAATTCCATACCACCTGGGTCTGACGAAGGTCAGTGCCAAATGACAGCAGCGGTGTTTCCGTCAAAACATTTTTGAGCACTCGTTCTCCTTAAACGAGTGCTGTAACGTTTTGCCCAAATGTCTGTAATTTTCTAATTTATAACCGAAAATTGTCTCCAACTATAGGATTCTACTCCCTGATGACGATTCGTGTTCAAATTATTCAATTCTGTCCGTGCGGCCGTCGAACCGTAAGCACAATAACTTCCGAAGGGATTGTGCTAGAGATTTGACATTTTCAGGGTATTTTCGATTCGCAAATGTCTCGGGTGAGTTTGTTCACCAGCCAAATCGTACAGGGTATTCCAGAAAATATGGCCATTCGAAATTGTTGTTCCTCAATATCTCAGAAAAAACAAAACCCATCGAAATGAAATGTTGCTTTGCTACCAAATGCAGTAATGAGCTTCTTGCAAAATTTGGCGCCCATATTGTGAACAGAACCATGGAAAATTAAATTGAAATACTCAAAAGAGGAAACTTCACATTTCCATAGAAAGATCTCCGATTCGAGTGAAAATGTTTTTGTGAATGGAGATCGATATTCTGAATGCTCATCCAAAATTTCGTGCCCATTGTCTGAACAGAACCATAAAAATTCATTATGACTATTGAAAAAAAAACAATCTTTATATTATTATAACAGGATATGCGATTCGAGTGAATTTTTTCTGTGAATAAAAATCATATACTGAATCTTCATGCAAAATTTTGTGGCCATTGTGTTAATAGAACCATAGAAAATTCAATTGGAATATTAAAAGGGGAATCTTTTTATTTCCATAACAGAATATCTGATTCGAGTGAAATTTATTTTGAAAATAACTACTATACTGAATGTTCAAGAAGATATTATCATCAGAACTTTGGCATATTCCACTCAATATGTATATTAAAATTTAAGGTTATGTGGTTTATTTTCTTGTCAGATTGATACGCAATGTTGTCAATATAACATGGAGTTCTAGGATAACTCGCAAGCTCGTTGGACGAGGCCGGGTACATTCGGCAACGTTGAGATAATTTTACGTTACGACAGTAAATACTGCCAACTTCAGATAAATAAACAAACGCCTACTATGCGCTCGACCTTCCGTGAACGGACTATAAATATTAAGGTAATAGTCCTACTGCTCCTCCAAAAAACAAGCGCTCAAAAGCTCCTGCTCAGGGCTTTTCTTAATTTTTTTCAATAAACCATAATGTTGTTAAATTTTTCAGATTATTTAGTGTATTACCTATAATATAACTTCTTTGAAGTATAAATCTTTGTTAGTTTCCACGAAGTTTTTTTATATTAATTTTCAAATAATTGTTTCGTCTATAAATTTGCAAACTTATTACAAACTTTGGCCGTCATTTCTGATTGTGTTTTTGTTTTAATTTCATGAATTTCAATGTTCTTGTTCAAGAGTTACTTCTCACAAGTAAAGTAGTTTTTTGTTCGAATGTCAATAAAAATGCATTTGAGGGTATTGAAATTACTGCTTGTATTCCTTTGTAAACAATTAATAAATAACTTAATAAATCATCAACGTAATTGCGTTCAAAATCACCCTCAGCCTAAAAATCGAAACTTACAGTTATTAGAACATAACCAGCAAGCTCTCTTCCAAGGAATAATCTGCAAAAAACGAAGATCATACATTCGTGTCCTTCTGGGAGGATATCGAATTTTAGGCGAACGAACGTTATAACTCTGAAAAATTACTGTCAGATTCAGAAGAAACATATTTTCTCAATAAAATGCAGGACGACTCATCTTACATATTCAAATTTAAGGGGGTTGGGATGGCCGTGTAGAGGCATGAAATGGTATGAGGATAGCTTCTCTTTAGGAAAATGTTTTACATAAAAGCCATCATCATCCCTTCACGCGGCAACCCCAACTCCTCAGATTTGAATAGGGAAGATGGGTAAGGTATGTTGTTGAAAAGGTCCTGTTCTTCAGAATTTGAATAATTTAAGTGGGACAGTCCACATCAAAAATATAATTTCCATAGGATGCTGAACGCACATTGCCAATTGGTTATCTATAGAGTATTAATTCAGGATTTTCTTCAATATGGGTAATTAATTCAAGGATTTAAATGTCTTGAAATATTTCGTATACCTAATTCAGAAAGCAAACAATTGTATATTATGCAACGATCGTATAATGACAGCTATTATTCAGAGAATAACAGCCATTATACGCGAGTAGCATACGACTACTGAATATATTTCTTGAAGATTTCAACATTTGGGTACCGTGACAGGACCCTTCTATACAAGCGTGGAAAAAGTCAATATTATAACACATGAGAAATTTTTGGAGAACTTCTCATATTATAAACATATACGGGGTGTAAAGAAAAAAAGTAACATGCATAGTGCCACGCGATAGAAGGCCATAGAATATTAAAAAAAGGTCCCTTGAATATATGTCGAAAACTGCTTCCTTTAAGGAATACAGGGTGTTAAGGTAAATTTTTTATTTGTTTTCTCTTAAACTTTGGACAAAGAGAAGAGATCTTAAGGAAAAAAGATAGAGATATCGTTTTTTCTAGTCCAGAATGGCATACAGTGTAGGGCGGAAAACTTAGGGTTGATTTAAATGTGGAGAAATCATGTATGTGGCGCCCTCTATTAATAATCACCTCTCTGTCCAAAGTTATTCAGGAAAAACCAAATAAAAGAAACAACTTTAACACCCTGTATTTCTTAAAGGAAGCAGTTTCGGACATATATTCATGAGTCCTTTTTTTCATAATTTATAGCCCTCTATCTCGTAGCACAATGCATGGTACTTCTTTTCTTGATACCCTGTAAATCAGATTCTCAATACCAATTCTATCTATCTGAGAAACTAATTTTCATATCTGAGAAACGTTGTCGAGATGACGTAAAACTATCCAAACCGTGCTGTATTACGTATGAAAATTATACGAGCTGTTTGCACTGGTACATATTATAAAGCGTTCATATATCTCTGGGGTAGAAGTCAGATTTCTTATTTTTTTTTAGTACAAACACCCTTAACTGTATATTTTTTTTGCAGGAATCATCACGAGTGGAGGCGGATGCATGGTTGGCGAACGTTTAAACTCGAGTGGTTCACGCTTGAACGTAGCCTCTCCAGTGCAATCAGCTCAACCTTTAGCTGTCCATCATAAGTCAACCGACAGCATCCATGGAAGGCTCAAGTCTGTTTCGAGGCAGAGCTTGCTAGGTATGCTGATATGTAACTGAGTTTTTTCTGGAGGTTTAGACCTAATCTTGAAACAACATTATCCTGTGGTCACCGTAATGAATAATCACGAAAAATTGCAGAATTTAGTGTATCGTTATGAGCAGTTAGCTATCCAAATTTTGAGTTGACCCACCATGCTGAGATATTATTCGATTCCCTCATCTACCGTGGCGTCGATTGCTCTTGGTTCAGATGTTTATGGTTGGTCAGATTGATTTTGAGGTAGAAAATAGAACAATGAGTATAACCGAGTCCTGCCTGCTGGGTCTCCCTCCTTTGCACCTAGTTATGAAGGAGGTGGCTATGAAGACAGCTCTAGGAATCTGGGAACGGGGACAATGGCGCGATGGAGGACTCTTCACTGGGCACGCAAGGGCCCTCAAAATGGTTAAGGATGCTCACGCTCCCCTTCTCCAAAGAGGTGACCGCGCGGGCACTAAGTTCTACTTCGACGAACCCTACAGGGTAATTGTTCCCGACAGAGACCTATGGTCATCATCAACATGCTTCTTAGTCCAGAGGGTCCCACCTGGTTCACTGATGCTCTGTCACAGCAACAGGGTCTGGGGCCGGAATCGTGGGTCCTCACTTCAATCAGGCTATCCCTCTGGGGAAGCTCTGCGTGGGCTGGGCTCTGATAACTTTTTGAAAGTAATCTGGTGTCCGGCTCATGCGGATATACCTGGTAACGTCAAGGCAGATGAACTGGCTAGGCGGGGAGCCGGATTAGCATCTGTTGGTCCGAAGCCTTCGCTGCCAATCTGTCGCACATCTGTCAGAAGTTTCTTCAGGAACTGGCTGAACAGGGAATTTTCCTCGGAATGTAGCGCAGGGGTGGGCCTGAGGTGGTCGAGGATTCTCATTGAGAGACCGTCCTCGCGATCTGAGGTCAATAGGCTTCTGTTGCTGGAGAGGAAACAACTCGGTCTGGTGACTGGTGCATTGACTGGTCACCTGTATAACAAGCATTTGAAGAGAATGGGATTGACGAGCTGCTCCCTATGCCGGTGGTGCAGGAGTACTGATGAAACGGTTGAGCATATTTGTTCAACTGTGGAAACCTTACTGAGTTAAGGTCAACACACCTAGGAAATCCAACACCTTCTATTCCTATGGTGAGAGGGACCACTCCTGGCAGGCTCGCGACGTTTCTGTCTTCGTGTCTGAGGAGCTGAGTCTCTATGGAACAATGCGGGTGAACAATGGGCCATTAGGCCTCAGTTCGGCCGGTAAGGCACCGCACAGAGAAGAAGAAGAAGATAACCGAGTCCTTCAATAAATATAATTCCGAAGCAGAATATTCCAGCCAAGCCTTGGATCGATCAGAATATTCTAAAACTGAAACGATATAAGAAGTCCATATAGCAACATCATCTTCGCCGCAAAGAACCTAGAGACTACGAAGCCCATTGAATTTTTTCCAACTCACTCTCATCACTGATCGTTAATGTCAAGAGGAAATTCGAATCAAAGCTTGCACGTTCGGGTGACCGCAAAAATTATTCAAACATGTAAGATCCACTCTCAACTCCAAACTTGACATTATATCGGTTCTTGATGCAGGCGGTATTCCATGCTCTAGTTCAGAGGAGACTCCCAACGTGTTTGCTGATGCATTTGCCTCCTCTTTTGTGAGGAAAACCGTCCACCTCCACATATGTCTGATCAGCCTAATCCATAACCGAAGTCAGCTTCAGTCCCGCAATCGTTGAAGCTCACCTTTCAGCTCTCAATGTAACCTCCTCACCTGGTGTGGATGGTATCTTAGCTCGACTGCTGAAAGAATGTGTCCAACCTCTTGCGACGTCTTTGAAAGGGGGGACAAATGTCATATTGATAATTATCGCTCCATCAGCTTGTTGCCAATTGTGGCAAAAATTTCTGAAAGGATTCTGAATTGCCCATGTCTTTAAATCACAATGTTTTCAATTCGCCGACGATACCAAATTATTCGGCAATCTTTGCAGGACAGGTAATCTCATCCAGGAAGATTCGGAACTATTAGATCGTTGGTGCCAAAAGTGCCTGTTGCCGCTCAACCACGAAAAATGTGTTGATTTGCACTTGGGTTCAAATAATAAAAATAACCCTATCGCTACCTGTAGTAGTCATTGCGACCTTGTTGAGATCGTGACGGAGAACCTGAGCTGGAGAGCTGGTCTGATCATATTGTCCATACGGTAACAAGGCCAAAAAATCCTTGTCATGATTGGGAGAGCCTTTGGTGGATGTGATCCGTCAACATGTGCTGCCTTTCACAAGATAGATGTGCGCCCCATACTGGAGTTTGCAGACCCTGTGTGGAGTCCTGTACTTAGCAGAGACTCGAAAGTGTTCAGTGCCGTGCCACACGTTTGCCTTACGGTGTCCTGCGTCTCAGTTATGACGAAAGACTATCAATCATGAGCCTGCTCAAGTTTAGTGACAGGAAGATACGTGGCGTGACATACGTGCGCCCTCTTTGGCAAGTGTATTGGCCTCTTCCTTTCCTCTGATTCCCAAATGGCCGAGAACCCAGATCAAAAAGACCTTATTATCCTTGCCTACCTCATTGAATTTTTTCCGGCCCTACCAGATCATCTTTAGTCGATGACGTAGGAGCTCAGTGCTTTAATAGCAGCTTGACTATCTGAATGTATGGCTATGTCGCACTTCTGTTAGTTTCTTTCTAGATTTATATCTAGACATCTTTCAATAGCTAAGATTTCCGCTTGGAAGACGCTCATACAGAAGCCTAGCAACAGTGCACACTTGGTACTTGGCCCGTATGTCCCAGCGCCAGCTCTTGTAGAAGTTTTGGAACAATATGTGGTATACATACCATTTTACGGTATATTCTCTGAGGCTATAGTCGGTGCATTTCCAGGTGCAGTTTTTC